>CM060951.1:9399246-10021746 GCA_030765055.1 Mantis religiosa
GTTATTTATTTATACTTGGGTTAAATGTTATGAGGAAAGAATGGTGTTGTCTTTCAGGCTTATCTGTGATGAACGGATAAATGTTGGGAGTAACCATAACATGTGAAGATAAAAAGATCATCGCTTGAGTTCTAAGTAACGTAGAGACAGGATTTTTGTACGGTCATGATCAGAAAATAAAATTCTTTCTTATTGTAAGACTGGCATCTGTAATATTAAGATATTTATCTGTAACATTTAACCATAACAGGTGAAGATAAAACGTACATTCCTCGTGTTCTAAGTATAATAGAGACAGGATTTTTGTAGGGTCATGATCAGAAAATAAAATTCTTTCTTATTATAAGATTGGCATCTGTAATATTCAAATAGTTATCCGTAACATTTAACCATAATCATGTGAAAATAAAACGTGCATCGCTCGTGTTCTAAGTATCGTAGAGACAGGATTTTGTACGGTCATGATCAGAAAATAAAATTCTTTCTTATTATAAGATTGGCATCTGTAATATTCAAATATTTAGGTGTAACATTTAACCATAACATGTGAAAAAAAAGGTGCATCGCTCGTGTTCTAAGTATCGTAGAGACAGGACTTTTGTACGGTCATGATCAGAAAATAAAATTCTTTCTTATTATAAGATTGGCATCTGTAATATTCAAATATTTAGGTGTAACATTTAACCATAACATGTGAAGATAAAACGTGCATCGCTCGTGTTCTAAGTATCGTAGAGACAGGATGTATGTGCGGTCATCATCAGAGAATAAAATTCTTTCTTGTTATAATATTGGCCAGTAATTTTCAAACATTTATCCATAAAATTTAACCATAACATTTGAAGATAAAACGTGAATCGCTTGAGGTCTAAGTATTGGAGAGACATGATTTTTGTACGATCATGATCAGTAAAAATCACTTTTTCTTGTTAGAAGATTTGCATCTGTAATAATGAGATATTTATCCATAACATTTAACCATAACCATGAGAAGGAGACACATGCATCGCTCGTGTCCTAAGTATGGTAGGGACAGGATTTTGTACGGTCATGATCAGAAAATAACATGCTTTCTTATTATAAGATTGGCATTTTTCATATTTCAAACATTTATCCGAGCGTAATCAATTAATGTAAAGTTCTTGTTCTTAGCTTAGACGCGCGAGATTCGTGTACCACATTCGGCAGCGCTGCTATGCGGGGAAGCCTAGGATTTGCCGGAGTCTGCAGTAAGGCCCACCTCTTTACGCCTTTAACTCTTCCGAAGATTATAATTTTGTTTTGAATGTGTTTTTTTGGTTTAAATTTCGTGTACTGTAAGAACTCCTAGTAAAAAGAAACCGAAGAAGTTGCATTTTTAAAAAAAAAAGGCTCCACCCTATTCACAATCATATTAATATGAAGACATGTTGATATTGTACAACTTTATTAAAAACATGTCACT
This sequence comes from Mantis religiosa, assembly GCA_030765055.1. NCBI lineage: Eukaryota > Metazoa > Arthropoda > Insecta > Mantodea > Mantidae > Mantis > Mantis religiosa. The sequence goes on from CM060951.1 coordinate 9,400,691, forward strand.
TCAGAAATCTATAACAACGAATTTACAAGCATTGTTTCATATTTCTTTACTCATCTCGTATTTATGACACACGCATACATATGTATTACCCTCTGATAAAACTGCTACATAGTGCTACACAGTAACCAAGGTTCGGCACCGTATTTTGTTTTTCATTGAGGCGGCTTATATGAATATACATTTGCGGAAACACAGCAATGCCTCCGAGAAGGAAAATATGAAATACTTCAGATAGAAAGAGCTTTTCTAATGTCACAATTTATCTCTCGGATGCCTTTTATTGAAAATGTATTCAGACGGCATAGTGCCCGTAGTTGCGCTTCTATAAGAATGTAAATTCAGGACTGGAGGCATAGCTCTCTCCTGCTTATGTAATGCATATTTATGTTAAAAGTGGACAAAATGTACATAAAGGGGGATTGTTTAACTCTGTGTCATCTATTTTACCAACTCAGGTCTACAGTACACGGAATAAAATTAATTTGATATTCACAGTGTTGTATTATTGTTAAATTATTAAAATCTTGCTGGGTCTTTATAATATTTCATGTTTGTTTAATTTATTACATGGACCTTATTTCAGTTCAAGCTCTAAACATATGTTTCGTATTTAAGTTGACTTCAGAGACTCACGGTATTATAAAAACTGCATTTGAGAAATTCAGTAAGTTATTAACGAAAAACTTGGTTTATATTAAAATTTCTATACAACTTTATGATACAGAAACATATATAGAAAGGAAATTTATTAAAAAAGAACTGTGGTGCTTTTCGCATGTTCCAGTAACGTCATGTGACGTTGAGTCATTTTCACAGCATAAAAATGTTTCACTGATAAACGCAGGAGCTTCATACAAGGCTATCTCAAGATAACTATGCCCGCCTCGGCAGCGTAGATGGTGCCGGCCTTCGGATTCACAGAATTCTGTCATTTCAGTTCGATTGAATGCACTAAATTAATACATTTGAAATTAGCGAAATAATGCCTGTGTACCAAAGGCTGGCATCAGATGAAATCATAAGGACATGTACATTGGTTGAGACACAAAATGCAAATGAAGGTTTACATAAAATAATATGGCATAATTGTCAAAAAGAAATATTCCTTTCAAAGAAGAGACTTAAGGTTTCTGTGGCATCAACCATTAGTGAATTTAATTTTGGTTGTTCTGCCTCACTGAAGCTGCAGTCAGACATAATGGACAAAGATTTCAGAAGCATCTCTAAAAATTAGTCAAGGAAAGACCAATTACGCTTACTTCATTCAGGAATTTCTGCGAAGGTAACTTCTAAAACATCCAGAAGAAAACTAAAATTGAAGAAAACTCCTGCAGAAGAGAGAGGAAAGAGGCACGAGGCTGCCACTTATCTATCTGCAGGGTTTTAGTCTACTTCAAGGCATGTAGTTGAGAAGGAAAATGTTTTGGATTTTAAACTTTGATTTACTCAGTTATAGTTTTTTCAACATTTTTTGTCATTCTTGATGTTCCACACGATGCAGTTTTGATTCAGTCCCTCTAAAATTTTCAACACATGTGCTTAGAAAGTAAACAAAGCTTTCTATTTTATGAATTTTTAATATTAATTATATTTTTAAAGCTATTGATACAAAAGTCAAAGGTTTAACCATTTTATGGATTTTTTGTTTGCTCCATACCTAATTTTTCCATCTGGAGCTAAAGGTAGTATAAGAAATTCATATGACAGATCTTTTCTTCATAACCATCAGAATATCTTTAGAAATATAAAAATTAAAATTTTAAAAATATTCGTCACGTGGAGCGGTTTGAATTTGCCCAAATTTTGAATTGCACAAATTAATTACTAAAAATTATTGAAGATATAAAAACCATATTTTGAATTCTGTGTCTAAGCATTCAAACTAAGTGTTAAAAAATTCAGCAAGATTGGTTGAAAATTGCTGGATTTGGGGTTTTCGGTGCTGCATCCCCTTAACGTTAGATGACGTGTGTTACAAAACAACAACTCAAGATAACTCTCTCGTGAACTCTAACAAGTTTGAGTAAGATAAAAGTTCTATAAGGAAATACGTTTATGATTAAACTATTATTTTTCATTTTCTTATTTTTCATGCTTAATTATTTGATTATTTCACAATGTGATTGTGCTTACAAATCCGTGCTCTAGTAACAACATATTGCATTATGCTTAACTTTTGTACACTAGTGTACAAAATTCTTCACAATAATCAACCCTTGTGTTTCTGTAAAAGTAGTTAACAGAACGAAAATGTGTTGATCCTTTGGATTAGTGATATTTTTCCTAAAGTTAGTGTGGCAGCTATGAACAAACTTTGTTATTTCTCCAACTTCTAGGTCACATCTCCGTTCACACACAAACGTAGGAATCCCTTTCTAAAAATGTTCTTTTTTCTAGATTCGGGGGGATCAGAAAATGTACGACATTCGCAACGAAAGTTCGATATTGAATTGAATACGTTCCTACGTCCTATGTACTGGCAGAAAGAATAAGGATCAGTCTGTAATCAGAACTTAGTGTGTAAGTGGATATTCAGATAAATGAAAGCGAGGCAAAGCAGCAACTAACATAAAAGAAAAGCAAGAAATGGAAATGAGAGAAAACTATGAAGCGGCAAAACAAATGAGTAGAAATCGCGAAGAAATGGGGGAAGAGGGAAAGAGAGCGAGGTTAAAGGGCCGGAGAAAGTTTCGTTGATGGTCCTGAGTGAAAGCTTAAGTTTCATTAGCGTCGCATGGTTAAACTCGGTTCGCTTTTCCCATTACACCGGGTTGGCTGCCTGGGGCGGAAGATTTTCCAGAGATGTAAATGCTACGCAAGAGAAATCAAGTCTCACCGCGTTGCAGGGGAGGTTTACTCTGATCGAAGTCATCCTCCAGCAAAATCTATCGCTCACAGCATCCTGTGTGACCCATGCACATGACTTTCTCACTCCCTCCCTAACTATGTCTACAAAAACATGTGCTACTATTGCCAAATGTAAAACTCCCAACCTGTAGGTCATATATCGATTCCCGCGGCCTAAACTTCTGTCGATTTAAGAGTTCCCTCGAACAGCTGACTACTGTAACAATGAATTACATCTCCCAAATCTCTAAAATCAGAGGCAAGATTTTGTGATGACAATTATCTAAAAAATTCGCATTAATAATTTTAATTGTTGGTGCTTTGTGGTGCTTTTTTACCATACTCGCATTACCATAAGTTCTTTTTATATTCCCCCCCCCCTCTCTCTCTGTCTCGCACGCTTGCGAGTCTTCTTGGCACTAAAGTAGGGGAACGCAGTTGTTGAAAACACAATTGCAACATGAATTTTCGTATTTTACGCAAATATTTTAAATATTTAGTTCAAAATTAATTATAGTTTATGATTTAGTTATTTTTCTGATCCCATGAAAGTACCAGCGGTACATCCGTATAGCTGTGACTGTTACTTATGTTAAGAGATGTAACAGTATTTTTGTGTTCGGAGGAGTTATAAATATGTAAAAATGTATGTAGTTGTGTGATTGGCCGAAGTAGTAGTGGTGTGACGTGGTATGACGTGATGTGGTGACGTGCCAGTGAATCGGCCAATCACAAAATAAAGCGGAAATTACTATAGTGACAAGAAAATCAATAATCTTGAAAAAAGTGTTAGAATCTTGAGTCTTGCTTCACAACGATAATCAATGTTGCGGTGAATATAATTGTAAAGGAAAGTTAATAACATTCAAAAAGTGTTATTCAATATTTGTAATAGAAACGTAGTTCATATTATACAATTAAATAATATATTACAAAATTGGACGCATATAAATTTTATTTCTGTCACCAAAAATCCGCATCCACACCTGAGAAAAGATCTCATGACTCTTATTTGATCAAAACTCGACCTGGATCTTACAAAAAGTTGGCGTGCTTCATATCTGCTGCGAGTGGTGAACAAATATATTCCTATTACACAGATAATTCGTCATTGTCATTGTCTTCATCGTCTGAGCACTGCAAATTTACGATGATAGGTTCCAAAATCTCATTACGTGCTATTTCTTTCCAAAAGTCGTCTTCTTGTAGTTTATCTGAAGTCTCACGCAGTTTTCCCAGTCTTGTTGTGTTCCTTGTCGATTTCTTCGTGAATAAGTCTTTCAATGTCAGTCAGTTTTAAAATATTATTTCTGTTTACAACATAATTTGAGCCCACATTAACAGTATTCGATTGTTCTGGCAGTAGTAAAGGGGGGGGGGGGAGGAATTTGGATCGCGCCTCATTGATCCAGCTGTTACACTTTTTCATGGAAGAGTAACTGAATAACACTGCTTTGAACTTTCTAGAGTAAATAGCGATTACGAAACATCCATAAACAAAGACATAATGTGAGCAGACACGTTCTGCCAAACTTGCAAGAAGTGTATTGTTTCCTCTCATCGAATTTAACAAACAATTTGGCTTATTCAAAGTACATATTTCTTTTATCACGTCATGTCAAATATTTATGTTTAAGTTCTGAGTAATTTCAAATATACGTTCAAACCAATAATGATATTCATTACAGTGCTTACGTGGCTATGTTTTGTTGCAATATAATGGCATCTAATCTATTTATTTGTATTAGGAAAATTATTTGAGCTAAAAATATGGGATTTTACGGTTATGTTAAATACACTACTCTCTCCCTCCACATCTATTATTTTTTGCAAAATCTGAAATTTTGTCTTAGCGGGAATAGCATTTATTAGAGATTTATTAGTTCAGCGCTCGTCACACATCACTTAGGGAGAGTGCAATACGACAACACCGCAGGACTGCGATAGGTTGCCCACTTAGTAGCGCTCAAGGACACACATAATAATCACCAGTACCAGAGGCAACGTAGCCAGAGCCTTCAACCCCATACAGAGACACCTCCGTCTCACACAACAGTGGTGTAGGCGTTGGCGGATGTCCGTAAATCCGAACAAAAGCCACGCCATACTTTTTACTATACGCCACACCCCCGCAGACTGCCCCAACTTCAGCTTCCGAGGCCGAAGGATAGAGTGGACTAACTCTGTCCTGTACCCAGGAGTTACGTTGGATAAAGGTCTAACCTTTCGCCGGCACATCAGGGACCTAGCGGCAAGGGTACAGGGAGCAATTGCTTCCCTATATCCAATGCTGGGGTCGAGCTCGATGCCGCTTCGCCTGAGGTTATACCTTTCCCGAGCGCTGGTAAATCGTGTCATGCTTTATGCCTGTGAAATCTGGGGCATGGCCGCAGATAGCTGGTTGGCATGGCTTCAACGTGCACATAATAGAGGACTACGGTCTATCTACTCTGTGAGCCGCTACTTTTCCACCAGGTTGCTTCATGAAGCCTCAGGTCTTCCATACTTGGAGGACGAAATTAGGCGCCAGTTTACCTAACCATAGAAGCGCCCTTGTCAGATAATTGGGAGATGATGACTCCACTAGACGTCGCTCTAGCCTACATCGGGTACCCCGCATGGCTTGCGGGCACCCAAGATAACCCAGGAGCTAATCCGAACAGCAGCTAAAGCTGAGCTCCACATAATTCTCTTGAGCTGTTTGGCATCAAAATTACAAACCTTAGTTTCGAAAACAGAACACCAGTGTACTAGGCATTGCATCCTCTCCTTTCATTCCCAAAGTACAATTACAGTAGCCTTATAAATTAATTCCAACCTAAAAACCCACAAGTCACCCTGCAACATTCCGAACAAACCTTACCTGCGGTTAAACCCAAAATGGGTGGGCACGCAGCAAAAATCTTCTGGCTAAATACAGCCAACAAGCAAGACGAGCGAGCGAGCAACGTAGCCAAGTGGTCAGGCACCTCGCCTCTCACAAGCTATTCGATCCTGGGGGAACACATGCGAACTTTATGGTGAACGATTGGTAGACCTGAGGAATATCCAGTTTTCCTAGCCATTCATTCCACTAGCTGGTCCGCACTCACCTCCGCTATCCTTTTACCGACATATCTCATCTTTCAAATCTTCACTTTCACACTATTGATCGGGCAATTTCCATTCCTGAACGTATTTCTGCTCCTAGACAGGAGTATGACGTAGCCACTAACTTGTAAGTTCTCTACATCACGAGGGTATAATGGAAATGGCCTCTTGCAGAAGACTAGCAGAAATGGCCGTGAACAGTTACGCAGCAACCTTAGTAACACAAAAGCTTGTATCATACTTTTTCAGTAGTTACATTTAGAATTTCTTTCAGGTGCCTCTCGTGAACTCACAACTCTAGCATGTATGCTGACAGATAACTCAATTAAATGGACGGTTTATGTAGCGTAGGGTGTCTCGGCTATGAAAGCACAAGTTTTCTGCAATGAAAAACTAGTTCTCACTCTTTAAAGCAGTAAATGAAAACTGACGTACACAGAGCAAGAGAACAAACACAAAAGGAAAATAATAGCTTTGTAATGAAAACAGCAAAACAGTTGAAGCATGATAGGAATACACGTAGATCTGTCTTTTAGTAAAATTTTCTTGGGTGTGTCCGTGCGAATGTCTGTGTCCATAGACTGCCCAAATAAAAAAGCTAAAGAAATTAAATAAAAAATACAGCTAGCCTGTTTCATATTGCCACTTTTCAGGCATGAGAAGAAAATATTCATGTAAGATTCCCCACTCCAAAACTATTCTATTTACATTGTCAAGTTACTCGGTTAAGAATAGCAAAGCCACAACCACAAGAAACAGCTGAACTATAAAATTCTGAAGATAAATGTGACATAACCAGAAAGCCGTAAGCAACAGATAGAATTTAATACAGAAGCATGTCAACTCATGATAAAAACGAACTTACATCTCTTGGAGTGAACCATGTGCCAGATATGCCTTGTTATTTATCCGTATTTTGCAACAGTGGTACTTCTCCCAGGTAAGGAGTGGCTATTCAGCTTCTTTATCCGCTCTCAATACAAAGAACATAATTTTAAGTTTGTCACATTATTACCTTTGCATCAAAAAGGGTAATTTGTCGTTAATTTACATCCTCCAGCGCTAAGTCATATCGGATAATTAAATAAAGTTTAAATGACTACACTATACACAGAGCTTAGAGTTACCAGACATTCATCTTTCAGGATAAGGGAAAACCTCCAGCGTTAAGTCATATCGGACGATGTATGAAATGATGTTCAAATAAGTCCAGGGTACATAGAGCTTAGAGCTACCAGACATTCATCTTTCAGGATAAGAGAAAACCTCCGACGTTAAGTCATATCGTACGATGAATGAAATGATGTTCAAATGAGTACAGGGTACAGAGAGCTTACAGCTACCAGATATTCATCTTTCAGGATAAGAGAAAACCTCCAACGTTAAGTCATATCGGACGATGAATGAAATGATGTTCAAATAAGTACAGGGTACATAGAGTTTAGAGTGACCAGACATTCATCTTTGAGGATAAGAGAATCCCTCCAACGTTAGGTCATATCGGACAAAGAATGAAACAATGTACAGATAAGCACAGGGTACATAGAGCTTAGAGTTACCAGACATTCATATTTAAGAATGACGTCAAACCTTCAACGTTAAGCCATAAAGGACGATAAATGAAATAAGTTTCTAATGAGTAATGGAAACATAGAGCTAAGAGTTGCAATTCATCTTTCAAGTTTAAGTCATATCGGAGGATCAATGAAATGCTGTTCAAATGAGAACAGGGTACATAGAGCTTAGAGCTACTAGGCATTTATCTTTCAGGATAAGGGAGAACCCCTAAAGTTAAGTCACATTGGATGATGAATGAAATGATGTTCAAGTGAGTCACGGGTACATAGAGCTTAGAGGTTCCAGACATTCATCTTTCAGGATAAGACAAAACCTCCAAAGTTAACTCATATCGGACGATGACTGATATGATGTTCAAATGAGTACAGGGTAAAAAGAGCTTAGAGTTACCAGTCATTCATCTTTCAGGATGAGGTAGCACCTCCAACGTTAAGTCATATCGGACGATGAATGTAATGATTTTCAAATAGTACAGGGTACATAGAGCTTAGAGGTACCGGACATTCATCTTTCAGGATAAGAGAGTTATGTCATATCGGACGTCGGATGAAATGATGTTCAGATAAGTACAGGGTACATAGAGCTTAGAGTTACCAGACATTCATCTTTCAGGATAAGGTAAAACCTCCAACGTTAAGTCATATCGGACGATGAATATAATGATTTTCAAATATGTACAGGGTACATAGAGCTTAGAGTTACCAGACATTCATCTTTCAGGATAAGAGAGTTAACTAATATCGGACGATGAATGTAATGATTTTCAAATAAGTTCAGGGTACATAGAGTTTAGAGTTACCAGACATTCATCTTTCAGGATAAGAGAAAACCTCCAACGTTAAGTCATATCGGACGATGAATGTAATGATTTTCAAATAAGTTCAGGGTACATAGAGCTTAGAGTTACCAGACATTCATCTTTCAGGATAAGAGAGTTAACTCATATCGGACGATGAATGTAATGATTTTCAAATAAGTACAGGGTACATAGAGCTTAGAGTTACGAGACATTCATCTTTCAGGATAAGAGAAAACCTCCAACGTTAAGTCATATCGGACGATAAATGAAATGATGTTCAAATAAGTACAGGGTACATAGTGTTTGGAGTTACCAGACATTCATATTTCAGGATAAGAGAAAACCTCCAACGTTAAGTCATATCGGACGATAAATGAAATGATGTTCAAATGAGTACAGGGTACATAGAGCTTAGAGGTACCAGACATTCATCTTTCAGGATAAGAGAGTTAACTCATATCGGACGATGAATGTAATGATTTTCAAATAAGTACAGGGTACATAGAGCTTAGAGTTACGAGACATTCATCTTTCAGGATAAGAGAAAACCTCCAACGTTAAGTCATATCGGACGATGAATGTAATGATTTTCAAATCTGTACAGGGTACATAGAGCTTAGAGTTACCAGACATTCATCTTTCAGGATAAGAGAGTTAACTAATATCGGACGATGAATGTAATGATTTTCAAATAAGTACAGGGTACATAGAGTTTAGAGTTACCAGACATTCATCTTTCAGGATAAGAGAAAACCTCCAACGTTAAGTCATATCGGACGATAAATGAAATGATGTTCAAATGAGTACAGGGTACATAGAGCTTAGAGGTACCAGACATTCATCTTTCAGGATAAGAGAGTTAACTCATATCGGACGATGAATGTAATGATTTTCAAATAAGTACAGGGTACATAGAGCTTAGAGCTACTAGACATTTTTCTTTCAGAATAAGAGAAAACCACCAACTTTAAGTCATATCGGACGATGAATGAAATGATTTTCAAATAGGTACAGCGTACATAGAGCTTAGAGCTACCAGACATTCATCTTTCAGTATATGGGGACAAATTGGAGAAATCCTTATACAGGCAACTCACTCTGACCGAGATTCGAACTCGGCCATCTTGAACGTGAGGCAGACACTAACATCATTTCAGTGGATCGGGCTGAGCAGCAAGGAGATAATTTCTGCAAATTTTTAACCAGACAAATAGCAATTATATGTATAGGCGTTAGTATGTGTTTTTGTCACAAATGTGGAGGAAACCGTATGAGCTAAAAACATAATTAATCAAATGAAAATTCTAAATTCCATATCTAAATTCCATATTCTGAGCCAATATTTCAAAATTCTTTCCATCACCTTGCTTTTGTAAGGTAATCTTCCTAATTCCATTATAGGAAGCTCATTTGATCAAGATATAGATAAGCCTAAAACAAGTCTATAGAATGGTCTATTTATCACATTTATTGCTTTCCAACGTTCACCTGACCTCCATATGTCTTTTGCTTATAGCATTCTGTTTTCTACAGCTGAACCATACAACCTTTCTAATCATTTTTTGCATATTTTGCTATTTTTAAATACATGATCTAATATCACTCATACCCACTTTTCCTTCAGCCAGTACTTTACTTTTTTGGTCACACCATTTAACATCACTAGATCATCTTACTCCTCAATAGTCAATTTTCTTAATCACCTCAACATATGAACCTTACGACCAGCGTCTCTCTTCTCTTTTTTGTTTGTAACCTTTCTAACTCCATGATCTTAGATGTGATTTTATTTATATTCAGACACATTCTTTACAAAACTTGCTTATTGATCCTCAGGACTGTTTCAAGCCTATACTTGTTGTGGAACCAGCTACTAAATCATCTGTAAAGAGCAGACACTATCTCTCTGTTATTTATAATTAGTAAATGTGTAACATTTTTAATTACTACTTTTAGAATATCATCTGTAAATAAATTAAATAACACTGGAATTAATTATCAACCTTTTCCAAGCAGTCTGTTTATGAAGTTGTAAAGATATGCGGTCAAAATTTCAATTCCGCATATTCAACTAATAAAATTACACATTTAAGCTGACAGGTGGTCTATGCCGAATATATATGATTACCTGTTATATTCATAGCTTTACAGACCTAGAAGACATTTTATTTAATTATATTATCTTGCAACTTTAAATTTATTTAACACAAGTTTGTGTCCCATACTTCTGGCCAACAAAGTATGAAGCAAAAATAAGTCTGCAGAAATGCGTCACGAACTCAAGCTCCTTGAGAGGTGTTTGACTGGTGAGGTTTTCGATGGATCGATATATACTATGTATGCCTGACCTCATTCGATAGCTGCAAAATCTCTCCTCCTACATTTCTAGCCCCTTCAATACTAGAGCCTGAAGCAAACTCCGGAAAACGTTTCCTTTTTTACTTTGTGGAAGTCATTGTAACAGAAAGGAACTTCTATGAAAGGAATGGCAAGAAAAGTATATTAAACATAACTTCAGATTAATTCTGCTTCTCTAAAGTTTGCTATCTTGCCGATATAGCAGTTATATTTGTAGTGCACAAGTTTCAAAATATTAGGTTTATGCAGACTTCTTGCAACGCACTTTATTGCAGCATTACTTTATTTAATATGTTAATATACCTCTGTACAAGATATTCTTACAATAATTTTCTCAGTTGGAGTAATTTAATTTAGGTAAATTCAGGAGGATACAGGCCGCAGGGAAAAATACCACAAAGACGCGCAGAAGTCAATATATATTGGAGGCCTATCAGTCAATAAATGAAACTATGTTTTAAAATAGTAGAGTGTACGTATATTGTAAAATCCCGTGTCACTTGCTAAAGGGAATCATGTGATGTAACAAAACCAATAAAAATAGTTTAAAATGGCATTACGGGATTGACACTTTCCCTGGTGGGAAATATACCCAATCGGGAAAAAAAGCATTTAACTTAAACTGGGAGTAGACATCCTATATATTTAAGCTCTGAGAAATCGTAAAATCCAATCATTCGTTTGGGCTCTCCTGAACTGCCAGTAGGTGTTAAGGAAACTGACTTCTTTGGGAAGGTATATTCTCACCAATGTATTATTTCTGCTCCACGAAAACTCTATTTATCATAAAGGCTTACAGCCTCAGTTCAAGAAAAAACAAAGTACGAGGGCTGTTCAATAAAGAATAATCACAACTTTTTTGACAACGTACCTTTAAAAATCCTCATAATTTTGATGGTCCTTTTCGAAATAGTCTCCCCTGAATGCGATGCACTTGTCCCAGCGTTTCTTCCAGTCTTCAAAGACATGCTGGAAACCATTTATTCAGAGATCCTTCAAAATCGCCTCCGCAGCCTTCACCACTGCTTCCGATAATGAATAATGTCTCCCACGAAGGCGTTTCTTCAAGTTAGGAAATAGAAATGTCACAAGGGGCCAAATGCGGACTATAGGGAGGGTGAGGGATGCACTTCACGACTATTTTTGCAAGATGTTCAGCAACAATCCGTCAATATGCGGTCGCGCACTATCGTAGTGCAGAATCCAGCCTGCTTCTCGGAAATGTGATCTTTTGCGCCGATATGGACTTGCAATGTTTTCAGGATATCCCTGTAGTATTGTCTAGTTACTGATGTGTGTGCAGGCACAACATGCTGATAAACTATTCCATGAATATCAAAGAATCAGATCATCATAACTTTCCCAGCAGCAACAACCACTTTTGCTTTTTTGGGGGGTTGGTGATGAAGGAGATTTCCACACTGAGCTTTGCTGTTCGCTCTCTGGATCAAAAGGATGTAGCCAAGATTCATCAGCAGTGATTAAGTTTGAAAGAAAATCTGGATCTTCCTCTAACATCAACTTTAAATTCATGACAATGTCCATTTTTTCGGGAATCAATAGCCTTGGAACACATCGCGCACAAACTCGTCTCATGTGTAATGTTTCTGTCACCAACGTGTGGCTGGTACCCAATGAAATGTTCAGTATTTCAGAAAATGATCTTAAGGTAATTCGTGGATAATCTCTCACAATGGCAGCAGCAGTGTTGATGTTTTCTTCCGTAAGAGCAGTAACTGGAGCACCGGATGTACCTTCCTTTGAAATTAATTGTCTCCCCTCTTTATTCATTTTAAATTACCTTCGAGCTGTGCTGTAGGGAAGTATAGACTCTCCATAGTCCTCCTGTAACATTGTATAAGCCTCAACTGAAGGTTTGTTGAGTCGAAAGCAGAATTTCAAAGCTGCATATGTTTCCTCGCGTGTTACCTCCATTACAGCGATAGGCGATACTGAACATGTCTGAACTTGCCTGGTTCTCACAGGCGGGAACTAGGAGCACCAACAATGAAAGAACTCCGACGTGTTTGTTTCACATTAAGCTAACAGAATAAAATAAGATTGAATGTTATTGCGAAAAAGTATGACCGTAAAAACGTTATGATCATTTTTTATTGAACAGGCCTCTTATATTACCATCCACATAAACCTGAACCACTTCAATAATCCATAACTCCTGAACTAATAATAGGACACACGTACAACTTTGGGAGAAGATAATACACAATAGGAAGTTTACGTTACACTATTTACATCTCAGAGAAAATGTTGAAAGTGTCCTTCACCAGCATCTATACCTGTTTGTACTCGTCTCACCATATTCTTTGAAGCTTTACAGAGAGTATCCTCGCCAATGTTACTTATATCGGTTCAAATGGATTCCTTGAGAACATCAGTTGTCCGTGGCCTATTCTTGTACATTTTATATTTTAGATACCCTCACAAGAAGAAAATCCGGTGAGGGGATCTCAGGGGCCGGATACCTCTTGAGATTATTCGATTATTAGATCAAATGGTTACAAGTTCCATGGTATCATTAGATGTATGTCACGTTACTCCATCATGATGGAAATAGCCTCTCAATTCGATATCAAATGTCTTAAAGACACCCTTAAAAACTGCAGTGTCTACAGTCGTAAAAAAAACGGAATCAACGATATATAGATGCTGGTGGAGGACACTTGCAACATTTACTCTGAGATGTAAATAATGTAATGTAAACTGCCAATTGTATTTTATATTCTTCTAAAGGTTTACGTGTGTCCTACCATTGGCCCAAAAGTTATGGCCTATTGAAGTGGTTCAGGTTTATTTGGATCACACGTATAACAGCCTTACTTCTGCATGGTCTTCCAAGTTCCACTCTAGCTATTCCAATTGGCGTTGACTCATTCAAACCTAAAACCTCTTTACGAAGCTGTTCATATGTTTCAACATGCTTTCTTATCTCGTTATCGTCCCATTATTTCGCAGATATATCAGTTTTTATTCTTCTATTGCTTCAGAGATTCCTTGAAGCTACTTGACTGACATATCTGGAACCTGTACTCGCAGTTCCTTAGCCCAGACATTGCTATCTCCTCCTGCGCCCATATATTTTTCCCAAGTGCTCTCGACCCTGCACTATACCTCAGATTCATTCCTAAATAACCAAACTCCTTTACCACCTCCATTTCTTGGTGATTTTAGTACTACTTTTCACCTTTTCTGACCACACTCTTCTTAAGCACTACTAATTTTGACCTGTTTATATTGATTATCTGCAATTTCTTACGCTAGCCTACTGTACATCCATATTTTCTTCGCACCTACAAAATTAAACAATACATCAATTAATATAGATATATAATATCTCATTTAAGCATGACTCTGTAGAACATTTAATCATTAAATACCAAGGCTAGAAATGGATACCATATTTTCAGTAAAATGTTTGAAATTAGAACAAGAAATTTCATGTGAACACAACACATAAAGTTTACAGCTTAGGTAGGTCTGCTCTAGCACTTGTTTTGTGGTTCATTTGTTTTCATGCGCTTTTGAGCTGAGCTCTATCAGTTTTAAAATGTATAACTTTCCAAATTTTTTTGCTTTTCTCTGGACGGCTTCACTGTTCCGTCAAATAAAAAGCGCAGTTTCTCTCTTAGGCCTTCTTGTCTAATTTTATTCAAGTTGTTAGATTTTTCAGCCGTTAGAAGGAACATGCCTGTATTCGTTTTTCCCTCCGCCGCTTTCAAAGCCCATTTCTCATTGCCAAATAAAAACGAGAGTGCTGCTGCTGCAGCTTCCTCTAAAATTTTCACAAAGTACAAGCGTGGAATGACAAGCTTGTCTTCACGTCCTTTTGTGCAAAAGTAATTTATGTCCCATATATTGTGCGTTAGACCTACAGGCATTACTAACATTTGTCTGGGCATTTCCGTAGTAAACAGGCAATGCGCGCCTTTTAAAATCGTCACTGACACTTCAAAGAACTTCACTGCTTACACTATATACAGGGTGTTTGAACTTAACACTTCAGTTTTGGGAACAAAATAAACTCACAGGAGGGCAGGTCCTGGGAGTACGTAGCTGCGGCATCGTGAGTGTTTTGTTTTCAGCCATAAATTACCGTACAAGAAACGATGTGTCAGTAGGGGCCTTATCATTGTGCAAAAGCCAATTTTTGTTCTTCCACAAATCCGGGCGATTCTGGCCGATTGCGTCGTACAAATTGCGCAATTCCTGCAGGTAATATTCCTAAAATAAAACCTGAAGCTTTGCTGGCGAAGAATGCGCTCACTTTCTTCTCGGGCAGCCAGCCAGGTGAAAAGATGATTAGATATCAACGTTTCGGGAGTGTGCATCTCTCCCAGCATCAGGATATTTATAAAATGTTATAACCACAAATGAAACACTGGATATAACACAGCTATAAACAAAGACAAAACACTATCAAAATTCGCATTACTGAACAAAAGACTGTTTTCAGTAAAGTAAATGCCAGGTCAGAAGATGGCGTGACTATAGAAAATTGTCACAAAGAACGTAACTACTTAACTTGATTATCAAGATGTATTGATCTTTGCTTCTTAATTAGGATTTCAATTTTAGGGCCGCTTTCCAACAGGAAGTGAACTGAAATCCAGCACCACGATTAAGCGTGCTCCTTTCAGAGGAAATTGCCAAAGCCTCCTTAATTCTCCACTCCCAGTAACCGTTGCATTTTGCCAAGATGGTCGTTATCAAAACAATGCTCTGTCAGCCCAGACTTCTCAGGTTGCATTAAACGAATGTTCTGTTCATGTTCGTTTATTCTGGTAGCGATGGTCCTTCCGGTTTGTCCTATATACGGTGTCTCACATTCACAGGGAATGCGGCACACTCCCAGCCTTATGGTCTTTAACAAAACAATGCTCTGCCAGGCCAGACTTCTCAGGTTGTATTAAACGAATGCTCCGTTCATGTTCGTTTATTCTGGTAGCGATGGTCCTTCCGGTTTGTCCTATATACGATGTCTCACATTCACATGGAATGCGGTACACTCCCTGCTCTATGGTCGTTATCAAAACAATGCCATGTCAGCCCAGACTTCTCAGGTTGTATTAAACGAATGCTCCGTTCATGTTCATTTATTCTAGTAGCGATGGTCCTTCCGGTTTGTCCTATATACGATGTCTCACATTCACAGGGAATGCGGTACACTCCCAGCTCTATGGACGTTATCAAAACAATGCTCTGTCAGTCCAGACTTCTCAGGTTGCATTAAACGAATGCTCCGTTCATGTTCATTTATTCTAGTAGCGATGGTCCTTCCGGTTTGTCCTATATACGATGTCTCACATTCACAGGGAATGCGGTACACTCCCTGCTCTATGGTCGTTATCAAAACAATGCTCTGTCAGCCCAGACTTCTCAGGTTGTATTAAACGAATGCTCCGTTCATGTTCATTTATTCTAGTAGCGATGGTCCTTCCGGTTTGTCCTATATACGATGTCTCACATTCACAGGGAATGCGGTACACTCCCTGCTCTATGGTCGTTATCAAAACAATGCTCTGTCAGCCCAGACTTCTCAGGTTGTATTAAACGAATGCTCCGTTCATGTTCATTTATTCTAGTAGCGATGGTCCTTCCGGTTTGTCCTATATACGATGTCTCACATTCACAGGGAATGCGGTACACTCCCAGCTCTATGGTCGTTATCAAAATAATGCTCTGTCAGCCCAGACTTCTCAGGTTGTATTAAACGAATGCTCCGTTCATGTTCATTTATTCTAGTAGCGATGGTCCTTCCGGTTTGTCCTATATACGATATCTCACATTCACAGGGAATGCGGTACACTCCCTGCTCTATGGTCGTTATCAAAACAATGCTCTGTCAGCCCAGACTTCTCAGGTTGTATTAAACGAATGCTCCGTTCATGTTCATTTATTCTAGTAGCGATGGTCCTTCCGGTTTGTCCTATATACGATATCTCACATTCACAGGGAATGCGGTACACTCCCTGCTCTATGGTCGTTATCAAAACAATGCTCTGTCAGCCCAGACTTCTCAGGTTGTATTAAACGAATGCTCCGTTCATGTTCATTTATTCTAGTAGCGATGGTCCTTCCGGTTTGTCCTATATACGATGTCTCACATTCACAGGGAATGCGGTACACTCCCTGCTCTATGGTCGTTATCAAAACAATGCTCTGTCAGCCCAGACTTCTCAGGTTGTATTAAACGAATGCTCCGTTCATGTTCATTTATTCTAGTAGCGATGGTCCTTCCGGTTTGTCCTATATACGATGTCTCACATTCACAGGGAATGCGGTACACTCCCAGCTCTATGGTCGTTATCAAAACAATGCTCTGTCAGCCCAGACTTCTCAGGTTGTATTAAACGAATGCTCCGTTCATGTTCATTTATTCTAGTAGCGATGGTCGTTCCGGTTTGTCCTATATACGATGTCTCACATTCACAGGGAATGCGGTACACTCCCAGCTCTATGGTCGTTATCAAAACAATGCTCTGGCAGTCCAGACTTCTCAGGTTGTATTAAACGAATGCTCCGTTCATGTTCGTTTATTCTAGTAGCGGTGGTCCTTCCGGTTTGTCCTATATACGATGTCTCACATTCACATGGAATGCGGTACACTCCCTGCTCTATGGTCGTTATCAAAACAATGCTCTGTCAGTCCAGACTTCTCAGGTTGTATTAAACGAATGCTCCGTTCATGTTCGTTTATTCTGATAGCGATGGTCCTTCCGGTTTGTCCTATATACGATGTCTCACATTCACAGGGAATGCGGTACACTCCCAGCTCTATGTTCGTTATCAAAACAATGCTCTGTCAGTCCAGACTTCTCAGGTTGTATTAAACGAATGCTCCGTTCATGTTCGTTTATTCTGATAGCGATGGTCCTTCCGGTTTGTCCTATATACGGTGTCTCACATTCACAGGGAATGCGGTACACTCCCAGCTCTATGTTCGTTATCAAAACAATGCTCTGTCAGTCCAGACTTCTCAGGTTGCATTAAACGAATGTTCCGTTCATGTTCGTTTATTCTGGTAGCGATGGTCCTTCCGGTTTGTCCTATATACGATGTCTCACATTCACAGGGAATGCGGTACACTCCCAGCTCTATGGTCGTTATCAAAACAATGCTCTGTCAGTCCAGACTTCTCAGGTTGTATTAAACGAATGCTCCGTTCATGTTCATTTATTCTAGTAGCGATGGTCCTTCCGGTTTGTCCTATATACGATGTCTCACATTCACAGGGAATGCGGTACACTCCCAGCTCTATAGTCGTTATCAAAACAATGCTCTGTCAGTCCAGACTTCTCAGGTTGTATTAAACGAATGCTCCGTTCATGTTCGTTTATTCTAGTAGCGGTGGTCCTTCCGGTTTGTCCTATATACGATGTCTCACATTCACATGGAATGCGGTACACTCCCTGCTCTATGGTCGTTATCAAAACAATGCTCTGTCAGCCCAGACTTCTCAGGTTGTATTAAACGAATGCTCCGTTCATGTTCATTTATTCTAGTAGCGATGGTCCTTCCGGTTTGTCCTATATACGATGTCTCACATTCACAGGGAATGCGGTACACTCCCAGCTCTATGGTCGTTATCAAAACAATGCTCTGTCAGTCCAGACTTCTCAGGTTGTATTAAACGAATGCTCCGTTCATGTTCGTTTATTCTAGTAGCGGTGGTCCTTCCGGTTTGTCCTATATACGATGTCTCACATTCACAGGGAATGCGGTACACTCCCTGCTCTATGGTCGTTATCAAAACAATGCTCTGTCAGTCCAGACTTCTCAGGTTGTATTAATCGAATGCTCCGTTCATGTTCATTTATTCTAGTAGCGATGGTCCTTCCGGTTTGTCCTATATGCGGTATCCCACATTCACAGGGAATGCGGTACACTCCCAGAACTTGGAAATGCAGTTTGTTTTTCACTGGCCTCAACAGATCTTTAATCTTCGGAAGTGGCTTGTGGATGTTCCTGATGTATTTGGCGAGAATTGTGCTGATCCTGCCGGATAGATAGCAGGTAAACGAGATCAATACAGCTTGATAATCAAGTTAAGTAGTTATGTATCCTTGACATAATTTTCTAAACTCACTTATATTCTATATTTAAAATAATCTATATTAAATGAGCTGGCCTTTAATTTACTGAAAACAGTATTTTGTTCAGTAATACGAATTTTGATAGTGTTTTGTCACTAACAATAGATGCACACTCCCGAAACGTTGGTATCTAGTCATCTTTTCACCTGGCTGGCTCCACGAGAAGATAGTGAGGTACATACCCCTTATTGACGGTTCTATCCTTTGGCAAGAACTCAAGATGCAGCACAACCCTGCAATCGAATAAAACTGTATGCAAACAAACTTAGCACACTCTTTTCGGTCTTGGCTAGTGTGGCAGCATCCATTGTTATGATTAGGCGTTTGTTTCTTCGTCATAACCATAAACCCATGATACGTCCCTAGTTATGAACCCCTGGATCCAATTTGGGTCATTGCGGTGCAGCGATATTTCTGCCTGCCCATTATTCCATAAATTATTGGACGTTACTAATGCAAGAATTAATAACATTTATGTAAAAATTGTATAAATAGCAATATCTATGATTTTATAATAATATTTGTATGAATGTATCACATATATAAATTATGTAAACCTCGAAAATTATAACCAATAAAATACACAGGCGTAGTTTCTCCGGATTGTATGCTAGGGTTCACCTCATGTAACGGTACAGCTTCTGTTAGTTGCTACCCGTCAGTGTGGCCATAACGGTTACTGCCCTTTGCTTTTTGCATAGACGAAAAAAAAACCGTTCCTGAGGAATTGTAGAAATGGGCAGTTTTGAAGAGAAACAGGCGCAGTCTAGCGTAGTCTGAGTTAGGGAGAAGTGTTAAGCGGTATAATGATGATGAATTTGTGTTTAATGGCGCTCAACTTCAAGGTCATCAGCGGCTGTTGAAAACAATTGTGGAAAAGATATGTACTAACCTAAAGACTACGTAAGAAAAAAAATATATATTTAAATATACATTTAGACGGAAAAGAAACCTAAAAAGGAACTTAACACAACAACTGAAAAAACACAATACAAATGTCAATATATAACAAATATTAACTCCACTATTTTTTCCGTGGTCCATTTTCATTTCCTTCCGACGTTTCGCCGAAAACTGCGTTCGGCATCTTCAGGGTTCTAAATCAGTAGATCCGGAGTCCAACACAAGACTGGTGCACCGAGTCCTGAAGCGTCAAATATATAGGCGAGCGTGGCTGGAGGGCGTGGCCTGGTGGTGTTTAAATTTGCTTCCGCACGGTTTCTATTTCTTCTTAATACGGCGACTACTTTGCTCTAATAAACTTCTAATGCTACTTCCACTTACGCTGGTTGCGCTATTCTTAACTTCCCTACATTTCAGACCTATAAATTTACGCCTCTCTTCTTAACGCCCATGAACACGTCCTTCCTGTCGTAGTATCACATTTTAAGTAAGTTTTTCTTACTTGACGATTCAGTTTGAACTGTATTCTGATCCCCTCTCTAACTTTATCACAAGACCAAACTAGCTCACCCTTCTCAAATGTTATATTATTATTGGTTTCTCATTTATTTCTAATTTTCACATTGGTTTGCAAAGCTCATCTAACTCATCGACGTTCAGCCCACTCTGCGTTGGGGAACGCCTACCCTGAGTTGTTTGTGACGGTATACATCGTTATCAAATCAGCGAAGTAAATCTCTTTAGCGTTTATGCTCAACTGAATTTTGAAACCCCTTTGTCCCAACACATTCCTGGCTGGAAGTATACAATAGTTCTCAATCATTGAACTTTTACTAGCACAAAGAATGTAACGGTCCTTCGTTCGTGTCTCTGCGACGTGTACAGATTTTTACAAGAATGTTTTCTTTTCCTTAACTAGATGCTAGTAGGTATGGTATATTAAATTATACTCTTTCCTTCACATTCTTTATGTCAACTGTCATTTTAATCATTACTCTATCTATTCTAATTTCATATTATTATATCAAGATTTTTATATTAGTTGAACAAGGCATTTTTATTAATTTATCTTCTTTTTATCTATCTGATTTCGATTAATTCGCCGCCTTCTAATCACTGTCTGATACCGCCGTTACAGTAGGTATTAGACATGGATGAGTAATGTGACAAAACATGCGCATTTCAAACGAATCTAGCAGCCTTCTTATACTGGCAAGGCGAGCATAAATAAAGTGGGGCACCAAAAGTGATTACGTCACACATTGCTCTAGCTTGCCTTCTTGTGTTGGGCAGACAGTGGCACAGATGAACGTTGCTTTGGTGCAAGGTAGCTTCACCATACGCCACAGTCAACATTTGCAATGCAACCGCGCACTTAGTTGTCTTTTTCTTACAAAATTTGACAGAAATTCTTTGTTCCGTTTTTTGGAATAGGCAAAAATCGATTTTTTTTTTTTTTTTTTTTTTTTTTTTTTTTTGTAATTTACGTCCTCCAACGTTAAGTCATATCGGACGGTGAATGAAATGGGTGAAATGATCTTCAAATGTGTCAAGCGTCCATGGAGCTTAGAGTTACCTGGCATTGGTCTTTCACGATAAGGGAAAACCCCGGAGAAACCTTATCTAGGTAGCTCACCCTAACCGAGATTCGAACTCGGGACCTCTTGAACGTGAGGCAGACATGCTACCGAGGCGGGCCAAAAATCCAAGAGGAGCCAAAACGTATCCAGGTAAAGTAGTTGCCAACAATTAACTGAACATTTAAAATTGCCGATCTCGTCAACGTGAGGGCATGAGTGCCTATATAACGCCACAAAACAATCGAAAATCGAATATACGTGGACCGCGAAAATTTAAAATTCGCGAATCGTTTAGAACAGACCTCGTATAGAAGAATAATAAGGAATCTGTCCTTAGAGCACCTGCCTGCCGTGCTAGGGATACCGGGTTCGATTCCCGGCGGTGGGGGTGGGGACTTTTCTCCGAAAAAGATAATTCCCCATGTTCCCCAGAGTCTGGGAGTATGAATGTGTGCGTGATCTAATGATTAAACACCAAAGATATGTTCCAGAGGAGAACGGCCGCCGATATGACCATAGCAGTTAAAGGCGGGGTATAAATGGAACAAGGAAAAAAAATAACGAAAGTATATGTTGGATATTCTTCAAACGAGCATCAGAGGAAAAGAAATTTAGAGATGGGAAGACAGAGGAAATGAAAAGAAAATAATTTTATCATCCTTCTCCTCTGTCCGTTATTTCTGGGACAGGTATGTTGTTTCGCTTCTGTGTCTGTTCTGGAGAAAATCTAGAAGCTTTATCTCATTTCATCCAAAGAAAAATCTCATGGCACAAAAAAAAGAAGATCTTGCTCCTCACGAATCGAATCCAGTACTTGTCTCTGACAGAGGAGAGCTACTGGCAGAGATGGTGGTAATATCCTGTGCAAAGGCGTCGCTTCGTCTCTAATTAAAGTTTCCAGAGAAACAAAAGCCTGCAGGTGCTACAAAGTGGATATTGCAGAGTAGTAAAGAGTTTTGGACATGAATCACAAGTACCGAGCCTCTGCGTTTATTACATACACTGCCTTCATATTTATTTTATATATCAGTGACATTAAATTAAATATGTAAAAAGTGATAATATCAGTAACGTGGCTTTGTGGTATCGCGGTCGATTTACATTCGGGAGCTCACAGGTTTGAACTCTGAAGTGCCAAATGCTTCGGTTTTTGTTTTCATAACGTGATATACTCTCCGTAGGGGAGGAGATCCGTCCCCTTCAGCTGCCGTGGTGCGGGCGCTGCGGCCCCGTCGCACTCGTGGTACCTCTGACGTTACTAGAGGAACCTCGGGCTGAGTATTCGAGCTCTTCCCGAATGGGAGTTGTTCGGATTGGGTTGGACTCGAGGGCGCAGTGTGTTCTCGACACCCACGGCGAATTGGGTACCTCCGGAAAGGCTACGGCCGCCCAGAGGGTTTAGAGGATTGCCTAAAGTCCCGGGTACTAGCCTGCAGATCTAGTAGAAGGTGTACTAGATCACCAGGCCCCACCGAGGTTTTCGGTAATCTTACTTGCGGGATTGACGCGCGTAAGAGGCGTATCCACTTCCAAACTCACTTGACGTTGTGCTCAGCGGGGGTGAGTGCTTTTTAGACTCCAGATATTGCCCTATAGAAAGAGCTCCGTAGTATCCATCGCTCCCGGGTAGAAGGAGGCCCGGGTCCTTGGACCTACGAGTCCAGGACCAATGGAAGTAGAATCTCTGCACATAATTAACTATGATATACTACAGCACCGTACGGGAGGGGATCCGTCCCCTTCAGCTGCCGTGATGCGGGCGCTGCGGACCCCTAGCACTCGTGCAACCTATGACGTTACTAGAGGAACCTCCCGCTGAACATTCGAGCTCCTCCCGCATAGAGAGTTGTTCGGATTGGGTTGGACTCGACAGGGCAGTGTCTCCCGATACCCGTGGGAGATCGGTACGTCTCTGGACGGGGTTGAGGGAAGCCGCGTACTAGTCAGCATAGCTAGTAGAAGGTGTGCTATATCACCAGGCGGCCCCACCGAGGCCATATCAGTAGCCTTCCCATTTTGTAGTTGGCGCGCGTAAGTGGCGTATCCACTTCCATCCATGTTGAGTCCACAGGACAGATGGGGGGGGGCTTGTTAGTCTCTGGGTCTTGCCCTATGGAATACCCTACGGAGGTGCCAGGCGCCCTTTTGGGACAGCTCGGTAAATCCCTGGTCGAAGGAGTTCTGGGACCTTGGTCTTACGGGTCCAGGAGTAATGGGAGTATAACCTCTGACATTAACTGTGATATACAACAGCAGGTACAGTATACTCTCTCGAAAACGGAAGGCGATCGCTCTGTCTTTTGTTTCTTTGCACACTTTTCCCTCATACAGAAGGTTGTCTTTGAACAAAAAGTAATTACGAAATAGTCGCACAGTTTTACAGGGAAGAAATAAAATAAAATGATGTGTATATAATAATAGAATGATATGTATTAGGTACGGTATTTTCAACTTAGGTACTATAATTGTAGTTATTCTCCTAGTTTCTCTGGCTGCTGTCAGACTTTCCTTAGCAACCTTCAACTGTCTGTATATCAGCATCATTTGTTTCACCACACACAACATTCAAAACAATGTTATGACGATGTTTGAAACCTCCCAGCCGTACATTGGAAGTTCTGAAGTTGTTTTTGACTAATTCTCTTGTTGTGTCTAAAGCTTGAGTCTGAAGCAATAGTCCATAAATGGGAAACCCGTCATAGTCTATATCATTTGTAATTCGTTTCATTTTTTTGTTGTAATTATACGTACTCAAACGTTGTCATATCGGACGGTGAATGAATTGGTTGAAATGATGCTCAAATGAGTGCAGGGCACCTGGAGCTTACGGTTACCCGTCATTCGTCTTGAAGGATAAGGAGAAAACCTTGTAAAAAACTTATCCAGGTAACACAACCTGACGGAGATTCAAACTCGGGACCTCTTAAGCGTGAGGCAGACATGCTGCCATCTACGCTACCAAGCCGGGCAATACGTTTCACTCTACTCTTCACTTTAATCACTCGTCTTTACTTTTCATTTGCTCAAAATCTCAAAAATCTGAGTCTTCCCCAATTTAAACAACAGTTAATTCTTTAGCTGGACGTTAGTTCGTTTCGTGTTCTTCATAAGCATTAATTTTTTAATCCAATAATAGTTCATAATGTATAGAACTCATGTTACAGAAATTGTACACACAAAATATGTTTTTAAAAATCACCAAACTTCACAGTTTTCTTCCACTCGTACTTGATCACTTCTAACAACTATACTGAGAATGGACAAAATACAAAACAGTTGTACTCACTGCGTGTGTTGGAAGACAGTTGAGAGAGCTAATGCCTTGTTCTACCTTTTCCTAGAATTATTATAGTTTATGGTTTTATAGAATTTCGGTGTAAGCGCAGTTACCAACAAAATTATTGCAGTTTTTAAAATACGTTCGTTCTAAGCCATTACACAAGAGTTAATACGTTTCCGTTCCCGCAAAATATTTCCGTTTGGCAGTTTTCCGGTTTAGAATATAATTTTACAAGGGAAATAGCTCCGTTCCGAAATTTATTTTCTGTTTTTCCAGGTTTGCGGTATTCAATGAGCCCATTTCATGCAGGTTTTACTGTACCTAAGGTAAAGAAGTAACTGATAAATGAACACAGGCAAATTATTAATTTACAAAATTATAAGGTTAGTAGAAGGAATTATGTGGTGTTAATGATCAGAGGAGAACAGAACTGTTGAGATACTTAAATAAAACTTGTTTAGTTTTCGTAGAAAGTGATTTTTCAAAATTTAACCGAAAATATTGAAAACGAAAGCTGTCAAGCAAGAAAGAGAAAGAAGGAAAGAGAAAGAAAGAGAAAGTAATAGACAGAAAGAAAGAGAAGGAAAGACAAAGAAGGAAAGAGAAAACAAGAAACATAAAAAGAAAGAAAGATACAAAGAAACAACGAAGGAAAGAAAGAAGGAAAGAAGGAAAGAAAGAAGGAAAGAAAGAAGGAAGGAAGGAAGGAAACAAGGAAACAAGGAAATGAAAGAAGGAAACAAAGAAACAAGGAAAGGAAAGAAGGAAAGAAAGAAAGAAAAAAGAAAGAAAGAAAGAAAGAAAGAAAGAAAGAAAGAAAGAAAGAAAGAAAGAAAGAAGGAAAGAAGGCAAGAAAGAAAGAAGGAAAGAAAGAAGGAAAGAAGAAAAGAAGGAAAGAAAGAAGGAAAGAAGGAAAGAAGGAAAGAAGGAAAGAAGGAAAGAAGGAAAGAAGGAAAGAAAGAAAGAAGGAAAGAAAGAAAGAAGGAAAGAAAGAAGGAAAGAAAGAAGGAAAGAAGGAAAGAAAGAAGGAAAGAAGGAAAGAAGGAAAGAAGGTAAGAAGGAAAGAAAGAAAGAAGGAAAGAAAGAAAGAAAGAAGGAAAGAAAGAAAGAAGGAAAGAAAGAAAGAAGGAAAGAAAGAAAGAAGGAAAGAAAGAAAGAAGGAAAGAAAGAAAGAAGGAAAGAAAGAAGGAAAGAAGGAAAGAAGGAAAGAAGGAAAGAAAGAAAGAAGGAAAGAAAGAAAGAAGGAAAGAAAGGAAGAAGGAAGAAAGGAAGAAGGAAAGAAAGGAAGAAGGAAAGAAAGGAAGAAAGAAAGAAAGGAAGAAGAAAGAAAGAAAGAAAGAAAGAAAGAAAGAAAGAAAGAAAGAAAGAAAGAAAGAAAGAAAGAAAGAAAGAAAGAAAGAAAGAAAGAAAGAAAGAAAGAAAGAAAGAAAGAAAGAAAGAAAGAAAGAAAGAAAGAAAGAAAGAAAGAAAGAAAGAAAGAAGAAGAAAGAAAGAAAGAAAGAAAGAAAGAAAGAAAGAAAGAAAGAAAGAAAGAAAGAAAGAAAGAAAGAAAGAAAGAAAGAAAGAAAGAAGAAAGAAAGAAAGAAAGAAAGAAAGAAAGAAAGAAAGAAGAAAGAAAGAAAAGAAAGAAAGAAAGAAAGAAAGAAAGAAAGAAAGAAAGAAAGAAAGAAAGAAGAAGAAAGAAAGAAAGAAAGAAAGAAAGAAGAAAGAAAGAAAGAAAGAAAGAAAGAAAGAAAGAAAGAAAGAAAGAAAGAAGAGAAAGAAAGAAAGAAAGAAAGAAAGAAAGAAAGAAAGAAAGAAAGAAAGAAAGAAGAAAGAAAGAAAGAAAGAAAGAAAGAAAGAAAGAAAGAAAGAAGAAGAAAGAAGAAGGAAGGAAGAGAGAAAGAAAGGAAGAAGAGAGAAAGGAAGGAAGAGAGAAAGAAAGGAAGGAAGAAAGAAAGAAAGGAAGGGAGAAGAAAGAAGAGAAAGAGAGAAGAAAGAAAGAAAGAGAGAAAGGAAAGAGAGAAAGAGAGAATGAAAGAAGAAAGAAAGAGAGAAAAGAAAGAAAGAAAGAGAGAAAGAAAGAAAGAAAGAAAGAAAGAAAAGAGAGAAAGAGAGAAAGAGAGAAGAAAGAAAGAAAGAAAGAAAGAAAGAAAGAAAGAAAGAAAGAAAGAAAGAAAGAAAAGAAAGAAAGAAAGAAGAAAGAAAGAAAGAAAAGAAAGAAAGAAAGGAAAGAAAGAAAGAAAGAAAAGAAAGAAAGAAAAGAAAGAAAGAAAGAAAGAAAGAAAGAAAGAAAGAAAGAAAGAAAGAAAGAAAGAAAGAAAGAAAGAAAGAAAGAAAGAAAGAAAGAAAGAAAGAAAGAAAGAAAGAAAAGAAAGAAAGAAAGAAAGAAAGAAAGAAAGAAAGAAAGAAAGAAAGAAAGAAGAAAGAAAGAAAGAAAGAAAGAAAGAAAGAAAGAAAGAAAGAAAGAAAGAAAGAAGAAAGAAAGAAAGAAAGAAAGAAAGAAAGAAAGAAAGAAAGAAGAAAGAAAGAAAGAAAGAAAGAAAGAAAGAAAGAAAGAAAGAAAGAAAGAAAGAAGAAAGAAAGAAAGAAAGAAAGAAGGAAAGAAGGAAAGAAAGAAGGAAAAAGAAGGAAGAGAAAGAAGGAAAGAAGGAAAGAAGGAAAGAAGGAAAGAAGGAAAGAAGGAAAGAAGAAGGAAAGAAGGAAAGAAAGAAAGAAAAGAAAGAAAGAAAGAAAGAAAGAAAGAAAGAAAGAAAGAAAGAAAGAAAGAAAGAAAGAAAGAAAGAAAGAAAGAAAGAAAGAAAGAAAGAAAGAAAGAAAGAAAGAAAGAAAGAAAGAAGAAAGAAAGAAAGAAAGAAAGAAAGAAAGAAAGAAAGAAAGAAAGAAAGAAAGAAAGAAAGAAAGAAAGAAAGAAAGAAAGAAAGAAAGAAAGAAAGAAAGAAAGAAAGAAGAAAGAAAGAAAGAAAGAAAGAAAGAAAGAAAGAAAGAAAGAAAGAAAGAAAGAAAGAAAGAAAGAAAGAAGAAAGAAGGAAGAAAGAAAGAAGGAAAGAAGGAAAGAAGGAAAGAAGAAAGAAGGAAAGAAGAAAGAAAGAAAGAAAGAAAGAAAGAAAGAAAGAAAGAAAGAAAGAAAGAAAGAAAGAAAGAAAGAAAGAAAGAAAGAAAGAAAGAAAGAAAGAAAGGAAGAAAGGAAGAAAGAAAGAAAGAAAGAAAGAAAGAAAGAAAGAAAGAAAGAAAGAAAGAAAGAAGGAAAGAAAGAAAGAAAGAAAGAAAGAAAGAAAGAAAGAAAGAAAGAAAGAAAGAAAGAAAGAAAGAAAGAAAGAAAGAAAGAAAGAAAGAAAGAAAGAAAGAAAGAAAGAAAGAAAGAAAGAAAGAAAGAAAGAAAGAAAGAAAGAAAGAAAGAAAGAAAGAAAGAAAGAAAGAAGAAAGAGAGAGAGAGAGAGAGAGAGAAGAGAGAGAGGGAGAGAAAGAAATTGAAATTGAAAGAATTCAAAATGAAAATCGGTTCTGCACACGTTCATCTATACAGCACATACGCTTACGTATTTTAATAGCCTTTTTATTTGCACTGCACTACAAACTAGTCGGAAGTAGAAACCGCAGTGAGTTTCTGCTGTTTCAGTTTAGTGTAGAGCTTCCGAGCAGCGATACCTCACATCCGCTTGAACATTAGACACTCTTTTGGAATGTTTCGTCTTGATTTTCGAAATGAAAGGTCAATTGCTCTATATTTGTTACTTCCTTTGCGTTTGTCATAACCACAGCTGGTTCATCAACACTGTCTTAATTTTAATTTTCAGTAAAACAGCATGATGCAATAATGCATCCTCTGTAATCGGCTTATATCCTCCATCATTGTACACTTGCAAACAATTGTTAATCTCTTCATTAACTTCAGAAAAGCCATCCATACTTTTAAAAATATCTATAAAATCATTTTAAACACTAATTTTTTCTCTTCTTCAAACTTTTTTTCTAGCATGTCACACACAGCAAGCCACAACTGTTTCCATTACTTTATCAGAGTTTCCCTTCTATCCTTGTCCCTAGCAGGTGGGGTGATTGCAGTGACTTAGACCGCTGGCAATAGAATTCCAATAATGTACCTCCTTAGAATAGCAATTTGTCGACTGTAAAAAACTCTTCGTTGTTTTAATGTGCCCGCCTTGTTAGGGCGGTGGTAGCGTATCTGCCTCACGTTCAATAGATCCCGAGTTCAAATCTTGGTCAGGGTGAGTTAGTCTGGTGCTGTCCAGGGTTTTCCCTTATCCTGAAACACGAATGTGGGGTATCTCTAAGCCTTGTGGACCCTGAGTTCATTGGAGGTCCATTTCACCCATTCCATTCATCGTCCGATATGACGTAACGTCGAAGGACGTAAATTAAAAAAAAAAGAATGATGTAATGTCTCCCCTTCTCAGCAATGCTGGTGTTAGGAGTCGCTTGGGCTTCCTCACAGGGAGATGAGACCTAAGAGATGAGACCAATGCCAGGGATGAATGAATGATGCAGCAATTGTGGAGTGATGTTGGGAGAAACAGAAGAAATACATCCCAGCGCCATGTTGTTCATCACAAATCCCACTTTGTGGTCGCCTGGGAACGAACCCAAGCCACCTAGGTTAGAGCCATGTGATCTAACCACTCAGCCATGGCGCAGTTATCGTGCCCTTGTTTACAATTCTAAACAACACTATTTTTTAAACTGGTCCGAGTTAAAGTAGCTTTACTGTACTGACAATCTGAACTGAGTTAAATCTCTCAAAATTTAGAAAGTAAACTGCATTTGGTATTTCTTTGCATTCCTTGTTCGTTTCGCTTCCTCCTTTTTCGCCCTTTGGAAGAAGTAAACGAACACAAAAATAACACTGGGCGACAAAATATTAATTTTTGAACGTTTCGAGCACTTCATGAGGCAATTCCTACTGATTTTGCGTTGGGTAAAACAAATATGACAATGAAAATTTTTATTAGCTCTAGTTTCTATGATATACACAAGATGGAAGTTTACATGTTAACGGATTGAGAGAAAAGGATACATTTTAATTACATACATGCTAACAACAATTAAAGTGCATTTGAGTTTTTAAGTGATTACATCCTAAGGGTTATAAATTGACAGAAAATTACTTCGCAGATAGTCGTGTCTGAAAAGAATCATGAGGTGGCCTTCGTCGTCTTTTAGCTTGTCTCTTGTGATGGAGTTTCGCAGAATCCCTATACAAAGACCAACAGTAATCCGCAAGCATTACTTCATTCCAACGGCCCTGATATCTTAGTTCCATAACAGAACTGTGCAGCTCCACAACTAGGAGGGTAAACATCTAGGTGGGAGTGGAGAAAATGGATCTTAAGGGACATGTTGCATCCAAGGTTACGGTATTTTTGCAGGAGCACTGTCACCAAATGGTCGCCAATCTAGAAAGTGATTGACATTTCGTACGGAGAGAGAGAGGCGACGTTGCCGTTTTCTGCTCCTACGTGGAGAGCGCGATAGCATTACGCGTGTGAAGGTGATTCAGTTGCGACTGCAATGGGTATTTTATTATTGAT
This sequence comes from Mantis religiosa, assembly GCA_030765055.1. Classification (NCBI taxonomy): domain Eukaryota; kingdom Metazoa; phylum Arthropoda; class Insecta; order Mantodea; family Mantidae; genus Mantis; species Mantis religiosa. Next base: position 9,430,765 of record CM060951.1, read on the forward strand.
ACTATTATTAATTATTTATAATACTATACACAAAGACAATAGTACAGTCGTGGATCTACATGCAAAATCTAGAACATGCAAGAACACATCAATGTAAAGATCATCGTAACAAAACACTGTGACATCTTGATGCTTATTGAAGTGGGAAAATGCCGCTTACATAATTTTTTCCGGGAGTTTCTAATTTATACCCCAATGTCTAACTTTCCTCTTTAAAATACTTTTCTTTCCCAATCTTAACCTTAATGCCCTTACTGATACCTACGCACGTGAAGTCCTATCAAGCTCCTTAGAGAATGGAATACTAGACTCCCCTTTCAATTTCTCCTCAACGAAGTATTCTCTCACAGAGCATATTATTACCCGTGTATGTCCTTTAATTGGAATACCTTTACCAAATACAGTTTTATTTGGTTCCCGAGCGCATTCAGGTTTTCGCTTGTTACTATATTTTGACATAATTAAACATTCATTTAACACAATTGCAAATGATCACCACACGCGCTCAGATACACGGACTCACACACACGTAAACTAAGGCAAATTGCCACAAATAAAATTCAAAGTAACTGCCAGTACAGGATCTCTAACTGTTGCATACGTAAAGACATTCTGTTTATGCAGCGTTATCATCAAGAGAAACAAACACCGAGGTCTTATGAATACTGCAGCGTTTGCGTGACTCGATCGCCCGCAATTCATGCTAAGCACGTGTTAGAATATCCGCAACCAAGGTTTAGCGTCCAACGTTGTCATAGAAACGTCTAGACTCTAATTGGTTATTTTAATCGTTACTAGGGCAACCGTTATGACGTACTCATCCCCTCCCATTTATTTAGAAACTTACTCCATGTGGTTACTGTCAATCACATTCTAGTTTGGCGACCAGTATAGCTGCCATCTCTTTTGTTACCTAAAGATACATGAACAACACCCTTGAAGGTTTCTAAAGCTTCCTTTACTTTCCCCGCCAAAACTTGAACAGATACAGGATCCTTTATAAGTTCTATTATTTGTGGTCTGACAAAAATGCCTTCCTTAGCTTTTGCATCACTTAATTTCCAAAATGTCTCTCTGATGTTATTGGATAGGTGTGCCACCTCTCCCCTCCAAGGCCGCGCCGTGGCTCAGTGGTTAGACCACTTGGCTCTCACCAAGGCACCCCGGGTTCGATCCCAGGCAACCGCAAAGTGAGATTTGTGATGGAAAACACGGCGATTGTGCGGATTTTCTCCGGGATCTCTGGTTTCCCCCGCCATCTCATTCCACCAGTGCTCCATCTTCATTTCATGTATCATCAGTGTCATCGCCTGCGGTGTTATATGTAGAAAAAGCGGGCATTAAACACTACACATTTCATTTTCCCCCCTCCAAAATTCCCCAAATTTAAAATCTTCACTCTGAAAAATGAAATGTTACTTTCTCTTCAAAACATTAGCTGATGTATCATTTTTATGGTGATTTTTCAATTCAGCAGATGGAAATACATGCAAATTCACTATTTTTAAGCCCGAAACACTTTCATTGTTGCCCAGTGTAATTTTTGAGTTCTCTGTGCATGACTATCTTTGTATACAGAATTTCAATGTTAATCAGCCACGAGGGCGGTGTGGTGTATGTTCATAATCGAAGGAACGTCTTTGTAACTCTGTTTAGGGCACATCTGCTGAGTGGCATAAGGAGGCTTACATCTGGAGCTAAAATTATATCTGCCTTTCTCTCATCCGCCAATATTGGTTTACACCAGCAGGCGCATCACTTTCACAACGATATTATTGTGGCAAGATGGAAGAGAAAGTTTTCCCCTCAGCAAATAGATAATTTAACAGTCTACAGATGTAATTTATTATTCGTCAGGAGTGATATGCAAAATGATATATTCATGAGGAAGCAGGCGGCTCAAGAAATTAAGAGCACTAGACTTGCAGCATCTCAAATCTTCTCTTAACTTGCTTTATCTGCACTCAGTCATTTTTGATTATAGGGTACAGGGGTACTTTAAGTATTTACTAAAGGGGAATCGCTTTGGCGTTAGTGGCTCGTTCCTTCGTTCTTTATGATGTATTATTTAAAGCTTCTTAAGCAAAAACTTCATATGTCACACTCATTTCATTTGTTTTTGTGCAAACTGTTCTTACAAACATTCATTTCTGCAAGATAAATTTTATCCTACTGTAGTTGCAAGAGGTAAAGTGGTTAGAAAGAATGTACGAAGCATAAGTTGAATCCAAAATGTTGTATGCACTGGAGATCTGGGAGGGGTACAGCGGTAAACAAAACGGTGGACCAAAACTACAGAAAGTTTTGTAGAGCTACTAGGCTTACCAAGATCAACACCTAAGGAAGTAGCTTTAGTAGAATTGGGAAAGACAAGCAAAAATTGAATAATTATGGAAATAATAATACAATTTTGGTATAGGTATTTGGCCAAACAAGAAGGAGAAATTATGAAATCATGCATGAGACAGCAAAAAGGATACGAGAACTCAAATAGTTGGTGGGCAGAGGTAGGAGGATTTATGGGAAAAATAGGAATGGGAGAAATGTGGAAATTAGAGAAAACGTATACAAGCAATGTGGATAAATTAGTAAAATGCAGAATAGAAGATATAGAAAGAAAGTATATATGGGGAAGTCTAGAAAATATGAAATCATTACAATTTTACAAGCAAATAAAAAGAAATTGAGGACGAGAAGCACATGTAGATTACAATAGGCAAAGGAGAGAAGGATTAGCATGGATGAGAACAGTAATAGCATATCTAAGAGGGATAAGAGGTAGGGAAAAGGGCATTTGTGAAATGGGTGGGGGGAAATAAAGCATAGAACACTATGTAACAGAATTCCAGGAGGTTGCAGTATGGAGGGAAAAGGTTTGGGAAGAAAAATGGGAGAAAGTAGAGAAGAAGATAGTAGCTATAAAAATGTTAACAGGCAGGGAGGAAAAGAAGGTAAGAAATACTGATGAGTTCTTGCAGAAAGTAAAAGAAAAATGGACGAGAAATGTAAAGAATATAAGAAAGGAGGATGAGGGGGAAGAAAGGGACTACTTAAGTAAAAAGGAGTCATGGAGGTTAAGAGCTACCTGACATAGCAGAAGACCAGGGTGTCATGTAAGCCAAGGTAAGTTGCAAGACGGTACAGTAGACAATAAGTGATAGTCAAATGTTTTAAACAACTGGTCGCTACATTCTATTTTCCTTTCATGGCTAAGACTTTGGAAAATGAATAACGACTTCTCTATTCACAAAACGTATAAGAATTTAAAAAAAAATCTTGGAGATGTTTATTCCACAAAAAATCGCTTAAATTGTGTATTTTGACAACCTCTAATTTTTGTGTAGTAAGAGTTCGTCTAACTCTTAGGTTACACCAGTTAACAATAAGTTTTAATTCAGAACAAAAGTAAAAACCTACTCTTTATATCCATAAAAATATTAATCAAAAGAAAATATAAAAACAAACAAAGCCAATCAATATCTAACAAAGCCAAAACTAGAAAATTGAATATTTTAATTAAAAATCCAGAAAGTATTCCAGAAATCCCACGTAAAACTGCAGTAGCAAATTTTAGATTACTTACGGAACATGATTATTTGGGCAAACACTTACACAGAATAGGAATTTATGCAGGTTCAAATTGTCTTCTGTGCAACAAAGAAGAGGAAATGACTGAAGAACATCTTTTAACCTGTTAAGCCCTACCTCCCGGATCCACTACACAGATATATTGGAGAGCTAGAGAGCTAATTGCTTCATTGCCAAAGCCTAGCATTTGAAAACAACTACACCAACAATAGGTATCTACGTAGGGCAGCTGTCACTGACCTCCCTCTCAATCCAGGGAGTTGCCGAGCTGTCCCCGAAGGGCGCCCGGCGCCTCCCTGGGGCTTTCCATAGCGCAAGACCTAGAGATTAACAAGCCCCCCAATCTGGCCCTATGGACTCAAGACGGGATGAAAGTGGATACGTCACATTTTAGCGACAGCGTCAAAGGGGAAGATTACCTATTAACCTCGGTAGGACCGCCTGGTGATCTAGCACACCGACTACTAGCTATGCAGGCTAGTAAGCGGGAATATACGGCTTCTCTCAACCCCGTCCGGAGACGTACACGATCTCCCACGTGTATCGGGAACCACTGCCCCTCGAGTCCAACCCAATCCGAACAACTCCCCTACTGAAGGGGCTCGGCAGTTCGGCCCGAGTTTCCTCTAGTAACGTCAGAGGTACCACGAGTGCTAGCGGTCCGCAGCGCTCGCACCACTGCATCTGAAGGGGACGGATCACCCCCCCTAGCGGGAGTATACCGGTTATCTAAAGGTAATTCCTAACAAAGAGAAAGCCTGAGGACATCTGTCAATCTTCGAACCTGCTGGTGGGACCATTTCCGGCCCGCCTGCCGGGACCCTTTCCGTTTCGCAGTAAGGGGACATGTCTGTTGCCCCGACCTGATGGGAGAGGTCTCTATCTAAGTAAAATGTAGGAATACAGCCGTCTGCACTATCGTGGCTCGTTAGAACCATCGCCCTCTATTTCCTCAATAGATCACGACTGGTCTCCGTCCTAATTCCAGTCTTTAGGACATTCTCAATAAATTCAACATGTACATTTTATTTATCATAAAACGTCTTAAGACCTCGCCGTGGCCAAGTGGGTAGAACGTTTGACTCTCACCAAGGCGGCCGGGTTGTATCCCTGGCGACCACAAAGTAAGATATGTGACAGACAACACGGCGCCGAGGGTGTTTCTCTCCGGTTTCACCGGTTTAACCCACCATCATTCCAATAACTGCTTCATCGTATTCTTTCCTATCATTCATTTCACGCTCATACTAACATCCAGTTCTCTCGCTCTTATTCCGGACGTTGAGCTGGTTCTTCAACCTTCGTTCCTCTTAATACATATAAAATAGAAGCTAAAACAGTGAAGGAACAAATACTACGTAAAATATAATTCCTTGTAACAAACATAACTTATCTTTTGAAGAAAATCATGAATATTTCAGAGAATTCTGTTGAAGCCAGTTTCGTAAAAGTTTGTTTGCATCATGAGTCACGTCTACTTCCTTTGTTTTTAAAGGATGCATTCTAGATCAAAAGATAACAAGAGTTATCCATAAGCTAAACTTTGATACTTACAGGAAGCCTAAACGTATTGATAATTAAATAAAAACAATTTTCACATCAATTTGCTGTTTTTAATTCTTTGATTTAGAGGTTAATAGATATACCACAAATAAAGGGGAATTTAATAGAAAATAAAAACACGTTATTATTAATACTACTTTAATTAATGATTTTTAAAAAGACTTTTATCCATAAAAGGATTGAAAAATGTAAATATAAAAGAATGTGAATGATTTTTCTACCATTAAACAATTAAAGACGATTACAACTTTAAAAATTTACTTACCATCTTTTGGTTAATAAATATTTTCAAAATATTTTAAAGAATTTGGTATAACTTTGATTCCTCAAAATAAATATAATATTAAAACTTTGCTACAATTCTCTAAAAAAGATAAAATTCCTGATATTAAGATCTGGTATTGATCATTTTATTTGTTTAGATTGCGAACAAGTTTACATACCTACGTACCTATACCCCAATATGGCATCCCGGAGAGGAAGGATCATGCAGATGAGAAAGAGATCGTGCGTACCAAGGAGCCACGGCAGCGCTCACGTAAGATACCTACATTTTACCTAGATAGCAACTTACCCGGGCAGGCCACGACAACGAACATCCCGTCCTACTGTGGTTCGAAAACAGTCCCACACCTGATTTCGAAGGCCGACAACCGTCCTATTGGAGGAAGAAGTGGTTCACCCGGAACATATCACCCTGTCACGCAGTGCCGAGACTCCCGTCGACACTTCTACCCTGAAACAGACCACCAGAGAAGAGAAGATATGAAATAATAATATAAATGAAATGGAGGGACAGGAATTTCGTGGAGGGGTAATTAACCTACCTAGCATTCGCCTGGTCACCGGGGAAACCCCCGCAAAACCACGTCAAGTTGGTCAGTCTTGGGAAACGAACAAAAGTCTCCCGAACGCTGGCTACAGACGAAGACGCCTGAGCTTTCCCTCCTCGTTACTCATTCTGTTAGTAATAAAATACCAGATATGTTTAAAACATTCCCAGAAGTATTGTATGCACGGTTTAAGAGAATTGTGTGTGCTTAAGACCACAGGAATGAAGTGAAAATTAAAAACTATTCATTATAAATTATTTTTAAAAACTATTTTAAAAAATGTAATGTTGACACTCATTGTCGCGCAGAGAGGTCAGTTGCGAGTTAAACATTTCGTGTCTTAGGCTAAGTGTACTCTAAAACAACTGAATGACGACGGACTTGCGACCGTGCGAAGAGAGTTATCTATAAAAGATGAATAAAGCAAGTAAAATCAAATCATATAGTACACTGTTTTGGATGTATTTTATTTTTATATTAAAATACATGCAATTTCACAATCATTTTTCATATTTTGTGTCTTGCTCATACACATATTTCATTCCATATTTATTTTTAATAAAAGTACAAGTTAGTAGTTGATTTGTGGGGATTTAAAAACACCTGCGTTAGCTGTTTTTGAAACCCCCTTGTTAAAACTCGACGCGAAATCCGCCTGTCCAAATATCGAAGAGGTTGTGTGTTGGTTGTGTTAGAATCCTCATGTTAAAATATCGAAGGGTTGGTTGTGTAGTAACACGTGTGTCACGTGTTAATGAAATCCGAGCCTTGAAAGTCGAGTAGAAATGTGTGTTTAAAAAAAAAATATATATATATATTGATGTGCTGGCGTTTGTGTGCCACCCCCCTCCCCCTCCAGGAGCTTGACGACGACGACGACGACGACGACGACAACGACGCATCTCTCCCAAGCCTGCAAGGGCAATCGTGTCATTTTGTTGTCTGTATGTGAAATGTAATTAACTGACGAATGTAATTACTGAAAAAAAAATGTGAATGGATTTCAGTATTCACACACACACACACACACACACACACACACACACACACACACACACACACACACACACACACCGCTCCGTCCCCCCCCCCCGGCACGCATGCAAATCGAATGGAAAAAATGTATTTATTCACGTAACTAAGTATACATTATTAATTAATTTATTTGTTTATTTAAGTATTTATTGAGTTATCCATTACAGTTATTGAGCTCCTGAGGAATCTGACACTCTATGTGTGCTAAAAAGCGATCCTTTCCCTCTGTTCAAAATATAAATGCATATGCAGTGAAATGTTAAGAGAGTCAAGTAAAGATTTAGCGATGATGAATGTTTATTGCTACAGCTGTAGCCACCCCAACGGAACAGCGAATCCATATAACTTACTTGGGGTGAAATATTACACACACCTGCGCTAGGAATCAATTAACGCAGCTGGATTCTAAAAATTCACTCAAGCGTAAAGGAGACAAGCCAACGAGATATCTATGCAATGAAATAAATAATGTAATAAGAATAATTGTAATGATATAAATCAGCTTAGTAGAAAGATGCCAAAACGTCGAAAAGCCATGCAAAGTCAGCTATAACAATCCTAGTGCTTCTTAAAACGTCTGTACACCAAATAGGCGTATAACTACGAGAAAAATGTTTCTAAATAAATCTAATAAAATGCAGTAATCGCTCGAGGCGTTAGACTTAACGAATTGAAGTTAAAAAAGGATTCTAAAATAGGATTCGCAAAAATAAAACATTAAAACCAATTTTACTTAGAGATAATGACAGTAGTCCGCTAGGCTTAACGCGTCGAATATAGCATATATAAGTAACTAAGAATGCAAATACGAATTGGACAGTATCAAACTTTTAATAATACATCAAATGTTGTAAGACTATGCCGTCTCTGTCCCATCGTCGACGTTTTCAAAAGGCAGCGCAGGTAGGAACGTCGAACTGAAAACTTGTATTTATTTAGCTACCTATTTATTATTTATCTGTTAATGTATTCAGTTATTGGGAGCCCGATGAATCATACTCCATGGAAATGTGTGGTAAAACCGAGCCATTCCCTCTGTTAAAAATAATGCGCATGCAGTGAAATGTTAGGAAAGGTAGGTAAAGATTTATTGAGAAATAATGTTGTTCGCTGCAGCTAAAACCACCCCAACGGAAGAGAGAATCCGTATAACTTACTTGGGGTGAAAAAATTACGTACACGTGCGGGTAGGAATCAATTAACGCGGCTGGGTTCTAAAAATTCACTCGAGCGTAAAGGAGACAAGTAAACGAGATATCTATGCAAACGTAATAAATAATGTATTAAGGATAATTGTAATGATATAAATCAGCTGAGTAGAAACATGCCAAAACGTTGAAAAGCTATGCAAAGTCTGCTATAATAATGCCAGTGCCTCTTAAAACGTTTGTACATCGATTTGGTGAATAACTACGAGAGACACGCTTCTGAATAAATCTGATACGAGAGACTAATCCGTTCGAGGCGTTAGGCTTACCGAATTGAAGCAAAATATCACTGGAAGGAATAAAAACATAAATTATCTAACGGTCACACTCAAACGGTCCTTCGGAATAATACAGTTGCATTAAGTAGCAATACAAACTCGAAATACAGCTTGCAATAATTAAAATGCAATAAAAGGTTATACTCATATTATAGATGGCATTATGATATTATTAGTTTGCTGCAATACAAATTTGAAATATTGTTCAATGAGGTAATTACCATGAATGCACTAAGGTGAACAGTGGGTGTGACATATTCCACTTCATCCAAGCTAGCCAATCAGGGTGCAGGTAGCAGTATCGTAATAAAGGGTATAAACGACCAATCGCCACACGAGTGCGTGCGCAACGTAAAAGGGGTGGAAACTTTCTAAAGAGTATATATATACTTACAGTTAATAGCTATAGATCTTATATTGTTTAATTTTTAGTTACTAGATACATAAGATGACAGGTTAATACTCTACTCTAAGTTTAATAGTTTATAGCGAAAGAAGCAGAAGCATAAACTTAAGGATGTGTGCAAACAGGTTACAGCCAGAATGGAAATTTTGGGAGGGGGTGCTGAGGTAACAAAACAGTGAACCGAGCGAATAAAACAGCACATCAACAACTGAAACGTAGCAGACAGCATCAACATGAATGAAGGTAAGCAATATGCATATGTCTATGTACAGTAATTTCCACGTAATGAATCGAAGCGTTGAATAATATGCGTGAATTTATAATTCCAGAATCGATTCTTCACGATTTAAATCAGCTTGCGGAAGGAGGTTCCTATCTCCCGACGAAGAAGTTACGAGAGATTCCCCGAGACGTGCCACAAGCCATACACGATGTCAAAATCGTGAAGACGAGATACGGTGATAGAGTCGTACTTAAGCTGCAAGAATGCCAGGTTTTTTTGCCCGAGAGATTTAAGAAGATGACAGCAGCTCAAGTGGATGCTGTTAATCAGGGTGGTTGGAGTTTCGTGTATTCCGGTGAAGAAACTCTGGAAAATGGATTCAAGAAGCACAAATTAACTTTTTTAAACAGTCGGGAGTAACCAGTGAAGGTAAGACTTTACAAAAAAAACTAAAATAGTGCTGCACTACTGCTATGAAGTGTCAATCCCTTGATGTCAAATATTTCAGTGTAAGTTAAAGTAATTAGCGTTAATCTGTTAATATTTGTGAATGGAATACCTAACGAATTAGTCATTCTATATAAAAGGCAAATCGATAAGAGTAATAATGCAAGCAAATTTAACGTTTTAAAAGTCATTAATGCATATCTGCAGCCAATCGACGGGAAGTTGAGGAATTCAATTAACTAATTAAACAGCCAGTAGCCATATACAAATGAGTATATTGTGATGATGCATTATGTATAACGTTTTTTTTCAGGGAAACATGTTACGTGTATAATCTTATTTCTTTTCCAGGAAACATGTTACGTAAGTCAGGATAAAATTTCGATAAAATACAGAGGTGCAATTTAAAAAAAAAAATTTTCAATAAAAGACAGAGGTGCAATTTAAAAAAAATCCATATTAGGGAATGCAGTACTCTGAATGTTCTAAATCTTTGTTATTCAAAAGATACAGTTATCATTTAATTCCACTGCAAATAACATACAACTTATTTCTTTTAAGGAAAACATGTTATGTAAATCAAATTCAAAGTTCAGCAATGTTAATAAAGTAATCATTTTAAAGCTTAAAAATATAGCATTGCCATGAGTGTTCAAATGTTTATTATTTTAAAAGTGTAATTATTCGTGTTTTCTGACATGTTTAATCCATAATTTCAGGAGGTGTAACGAGTCGCAAGAGACCGGGCATGCAAGATATTCAAGCAAGTAGTGCAAAGCAGGCGAAACGCAACGACAAAACATTGGAATGCATTACTGTAGAATCAGCGTTCCAGCACAGGATCTTCACAGGTACCATAAAAAATTCTATACACGAGCTAGATCCATCAACGTTCTTGAACTTGTGCAAACCCCTTGTTACCAGTGAAATCCAGAAGGCCATAAGAACTTACAAATCAGGAATTAAATTAGCCGGTACTTTAACATGTCAATATATAATAACTTCACCCGATAATGAAACAGTTGAATCGATTAATTTTAACAGTAAGATGGATGCTATATTGCAATCGACAAACAAATCTGAATGGTATGAAATTAAACTGAAACAGCCTATAATCACCCATCTAGAAAATTTTGAAACAAAAGCCAGTTCGAAAGCGCTTTACAGGATAGATTCGCTAACTTTATACGCATGTCAGTACGATCCGTTAAACGCAGGTTGCTTTAAGCCGCTGCCATCGTGGATAAAATCAAAGAGAGCTGTCGTGAATATTCGGAATACTGACTTTAAATGTTTTGCATATTGTATGCTGGCAGCAAAATATCCAGCTCGCCAGAACAGGCATAGAGCTAGCACGTACAGTAAATATGATATATATCGCGAATTCAATTTTAAAGGAATAAACTTCCCCGTCGCCCTTCATGACATTGAATTATTCGAAAAGCAAAATCATGATATCTCGGTGAACATATACGGGTTAGAGAGAGAATCCATTATCATCTTATATCAGACGAGGGAGCAAAAGATAAACCATGTGAATCTTCTAATGATCAATTCGCATTATTCTCTCATAACCGATATGTCGCGTCTAGTAAGTAAGCAGATATCCAAACATAAAAGTAAAAAATTTGTGTGTGAATCTTGTAATGCATGGTTTTCGACTGAAGTTATTCTGAAGAAACATAAACTGAGATGTATGAAATGTCAAATTATTAGCATGCCTCGCGAAGGAATAAATGATGTTATCGAGTTTCAGGCTTACTCAAAATGCGTTAAAGTCCCTTTTGTGATATACGCTGATATCGAGACTATGTTAATAAAAGTGCCATCGTGTCAGCCCGATGCGATGCATAGTTGGACACGTGATATGCACGTGCACGAGGCGATATCCGTTTCGTTGCACCTGGTCTGCAGTTATGACGAGACACTAACAAAATTCAAAATATTTAGAGGTTCGCATGCAGTTGAAGAGTTTCTTAGAGAATTAACTGTGATTGCCGAGGATGTGCTTAGGATATACGGTGATGTGACAGAGATGCATATGAGTGATGAGGATGAATTAAATTTCAGAAATGCAGTCCAGTGTCACGTATCCAAAAAGGATTTCGATTCTGACTCGATTAGGGTGCGTGACCACGATCATCAGACCGGATTATATATAGGGGCTGCTCATAAATCATGCAACCTCAATAGAAAAACGCCAAACTTTATCCCGATATTTTTTCATTGCCTATCAAAGTATGATTCGCATTTCATAGTAAAAAAGTTATCGTATGACAATGAACCCATTACATGTATTTCGCAAACATCGGAGAATTATCTGTCATTTAGTAAAAGATACACATCTAATGGTAAATCAATATTCCTCAGATTTCTTGATAGCTACCGCTTTCTGGATTCTAAATTGAGCGATCTTTCTGATATGCTAGAACCTCAAGATTTTCGGTACACAAATAAGATGTACGTTGATCCTAAGCAACGTTTGTTAATGCAACGGAAAGGTATTTTCCCATATACATATTTAGATTGCAAGGAAAAATTAAATGATTCCAAATTACCTCCTCAAGAGTGTTTTGATAATATAAGCAATGATGATTACATGCACGCGTGCGCGGTATGGAGAGAATTTGGTATACAAAATCTCGGTGAATACTCTGATCTTTATCTCAAGACGGATACGATCTTATTAACAGACATCTATGAAAAATTCCGAAGTTTAAGTATCGATATGTATGGCTTAGATCCTTGTCATTACTATACAGCTCCTGGCCTATCATATGACGCAATGTTACGAACGAGTCGCGTGCAAATATCGCTGATTACCGATCAAAATATGCTGGAATTTTTCGAATCTGCGATTAGAGGCGGTATCTGCACTGTATCAAAACGTTATTCCAAAGCAAATAATAAATACATATCTGCTTACAATGAAGCGGAATCGATTAAATACCTATCATACTTGGATTGCAACGGACTTTATTCACACATTATGACTGGGAACGCTTTACCGTATGCTCAATTGAGATGGTTAAACGATAACGAAATTAATTCTATAGATTTTTTGAGCATCAGACATGATTCAGATACAGGTTATGTTTTAGAAGTAGACCTGGAATATCCGGAGAACCTTCACGAGTTGCATAACGACTTGCCATTATGTCCGCAGAGTGAGATAGCTCCGGGTGATAATTACAAAAAGTTACTTGCAACGTTGAATCATAAGGAAAAATATATATTACATTACAGAAACTTGCAGCAGTGTGTAGAGCTCGGTTTGAAAATGAAGCGTATACATCGAGCGGTATCCTACAAACAATCCTTTTGGCTTAAGACGTACATTGATTTAAATGCTGCTAAACGTATTGAAGATAAAACAAAATTCGGTCAAAATTTATGGAAGAAAATGAATAATTGCGTATATGGTAAATTTATTGAGAACGTCAGACGTTACAATTCCTTTCACCTAGCGAGCAATTGGAAACAGGCAAGAAAGTTAATATCACGACAGACATTCATACGATACGTAATTTTTGACGAGAACCTTATAGGACTCGAACTGGTAAGGGAAGAAATTAAGATGACGAAACCGATTTATATAGGACAGGCCATTCTAGATCTTTCAAAACACTTGATGTATAATTTTTATTATAATATTTTGAAGAAACAGTTAAAAGATGTTATGTTGAATTATACGGATACCGATGCATTTCTGTTTGAAACCAGTAGTGACATTTATGAATTTATTAAATCTAATATACATCTCTTCGATACATCTAATTACCCGATCGATAATGTGTACGGTATTCCGTTGATGAATAAAAAGGTCGCTGGTCTATTTAAAGATGAATTATCGGGTAAAGTTATGACAGAATACGTAGGTTTACGTTCAAAATTGTATTCATATCGACACGATGGCAAAACGGTCAAGAAATCTAAAGGCGTTACGAGTGATGGCATGCGGTGCATAACGTTTGAGGATTATCTATCCTGTGTAAATGATATGACAACCGTACGTCATGCTAAACAGACGTGCTTTAGAAGTTATAAGCACGTTGTTCGAACCATCGAGAGTAATAAAGTTGCTCTTAGAGGATTCGACACGAAGCGATTTATACAGAAAAATTCACATGAAACCTTGGCCTGGGGTCATCATTCTGTACCATTGGATAAGTAATCGTATAAAAAATATGTGAAAAAATCTTGTAAAAAAGTTGACAATGTATTTTAAAGCTAGCAAAAACATGTGAAATAATTTGCTTTTTAATGATTTGACACAAACATTTAATTTTTCAACATGTGTACATGCAGCAGTGCAAGCGTGATTGAAGTAATGCTTTTTGTGATTTGAGATAAATCTTTACACTTTATAAAACTTATGTACATGAGTCATGATGTCATTTTAAGCAAGTCTTGAAATACGTTGTCAAGTTTTGGTGCTCATTCATTGCTTTGAGTTGCTGATGGTATGTATAAATACCTTTGGAGGACTATAATCCCGCTTATGTATGGGGATATAATATGATATATAATATGAGATTATTGCATCTCTCAATTCCTTAAAAGAGGTAACAATTAATTTTAAACTTATGTTTAAGGACTTTAACGTGCATAATACTTAATTTGTTTTATGTATACATGCATATTGGGATAAAGCTATAATTTGGACAGGTGTTTACTATTCTATTGATGCGTCGTTAATTTCTTTTTTTTTTTTAAAAAGTAACCATTAATTTGAACTTAGATTTAAGGATTTTTCAAGTGTAAGACACTCAATTTGTGTTTATGTATGCACGCACATTGAAACTTTTTAAAATGTAAGCATCATTAACCATCAACTTTACCGGATATTGATTGGATAATATTATAATTACGGTGCTGGGGACTACATTTTCGCTAGTACGCATCTTTAAAATGTAAGCATCTATTTGAACTTGGATGTAAGGAGATTTAACATGTGAAAATACGTAATGTGTTTATGTATGCATGTGTACTGAAGCTCATTTTATAAAGAATGTGAGCATTATTCTCTATTAAATTGAAGTTAATTTAGGGGGTTTTAACCTGTTGTGGATGCATTATCTCTACAGGATTTATTTAGAATAAAAGTATGGTTTCTTGGGATGGGTTACAATTCTGCTTATATATGTATGTTTTAAGAAAATATATACATTATTCACTATGAACTTTGAACTTAGGTGTAAGGAGTTTTAACCTGTTGTCGATGTATTATATATAGAGGATTTAGTTGGGGTAAACATATAATTTTGGGGGGACTGCATTTCTGATTATGTTTGTAGGTATATTGAAATTCTTTTGAAGATTAAACATTAATTTGCACTAATATTAAAAGAATTTAACATGTAAAACACTTTACTTTTATTTATATGCACATGTATTGAAGCTGTTTAAAACACAGTGTAAGCATTATTTTTAGAGGATTTAGTTGTGATGTTCTACTGAAAAATTTCTGTTTATGTAGCCACGTATACTGAAACTATTTAAAAAATATAACCATTATGTTTAGAGGATTTAGCTGGAAAGGAATTATAAAATAAAAACACTAAATTTTTGGGAAAATATCTTGTGTATTTATTTATTTATTTATTTATCAATAAAACATACATTCCTTTTTACACAATATCCTTAACATCGATCCATTCCTTTGTAGGAAAACCCAGCCACTTAACGTACGCACGATTACCACGTCGGCGTATCACTCTCTCAACAAGGTATACATTAGGATGGCGTGTTTTTAGTAGTTCGTGACCATAAAAACCGCCCTGTATTTCATTTCCTTCTGCATCCTCCAGAAAATAGACAACTGGGTTAGTATTCCTTGCACGAACAATCCGAAAGATCTCCGTACTCCAATTGGCCGTGTAACCTTTCTCAAGTAGTCCCTTGTACCTGGAAATCCTTACACGATCACCGACATGAAAACTCCTTGCATTCCTTTTCTCTCGACGTTCACGCCCGCCATAACGATATACACTAAGGAGCAGATCGTTGTTGCTGACGTCACGGGGCTTCATGCGAATCGTCGTATGGTAGGTATTGTTGTATGAATCGATGATTCTAGGTAGCATTTGTAACCACTGATGCGAACCCTGAATCAGGAATTCTCTATGCATGTTCATTTTAATTGTTCTAATCAACCTTTCCACTGCTGCAGCCTTGATGCTACTGAAAGTACTGTAACGATTGATTCCATTCCTAAGCATTAATTGCCTGAAATGGCGATTGTAAAACTCCTTTCCATTATCACTTTGAACGTTCTTAGGAGGTGAATTCAACTCTGATAGGATACCGTGCATAGCTCTTGTCACGCTAATGCCACTTTTATCTTTCAATGCTCGTGCATAAGCCATTTTAGAATAGAAATTAATAGCAATAAGAATATACTTATAATTTCTATTTTCTTTTGCATAAGGTATCATTTCAATAAGATCTATTTGTAGTAGATCATTAAGACCTTTACTTATTATTTTACGGCGTAAGAAGCGCCTTCTTGCCGGCGAGTGAAATTCGCTTGCTATGACACGTTTAATCATGCTATGATTTTCGAGTTTTTTAATTCTGTGATTATTTCCTGAATCTCTGCTGAATGGTTAAAGTTACCCGCATCCCTCGATGCAATGAGTAATCTCAATCTGTCTATTAGAACGTTGGGATCGGTCCAATAGATGTAATCCAGTTTTCTGCCGGGTACGTGCTCCTTCCAGTAGAGAGCCGAGCCCGTGCGACTGGAAACAAGATCTCGAATAATATTGCGATACTTGTAACCGCGGCTTGCTCTTATACGCCCGCTCCTAGCGTATCCCTGCCTGTAAACCTGAGTATTCTGCAATATCTGCGAATAAGCGTCCAGATCCTCTTCGGTATATGATGAATTGAGCGGCGATCGCTTGAAGAGCAATTCGTACAATCCAGGACTTGCATCGTAGCTCTCTTGCCCTATCTGAATACCGTCATCGGTGAAATCGATAGTTTTACTCCCTAGTTTATATTCTCCATCTTCATACCGCACGCCGTAGGTGGCATCCATGTCGCTGGAGCTAGCGGTTCGAACCTTCTTCAGGTACTCTGCAAGTAGATCATCCTCCTCCTCATCCCCATCCTCTTCTGCATCGTTAGCGACTGGTTTTGACTTGTCACGATCCCTGTCGGCTATAACCTTCAAGGGCTCGGTTACAGGCTGGAGAACCTCGGACATGACGCGGTGAGTTTCGAACTTGAGACCTTTCAGGGAGCGTAACTTTTCTCGTATTGCCCTACTGTGACGAGCGATTGATTGTTTGAGACTTATACCTTCGGCATCCATATTGTACTGAATGTATAATTAACCTACTGCAGATATTTTATATGAAATTATAATTTCTATACTTAACATGTGACCATCCTTAGCACGTTCCACTGGTGCTGTGAAAGTGAGTAAATCACCAGTTCGAATAGGGACAGGATACCTTTCAACTAATTTATCGTTTATTGCAAACATTGTGTCATGCGCCGTATGAGGGTGTATTGATGAAAGCATAGAACAAGAAATTACATTCCCATTTCCTGGAGACTTGTAGAATTCGAGACCCGAGGATAACGTATACCTTAACGAGGGACCTCTAAAGGGTCGTGTATGCAGTGAAATGATGAGCTGACCTTTCAGTTGTTGTAACATGCCGTTTACGATATGTCTCGTCTGTATTTTCATGTTGTCAATATCGTTCACTGCACTGGTTAGATTCTTATCCAGTTCCGTCTGTCGCTCGGTTATATCTTTCACGGCCTTTTCCACCGCTGTAGATATAGTTTCGGCAACGGTTGTTATCGTTCTAGTTAAACCGGTTTGCAGTTCATTCTGTTTCTGTATATAGAACCGATTAACATATTTCATGGTTGCAGCATCGTTATCCTGTGCAGGATCGGCTATATCCTTTAATCGTTTCATTCGAAATGATAGATTAGCATCAGACTCTAGAATTGGCATTCTGGCATCTATATACTTTTTATTGATAACATCGTGATCGTCAATGGGATCCAATAGAACTTTCATCCTTATAGCATCCAGAATGACATTGTTATCCGAATCACGTTTAAATGCATATTTTGTTAAGTATTCCATTAGATGTTCATATTGGAGGTCGAGGGATTTTTGTATGTGATTCCTAAGCATAGCTTCAAACTGGCCCATGCGTTGATATGAAGCCTGTTCGCTGAAGATCTGCATTCGACTCTCGACATCACTCGTACACGCGTCCACATAGCTCTTAGTTGACGCGTCATCACTTTCCTCAGGATCGTGAACGTTGCGCAATCGCTTTCCCTTGAATTGATAGTTTCCCGATCCATCTCTACTTATGGTATACCGGTTAATCACGCCCCGGGAGGGTATGACTCTCCGAGATCCGAACCTATCGATACTCATGACTACAATGAAGGATGCGCGTTATTTATTCACTCTGATAAAGATGTCGAAACCGTGACGGTAGCGTCCTTCGTTCAAAGGGAACTCGGGTACTATGACAACGAAAGGTCGCGAGTTCGATCCGTCATTACTCTCCCAAACTTGTTTACACATGTCCTTAAATTCCGCATACGTCATATCTGTGTTTACGTAATCATCATAAATATGCTTTAAGTTGAGGTTATCCTGTCTGAAGAGCACGATCATATTTGCATTATCTCTAATTAAATGTTTAGGCACCTTCGCATATGACTGTGCTAAGTATACGGCATCGACATTGCGATGTCTACCCATGCTGTAATATGACGCTATTTTTCCATGCTTCTCATTTATGACATCATCGAATACGAATATGGAGTTTCCTCGGGCTTCGGATGGTTGAACCACCTTCTCGCCATCCTCGAACGTGAAAACTCCAATATCGGGTATGGTTTTTAGCACCTTGAGCAAATACTGGTATTTCGGTTGGTGCAACGATTTTGAATATATGTAGAGATTCTCGAACCTAAGACCATTTTCATGGATGAGCAAGTTCAGTAGAACGTTCGTCTTTCCAGCATTCGAACTACCCAAGAGGAGTGCTCTGACGTTGCACGGGAAGAGCGCGCCGTGTCGTCCTTTGCGTATGTCGTTGTCGAAATCGAGCACCTGTATAGGCAACTTGCACTTTTGCTTCACTACTTCCATATCGCAACTAAACATATAAATCATAACGTTTGCTTTTTTATTTCATAGTAAGCCATGAACTCTGCAGGCGTAAAGAAGGGATCCGGAATCCTTAATTCGCTAATTAATTCTCTTCCGTTTGAGGCTCATTTACCAGGGTACCGATTCTGTGGACCTGGAACGAAACTACATAAGCGTCTGCAGAGAGGGGATTCTCCCAGAAACGCTTTGGACTCAGCCTGCCTCGCTCACGATCTCGCTTACGACACTCATCAGGACGCAGATTCGCGACGTTTGGCCGATAAGGAACTCGTTGAAAAGGCTTGGAGTCGAGTAAAGTCTGCTGACGCATCTTTCGGCGAGCGAGTTGCAGCCCGACTTGTAACAGCCATCATGAAGGGGAAAGTTGCCATGGGCGCCGGAATGCGTAAGCGACGCAAGAGGATCATACCGAGCCCTCGAGGCGGTTTTTTACCTCTGATCCCGCTTTTGGCGGCTTTGGGCGCTGCAGGTAGCCTAGCCGGTGGCGCTGCTCAGATCGCCACGGCTGTGAATAAGAAACGTTCCGCTGAAAGACAGCTTGCAGAGTTGAGTCGTCACAATCAGAGCATGGAGGGTTTAGCTAGGGGTAAAGGCATTCGACGTAAGAAGCGCAAGGGCAAAGGATTGCATCTTCGTGCAAAAAACTCGGGGCGAGGCCTGTATTTATCCCGGAAAAAGCCCTAAGTGCTGCAGAGATCGATGCCTATGCACGACGACTGCGCATTCCTCATTTTAGAGGTGTGTACATGATAGACAACTTACCTTCACGTCCTCGACATGTAGAAAGGATTATCGTAAATTTGGATATCTCGCGTAACCCGGGAACACACTGGGTTGCGATACGCAAGGATGGAGATGTTGCATTCTACTTTGATAGCTTCGGTAATCTAAGACCACCGAAACAGATTGAGTCCTACCTCGAGGGTGTTAAACTCATGTACAACACCAAGAGGTTTCAGAATTTTGGATCTGTGATTTGCGGTCATCTGTGCCTGCAGTTTCTCTTATAAAACGGATTTACCGACTTGAATGTTTGATCAAAATGAGTTACACAATCACCGTGAGCGGTTCGAATGCCAGCTTCTCTAGCTTTCTCAACCCGCCTCTTCATCTGGATCCGAATGGACTTTACGAAATAGCTCTATTGAATTTCGAAACCTTTTATTCCATTCCTAATGTGGATGAGAGCAACAACTTATTCCATTTCGCTCGTAATGACAAGAACGAGAGTATCGAGATTCCTCCTGGAACTTACGAATTAGATGATATCGCGCATTTTCTCAAGGGAGCCCTCGACGTCGAAGACGGGTTTATCTTACGTGCTAATAATAATACCATGAAGTCTGAGATAAAATGCCCATATACTATCGACTTTACTCAAGACAGATCAATTGGCTCTCTTCTCGGATTCAAAGCACAGCGTTTGATTCGACCGAACGTGATGACTGAGTCTGATGATTTGGTGAACATCTTCAAAGTTAGCATCATACGCATCGAGTGCAGCCTAGCCACGGGATCCTTCATTGACGGTAAACACGGTCATTCTCTGTACGAGTTTTTCCCGTCGGTTCCTCCCGGTTACCACATTTCGCAAGAACCATCTAGCCCTATATATCTACCAATCATCGATACGAATCTCATTGATCATCTCGACATTAGAGTGGTAGATCAGAACGGTGACGTGCTCGACTTCAGGAACGAAACCATAACCGTACGATTACACATACGTCGCAATGGGAATAAATTTTAAGCATCGTTCCTATATTAAGAAGCCTCTTTCGAGATTGGGCTATACTCGCTCATTGACAGGGCGTCCGATCACGTCGTCTAATCGAAGGTTCCTCGAGGCTTTGGGATTCAAAGTGCTATAATGGATGTCCTCGATGTAACAGGAGTACCGACCTTTGATGATAAGATTAGTAAAGAGGAGGAGCACGTCTTCCTGCCATACAATACATCGGCTCTTGACGCGAACGATGAAATTAGAATACCGTGTCAAGCAGAAGATTTGTACACTCTTCCTAGTAGAAGTTATCTCTACATAGAGGGCTCTCTCACCAAAACAAGTGGCGGACCCTCCTCCTCAAAGCTGACCAACAATGCCATGGCATTTCTGTTTGACGAAATTCGTCTAGATATGAACGGCATTACTATAGACAGAACCAGGAATCCGGGCATTTCTTCAACGATGCGCAACTATGCATCTCTGAATGCACTGGAATCCGATCGAATGCAGAATGCCGGATGGACCTATCCGGGAGTTGACGTCGACATCGTGAATTCAAAGAATGGTGTCTTCAATGCTGTAGTTCCTCTTTCGATGCTGCGGGGCTTTGCAGACGATCACAAGGAAGTCATTCGCAATAGCAAATTTGAACTGGTTCTCATTAGATCTAAAGATTCTAATAATTGTATATCGGGCAACGAACCAGCTATTATTCAACTAACTAGACTCGAATGGAGGATGCCCGTTCTTCGACTTTCAGATGGAGAGCGAGTCGAAAAGCTTAAACTCGTCAAATCCGATAAGCCACTGCACGTAGCCTTTCGAACCTTGGACCTTCACACTCAACCTGCGGTACCGCAAACTAAGGCCTTCACCTGGAACATTGCAACTACAACGAAACTTGAGAAACCTCGCTTCGTCATAGTCGGTGCACAAACCGACAGACTGAATAAGCTTAGTAAGGATTGCTCACTCTTTGATCATTGCAACATCACCAATCTGAAGCTTTATCTCAACAGCGAGTGTTATCCTTATCACGATATGAACTTGGATTTTGGAAACTCTAAATTTGCATCTCTGTATGATCAGTATTCGAAATTTCAATCATCCTATTATGGAAAAGAAAATTACCCACTTTTGAAGAGAAGTGACTTTCTGAATTATGCACCGCTCTTTGTCATCGACTGCTCGCATCAGCCTGAGGAGACCGTGACCGGGGCCGTGAATGTGAGACTGGAAGTTCAAGCCTCATCTAACTTTCCTGCACATACATCATTATATTGCCTGATTATTCATGATAAATTGTTCACCTATAAACCACTAACGCATGTTGTTCAATCTATCATATAAGGATGTAATTTTGTGGAAATAAAAAAGAAAACGAAACTCAAATTTATGTTATCTTTTTATTGATTTTAACATACATTTCCTTAACCTTTTCCCTGTCACTCCTACTTTTTGCATCGTATGAACACATTGATTTATATATGTCATGTAATTGAAATAAGTTTCTTTCAATATATGGGATTAGTCTCTTAAGTCCTCTTATGGCAATGCTATTTAGATTTATGCTGTTTAAGTTTAAGCACGTATTCACAAACGTTACTTCATTCACTTTATTCATGCACAGTAATATATTGTACGCATATATTATATTCTCACTGTATGACACTTTTGGATGCTTACCATCTTTCAAGTAAGTTTCCAACGCATCCATATTTTGCTTTATTATTAGCCAGTCTTTCTTTGTGATGTATACAAAAGTTTCATCTGTAGCTCTGATATAGAGGGATGGGAGTTCATGGTATAAGCCTATGTTCACACGGTGCCCGGAGTTGATGGGGATGTCGTCTACCATGAACACACTATTCGCCATCACTCTTTGTCACCTCTTCAGGAGCGGGGGCCATGGGTTCGAACATCATTATTATAAAGCTGTCCTTGTCGAAGATCCTCTTCTTCTTGAGCACCCTCGGCTTACAGCTCTTCTTCTCTGCTTTCTTGTCGGACCTGCGAACATGCACGGCTATGAGGATGCGAATTATTACACGCTTTTATATTAAGTGTGACGTTTTCTTTTTACTCACTTTTCTTTATCTAGTTCTTTGGACGGGCCGGCTTGTTTCTCGTCACGGATTGGGGGTGTTATGTCTTCACCTTCCAAGCTTCTGTAATTACACAATGAGAGAAATCTTTTTTACCCGTACACAAAACACTATAGCTCACTAATTTCCAGTGCTTTTTCTTTCCACTTACCTGAGATATACCTTGCACTGCATCCCACACTTGCCGTATGAAGTGACTTTGTCATGATGTGCAGGATTCTTGCAGACGGTTTGATGAGTCTTTCCATCACACATTTCCTCGTGATTATCCATCCAGTGTTGCTGCATGCTCTCGTAATCTTGCAGATGTTCCCAGAAGTTGATATCGCTCTCCACTCTACTTGTTTCGCTGCTCATCTTGCTGAGTGTTAGATGACAACTGACAGATGGAAGTGATCGATCGCGCACCCTCCCTGCAGTACATTGGTGCACTGCTACGGATTCATCTGCTCACGGAATCGGTTTGCATTCCTTATTGCGTCGTGTAGGAGGGGAGGATCCATAGAGTGTTTGATTCCTACGGCTCCCGATAATAAAATCAATACTTACTGATTTAAATAACTACACTCGACGCGTTCCTTTTTGCAAATGTCGACAAAGGTGAAGGCGATTGACAATTCAGTCTTACAGCATTCACATATAAATAACATGCATCACCCCTATTGCAGGAGTGCCGGGGGGACGGAGCGGTGTGTGTGTGTGTGTGTGTGTGTGTGTGTGTGTGTGTGTGTGTGTGTGTGTGTGTGTGTGTGTGTGAATACTGAAATCCATTCACATTTTTTTTTTCAGTAATTACATTCATCAGTTAATTACATTTCACATACATACAACAAAATGACACGATTGCCCTTGCAGGCTTGGGAGAGATGCGTCGTTGTCGTCGTCGTCGTCGTCGTCGTCGTCAAGCTCCTGGAGGGGGAGGGGGGTGGCACACGAACGCCAGCACATCAATATATATATTTTTTTTAAACACAGATTTCTACTCGACTTTCAAGGCTCGGATTTCATTAACACGTGACACACGTGTTACTACACAACCAACCCTTCGATATTTTAACATGGGGATTCTAACACAACCAACACACAACCTCGTCGATATTTGGGCAGGCGGATTTCGCGTAGAGTTTTAACAAGGGGGTTTCAAAAACAGCTAACGCAGGTGTTTTTAAATCCCCACAAATCAACTACTCAAGTTCATACCTATCTTTTAACATAATTATATGATCTTCATTTGCTTATTCGGAAATGTTTGGGTACGTATATATTTTACACATGTTATTACATATCCATACATATACTCATTACTCCATATTTTATTAAATGTCATTCATTTCAAATGTTTTGTCACAATTGATACTGATATTACTACATTTTCAATTCAATTCAAATGTTTTTTTTCGATGTTTTTGTCCGATGTTGTGTCTTTACATTTTTGATTTTCCAAACTAAATAATACGCGTTTAAATACTTTTTCCATTAAAAATCAAATTTATATGTCACATTTTTGACCCTCGGTCGCTCTTTGAGTTTGTGTAAAAACATAATCTCTAAGTTGTAAATGAAAACAAAAGCAAAACTTCACTTTAATGCGTGACAATTTTATTATTCACTTGTTATTACATTTGATTTATTGATGTGCTATATTTTACTACTCACAATAAAGAGAAATTGTCAATAAAAATAACCAGTTCTTAAATCAAACATCTCTTTCACGAATTCCTAACACTTTTATTTCCAATTAGCACACTCGTTTTATTATTCGTTATTATGGTATTAATTATTCAAATACCGAACTTGGGTGATTATTATCTGTCCCTTTTGACTATTATTATTGTTTAAGACGGAATTTGACATGTTGTCGACTTGTTAAGTGACAGAAGGTTATCTGATCGGATCGGTTACCGACACTTGACAGACGTTTGTAAGAACGGTCCTAAGACATTTATTTTTTTAATGAAACTCCTGTAGAGCTTCTGAATTTTTCAGAATATTTGAAATATGTTATAACACACCTGCATGCGTGTTGTTGATGCGCAGTTGAGTGCGACAGAAAATCTACGTGTATAGCGGTATGGACAACATAACACAGAAATAACAAATGAGTTATTTGTTAGTTCGGACTGAGACGGCTAAAGCCGACTCCACCCGAATAAGTGTCACATATTCCAGTGTACCGGCTCAGTTTAATTCACTACCTTCTAAAAGGGCTAAACGCGCCTAAAGAAGTTTTCACTTCAAAAATAGTAACCTTTGGAAATGTTTTTTTGAAGCTAGTCGTCGCTAAAGCTTTACGCACTAGCACCAGAGAATCGCTATATTTTGCACACATACTGGCCGTACATTCACAATGGTAGGAACCCCATTTTAAATCTCAAAGCTAGAGTCATTAAAACCTCGTTAAAAGAAAGTGTTTCCGGCGAAGTCCGTTGTTTCAGTGCCTGGCCGACATTTTCTGGGTGTTAGGTAGATGTAAAATGCACGCCCGAGGGAGAAGTGCTTTTACTTCATTTCTAATACCGCTGCATCATAAAGCCCACTTTCAGGGGTCCTCGTTATACTCCTAATGGACGAATTACTTATATGAACATTCCTTTCTAGCGATGTCGCTCTGGATTTTGTACGCCGGGTTTGAGACAATGCACCGTGAAATTGAAAGGAAATCAATAAAGGATCTAAAAATTAAATTATTTGTCAATAGTAGAAATGGGACCATGATACAGTTGGTGTCTCAATTACCATGACATTGCCCATTGTTGCAGTATGTGTAATACTTTTATCTAAATGTTCAACTGTTTTAAATGTTTCAGTATTGCATTAATGACGGTTGCGTACTTTATTCTAGATAAGCAATGAGAAAACCGTATTTGACTCAGGAATTTAGATATAACTTGTGTTTGACAGATGTGCTACTGACAAGGCAACTATCAATATACTGACACCGCTACGCAGTTGAGAAAATTATGGTATAATGTCTGCTGTATATAAACCATGTGTACCAAAAATATGCTGCGGAGTAGAACCACAACGTCCAAATCTAACAAGGGAACTATCACTGTACCTACACCACTACACACCTGAAAAGTTGATGGAATAATGTCTGCTGTATATAAACCATGTGTGCCAGAAATCTGCTGTGGTGTATAACTACAATGTCCAAAACTGACAAGGCAACTATCACTGTACTCACACCACTACGTACCTGAAATTTTGATGGTATAATGTCTGCTGTTTTATAAACCATGTGTACCATAAGTCTGCTTTGGAGTAGAACCACAAAGTACAAAACTGACAAGGCAACTATCACTGTACTCACACTGCCACGTACCTGAAAATTTGATGGTATAATGTCTGTTGTATATAAACCATGTGTACCAAAAATCTACTGCGGAGAAGAACCGTAACGTCCAAAACTGACAAGGCAACTATCACTGTACTCACACAGCCACGTACCTGAAAATTTGATGGTATAATGTCTGTTGTATATAAACCATGTGTGGCAAAAATCTGCTGTGGAGTATAACTGCAATGTCCAAAACTGACAAGGCAACTATCACTGTACTCACACCACTACGTACCTGAAATTTTGATGGTATAATGTCTGCTGTATATAAACCATGTGTGGCAAAAATCTGCTGTGGAGTATAACTACAATGTCCAAAACTATAAGGCAACTATCACTGTACTCACACCGCGATGTACCTGAATATTTGATGGTATAATGTCTGTTGTATATAGACCATGTGTACCAAAAATCTGCTGTGGAGTAGAAACCCAACGTCCAAAACTGGCATGGGAACTATCACTGTACTCACACCACTACGTACCTGAAAATTTGATGGTATAATGGCTGTTGTATATAAACCATGTGTACCAAAAATCTGCTGTGGAGTAGAAACCCAACGTCCAAAACTGACAAGGGAACTATCACTGTACTCACATCGCTAGTACCTCAAAATTTGATGGTGTAATGTCTGCTGTATATAAAAAATGTGTACCAGAAGTCTGTTGTGGAGTTGTACCACAGTGCTCTGAACTGCAGCCTGATATGTGACCACTTGCAAGTAGCTTTTGGCCATCTCTTGTCAGCTGTGTCGCCTGTGGGGAATAGCGCTCCTTACCATGTGTAAGGGTAAACATTCCCTCCAGTATAATATTGTGTTATTATACCTATGTGTTCTTACGTGTTCTGGACTCAATTTCCTATACTTCAAGGTATACTTCGCACACAAGCCCCACATAAACCACAAACTATGCCACCAAACTCTCAAAGAAAAGCAGAACCAAATGTGTTATCACTAATTGGAGCTGTAGTTGGCATTTTAGTAGAATAAACATACATGCTCCATTTTGGTTAATTGATGGTAATTAATAATTTTTCCACAATAGCCGTATATAGGCCAAGGTTTTTCTACAGATACAGTCAACATGAAAAATTCAATGCCGTGGTCGGGATGTGAACCAAGGATCTCCTGTTTTCCGTCCAGTCGCTCTTACCCTAAGAGCTACAATGTCCAACGTGCCGTCCTGACATTGAATTCCTATTTGATTCATATATTTCCCCGGTAGATCACTAGGGGCGCTCTCATCAGAGAAACACCGTTTGTGGCGACTTACTATCGTAAGTACTAGAGTTCAGTCTTCATCATTTAAATCTTATTATTTTAGTTAATTGATCGAACTTGATCATTTTTTTTCGAGTGGAGGAAAAATGCATTTACGCACTAACCCTGGGATTGGCGTGTGGGACTCCTCTGGGGGCTTCGAACCACCAGCCCTACTCACTAAAAAACCTCCACCGGTGAGTATTCGGGAGAGAATGTGCAGCAGTTCCGTAATTGAACATGCGGATTCAGGGTGATGATATAATGGTCAGGCGGTGGCCTGGACCAGGAGAGAAGGCGCTAGGACACGAGCATGACCGAGGCCCTGCTCGTGCCCTTGGGATTTCAGGTGAGATAGTGTCTGGAAATTCGCTGTCTCCAGCCGGAGACTTGGTCCTAAGGAGGATTATGTGCTATCGCAGTCCTAAAAGAGAGGACGAAGTCATTAGTGCTTGGATGATTTTGTTCAGGGCCGTACGTGCGAGCCCTACGTCATATTTAGTAATTTGCCGTGTAACATTAGCTTGTCTAAGGTATACGTTTGGGGGAACCCTACCCCAGGACAGCCCCGCTAGATAGCAGGGACTTCAAGGGCCACTTGTCAGGTCTAAAAAAAATTTCCGGGACAGCGCGAACGCAGTCCCGACTACCAAAAATTATGCGCCCGAGTTACCCACATTTGGGGCAATCGCGGGAGTCAGCCCAACCGAAGTGCAATGGAAGGGCCTCACCCCGGGGAACCGCCTTCCGGATCACGGTAACCCCTACGCCAGGAAAGTATTCATTTCTCCACACAAGCCGTATATATGCTAAGGTTATTGATAGATAGAGTAAACATGAAAAATTAAATGCCATGGCCGGGATTTGAACCACGTATCTTCTGGTTTACGTCCAGTCACTCTTATATTTTGAGCTACAATGGCCAAAGTGCCTTCCTGATAAAAGTTAAATGATGAAGCCTGGGACTTAAGTACTTACGATAGTAAGTCGCCACAAACGGTGTATCTCGGATGCAAGAGCCCCTAGTGGTCTACCAGGGAAATATATGAGTCAACTGGAGAATATAATGTCAGGACGGCACGTTGGCCATGGTAGCTCATAGTTAAAAGCGACTGGAGTGAAACCAGGAGTTCCGTGGTTGAAATCCCATCCATGGCATTCAATTTTTGATGTTGACCGTATCTAGACATGTTCCATTTTAAAAGGCTGATACCGAAAATAAAGGATTGCCATAAGTAAATAATCATGGTGGATTTCAAAGGATTGTTGGGTCTTTGCTACAGCGCGTGCAGGGGCAGTTGAGTCAAATAGCAGTTAAGATGAATAACAAAAGAAACGTAAGAAAGAGTGTCCTTAGCAGATTTCTAAAGGGTAGTACTTGACTGTTTGAATAGGCATTCTTCGGACCCTTAATAATGGCACGACAAAATAGTCACAACGGGAATCTTTGGTTGAATAAAGGGGGCTTTCAGAAAGTGAAAGTCACATATACACATATACACTCCTGGAAATGGAAATAAGAACACATTGACGCCGGTGTGTTAGACCCACCATACTTGCTCCGGACACTGCGAGAGGGCTGTACAAGCAATGATCACACACACGGCACAGCGGACACACAAGGAACCGCGGTGTTGGCCGTCGAATGGCGCTAGCTGCGCAGCGTTTGGGCACCACCGCCGTCAGTGTCAGCCAGTTTGCCGTGGCATACGGAGCTCCATCGCAGTCTTTAACACTAGTAGCATGCCGCGACAGCGTGGACGTGAACCGTATGTGCAGTTGACGGACTTTGAGCGAGGGCGCATAGTCGGCATGCGGGAGGCCGGGTGGACGTACCACCAAATTGCTCAACACGTGGGGCATGAGGTCTCCACAGTACATCGATGTTGTCACCAGTGGTCGGCAGAAGATGCACGTGCCCGTCGACCTGGGAACGGACCGCAGCGACGCACGGATGCTCGCCAAGACCGTTGGATCCTAAGCAGTGCCGTAGGGGACCGCACCGCCACTTCCCAGCAAATTAGGGACAGTGTTGCTCCTGGGGTATCGGCGAGGCCCATTCCCAACCGTCTCCATGAAGCTGGGCTACGGTCCCACGCACCATTAGGCCGTCTTCCGCTCACGCCCCAACATCGTGCAGCCCGCCTACAGTGGTGTCGCGACAGGCGTGAATGGAGCGACGAATGGAGACGTGTCGTCTTCAGCGATGAGAGTCGCTTCTGCCTTGGTGCCAATGATGGTCGTATGCGTGTTTGGCGTCGTGCAGGTGAGCGCCACAATCAGGACTGCATACGACCGAGGCACACAGGGCCAACATCCGGCATCAATGGTGTGGGGAGCGATCTCATACACTGACCATACACCTCTGGTGATCGTCGAGGGGAAACTGAATAGTACACGGTACATCCAAACCATCATCGAACCCATCGTTCTACCATTTCTAGACCGGCAAGGGAACTTGCTGTTCCAAAAGGACAATGCACGTCCGCTTGTATCCCGTGCCAACCAACGTGCTCTAGAAGGTGTAAGTCAACTACCCTGGTCAGCAAGATCTCCGTATCTGTCCCCCATTGAGCATGTTTAGGACTGGATGAAACGTCGTCTCACGCGGTCTGCACGTCCACCACGAACGCTGGTCCAACTGAGGCGCCAGCTGGAAATGACATGGCAGCCCGTTCCACAGGACTACATCCAGCATCTCTACGATCGTCTCCATGGGAGTATAGCAGCCTGCATTGCTGCGCAAGGTGGATATACACGGTACTAGTGCCGACATTGTGCATGCTCTGTTGCCTGTGTCTATGTGCCTATGGTTCTGTCAGTGTGATCATGTGATGTATCTGACCCCAAGAATGTGTCAATAAAGTTTCCCCTTCCTGGGACAATGAATTCACGGTGTTCTTATTTCATTTTCCAGGAGTGTACTTTCAGTTCGTGGCTGGGGGCCGATTAGGGCAGTCTACTTCTGTCTTGTTCGAGGGCAGACCAGAAATGATGAGAGAAGATATCTGTCGGTTCATATATACGTGAAGAACAAATTAAGTTTATCGAGTAGTAAGCATTTCACCTTCAGTCTCTCTGAACAGTGATATATTGGTAACCCTTGGTCGGCAACTTCGAGTTTCATGTAATAATAAAAGAAGCGGTCATTAAACCAGTTTGAAACGGGCATTACAGTGTCATTAAAACTATCCTTCCCATTCATGCTCACGCATACCGTGTGAGAAACCTCATTTGTTTACCCTGAACTACACATTATTATATAAACATTATTGTATAAAACTGTAGCGGAAATTGGAATCGTGCGACACCCATTCTATATTGCTTCAAACTGTAGCGCCAACGTGGAACTCTTGCTCGCCATTTTTTTTGTATCAACACAGAACGCAAGCAAGAGAAAAGATATAAATCCGCTCTACCAGTTGTCCTTCCAGCTGTTGTAATTGTGCCATAAATAATATATTTAATTTATTATCAACTCCACTCAGAAATATAATTAACCGTGCCTCATCGGATCTGTCCACCGATTCATCCAGTGCTGGAGAAACACATGTTAATGATGCATTTCAAAATCACAAGTCCTATATACGTCTCGTTAATGTACCACGAGAGACACCGAGTGATACAAATAAATCGACTAAATAAGGATAAAATTCCTTCGCAGCAACTAGCAAGCTTTGCTTCATAAATTCTCCTTCACCTAATGGTTTCATATTTTTTTCCAATAAGTTCCCCCAGTTTATAAGAAAGCTATACTACATTTTCAACATTAGGGTCATATTGAACAGTTGCTTTCATTTCTTCTAGTTTTAACCATTTCAAATTGCAATAATTGCACTATAAACACCACAATTTCCTCAAAAGAACAGTGGGGTTTGTGAAACTTGTAACCCGTTGTTAATTTAAAGTATTTTGTGAAGGTTTTAATCTATGAATACATTAATGTGTTATTACATTATTTTCGTTTTATTAGTTTCATTGTCTCCTTTATGCAAGATTTATATAGAAGGTTTCGTCATGTTACCAACACTGATGCTAAGCAAGGCAATAATTGAAAATCGCAGGAGGAAGTAGTTCTCCTCTGTGCATATCATCCTGCAATGCGCTGCCGAGTTTTAGTTCCTTTTAGTTCCAGAGTAAAAAAAATAGGTATGGGGCAAATAAAAAAAGCCAAAATTTGATTAAACCTGTGACTTTTTATATCAATAGCTTTAAAAATATAATGAATATTAAAAATTCATATGATAGAAACATTTGTTTTCTATCTAAGAACATGTGTTGAAAAGTTTAGAGGATCTGAATCAAAACTGCATCGTGTGGAACATTTTGCATGACAAAAAATGTTGAAAAAGCTATAACTGTGTAAATCAAATTTTAAAATCCAAAACATTTTCCTTCTCAGCTACATGCCTTGAAGCAGACTAAAACCCTCCAGATAGGTAAGTTGGACCCTCCTGCCTCTTCCTTCTCTCTTCTGCTGCAGTGTTCTTCAATTTCAGTTTCCTTTTGGATGTTTTAGAAGTTACGTTTACAGAAATTGCTGAACGAAGTAATCGTAATTGGTCGTTTCCTTGGCTAATTTTTAGAGATGCTGGTGAAATCTGTGTCCATTATGTCTGACTACAGCTTGAGTGAGGCAGAACAACCAAAACTGAATTCACTGATGATTCATGTCACAGCAAGCTGAAGTCTCTTCTTTAAAACAAATATTTCTTTTTGGGCAATTATGCCATATCATGTTATGTAAACCTTCATTTGCATTTTGTGTCTTAACCAATGTACATCTCCTTAGGATTTCATCTGATGCCAGCCTTTGGTACACAGCCAGTAATTTTCTTATGACATCAGGCCCCAAGTATGTTCACATTGTTGTGTTATGTGTAGGTGTTTCTTCCCATGTATTGTTTGGGCTATTCACGATCCTATGTATTTACACAGTCAACAGAACGTCAGTTGTTTCAAAGAATGTTTTACCTATAACCTATATAATAGTTATATGCACGTTTTGATGTATAAAATATCTTTATAAATGTCAAATGGCAGACTAAAGCTCATCAGTTACATACATATACATAAACAGAAAATCCTGACCGTTGGAAACACACACAAAAGTAAAATAATAAACATTATTATTTGCTTTCAATGTTTGCCACCAGTGTTTTCTTTCCATGGTGCCACATATTGTAAGAAATAACCTTCATATCAACACACAAAATTCCACCATAAAATTTTCCCGCTAATTTCAAATGTATTAATTTAGTACGTTCAATCGAACTCAAATGACAGAATTATGTGAATCCAAGGGCCGGGATGTACATGTCGTATGAAGGTATTTAAATGCTTAAAACTCATAAATTTAGTTGGATTATGATACTATAAGGTTCGAAGTATTTTATTAGCTTAAAAATAAAAATATTACTTTTTCCCATATTTTTAGCCAATTTCGGAGCTGCATTCCCTTAAGCCAGTATGAAACGGGCATTCCAGTGTCATTAAAATTATCTTTCTCATACATGCTCACGCATACCCTGGGAGAAACCTCAATGCTTTACCCTGAGCTAAACAATATTGTATCAAACTGTAGCGGAAAGTGGCACTGTGCGCCACCCAGCATTAAATGGTATCAAGGCGCAACTTGATGTTGGAAGTGCTACTTGTTTACCTTTATGGATTGTACACAACTTTTCATTTCTGAGCCCTTGACATAGGTAAATTCCTGATCAATTGATATTTTCACACTTTGTTTCACAGGGAGATATTTGAGGTTGCAGACTTAGGTGGGACACCCTGTATATTGAGAAAACCTTGTATCAGATTTCCATTATGCTAAATGTCTCTCTTAAAAGATCTTTAAAATTTTTTATCATTTTTAAAAGCAGGATAAACATTGTCACTTTCATTTTTTTTCAGGAGGTTTCAGGAAATTATTAAAAACAAAAGACGTGATTTCTACTCCACCACAGTATACTGTCCTCTTAAAACAGAGAATGACTTTAGGAGAGTGTGGAACTAGTTCAGTTCTATATTTTCTCATTGTTGACGGAGGTAATAGCATAAGACTGTGAGACAGATGTGGTAAGTCAAGAGACTGACTGACTTCATCTGCAAGGCAGAGTGGCACACACACTAACCGGTCCTGAGCAAGCACCCACATCAAGTCTGAATTGGATTAGAGGCAGCCAGGACGAAAATCTCATTATCTCAGCTTAGTACCGCGGTCCGTTGATGGGCCTGCTAAGCGAGAGGAATGTGCACCAGCATCCCTTTGGTCCAGCAAGCATTTGGCTCCTACCTCAAAAACTTTAAGCTTTATTAATGGACCAGATACTTTACACAAACGAATCTTATAAACGCATCGTGTTTGTTCTCATTAGGCAACTTATGTAGAATTAAACTGCTCTTCTTTGAGGGATTAAACACACAACAATTGACCAGTAACGTTAATAATTTACTACATTTTACGCTCACATTACTTTCTCCATCAACTTTTTTACAAACTCTTTTTAAGAATGCTTTATAGTTTATATTAACTTATATAAAGATTTGTAGAAACTACGAGTCCGGGAGTTTTAGGTAGAATATTCCTTCGTTTTAGGTGGTTTCTTATATGTTTAAATAGATTTTTAAGGTTTTCCTAGATTAAAATGGATTATACATGTCTTGTTTAACAGTGCACATATTTATAATGTCCCTTCTCTGATAGTTATTTGTAAGATTTACTCCCGAACTTATTTCACACAGGTACCCATACATTGTCAAAGATATACATCAAAGAATACATAAATAGAGTTCAATGTTTCCTTTTAAGGTTATGCTTTTGCAATGCAGAAAACAGTTGCCCAAATGTTTTGGGGTAAACCATTTCATACTGTCAGACTACTGTTTCTTATATAACAACGTACAGATGTATTATTTTATCTTGAGAGGAATCCTGCGCGGTAGGGATGAGTAGCAACTCTGGTGGGGATGAGTAGCAACTCTGGTGGGGATAGGCACCAATCGCCACAATGCGTCACACGCGTAAGATTATGAGAGGGGAGGGCGCTGCATAAGGTGTATAAAAACAAACTTCATTCTCGAAGCCAGTTTTGCAGCTCTTATAAACTAAGTTGTAATTGTTACTATGGTAGTAATCTCCACGCTTTTGTTAGATCTTAAATAGTACATAGGCATTTGGAACAAAACCCTGTTCTCCTCCAGCAGGCATGATAAACAACTGTCGGCCTTTCAATATCGCTGCAGAGTCCCTGTAACGTATTTCACTCCAGGCATATGGTCCAGTATGGGCTGTATTTATATAAGTTTCAGCCATATAAACTATATAAACTTCACTTCGATATCTCCGAATATTTCGTAAATACTTAAGCCTTTTTGAACGTATGGTGCGATGTTCAAATAATATTTGTCTGTTACGCTTTGTGCTCTTTTCTTCAAATAATCCTTGCTACAAAAGAACTCTTCTTAATGTTCAGACACCGCCTTGGAAGTCAGTAGAATTTTAGCTTCATAAGCATTTTCTTTAAAGTTGGTTTTTGTTTTTCTGTGTTTTAAAAATTATTCATAGTTCGCCTAACTACTTCTGAATTAAAACATCCAAATTAGATTTTGTGCATGTTCTTAATCTTTGTTTACTGGGCATAAAGAAGGACGTTGTTGCACTAGCACCAATGGCTTTTCTTTCCTTAATAACTCTCTTAAACTGCTTTCAGACACAACTGTTGCCTCAGATACCCTACCCACATTTTTAAAGCTGACCAAGACCATTGTTCCTTTTTAATAAATCTATGGACATTGGTTAGTACTTATCGTGTTTTTAAATGTCGCACTTTATTTCCTAATGTGCTGCTAGGAGGCGTCATTTATAAATGCTCTCTTGGAACCAGGAGACAAGCACATTTTGAAACAAGCTGTAGTGTTCCCGAGTAGCTCTGCACGTGTTTAGTTGCTCGCAGCTGATACACAACTGACCTCCCCTCCCCTCCAGTTGTAACCGTTCTGAGGTGGACTCGTCCAGATGCCACTGCGCATCGCTCTGCACTTTTCAAGATAAAAAATGCATCTGTACTTTCTACAAAAGTGACGTCATCGGAGAGTAGACAATTGATGCAAATGCAGCAGGTTCTAAGTGTAACTTTCATGTACACGTTTCTCTTTGCAATTCTGGGTTTATGATCTTCCTGTCTTCATTATAAAGATTTCGCTAAATAATCATCTATATCATCGAAGAATGTGCCCCTCCCACTGCTTCAGGTATTGTTTTCCTCGACGCATTGCCAAAGATATGCAGAGCATCTTTCAGTGGCGAAGTAGTACTTTCCAACCGAAGAACAGCTTTTGGTATTAAGGGCACTGGGAGGTTATCTTTACCCAAACAAGGCTAATTTTGCCCGCCTTGGTAGGGTGGTGGTAGCGTGTCTGCCTCACGTTCAAGAGGTCCCGAGTTCGAATCTCGGTCACGGTGAGTTACCTGGATAAGGTTTTCTCCGGGGTTTTCCCTTATCCTGAAAGACGAATGTCGGGTAACTCTAAGCTCTGTGGACCCTGGACTTATTTGAGCATCATTTCACCCATTCCATTCATCGCCCGATATGACTTAACGTTGGAGGAAGTAAATTAAAAAAAAAACAATATTAAAATTTGAATGTATAGAAAGCTAAACATTATCAGAAATTGAAATTCGGTATGATTACCGTATAAGGGTGTGTACTGTATAATATTTAAATTACGTTCACATAGGTCCATGCAAAATGGGGCATAAATCACACCGTGTGTCCTGAAAAAAAATATTGTACCCTATATTTCAGGTACACTTTACTAGTAGGAATTTAAGGCTACATGCGCCGAGTTTTATCCTAAATAACCCAAGATACAGTTTTATAATATCGGCAAAATGAAAATGGCATATAGCTTATACTATGCAGATCAAAAATTAATTAGCTTTAGGTAAAAAAAGTAATAATAATATTTTCAAGGACTGAATATTTGTTTTCACCCATTTTATAAATCATATGAATATAAGTGTTAGCCAAATGTGTTTAAGGAAAATTGACAAATAACCACTACAAATTATGTGTCAATATCTTTTATAGTTTTTGAGAAATATGCACCTAAGGTGTGAAAAATCAAGGTTTTGGAAATCACGATCAAAGTTTAAGCACCATTCTCAGGAAGTGGACGTATCATCACGCCGCCATGTTTAAATTGACGACTTAAATGACATTAATAACAGCTTACAACCTATGTTATATATAATCACTTTAAAGCTGAAGAATTACATAATTTTTAACATTAAAGACAAAAAAACAATGGAAATTTTGAAACCTATTGGCCTCACAGCGTCCTTAATATAACCAAGGGAAGCTGCAAAAGTGAGGTGATCGAGTGATCTCTTCGCCTCGTCAATGGAAGGAGCATCTGTTTCATTGACGAAGATTTTAATGTCCTTTAAGTTATAGGCATAGCAGACGCGAGCAAGAAGTCAAGTTCTCCAGCGCGTAATTATTGGCTCAGGTGGAATAAGAATTGCCTGTACTTTCACTTTAAAAAATTGTATACGTGTTGGGGCTTTTAAGAAAACCTTTTTTGACCGAAGAGCTTCGGAGTAGCAGAATTCGAACATTTTTCATTATTGAGATGAGTGTCATTTAAGGCTGCATTTCACTTCACTTGTTTTATTAATTTACTCTCGAATATGACCTTTCACAACAACTGAAAATTGGAAAATAACATTCCTTTGTGTCAAAAAAAGGTATGGAAGCTACTTGTGTTAATTTAAAAGTCAAATCCTCATTTATATTTCCTTTTAGATGAAATAAGGTTAAAACCTAAAACTCCAGAACCCATTAACCATATGCATCTTTATAGATACAATGGAAATATCGGAATAAAGCAGGTTTGACAGATATCCAACTTGATATCAAGAGATAGAGACTAACTGAGAAATTCAGAACCATAGCCTGTACTTCAACCACGCATCTACCAATCTTCCTTCAGGCGCTCTAGCCACTGAGCTACCATGGTGACATGCAATCTTCTTTTTCTTCACTTCATGGCATCGGCAATCAAGTGCCTGTTCCGTCTTCGAAGTCCTCCAGCCATCGTTTCCTGGGTCTGCCCACCGATCTCCTACCTTTAAGATGATACTGTAATATTTGTTTTGTAAGCCTATTATCTAACATTCTTTCAACATGTTCCTTCCATTTTTGTTTGAGATCTTTTAACCTATCATTCATACTAAAAATGTCCAGCTCTTCTCTTATATTTTCATTGCTTATTAAGTCCCTCTTCGTGCATCCTTGCGCACTTCTCAAGAATTTCATTTCAGAAGCCTGAATTTTACTCTGTTGCTTTTTAGATAACGTCCAAGTCTCTCTTCCGTATGTCAGTATAGGTACAGCCATAACTTTGTAGTACTTTAATTTTGTTTATTTACGTATTTTGTTTCTAAATGTTACATTTATTTTTCCACATACTCTTTGAAATTTGCATATTTTATTGTAGACATCATATTCCTTGTCATAGCTAACATCAGTTCCCAAGTAGTTAAAATGGCTTTCCTGTTCAACGCAACAATTATTTATAACTATTTTTCTTCTAATTGGTTCTTTCCCAATGAATGCCATTACCTTAGATTTTATAAAATAAATTTCTATTTTATATTGCGTACAAAGTTCACTGAGTTTAAAAATAGATTTTTGAAGGGCAGACTCGCTATTTTGTATAATAACTAAGTCGTCAGCAAGCAATAAAGTATTTAATAAGTTTTTATTTGAAATTTTAAAACCTACATTCACTAGCTACTTCCATTTGCACACTAGGTCGTCAATATAAATACTAAAAGGTGTATAGGTGATAAAGTACGCCCTTGTCTGACACCCTGAGGAGTAAGAATTTTTTTAGAAATTTTACCATTGTTCTTCACATTTATTTTTGTTTGGAAGTACAAACATTGTATCATTTTTATGAATTGTTTTGGGTATCCTCGTTCTTCCAATATTTGCCACATTTTGCATCGGTTTACTCTGTCGAAGGCTTTTTCAAAGTCAACAAATGCCATATGCGTTTCTTTGTTAAACTCCCTATGTTTTTCAATTAGTTGTTTTTAGGGGTATGTATGACTGAAATTTTCAAATTCTGAACTAATAATGCTAGATTTTTCAAATTAACACCATAGGTGTAGTATAAAGCAAACATGTAACAACCTAAATATAAACCATTTTTCTCCAGCAGTTTAGAAATTATGATAAATTTTGTATGTTTTTTGTTACGTCACTAAAAAAGTCCCTTGCGACAAAATATTTTGAATTTTGGTCTAATATTTTAACTCTATGTTCATAATACACATACTTTTTGAAATTGCTCTGGGTTTTTCTGTGTCTCCTTTAGTTTAGGTCACAAAATGTTTTTAATTTACAAATATTCTTTTTTTGCCTAAAAAACTGTAAGTTTTGTGTTTGAAAATTAAAAATATATGCTTATATACATTTCACAATAAAACCTAGGGCAATTCCCATTCCCCATGATATTCTGAACCTGTGTAGGAAATTTCATGAATGTAGTACAAGAACTGCATCGCAAGGAGCATTTTACAGGAAGAAAAATGCTGAAAATATGAACATTGAGAAAACAGCGATTAAAGATTTGATTGCATAACTCACATTAAAATCCACCAGGCTGATAGGTTGGACCCTCAGATTTCTTTTTCCTCTACTCTGTTGCTGCTTTTTCCACCTTCATCTTCTTTAGATGTTGCTTTTCTTCTGCACAACTTTGCTTCTTGCTTTGCAGGATACGAGTCTGATCTCGCTGCACTGAAGTTTTCCTTGCTGAGTTTACTACACTTTCACCTCTGATATTTTGCTGCAGCTCCAATGACTTAAGACTGCCCATGTTAAACTCACTGATGCTTTTAACAACAGCAAGTTCCAATTTTTGTTTTGATATGAAAACTTACTTTGGGCACTTATTCCATATGACATGATGCAAAGATTCATTGGCATTCTGTGTTTTTCCTGTTTTGCACCTCTCTAGTAATGTTGTAGAAGCCAGCCTCTGATATATTGGCAACATTTTACGAACTATTTTGTCTGAAAGCCTTATTTTTCTTTTCTTGAATTGAAAATGTAAGAACGGAAAACAGACGAAGAATGTGGATGTATGCAAAAGAGGGCGTGACTCTGACAGAGTTTAAAGGCCACCGAGCATTTAAATAAGCATTTAAAAATGGCGTCCGGAGGCAAATTATGCATTTTTCACATTCGGGAATGTCTAAATTATTTTATAGAATTAAAATAAAAAATGTCGTTATTTTCACGATTTTCATGAAATTTCAGTCATACATACCCTTAACAATAAAAATGTTATCCACACAGGATCTGCCTCATCTAAATCCACTTTGTTCTTCCGAGAGAAGACATTCAGCTATATTCAGCAACCTTTTGTTTATTATTTTAGCAAATATTTTATAGGCCGTATCCAGTAAACATATTCCTCTGTAATTGCTACAGTCATTTCCTTTCCCTCTCTTAAAGATAGAGATGGTTTGGGCTATAAGCCAATCTTCTGGGATACATTGCTTCTTCCAGCACATATTATAGAAATGTAGCAGTCGGAGCTTTAGCAATAACCCCCCATATTTAAATAACTTTGCGTTCAATCCATCTTGGCCCGTTGCTTTCCTATTATTAGTTTTTATGAGTGCTTCTTCTAATGCCATATGACATTAAATTCATCAGCTGATTCGTGATTTGCCTAATATATCTCGTATAGAATGACACAACTACCTTAATGGCGAATTAAAACGTGTAAGTACTTTAAGTCCTGGGATTTATGTAGTTCAGACCAATACTGGGTCAATAATTTACAAATTGTTATTTGTGCAGGACAAGGTTTGGAAAGGTAGAGAAAGCTGAAGAACCACGCAACCATGGTTCAAATACCGGCTATAGCATTGATCAGGCACATACATTCGCACTCTCATTCATAATTCCAGACTCGGGATGATGAGGAATCAACTTGATTGGAGAAGAATCTCCACCCCAGCCGGGAATCGAATCCGGGAACTCTCTCACGGAAGACGATGCTCTACCGACTGAGCTATGGGGACAGGCAGTGTTGTGAGGAACCTTACAGGATGAATGTGGAATGATTTTACCCAGAAAAGAAAAGAAAGGAAAAGAAAAGAAAAGAAAAGAAAAGAAAAGAAAAGAAAAGAAAAGAAAAGAAAAGAAAAGAAAAGAAAAGAAAAGAAAAGAAAAGAAAAGAAAAGAAAAGAAAAGAAAAGAAAAGAAAAGAAAAGAAAAGAAAAGAAAAGAAAAGAAAAGAAAAGAAAAGAAAACAAAAGAAAAGAAAACAAAACAAAACAAAAGAAAAGAAAACAAAACAAAACAAAAGAAAAGAAAAGAAAAGAAAAGAAAAGAAAAGCAAAGAAAAGAAAAGAAAAGAAAAGAAAAGAAAAGAAAAGAAAAGAAAAGAAAAGAAAAGAAAAGAAAAGAAAAGAAAAGAAAAGAAAAGAAAAGAAAAGAAAAGAAAAGAAAAGAAAAGAAAAGAAAAGAAAAGAAAAGAAAAGAAAACAAAACAAAAGAAAAGAAAAGAGAAGAAAAGAGAAGAGAAGAAAAGAGAAGAAAAGAAAAGAAAAGAAAAGAAAAGAAAAGAAAAGAAAAGAAAAGAAAAGAAAAGAAAACAAAAGAAAAGAAAAGAAAAGAAAAGAAAAGAAAAGAAAAGAAAACAAAACAAAACAAAAGAAAAGAAAAGAAAAGAAAAGAAAAGAAAAGAAAACAAAAGAAAAGAAAAGCTACAACAAGGCAAGGTTTTGACCGGAAAAAAAAGATCCGTTTTCCACTATAGTGAATAAGAGGTAGTTCAAGTCATCCCTCCACTATTTCTCTTTCTTTCTGACAACTTAAACCAAACGGATGAATTAAATGAGTACTTAATCAATGAACTGTTATGAATAATTACGAGGCGTGTCCGTAATATAAGACATCCAAATCGCTGGAGCTTTAACAAACGATATTACGCGAGATCCGGCAACACTGCCGTGTAGCTTGGTTTTACTCCTTCAAATCCCCACCACAATGGACTCATTTAAACCATTAGTCTTGGCTGGGCAGCCATTTGCGATGAAACTTCCTATCACTTCCGCCGCCAATAGCGAGTTGCGTGCTGTGAGCCGTTTTTACAATACCAAGGGACTTACCCCAAATGAAATTCATCGTCAGTTATGCGAAGTCTATGGGCCACAGTGTATCGACGTAAAAAACGTGCGACAGTAGGTCACAGGGTTAAAAGAAGGACGTACAGACGTCCAAGATGAAGAGCGTTCTGGTCGGCCTTCAGTTTCAGCCGAAACAATTGCAAAAGTGGAGCAAGAAATGCTAAAAGATCGGCGTGTGACAGTTCGCGAGCTATGCGTACGTATCCCTGAAGTCAGTAAGACTACGACTGTCATGATTTTGACCGAACATTTGCATTATCGCAAGGCTGATCTCCTGGCCCAGTTCGGAGGGGACATCCTCACCCTCCCCCCCCCCCTAGTCCACACTTAGCACCTAGTGATTGTCATCTGTTTCCTGAGTTGAAGTCACACTCCCAGACCGACGATGATTTGAAAAATGAGGTTGAGTGCTACCTGCACAACTTATTTAACAGATTTTTCATTATTTCCGTGTATTTTGCTATCCATTTTCCTAGTTTCACAAATATTCACTATAGAACAGGCCGGCAGTAGGGCCAGACGGGAAGCATTGAGCTCACGCCTACCCATTTGTCTCGTGTCACTAACTGAGGGGATGATTAGGAGAACGGCGGGAGCCCTGTACCGTCTCTTTCCCCTCCCACCTGACGTCTCGACACCTCGGGATAATTGTGCGCACCGCGAACTTTCCAGAAACGGCGATCATCCCTACATAAGGCCTATAGCTGGCAAGTCAGCTCAGTTCTTTGTGAGCAGCCGTGAGGAGCGCCCAGTGAGAGAAGGGACCGGAAGACTGTGTACGTGTATCAGAGGAGTTGTGCGTAATCGCGAGTGCAGAGTGGACCTGTGACAGACGAACTGGTGAATTGTAATTGTGTGCATTACGTAATTATGTAGAATTGGCAAGTGTTTCAACTGTAATTCGGTGGAAATAAAGAACATTTTGAGTTTGTGTAATTGGACTTTTAAATTCACCAACCCACAAAGTCACACTGGTGTCAGGAAGTGGGACGAGAACATCACTGAACATTACAACCATGGTCGCGGCATTGGAAATGATTTTGGAGAAGATGATGGAAATGAAGGCCGAACTGGGAGAGTGCTATGACAAGGGTATACAAAAACTGCCACAGCGCATGCAAAAGTTCTTCGATCGCAATGGAGGTTAAATTGAAAAATAGCTGTAACATTCATTGACACTAAACATGTTTTCTATATTAAATGAAATTGGAGGCCATATTTTACGGACATACCTTGTATTTAACATTTAAAATTTTCGCATTGGCAGCAACTAGATAACCCTCCATTCTTTGACCAAGTTGTGAAGAAACATATTTCCTACTACGACAAATGCCTTAATAATGGAAGTCACTGTGGCGAAGTAGTGTATAATATGAGGAAATGAATGACGATATGGTGTTTGGAAAATAGGTTGGAGAACTTTATAAGATGTTATGAATAATTAATTCAGTTTGTCTCTGTGCTGTAGGTGTTAGAATCACTTTCAAGAGGTCCCGAGTTTGAATCCGGTCAGAATGAGTTATTTGGATAAGATTTTCCCTGAGTTTCACCCATTTCATTGTACCGTTGGAGGACGTAAAGTTTTGGGGTACTGGGAGGTAGATGGGCTTCAAAATATCAATTTTTTGTTTTTAGTGTTAAAATGTTATATAATTCTTTAGAGTTTAAATGGTATATATAACATGGGGTGTCAGCTGGTATTAAAGCCCTTTAATCCATCAATTTAAATATGGCGGTGCAATAACACGCCCACTTTTTGATGTAGTATGAAGGGAAAGATTCTTCCAGATGGCAAACCACTTACAGGTCGTGGAAGACTAACAGACAGTGAGACTCACCTCCAGATGAAGATGGAGCACCGGTGGAATGAGATGGCGGGAGAAACCGGAGTTCCCGGAGGAAACCCGCCCCTGCGCCGTGTTGTCCACCACAAATCTCACTTTGCGGTCGCCTGGGATCAAACCCGGGCCGCCTTGGTGAGAGCCAAGTGCTCTAACCACTGAGCCACGGCGTGGCCAGGAGAAATACAGGTGAAACAATTGTAAAAATGGAATAAGCTATTTGAGCCATTTATTTTCATAAATTATTCACAGATAGGAATCCACAGGGTGGTGTCTGTCCTAAAGGTGAAGATATATGGTGTGACTTTCAAAAAGCTCAGATTAGGAAAGAAATGTATAAATATAAACACTCTTCCAGAATAGGTTCTTTTGGCAATTAAACCGGTATGTAGGGAAGTTTCTCAAGATGAATTACTCAGAAAGTACTTGCATGGTCGAACCCAAAACTCATATGAAAGTTTTCATTATAAAATAGGGAGTTTAACAAAGAAACGCATATGGCATTTGTTGACTTTGAAAAAGCCTTCGACTGGGTAAACAGATGCAAAATGTGGCTAATATTGGAAGAACGAGGATACCCACAACAATTAATAAAAATGATACAATGCTTCTACTTACAAACAAAAATAAATGTGAGGAACAATGGTAAAATTTCTAAAAATAATTTTTACTAATCAGAGTGTCAGACAAGGGTGTAAACTATCAGCTACACTTTTTAGTATTTATATTGACGGCCTAGTGTGCAAATGGAAGCAGCTAGTGAATGTAGGTTTTAAAATTTCAAATAAAAGCTTTTTAAATATTTTATTGTTTGCTAACGACTTAGTTATTATACAAAATAGCGAGTCTTCTCTGCAAAAATCTATTTTTAAACTTAGTGAACTTTGTAAGCAATATAATATGAAAATTTCTTTTATAAAATCAAACGTAATGGCATTCATTGGGAAAGAGCCAATTAGAACAAAAATAGTTATAGATAATCTTTGCGTTGAACAGGTAAGACATTTTAACCACTTGGGAGATGATGTTAGTTATGAAAAGGAATATGATGTCTACAACAAATATACAAATTTCAAAGAGTGTGTGGAACAATAAATAGAACATTTAGAAACAAAATATGTAAAGAAACAAAATTAAAGTTCTACATAGTTATGGCTGTACCTATACTGACCTACGGAAGTGAGACTAGGACGTTAACTAAAAAGCAACAGAGTAAAATACAGGCTTCAGAAATGAAATTCTTGAGAAGTGTGAAAGGATGCACGAAGAGGGACTTAATAAGAAATGAAAATATAAGAGAAGAGCTGGACATTTTTAGTATGAATGATAGGTTAAACGATCTGAAACAAAAATGGAAGGAACATGTAGAAGGAACGCCAGATAATAGACTTACAAAACAAATATTACAGTATCATCCTAAAGGTGGGCAG
Source organism: Mantis religiosa (assembly GCA_030765055.1). Taxonomy (NCBI): domain Eukaryota; kingdom Metazoa; phylum Arthropoda; class Insecta; order Mantodea; family Mantidae; genus Mantis; species Mantis religiosa. Next base: position 9,475,430 of record CM060951.1, read on the forward strand.
ACACAGGAAACGATGGCTGGAGGACTTCGAAGGCGGAACAGGCACTTGATTGCCTATTCCATGAAGCGCAGAAGAAGAAGAAGAAGAAGAAGAAGAAGAAGAAGAAGAAGAAGAAGAAAGAAGAAGAAGAAGAAGAAGAAGAAGAAGAAGAAGAAGAAGAAGAAGAAGAAGAAGAAGAAGAAGAAGAAGAAGAAGAAGAAGAAGAAGAAGAAGAAGAAGAAGAAGAAGAAGAAGAAGAAGAAGAAGAAGAAGAAGAAGAAGAAGAAGAGAAGAAGAAGAAGAAGAAGAAGAAGAAGAAGAAGAAGAAGAAGAAGAAGAAGAAGAAGAAGAAGAAGAAGAAGAAGAAGAAGAAGAAGAAGAAGAAGAAGAAGAAGAAGAAGAAGAAGAAGAAGAAGAAGAAGAAGAAGAAGAAGAAGAAGAAGAAGAAGAAGAAGAAGAAGAAGAAGAAGAAGAAGAAGAAGAAGAAGAAGAAGAAGAAGAAGAAGAAGAAGAAGAAGAAGAAGAAGAAGAAGAAGAAGAAGAAGAAGAAGAAGAAGAAGAAGAAGAAGAAGAAGAAGAAGAAGAAGAAGAAGAAGAAGAAGAAGAAGAAGGGAAAGAATTCCGAAAACTGTGCATGTTGGGCCAAAAGCTTTAAAAATCAGTGTATATGATAGGGTTATTTATTATTATGATGGGTGCAGGGTAGGCATAAAGTAATGGCAAAATGGTTATACAATTTGGTGAAAATATGAGGGCAGTATGTCTAAAATGAGATGTACATCGACTCTCAGAGGCGAAAAGAACAGCTCAGTTGCTTGAAAGTAGAGCTAGAAGTAAGAAAAGGGAAAGAAAAGATGACGAAAACCTAACTCAGCAGGAATATGGAGCAAGCATATTCTGAGAGTATGTTTAATTTAAAAACAATGGTGCTTAATCTTTGGTCGTGATTTCCCGAAACCTTGAATTTTCATTAATTTATGTGCATGTTTCTCAAAAACTATAAAATATATTGACAAAAAATTTTTAGTGTTTATTTTTTAATGTTCTCTGAACACAGTAATCTAACTTTTATATTCATATTGTTTATAAAATGGAAGGAAAATAAAATTCAGTCCTAAAAATAATATTTTTTTTTTAACTAAACTAAATAGTTTTTCATTTGCATGGTATAAACTATGTATGCTTTTTATTTAGTTAAGATTATAAAACCGTGCCATATGTTATTTAGGAAAACGATTGATGCCTATAGCTTTAGAATCCTACAAGGAACCTAGACCTGAAGTATAAGGTGTAATACTTTTTTACAGGATACATAGAGTGACTTATGCCCCTTTTTCATGGAACTGCAGGAAGTTAATGTAAATATTATACAGTCGTTAAATGCACACATCATTGTACTATAATCATACCAAATTTAAATTTCTTGGAATGTTCAGTTTTTTGTATATTTATACTTTAATATTGTTAAAAGCTAGTATGGGTAAAAACCAGAAAAAAAATAAATGGTAAAATGGATAAAAATAACCTCCTAGTGTCGTTAAAAATATAGCCTTGTAACACAAATAATTTGCATTACTATATATACCTGTGGAATTGCTAATTAGAGCAACAAGGAAGTAAATAAAATAATGAAAGAATAAGCAAAATTTAGCTTCACTTCCTCTGGGTGATCTTCGTATCAGAAATAAAACATTAAACTTTCTTCAAATAATCGTAAGTGTAAGAAAATGTATGACGCAAAATGACAGATTATTTCCGTAAACTTATTGAGTGTCAGTGCACCTGAAGTTATTTTGATAAGGGATTTACATAAAACACCCATAATTTCGCAAGGAAATTGAATGCAGTGTTTTTGCTGCATGTAGATATCGATCGACCGCACGCTAATATGGTGTACAACACTGGCAGGCGTCTGTATTACAGTGAGTCAAGTCTGACAAGGAGATCACGATAGTATACTCCTGCTAATTTGATTCACTTTGAGCTCAGACGTTGCAATAAATACGGTACACGGTGTTACATAAGCAAGTACACGTGGCAGGAAAATACTGCAGTTTGTAGCATTCTTCGCTGATTAACTAAAGAGCTTGCTGCAATAAAGTGCTATGCCTTTTATTGAAAATGGGATGTAAGATGCTTTGAGTGCTTTATAGATGTCTCTAAATGCAGTAGAGCTTGTAACAAGACAATCAGCAAAATGTCAGGGCAATAGTGTCTTCTTTTTTTTTTTTTCAGTGAAGGAAAAATCCCTTTACGGAGTCCCAATGTGTTGGAGAGGGCAATGGCGACTGTGGGGCACGCCTGTCCATGGCAATACCCATTAAAAACCTCCCCCGGATACAGGAAGGAAACTGATACGACAAATGGCGTGGCTTTATGATGTCCCGCATAGCACCCGCGTTAGAACTTGAAAGCTGGTAAGCTGGTACCCATTGGGTACGCGTGCATGAGAAGGTAATTCTAGGCTACAGACATGAAACCTGGCTACAGACTAGGTATTAGGGATGGTATTGGATTAGGTCAGGTACGGGATGAATGGTGAGGATGGAAATTAATTGTTCTTTCACACTGGCCGCGTGTAGGCTAAATTGTGGAAACGTAGAGTCAGACTGAAAAATTCAATGCCATAGCCGGTATTTAAACCACGGATCTTCTGGTTTCCGTCCAGCCGCACTGCCATTGTACTACTATGGCCAACGTGCCGAAATGACGTTGGCCATAGTAGCACAATGGTAGTGCGGCTGGACGGAAACCAGAAGATCCGTGGTTCAAATACCGGCTATGGCATTGAATTTTTCAGTCTGACTCTACGTTTCCACAAATGGTGAGGATGTGCTTACCGCACGCGGCAAGACTTGAGATCTTCCAGGTACATACAGCAGTAGAGCGTCTTCTGCTTAACTGTGAGATGCTGTAGGTTCTCTGGTGATGATCCTGGTGGTCGGTTGCTGAGGCTGACCCCGGAGGCTCTTAGAGAGTTCGTCCAGCTTCTTGTGAACAGTGTGTTGTTCCGTTGAGTAGCGTGACGTCTGAATTGATGTTTTTTTTTTCAATTTACGTCCTCCAACATCAAGTCATCAAGTCATATCGGACGATGAATGAAGTGGGTGAAATGATACTCAAATGAGTCCGGGGTCCATTGAGCTTACAGTTACCCGAAATTCGTCTATTATGATAAGGGAAAATCTCGGAAAAACCTTATCAAGGTAAGTCACCCTGACCGAGATTCGAACTCGGGACCTCTTGAACGTGAGGCAGACAAGCTACCGAGGCGGGCCCTGAATTCATAACGCCTGGAGTTCTCTTAGGAGGTCCTCCAGCGCGGTCAGCATGGCCGCTATGACCAGCAACTCTGAATAGAGATCCTGAACGGCCTCCCCTAGGCCCCGGACTTCCTCCCTGGGCTGCTCCTAGCAGGTGGTGTGAACTGGTGCTGCTGCCTGTTGATGAGGTTGCTGATATAGCGGCTGTTGTGTGGTCAGCTGCTGCTGAGGAGATGGCCGCGCTGGTGGAACAGGCGATGCCTTCCTACAGGGATGCAGGGGGCAGAGCGCCTGCCCTGTGGAGGCACAGTAGCAGCGGTGGTAGCGAAGGTCATATTCTGTGCAGACCAAGGTGAGGCAGGAGGACCACTGTAGTGGTACCTCGGCTTGGCTGCGCAGGACTGTGCTGTATTCCCCTAGGCGCAGCAGCGGTGGCATGGAGATAGTCTGGTCTGTCGGCTAGCCTCGGCCCTCAGCACCCCCCTAGTAACGGCAGGCCGGTATCCAAGGCAACTTCCAGGTCGGTGATGCTGGCTAGCTCAACTCTGACCAGCAGTGTCGATACCCGGGCTGACGTAATGCGATTTGCCCTCGTTGCTGAGGGCCACTTTTGCTGCTCTGCAGCAAGCACGAAACGGTCCTGCAGATCCCGGGGTACTCCCTTCATTACGGTGCTGGTGCCATGTGAAGGTTTTGGCGGCTCTTGGATGACTGCCGCTGTCAGCTGTCCTGCTCCCACCTGGGAGACAAAGCCAGGTTGAGGCTGCACTGACCTCATTGCTGAGCTTGGATGGTGGTGGCGTGGCGGCGGCGGCTGGCTGGCGGCCGCTGGTGACTGGCCTGCTGCTCCCGCCTTGGAAGCAGAGCCATGTTCCGGCAGAGATGTTTGCGAGCGAGGCTGCTTACCGGTGATTTCCTGTTTAGCGAAGGTGGAAGTCTTTTTCGAAGTCTATTTGGCTCGTCCATGGTGTTGCGGCGATGTAGCTTCGGCGAAGAATCGAAGAAAAGTCCGGGGAAATAGAAAGGATATCTTGATTCTCATACGCTAACAAAGATACTTCAAAGAAATCAGCTATGTCCACTAATTATCAGGTCAGCGAAAACGTGGAAAATATGTATACGAGGGTCGTATTTTAAATTCCGTTAGGCTATAAATAAGAGATAAGTTCATAGAAAATAATTAGTTTACTATCAAAGGTTTTCTACACTTATGGTTGCTTTTCAACATAATGACCGAAAAGATTGAGACACTTATCGTACTTGTGGACAAGCTTCGCAGTACCCTCAGCAAACAGATGTTGTCGCCAATCATTTCAAATGCGCATTGACATTGTTTTGAAGATGCATCCATTGTTGTGATTGTCGTTTTGTTTCCGGTGTGTTTATTGGATCCAAGTTACATCTCCAGTAACAAAAGTTTGGAAAAGTTTGAAAAGTTTCGAAAAGTTTTTCTGTTTGGTCGTGATAGCCGCCAGCTTTGAATTTCCTTGACCGTCTTTTACGATGAAGGAAAGAACGCTTTGAAATCTATTGTTACTTTAGAGGAAACTTGGGTACAAGTTTGGACCTCTTTTATTTATAGTGTACATTAATGATTTGGCAGATAATGTAAAAAACAGAACCAATATAAATGTTACACTTTTTGCAGATGATACAAATAGTTTTATCAAAGGGGTGAATAAGGAAGGGGCAGATGTACATATTGAAAATAATCTAAAATATATTCAAAAATGGTTTAGTGCCAATATGTTAATATTGAGTAAGGAGAAAACAGCAGCCCTAAGCTTCTATAATAAAATGAGTGGAAGTCAATTGTATCCAAAATTAATGCTGGGACAAGACCAAATACATTACGTACAAACTATCAAATTTCTGGGACTAATACTAGATGACAATTTAAATTGGAAAACTCACATAGAGGCATTGACGAAAAAACTTAGTAAAATGTGTTTCTTAATGAGGGCGATTACAGGCATGTCAAGCTTGAAAGTTCGGAGAATAGTGTACTTTTCATATATACACAGTTTGTTGGCATATGGTATAATTTTGGGGGGAAATTCTAAAGACAGTATAAAAGTATTCAGATACCAAAAGAAAATAATTAGAATCATAGCAGATGTCTCAAGCACAACTAGTTGTAAGCCATACTTCAGTAAATTAGGTATCTTACCACTGCCAAGTATATACATATATGAAACTCTTGTACATTTGAAAGCAAGCCTAAGTTTATTCAAAACAAATTCTGAAATTCATATACACAACACTAGAACAAAGAATAATTTATTTGTGAAGTCATACAAAACAAAGATGTATGAAAATAGTTTCACATATGCTGGCTTACATCTTTACAATAAGCTACCTGAATCTATAAAAAAGATTGAATCACAACATCAATTTAAGAAATTGTTATTAAACTTCCTTAGAGCCAATAGCTTCTACAGCGTGGATGAGTTTTTAAATTTGTAAATATTTAGTTAGCTACCTTAATTATAAATATTGTACTTAGTTTTTAATTTGACGTGTCCTATAACATGTACATGTTTTAATGGATGAATCGATAAATCAAAACAAATAAAATCAATACGACATCGGACACATGAAGGAAGAGAGGAATAAAGACTATTGCTATAAGAATTATGACGGAGAATAATAAACAGAAGTGAAGATACCACCTCAGTAGAAAGGGTGCTAGAGTACTGTGACTTTTCGGGTTTGTAGAATTAAAAGTCCAATTTGCAGAAATGCAAACTGTTCTTTATATCAGTAGAAAAACACTTTGATCAACACTTACAGTAGCAGAATCACGTCACATACACAATTACAATCTACCAAGGTCGCCGTCCACAAACAAAAGCCTTCACTTTCAGTTGTGATTGCACTCAATCTACGACTGTCCATTGACGAGACGCGGCTTCCTTAAATACTTCTTCATGGCTCCAGAAGGTAATTGAATGTTCTGTAAGACTGCACCAAATGAAACACGAACTTTCCAGAACCCTAACTTTATCTGTATCGGCAAACCTTTTATCTTCGCGTTATATTTATTTGTTTTGGCAGGCTCTTTATCTCCACCTTGCACTATCTGTTTGTACAAGTCGCCGCCGGTCGCGACACTTCTCCCTCCTCACGGCTGGTCGTCCTGAACTCTACGCGTACAACTCCTCTGATACACGTACACCGTCTTCCAGTCCGTTCACTAGCACGGCGCTCCTCACGGCTGCTCTCCAAGAACTGAACTCTCTCGTCCACTGCACCCATATATAGGAAGATCGCTGTTTCTGGAAGCTTCATGGCTCGAAACTCGGCTGTTTTAGAAGTCAGGGGGAGGGGAAGTAGACGGTATGTGATACTTCCATTACCATCCCCTCGGTTAGCGCTACAAGATAAATGGGTAGGCGTGGTCTGAATTTCTCCTGTCCACCGCTCAGCCGTCAGTTGGTCGTGCCTTCCGATAACTGGGTGACATTGCTCCCTCCTCAAAGCTGGTGGTCCCGAAAAGCACCATCGTAGCGGGCCAGGTGATCCAGGTGTATCACCACGATCTTTCCTTGGGGCACCTTCTGGATGCGGTAGACTACGTCGTTAATCCTCTTCACCGCCTGGCACGGTCCTTGCTATGGTTGTTGAAGCTTCGGGCAGCATCCCTTGGTCCGGGTAGGGTGGTACAACTAGACCAGATCACCTTGCTGGAACCCTTGGCTGATGGCTTGCCTGTGGTATCGGGTCTTCATGCGGTCACTTGACTTCTGGATTTTCTGACGAGCCATCTCATGCATGTCGTTGAGATGATCCAAGAGGCTCTCCACATACTCGGTTGCTGGCTGTTTTCCTACCGGTGGGCTCCGAAAAGCCAGGACGCAATGGAGGCGTAAATCTCGGCACATACGCAACTCCGGCCTGGGGGTATGCCGGCAAAACATACATACGAAGACTACAGAAATTCCAAAACAAGATATTACGAATGATAGCGAAAGTAGCTCACACAGCACCAGCCGACCTACTTCACAGCGAACTAAAGATGCAGACAGTTGAAGAATTCATTAAGAAGCTAGCATATGACACCTATAAAAACCTAGAGATACATCACAATCCTCTAATCTCACGACTCGGAAACTACACTACAGAAATAAACATACACGCGCGACCATTATCACCTTTCGAAAGAAGACTCACACACGACGACGAAGACGACGTTCAGAACTTCCTCAACAACCTAATAAGGGACGACTGACACAGACAGTTAGGCTGACACTCCTACTTTCCCTTCATTAATCTTTTTCTTACTGACTCTTTTCAGAACGCTGCCCGCACAGAGCCCTGCAAGCCCTTGACATCAGTCAAGGCGGTCCGGGAGATAGAGGGCCTCCCACCAGTTTCCTACAGGCGCAGAGACTGCGGGCGAATGCAGATGGAGTAGGACACACCGAAGTCACAACGCATGGGCTAAGAAACTGACGAACGGCCACGCCGGAACAAAGGACGACCGAACAAATAGCTCTAAACTGCATGCCACATACCAACCATTGACAAACCCAGGAAGCTGGGGACATAGGTAGAACACTAATAACCATACCAATACTAATCCCTGACTAACAGGTCACCAAGGCCTGAGCTTTATTATTACAATACACATAGGCTTACAAAGCACTCATAAATAGATAAGTAACATACGCGCAACACTGACTAACAGGCCTACCCGGCCTGAGCCACATGTATATAACAATACTAACGCATGATTAACACTTGGTGATGCCCAGGTTTCATGGTCACCACCAAGAGGCAACGTTGACGCGCTCGTATGCATCGCATGCCAGCATAGTAGTTACCACATACTAACCGGGGTGCTATGCGGGACCCGACTAAGAAGCATGATAATAAATGCACGCAAAATAATATAAGGATTTACGAAACTAACACGTGGAGGGGTTTTTTAGTGAGTATGCCTGGCCCCTCAGAGCACGGGGACCCTCACACTGTCAGCCATCGCACGTGGGTCATCGCCTGTAACTGGGTTTTTCCCCTCCACGGTAAAAAAAAAAAAAAAAAAAAAAAAACATTCTCGGCCGAACATTAAGCCTGCTGGCCGCACCCCAAACACACGCCACTAGGACTTCTCCGGGAACTTCGGTTTCTCCCACAATTGCTCAGTTATCATCTTTCCTATAATACATTTTGTCTTTATTCTATCATCCACTTCCCATCCTGGGTTCTCTATCTCGAATCCTAATCCGACCTTAAGGGACAGATGAACAACAATCCCCTAATACCACAATAATTATAATCAAGGGAAGTTAAAAAAGAAGAGGAACAGGAATACAGAACTAAGGAAAGAACATCGATTGGAAGATCAAAGTTAAGGTAGAATTGAGACCAGAACAGAGCAACGGCCCAACCCATGAATGGAGCAATAAGTAGCAGAAATTGCTACTATAGGAAAAAACCACAGAAGGCAGATTAAGCTGTCCTCTCTGGTACGTAAGATTATTTTAATTTTCTTTGTCCTCTATAGATAAATCACCTGCCACGTAGGTACGAAAATTAATGACGATAAATGGCTGTGTGCTTCATCAGAGGGTTATCGAAAAACTGTGCGGAAATAATGAAGGGGTTAATTACCAATTTTCGTTACCTTTGGTAAAAAGGGGCTTCCAATGTGTTTATGAGCATAATACCTAGCACAGTAATTAAGCTTTTCTTTTGATCTCGAATTTTCCACCTGCTGCGCGAAAATATCTGCTGGCATAAGGGTTGGGTGATACTTTATTCGCTCATGTAACAAAATAAGGCGCTTCTGTTGGAGAACAAGTACAAGTGTTTTTAAAATGAAGCCAACTGCTGTAAATTAAAACTGCAACAAAGTAAAGGATTGTTTTATTTAACAAAGCATCGGCATCTGGGGACATTATTTCATAATCATAACTTATATATGTGTATAAAGCATCTAATGCAATTATATACTTAACTATAGCTTCAAAATGCAAAGGTTTAATTCTGTAACGCAAATGCGTATACCCTCTCCACTACATACGTACTTACAGCAAGAGAATTGAAGAGAGACACCTCCCCAAACATCCACTTAAGGTGACAGGGAGAAACCACCAGAAACCGCAAGTCTGAGTGCGCGGTCGACTTGGAACAAACTTGTGAATGGTCTGGTATGTAGCGAAAAATTACTTGGTCAAATATATTTTAATGCCAGAATTGTTCATTTCAGAAACCGTCAATTACTTCAGTTTAGAACACCAAAAGCGTCATCGTATAAAAGTTCTCCTCTTTAAGGTTATATGCCAAACACAATGCACTCTCTTCTGAAAGAAAACTGGAACATAGTTTACCCTAAATGCAATTTAAGGAACAATTAATACAGAAATTAGAGGCATGTGATTTTCAGTTGTTTTATTTACGCTGTATGTTTTATGATAACACAGTTAATTATATATTCTTTGGTTTTAGTCTTAATGTTTTTGTATTCTTTTTTATGTTACTCTTTGTATTGAACTTAAATTTCTATGCCTTTAGTGGATGTAGTAATGGAGTTTTACTATTTAGGGATGCGAATGTGCTGTAATGAAGGCCGGGGAGCGCATGGGAGAAAGATAAGTGTGAACGGGAAGATAGCGATATCTGGGACAAGGAGCTGTAAATATAAATTACGAGATATGTCAGTAAAGTGGCATGAAATAATCTATGAAGCAATAGTAGAATCAAAAATGGCATATGGTGTGGAGTTGTGGGGGGCCAATGAGATAAGAAAGCATGTTGTACACACATATGAACAGATCTGTCTTTAGACTTAGTCTTGCCAATTATTAGGAATAATGCAAACTAGGGTTACTATTTGCGGATCATTTGTTATCAACGTGACTTTGCGGGTTCGTGAAATTAAAATTCCAAATGCACAAACCCAAACTGTTCTTTATTTCCGCCTAATTACAGTTGGAACACTTGCCAATTACATAGAATTACGTAGCGCACACAATTACAATTCACCAGTTCGTCTGTCACAGGTCCACTCCACACTCACAATTGCGTACAACTCCTCTGATACACGTGCACAGTCTTCCAGTCCATTCACTAGCACAGCGCTCCTCACGGCTGCTCGCCAAGAACTGAACTGCCTCGTCCAGCCCGGCGAATCGCTTATATAAGACCAACTGACCTATCTAGAAGGTTTAGGGTTAGATGAAATATCCCGACTGTTCCAGACGTCAGGGGGAAGGAAAAGAGGCGGCCAGCGACCAGTGACACTGTCCTAACGATCCTCGCAGTTAGTGACACGAGATAAATGGGTAGGCGTGGTCTGAATGCCTCCTGCCTCCCACTCAGCTGTCAGTTGGTCGCGCCTTCCGAAAACTGGGTGACAACATTTATAACAGTGATAGGATTAAAGAGAGCAATAAATGAAATTAGCAGTTACTGTTGATAAGGATCAATATAAGCAAGAAGGGCGATAAATTAAGAAGAGTTGAAAAGTGGTATCTAAATGACCAAAAGGTGGATGTAGTAAAGGAGTTTGACTATTTAGGGATGCGAATGTGTTGTAGTGGAGGCTGGGGAGCACATGGGAGAAACATAAGTGTGAAAGGGAAGATAGCGATGTCTGGGATAAGGAGCTGTAAATATAAATTACCAGATATGTCAGTAAAGTATGATGAAAGAATATATGAAGCAATAGTAGAATCAAAAATGACATATGGTGTGGAGTTGTGAGGGACCAATGAGGTAACAAATGATGTTGAACACACATATGAACAGTTCTGTAAAGAGAAACTAGGTTTTAATAAGTCAACGACAAATGGAGTACATAGAGTGGAACTTGGAAGAACTTGCAGAAGTGGGGTAATTATAGAAATATGTTTTAAATATTGGTATAGCTGTATAAAAAAGGTTGATGGTAATACATTAAAGATCTGTCTAGAACAAAATGTAAGAACAGCTGTTGGGCGCAGCTAGAGAGAACGTTGGTCAGAATAGGGATGGGGGACATCTGGAATAAGAGAGAAAGAAATGTAAAAGGTTTTGGACAATTATTAAGAATAGGATAGAGAACGTTGACAGACAAGTGACGTGGGAAAATGTGATAAATAAGAAATCACTAAACGTATGCCTGAAAATAAAGACAGAATGGGGAAGGGAAACAAATATAAACATATGTGATAGGTATGAGAGGGAGGGTTTAGCTTGATAAAGGACAGGAGCCATAATGAGAGGGGGTTCACCAAAGTAGTGCATTCTATGTGGAAAGAAAATAAGTTTAGAACATTATGTAGTGGAGTGTAAGGAAATTGAAAACTGGAGGAAATTAGTATGGGATAAGAACTGGGATAATAAAGGGGCTTACGTAGTAACAGTACAAATGCTTACGTTGTAAGGAGAGAAAAGAATAAGGGAGGTGGGGAAATTTGGAATGGTTGAGAAAGATAAGAATGTAAGACGGAGAGAAATGGAAGACAATCAGAACATTAGGTCAAGGTCGTATAAAGGCTAGGTTAGAATATAACGGCCAGGGAGCCAACACCACTATCAGCCCGTAATATAAACAGTTGACAAGTTTATACCTACAGATAATACAAAAAGTATTCGTCTGATCATCTCACATAGAATATAACTAGCACAATCAGAAAAATATAGAGAATAAACTGACAATTACTATTTGCTTATATCTGCTGATATCTAGATTTAAAAATAAAATACAATTTGAGTTCATATATTGCTTAATTAGTGAACAGTTCTACGTTATTTAAAATAATGTCCCATTTGATGTCGCACAAGTCTTCGTCTAGTAAACAAGATCCCAGGTATGGTGCCTCGCTGACACACGCCCCTTCTTTTTTCTAATGTACTTGCGTTGACAGTTCGATCTCTGTTTTCAAAGCCGTTGACTGCTATTTAAGTCCAAAACGTCGTGAAACTACAAATGCGAGACAGAGAGAAATTTACATGAGGTTATTGAAAAAAGGAAAATCTTTTCAAGGTATTAGAGAAACCATTGTAAGACTTACAGGACGTGAAGAGTATTATATACAGGTTTAGTCAGAACAAAACTTATGAAAATCAATCAAGAAGTTGTCGTACTGCGGATCTATCCGAGGTGGAGTAACGATAGTTACTCAGAAAAGTCAAGAAAAATGCTAAAATAAGTGCTCTAAAACTTGTTATTGCAGTTCAAACACACACAGGAAAGTCTGTTTCAGCACAAATATGGGAAACCTGCTTTATGAAGCTGAGTATGGAGACCGAACAGCCCGTAGAAAACAATACATCAGTAAAATCAACAGAAAGAAGCGAGTTTCTTTCGCAAAAGAACATAAATACGATGGGTTTGATTTCTGGAAGAAGCTTGTATTTATTGACGAGAGTCAATTTGAGGTCTTTGGGTCAAAAGGGCGAGTAACAGTGTGGAGAAAACAGAATTATAAGCTTGAGGAGAAAAGTATAACATCTTCAGTTAAACATGGAGGCGGCTGAGTTCTTGTCTGGGGCTTCCACAAGTGTAAATGGTGAGGGGAATTTGTGTTTTATTGATGGAGCTATGAACCATAAGGTTTATATAAACATTTTAAAAACACATCTGTACAGAAGTGTGAACAATATGGGGTCTTTCTGAGGATTATATTACCGCACAAGATAATGATCCAAAACACACAGCTCTAGATACACGGCTATGATTGTTGTATAATACTCCACGATGCATGAAGACATCACCTCAATCCCCAGACATGAATCCAATAGAGAATTTGTGGAGTATACTGGACAAAAATGTTAGGAATCATCAGATATCTAATATAAAGGGTATAAAGAAACTTCTACTAGATTAATGACATAAAAGTTAGTTAGTTAGTTAGTAACACTCCCCACATGGCAACCTTGGCCTTCGGGGTAACCTCACCCCACCAAGTGATGACCGGACCCATTTCTCAGGTGGAGGCACCCAGAGGGCGGTGTCCATTACCTCCGATGATAGGGTGATAGTGAAGATGGCGGTGAGGTGAGAGGACCTACAGTTTTTACCGTGGACTCCGAAGCACGTTGGGCATAGGGGATACTTCACGTGTGCTAGACAGAGGTGAAGGCGTGGATAGGGCCGACTTAAAATCGCCAACCCCAGAGCCGGGAATCGAACTCGGGACCCTTAGAACGGGAGCCGCGAACGAAACCACCGCGCTACCCCGGCGCCCTTAATGACATAAAATAACAGTGGAAATAATGCAATATATGGTGAAATTCATGCCAAGGAGAATACAAGAGATTATAAAGAGCAATGGAGGGCCTACCAACTACTAGCCGTAAAATACTACAGCATTTTAAGTATGCAGACGAATACTTATTTTGCGTCCTACATTGCATATGTTAGCTTTTGAATGTTTAACTATGTTTATACGAATAGATACTATTTATTCTCTTTTTCACTAATCAATAAATAAGACAGTGTCCCTGCAGTACTTTATTCTGCTGATTTTCCACTATCCATACATTCTTAAACATAAACGCATGCATTAGACGAATACTTTCTGGAGTAACAGTAGATTAGAATTGTAAAACTTGTCATTGTGATTGTAAGATATGGGTTATTCAAATTCAAACCATTAAATATAATTTTGAGAAATTCAATATTTTGGAAAATATTTTGATATAAAGCATACTCTGGGGTAAAGATATTTACTCAAACGTCTTTGTGTCTTATCCTTACATTTTTTGAGCAATGCGGTTATATATGACGTACACTCCGCACATATTTGGATATTTTTGAAAATTCTTGTTATTATTAGACTTTAAAACGTCTGTTTCTATTGGAATGTCGCTATCAAACTTTAGGGAGAATATAAATTCCATATTTATGCTAATTTTATAATACATTAAGTACTATAAATTTGTTTTCTCTCATTTTTGGGATCTGAAATATACATTTATGTCCAGTAACACATAACGGAACACCTTCTTTAATTATCATGTATGTGGTAGAAAGAATAACAATTGGGAGTTTACAGAAAGTAGCCAAACGATCTTCCTACAGCCTCAAGAATTTCATGCCTCATCTGTTACAGTGTTGTACCAAATTGAACCCGGTTTACAAGAAGCGATAAGCTTCAAGCTAGAGGCGGAGTATTTCCAGAGATGGACTTCTTCATTGTGTACCTTTTGCGTGATATGGACAGCGGTAGAAGAGAGCAGTTAACCGGAAACTGGCATCTTTTGTTCAGATGACAGGTCCACTGCTTCACCGTATCCTGGTGACCACAACAGATGGGCCATTCTGTCATTTCGTTGTTGAGAAGCCGGCAACTATTTCAAGAATCGCTTCTAACAATTGCGTTGCTAATTAGCATGCTGTGACTCGTTTGTTATCTCAATGTTTACTCGTGAGCTCTGTTATAGCATTTAAACTACAATTATCGAAATGTAGGAACAAGAATTTTATAACGAAAGTTGGGGAGATAGATAAATCAAAACTGCAATATGTAATTCCCTATACTAAAATATAGTGCGATCCATACAGTAGGCCATAACTTCTGAAACAATAATAGGACACACGTGCCGCTTTGGGAGATTATAGGAGGGCGGGTCAATATAGAACTCATAGTATTTTTACGTTCATAACTTTTCGCACTAAAACCCAACCTTATCATACTGTGATAGCTTAATGTGAAACAAACACGCCGTAGTAATTTCATTGTGGTACTCCTGGTTCCCGCCTAAGATCAACAGGAAAGCTCACACATGTTCAGTATCCCCTACCCCTGCAATGGAGGTAGAACTCGAGGAACAATATGCGGATTTGAAATTCTGCTTTCGTCTCAACAAATCTTCATTTGAGGCCTATACAATGTTACAGGAGGCCTATGGAGAGTCTGTTCTTTCCTAAGGAGAGTTAAAAGAGGGGAGACAATCAATTTCAAAGAAAGGTGGACCCGTTGCTCCAGTTAGTGCTCTTACAGAAGAAAACATCAACACTGCTGCTGCCATTGTGAGAGAGGATCGACGAATTACCTTAAGATCACTTTGGGAAATACTGAACATTTAATTGGGTGCCACCCACACGTTGGTGACAGAAACACTACACATAAGACGTGTTTGTGCCCGATGGGTTCCAAGACTATTGATTCCCAAACAAAAGGACATTGGCATGAATTTAAAGTTGATGTTAGAGGAAGATCCGGAGTTTCTTTCAAACGTAATCACTGCTGATGAAACCTGACTACATCAATTTGATCCTGAAAGCTAACAGAATTAAGAGAAAGTTATTTCCAGCAAGGTAGAGTAACGTGCCATACATCTAATGACACCATAGAATTTGTAACCAGTTTATTTGATAATCAAACAGTCTCAAAGGCTCTGTGGCCCCCAGACCCCTCACCTGACCTCACCGGACTTTTTCTTGTAGGAGTATCTAAAAATAGTGTACAAGAATAGGCCACGGACAATTTATGTTCAAGGAATCCATTAGAACCGAAATAAATAACACTGGCGAGGATACTCTCCGTAAAACTTCAGAGAATATGGTGAGACGAGTACAAACATGTATAGATGCTGGTGGAGGACATTTCCAACATTTTCTCTGAGATTTAATAGTGTAATCTCCCAATTGTGTATTATATTCTCCCAAAGTTGCACTTGTGTCCTATTACTGGTCCAAGGGTTATGGCCTATTGTAATGGTTCAGGTTTATCTGGATCGGAATGTACATTTATAATATAAGATGCACAAATTACAGTTCCATCAGCCTTTCAGAACACACTAGCAATTAGATAAGTATCTATTGCTTTGTCATATAGTTAAGACGTTTCGGCTTGACAGTAAACAGCAAATCTGTTACAAATACTACAACTACTGGCTAAGTAAACACTAATGAAAATAGAATATTAGCAATTTAAACAAAACCACTATACATTTTTGACATAATAAATAACAATAAGGAGCAAAGTCTGAATCTATACAAGTTAAATGTATATAAGAGTTCATTATAATTATTTGCGTGGGAGATTTGGGCATGGTTAATATGTTACTCGAATTTGGTCGCGTCATTAATAAGTAAAAACTTATGTAATTCATACACATAAAACCTTCATTATAATCCAATACTTACATTCAAAGTATCTAAAGATATATTTTTGGCGAAACATTGAACTACTTGTTGTGGCAAAAATGATAGCAACATTTTAACTAAATTCATTTTACTGGTCTCTGGAATCTCTAATACAATGCTAGTTTATAATCGCGATCACCTTTTATAAGTGTACAGCGCAAACACAACATTTTGTGTAAACTGTGTCCTGTAGTACCAACTTGCACTGCTCGTAGCTTCTCGACGTTCTCTGTTCACAGAACAATGCTGATTTTCACATTGCGCTGCTTGCGAAATGTGACAATTCATTTCCTTGCCTTGCCTACTACTCCAGGTTGGATATTTAACTCCATTTTATAGGCCGCGAAACGAACGAATAAACGTTGTACATTGTATGATATCTTATTCTGATAGATGAACGTCCGGTAACTTTAAGCCCTTTGAACCATGGGATCATTTGAATATCATTTCATTCAACGTCCGATATGACTTAACGTTGGAGGTTTTCTCTTATCCTGAAAGATGAATGTCTGGTAACTCTAAGCTCTATGTACCCTGTACTCATTTGAACATAATTTCATTAATCTTTCGATATGACTTAACTTTAGAGGTTTTCTCTTATTCTGAAAGATAAATGACTGGCATTTCTAAGCTCTATGCACCCTGTATAAAATTGAACATCATTTCGTTCATCATCTGATATGACTTAACGTTAGAGGTTTTCTCTTATCCTGAAAGATAAATGACTGGCATTTCTAAGCTCTATGCACCCTGTATAAAATTGAACATTATTTCATTCATCGTCCGATATGACTTAACGTTAGAGGTTTTCTCTTATCCTGAAAGATGAATGTCTGGTAACTGTAAGCTCTATGTATCCTGTATAAAATTGAACATCATTTCGTTCATCGTCTGATATGACTTAACGTCAGAGGTTTTCTCTTATCCTGAAAGATAAATGACTGGCATTTCTAAGCTCTATGCACCCTGTATAAAATTGAACATTATTTCATTCATCGTCCGATATGACTTAACGTTGGAGGTTTTCTCTTATCCTGAAAGATGGATGTCTGGTAACTCTAAGTTCTATGTACCCTGTACTCATTTGAACATCATTTCATTCATCGTCCGATATGACTTAACGTTGGAGGTTTTCTCTTATCCTGAAAGATGGATGTCTGGTAACTCTAAGCTCTATGTACCCTGTACTCATTTGAACATCATTTCATTCATTGTCCGATATGACTTAACGTTGGAGGTTTTCTCTTATCCTGAAGGATGAATGTCTGGTAACTCTAAGTTCTATGTACCCTGTACTCATTTGAGCATCATTTCATTCATCGTCCGATATGACTCAACGTTGGAGGTTTTCTCTTATCCTGAAGGATGAATGTCTGGTAACTCTAAGTTCTATGTACCCTGTACTCATTTGAACATCATTTCATTCATCGTCCGATATGACTTAACGTTGGAGGTTTTCTCTTATCCTGAAGGATGAATGTCTGGTAACTCTAAGTTCTATGTACCCTGTACTCATTTGAACATCATTTCATTCATTGTCCGATATGACATAACGTTGGAGGTTTTCTCTTATCCTGAAAGATGAATGTCTGGTAACTCTAAGTTCTATGTACCCTGTACTCATTTGAACATCATTTCATTCATCGTCTGATATGACTTAACTGTGGAGAACATAAAAGCAGCCAGAAAGAAAAGAGAAAGGAGGGTTCAGAAACATTCCGTTCGTGTGTATTTTTCTAAAGTTCACCTCTATTAAAATCAACTAGATGACATACTTAATAATAGTACGAATAATTCACATACCAAACGATGAAAGGTACAGGAAATCGTCAGATCGTAACGTAGTATTTTTCTTCTGATAACACTGGGCAACAAAAAATGATTCTTGATGTTTCGAGCACTTCATGAGGCAATTCCTAAAAATTTTGTGTTGAGAAAAACAAATATGACAATGAAAAAGTTTTAGTAGTTCTAGTTTCTATGATATACACAAGGTGGAAGTATTAAATATTTGCGGATTGACAGAAAAGGATACAATTTAATTACATATGTGCTGACAACAATGAAAGTACATTTGAATTTTTAACTGATAATTACGTGCTAAGAATTCTAATTTGCTGGAAAAATACTTCGCAGATAGTCGTGTCAGAAGAGAATCATGTGGTGGCCTATTGACTTCGTCGTCTTTTAGCTTGCCTCTTGCGATGGAGTTCCGCAGAATCCCTATACAAAGACCAATAATAATCCGCAAGCATTACTTCATTCCAACGGCCCTGTTATCTTTGTTCCATAACAGAAATGTCCTGATGGAATCTCTCCCCATGTTCATCACTAACAGCTCCACAACAAGGAGAGAAAAAGTCTAGGTGGGAGTGTTAAGGGGCATGTTGCATCCAAGGGTACGGTATTTTTGCAGCAGCACTGTCACCAAATGATTGTAGTTGTCAACTCTTTTGTTGCCTAAAATCCATGAACAACACCCTTGAAGGCTTCCCAAGCTTTCTTTTGTTTCTCCTCCTAACTTGGTCAAATGTAGGATCATTTACAAGTTCTCTTATTTGTGGTCCGAAAAAAGCCTTCCTCAACTTTTGCATCACTTAATTTCCAAAATTTCTCTCTGATGTTATTTGACAGGTGTGCCAGCTCTCCCTTTCCCCCAAAAAATTCCCACAAATTTTAAATCTTCACTCTAAAAAATGAAATGTCACATTGTCTTCAAAAATAGAGATAATCTATCATTTGTATGGTGATTTTTGAATTGTGCAGATGGAAATACATGCAAATTCACTATTTTTAAGTGAGAAACATTTTCGTTGTTGCCGAGTGTAATGCAGAAGTATACAGGCTACTAGGAGTCGTTTGAATTATGAGGACAGTAATGGAGAGTTAACACATTTTCTGAGCTTCGTGTGGTGCATATAAGCAATTTGAAGGCGTTGCAGATGCCAAGAATGCAGCTTCATTCTCATTCCTTAGGGCACATCCTGGTTTTGTTTTTCTTTTGCTTCTCCTTTTCTTTGGAGTTGGCTACTGGAACTCTCGTACTCCTGATATTTTCATGTTGCGGGGAACTTATATCCAAACTGCTGCAATGTAGAAATACGTGACCTGATATTACAACATTGTTTTAAGAGCTACAAGATATTTACCAAAGAATGTAATATGTAACACGTCATTCTAATGTTCGAAAAACACGTGAACAAATGCAGTAATGACAGCTGTAAAGGTGGAATTTTTTCTTAATTTTGCGAATGAATAAAATTGAACAGTTGTCTCTGTTTGACGTCAAAAATATTGTTTATTTATTTGGACTGTTGTTTAGAGCTTTTTAAAAAGGAAATAATATTTAAAACATTTTTACTGTTTTATATTAAATATGTGTAAGTGAAGTTATAAAAAGAGATAAATAATATATACAGGGTCAATTAATGCAAATTAGTTGTTCTTTCACACTGGCCGTGTACGCTAAATTGTGGAAACGTAGAGTCAGAATGTAAAATACAATGCCATAGCTGGGATTTGAACCACGGATCTTCTGGATACCGTCCAGCCGCTCTACCACTGTCCTACTAAGGCCAACGTGCCGATAGGACATTAAATTATCCAACAGACTCGTGTTTTTCCCGGTAAACCACTACGAGTTCTTATAAACACATGAGACAACTACCTTAATGGCGACTTACTATGCTGTAAGTACTTTAAGACCCGGGTATGACATTAAATTCTCCAACTGACACGTGTTTTTCCCGGTAAACACTAGGAGTTCTCATAAACACATGAGACAACTACCTTAATGACGACTTACTATGCTGTAAGTACTTTAAGACCCGGGTATGACATTAAATTCTACAACTGACTCGTGTTTTTCCCGGTAAACACTAGGAGTTCTCATAAACACATGAGACAACTACCTTAATGACGACTTACTATGCTGTAAGTACTCTAAGACCCGGGTATGACATTAAATTCTACAACTGACTCATGTTTTTCCCGGTAAACACTAGTTCTCATAAACACATGAGACAACTACCTTAATGACGACTTACTATGCGGTAAGTACTTTAAGGCCCGGGTATGACATTAAATTCTCCAACGGACTCGTGTTTTTCCCGGTAAACCACTAGGAGTTCTTATAAACACATGAGACATCTACCTTAATGACGACTTACTATGCTGTAGGTACTTTAAGACCCGGGTATGGCATTAAATTCTCTAACTGACTCGTGTTTATCCCGGTAAACCACTAGGAGTTCTCATAAACTCATGAGACAGCTACCTTAATGACGACTTACTATGCTGTAATTACTTTAAGACCCGGGTATGACATTAAATTCTCCAACTGACTCGTGTTTTTCCCGGTAAACCACTTAGGATGTCTCATAAACAAATGAGACAACTACCTTAATGGCGACTTACAACATGTAAGTACTTTAAGGCCCTGGGCTTTATAGTCAGTTGGAGAATTTAATGTCATTTCGGCACGTTGGCCATAGTAGCTCAGCGGTAGAGCGGCTGGACGGAAACCAGAAGATCCGTGGTTCAAATCCCGGCTATGGTATTGAATTTTTCATTCTGACTCTACGTTTACATAATTTAGCCTACACGGCCAATGTGAAAGGACAATTAATTTCCATTAATTCACCTAATAGTTGGTTAAATATAAACCCCGGACCTTAAAGTACTTACAGCATAGTAAGTCGCCATTAAGGTAGTTGTCTCATGTGTTTATGAGAACTCCTAAGTTGTTTACCGGGAAAATACGTGTCAGTTGGAGAATTTAATGTCATATCGGCACGTTGGCCATAGTAGCTCAGTGGTAGAGCGGCTGGAAGGAAACCAGAAGATCCGTGGTTCAAATCCCGGCTATGGTATTGGATTTTTCATTCTGACTCTACGTTTCCACAATATATACAGGGTGTTTCAAAACGACACCGAACGAACATAGAGAAGTAGCTGTTCAGATATAACACATACAGATAGTTTTTACCGCCAAAAGAGCCGCAAAAATGAGTATAGATTAGACAGTCACAGGAACAACGACGCCAGGGGTCGAGTGCAGTACTCGCCACTCGAGCCATGAAGAAGCCAAAAAAATGGTGGGCGAAACGTCGGCAACATGTCATCACACGACGCGGCCTTCTCCGGAATCTAAGGATACCTACGATAACACAGGCCGTGGAAACCTACGCACCTACAAAAACTACCTAAATATTAAGAAAATTTAATCTTTTCTTAAACAGCTTAATTTAAGTTTTAAAACAATTCAAGTGTGGTCTTGTTTATAATGCTCTGTTAAACTGAATAAAATCCCCAGTGAAAGAATTATAAACGTTTCAGATCACTTACACTGAAGTTGTGTAACTCTAGGTTCTTCATCTGCCATTTACTATAAGTATGGAGTTCTGATTTGGCATTTAAAGGTGTTTTCGTTTATGAATTATGATATTTAGATACCCAAAACACACACACATAAGCGGGTTGAGCTTGTTTTCCAAACACTAATATGGTTTCAGTGGACCTCGAAACACATTTTCAGTGATATATCGAAGTGAGTGAACTACTTATTACTGTAAGTACGTATTGGAGAAATTAAAACCTCTTCACGACGTAAAAAGCACATAACTTGGACGCAGCGCTTTTCCAATATAGTAAACAAATGTTTACAATGATACAATTCAATTGTTTTCTGTTTGCATATGTATGACTCAGGGATACATATGTAACTGCATTAACTCTCCACGAATACAAAGAAAGAAATGCCATCGGGCATGCTCTTGCGATTTTCAATTAGCAAAGCTAAAAACAAATACTTTGACTTTATGTGAATATTCACCGACAATTAAATTATTCATATGCCTTTCGATATGTCCATTGTAGAGATGAATATATACATTTAGAGAGCATTAAGCAGACGATTTCAAATACACAATAATAGCAAAGAACGTTCTGGTTGGTTTTAAACGAGACTGAGAGAAGTGTATTCAACTAAACACAAATTTAGATTGGGAAACCGTAAGAAAGATTATTTATCAATTCTCATTTTGGAAATAGCTCTGCTACTGTATCCGGGAAGTACCAATGCTATATAAACTAACAGAATTTTAAACATTATTCTCTAGAGAATTATATTCAATTCAGAAGACCCTAGAACTGATAATATCTGCAATAAAAATGTGATTTTCTCAGACTCCTTATTTGTTTCTCCAGAATTTGCCATCCAATAAATTGATAATTTAAAAAATCCAGAATCTGTAGCATATACGTATTCTAGAAGTCAGAGAAATAGTGTAGACGTGGATACTACCCCACTAAGGAATAGAAGGAAATGTAAAGGCTGATGCAGCTGCTATGGAAGCAAGAAGAGCTACCGGTAAATCCTAAAATACCTATTCCACCTGAAGATGTTATAAACTATATCAAAATGAAAATAATTCAAGAATGCAAACAACGTTGGCTAGAACCCAATGTACATACAGTGTGATTTTTAAAAGAAGATACGTGAAGGTCATGAAGCAATGAAGGGAAGGTCGTTGCTACGGTAACGTAAACAAATGTTGCCGGATCGCTTACACCTGGTGAATCACATACTCCTCAGCTCAGTTATCGCTAGTTGTATGCGGGAAAAAGAGTTTGCCAAGTGGCGCTGTGTATTGTCAGCTTACTTTGTAAAACACATTTAAAATACGATTTATGGAAGCAAGACGTAGTGGCGGTAGGATAAGATGTGGACCGAGGAATCATG
This sequence comes from Mantis religiosa, assembly GCA_030765055.1. Classification (NCBI taxonomy): domain Eukaryota; kingdom Metazoa; phylum Arthropoda; class Insecta; order Mantodea; family Mantidae; genus Mantis; species Mantis religiosa. The sequence continues at coordinate 9,498,498 of CM060951.1, forward strand.
GCCCATATCAAAGATCAGCTTACGGTCGGGTTGTTACATTGTACAGCCAAGCTAGAGAATTTGTCTGTTCTCTTAGAGAATTCTTCCAACAGGAAGCAAGACGTAGTGGCGGTAGGATTAGAGGTGGACCGAGGAATTATGGCCCAAGACAAACATCAGCTTACGGTCGGGGTGTTACATTGCATAGTCAAGCTAGAGAATTTGTCTGTTCTCTTAGAGAATTCTTCCAACAGGAAGCAAGACATAGTGGCGGTAGGATTAGAGGTGGACCGAGGAATCATGGCCCAAGACAGAGATCAGCTTACGGTCGGGGTGTTACATTACATAGCCAAGCTAGAGAATTTGTCTGTTCTCTTAGAGAATTCTTTCAAGAGGAAGCAAGACGTAGTGGCGGTAGGATTAGAGGTAGACCGAGGAACCATTCCCAAGGCAAAGATCAGCTTACGGTCGGGGTGTTATATTACATAGTCAAGCTAGAGAATTTGTCTGTTCTCTTAGAGAATTCTTTGAACAGGAAGCAAGACGTAGTGGCGGTAGGATTAGAGGTAGACCGAGGAATCATTCCCAAGGCAAAGATCAGCTTACGGTCGGGGTGTTACATTACATAGCCAAGCTAGAGAATTTGTCTGTTCTCTTAGAGAATTCTTCCAACAGGAAGACGAGAGTTTGCTCCTTATTAATGAACAGCTTATTCCTTTTATCCAAATGCGACAGTCACATGTCAGTAGCTATGCTTGCACTTAAAAGAATTCCTGTGAGTCTAAATTCCCGCATATCGGCCGCGTTGATATGACCATGTCAATTAACAAAGTCGTTAATAATAGTATATTGCGATATTAATGCGACAAACACTTAATATTGAAGGCAGAAAAAACGAGCCGCTTACACCGAGTTTTTTGAAATTCTCGAGATTACATTATGTACTTACCACATGTGTGTTGCACATTATATTTTGCACGATGTGTATTTATATCAATTTGAATTTTAGTAGTTAAGTTGTTAGCTGAAATATTAATAAACATAACTGAAGACACATGTTAGATTTTAGAACGTGCATCGCCTATATGGAGAAATACTTACCGCACTAATACGAGAATGTCAACTTGCGATGTGTAGCAACAATAACGGTAAGTATGTAATATTAGTTACATAGTACAAACAATTATTTAAAAGAACTCACACATGTGAAAACACTACAATGTAGTGAATGTGTCAATAACTTATTTCTGTTTTTAAAGTAGGCTTTTACAGATTAACTGTACATATTTTTGTTGAGGTGAGATAGCTCAAACCCTTGTTTATGTTTCGAGTGTTGAGATGATAAAGAAAGGGGATCTTCTGGGCGACATTGCACTACCCACGTGGAGAAACAAATGACCCTCACGTATCTTCTTTAAAAAATCAGACTGTTGTAAACTACGAAAAGTGAAACTAAATACAGTGTCTTTATAAACATACAAGTCGAAAACAACAAATATATTTATAAATAGACCTAGAATTGTAAATACAAAGCTTACAAAAGATTACCTCCACACTGTGAACCATACAACCATGATCAGTAAACCATATTATAAACAATTTACCCGCTATTCAACACATAGGACTCTTGATAAAACTCCTACAGATCTTCATGAACTAAGGAGTTTACCTTCATTGTATTTATTTCTACAAGACTGTAAATTAACTTCCTGAATATGAAAATCCGTTCACAATTATCTGGTCCAGGTCTATATTGTGTAGTGAAACCTACAAGTAATAAGCAATACATTCCACATAAGTATGCTCTGCAAAATTGATTCTACAGTTCTTTAGGAACACCTAATTCTTGTTAATTGTATACTGACCAACTGTATACAAAAATGTGTGTGTTTGTGTGTGTGTGTGTGTGTGTGTGCGTGTGTGTGTGTGTCCCTACCCTCCTCACCTGGCAACCTTGGCCTTCGGGATAACCTCGTACCATCACCTGATTTCTGACACCATTTCTCAATTTCTCAGGTGGATGATGATGATGATGGTGATGATCATGATGTTGATGATGATGATGATGATATATAAGGGCGCTCAACTACGGTGGTCATCAGCGCCCTTTAGAAAACTAGTCATGGTAAAAGACAGATATAAAACTTTCTAAAAGCTATACAAGTGTAACAAAACCTATTAAAAATACACGTACATAAAAAAATCTATCAAATCCTACTAAAAATTTCGTTCACCTATTTCACCTTTTTTTAACCTTTCCACCAACACGGGTATCCACGCACGGCCTACACGTGGGTGGGCCTGTTGACCGTCTCCCTCAACCACGAGGAGGAGCCCACACGAGGGAGACTGTTGGCTCGGGACACCGGGTGCGCCAAACCCGTACCTACAAAAGTAATCCCCTGGGGTTTTTCTCAGGAGACACCTAGAGGGCGGTGTCCATTACCTCCAATGATAGGGTGATAATGAAGATGACGGTGAGGCGAGAGGACCTACAGCTTATAACGTGGGCCCCGAACCACGTTATGCATTGGGGACACTTCATATGTGCTAGACAGAGGTGCTTTTTTTTTTTAAATTTACGTCCTCCAACGTTAAGTCATATCAGACGATGAATCAGATGGATGAAATAATTATTTCGGAGGCCATAGAACTTACAGTTCCCTGACATTCGTCTTTCAGGATAAGGGAAAACTCCGGAAAAAACCTTATCCAGGTAACTCACCTGACCTTCGAGCTCGGGACCTCTTGTACGTGAGGCAGACACGCTGCCATCTACGCTACCGAGGCGGGCTAGACAGAGGTGAATGCGTGGATATGGCCCAATTAAAATTGCCAACCCCAGAGCCGGCAATCGAACTGGGAACCCTTAGCATGGAAGCAGCGAACGAAAGCACTGCGCCACCTCGGCGCAATTATACAGAAATACTGTACCATCTAACACTTGTCACTATAACATCATTGTTGTTAGGCGACATTAAACAAATTTGTCTTAAAAAATTGTATAAGAGCACAATACAAGGATTGTACCGAAAACAATTTTGAAAAATGCTAATTTTTATTTCCTGGGAAAGCTTCAACGGTCTCCTTGAATTGGTTCTGCAGTTTTGAAAATACCCTTACGACAGAACTTCGTATGCAATTTCTTACTCTGACAGGGTTTCATTTCAGGCTCGTAGTGATAAAAACAGCTTTCGTTTTCTATCTCAATACTCGTCAAAAAACATCGACTTCATTTTCAGATCTCTTGGACTACTTCGGGTGGTCCCCAATCATGCAGGTGGGATCCAAGTTAATCTAAGGTTTGAATACCTTATTGCAATGCCCAGCAATGCGGGATTCACTCTTCTCTAATGAGATCGTCATATTTTTTCCTTTGATGCCAACCGCTGACAGCCTTATCTGATACTCGTGTTGAAATATCACAAACATCTCTTAAAACTTGCGGTTTCCATCAGGAGATTTTTTCTCCAATAAGTAATTCAGTGACGGCAGGCTGTATGCTATTCTGTAAGCACTGTCTGTGATCAATGGATATGTACTAACCAATTCACAATAAAGCAACATGTACTAAGCCATTAGGTTCCGATTCTACAATAACATTTGTTACATTGTTGGGATATGCATCTTTTTTTATTTACTAAAATATATATCTATGTGTATATATATACTTTTTCTTTTTTTTCGTTTTCTTATTTAACTTATTTTTCATTATTTCCGTTTATTTTTCTTATCTGTTTTCCTAGTTTCATCCTGCGCTTCAGGATGATTTAAATGAAATCTGTAATTGGGCTGCGGCTAACAAAATGTCAATTAATGCCAAGAAAAGTAAGTCCATTTTTTTAGTAGAACTAAGGGCAAAATTATTGTTAACTATCACATGGGAGGGGTGCAAATTCCACAGGTGGACAGCTGCAAATACTTGGGAGTGTACCTGGCAAGTAATGCTGGATGGGACGAACAAGTAAATTCCACAACTAGGAATGCGTGGAAGGCATTACATTTCGTAATGAGAATATTGAAAAAGGGGAGCGCTAGGTCCAGGGAAATTGCCTACAAGGCCTTAGTGCGGCCGGTTATGAAATATGGAGTAGCATGCTGGGACCCGTATAGAGCTAACCAAATCGATCCGTTAGAAAAAATACAGAAGAGGGCAATAAAATTCATAAAAAGAGGCAAGCATTTTAGGCCTATAAAAGGAGATGAGACTAAATGGGAAGAATTAAGAATTAGGCGTAAAAAACATAGGTTGGTAGCATTATTCAAAGCTAATGCTGGTGTAAAGGCATGGGTGGACGTTAGTGTAAGGTTAGATAATCCGGATTATTATGAACGAAACGATCATAGGTATAAAATTAAGGGTAGAAGATACAGAACCAACGTAGGAAAATTTTCTTTTGTTAATAGAACCATTTAAGAATGGAATGAATTGCCTGTAGCAGTCTTTCAGGGCTGTCCCCTGTCGCTGAAGAAATTTAGAAAAAATCTAGATGGTTTATAGTTTAAGTTTTAAATTATAATGGTATATAATATGTAAATAGAGAAGTAATTAGATATGCTTTAAGTGACTAAAGTAAAATAATATCATGTTTGTATTGTTTACTGTGTTATTGTTGTAAATCTAGTATTGTAATTTGATCTGTATTCTTAATTCTGCCAATTGCAGTAAATAAATAAATACATACATACATACATACATACATACATACATACATACATACATACATACATACATACATACATACATACATACATACATACATACATACATACATACATACATACATACATACATACATACATACATACATACATACATACATACATACATACATACATACATACATACATACATACATACATACATACATACATACATACATACATACATACATACATACATACATACATACATACATACATACATACATACATACATACATACATACATACATACATACATACATACATACATACATACATACATACATACATACATACATACATACATACATACATACATACATACATACATACATACATACATACATACATACATACATACATACATACATACATACATACATACATACATACATACATACATACATACATACATACATACATACATACATACATACATACATACATACATACATACATACATACATACATACATACATACATACATACATACATACATACATACATACATACATACATCTAAAAGATCTAATGTAATATTAACATGTAAATATGTACAATTTGTAAAATCAAATGTTGGAAAAATGTAATGTAATGCATGTAATACTACTATGTAGTGGGGCATGCTGATTGTTATCAATAAAGAAAAAAAAAATACATACATACATACATACATACATACATACATACATACATACATACATACATACATACATACATACATACATACATACATACATACATACATACATACATACATACATACATACATACATACATACATACATACATACATACATACATACATACATACATACATACATACATACATACATACATACATACATACATACATACATACATACATACATACATACATACATACATACATACATACATACATACATACATACATACATACATACATACATACATACATACATACATACATACATACATACATACATACATACATACATACATACATACATACATACATACATACATACATACATACATACATACATACATACATACATACATACATACATACATACATACATACATACATACATTCACTATACACATAAAGCCCAATGCCCAAGGCGGGACTCGAACCCGTGACCCTCTACGCGGTGGCACATTAGAGACAGACGCTTTAGGGACCATGTCTACGAGAGCCGGCTATCTTAATAATTGGTTTGCTCTCAACTCTAATAACTTAGTGTATTAATAAATTATAATTTTAGTCGCCATTATGAGTAGCCAATGATATTAAGTTACGAACGTGAACAAGAAATCTGTTATTCAAATTATAATATTACAAACAAGTTAAGGTACACTGTACGGTGGAAGGGAAAGGTCTTAGGAAACCCGAAGCATGACAGAGCAAATAGTCACCACGCCCTTGTAATTTCTAGGGTGATTTCTGAGAGGATGGGGTGAAATCGCCAAATATGTACCATACTCGTTTGAACAACACTCACAGCCAACAATATGGTTCCATACAGTCCCCAGTTAGAATGAACTGTTGGTCCCTAATCAGGCCTCTGACCTCCGACAGTGTCACTTTGGGGACCTACATCGAAGCGGATCCGACTGTTTAGCCTCTGTTGTCGCAAAGCGTATGGAGCAGTGCATTCAACTGTTTGAAGCAACTGAGTGTGTGTGTCTGTGTGTAACATAGAGAGAGAGAGAGAGAGAGAGAGAGAGAGAGAGAGAGAGAGAGAGAGAGAGAGAGAGAGAGAGAGAGAGAGCGAGAAGAAGTTTCTTTACAAAGGGAAGATAGCAAGAAACCAACCAGAGAAAAAATAAACTTTTTGTTAAAATTCCTAAGGTTCCACGGCGGGTGTCAGTATAAGATAAAGTATTAACCGGGCTTGTGGACCATGGTCGACTGGGCTCCACAGTTGCTGTTGAGACTTCCGCCAGGACACACCGATCGCACTGCCATAGAAGATGTCTGCCGCAGCCGCAGACGAAACGTCTGGGAGAATGAACTTTTTGTTATATACCACTCCTGAGACCAAAGATCCATGTAACCCCGAGCTAGGAAGGAACCCTAAACCTTTGCTAAGAAATTCCTTGCCAATACAAAAGCATATGTCCCCTGCCAATTGTCCCCCTCTTTAGCGAAAACAAAGTGCATATCCAACGCTGTAACACAGTTTGCCGAACACCGTCGCCTGGTCGATAAACAAATAAAGAAGAATACGGAGAAGATGGTGTTTTTGTACTTTACGCCCTCCAAAGTTAAGTCATATCGAACTATGAATGGAATGGGTGTAAGGATGCTCAAATGAGCCCAGGGTGCATAGAGTTTAAGGTTACCCGCCATTCGTCCTTCAGGAAAAGAGAAAACTGCGGATAAAGCCTTCTGCAGGTAACAACCTGGATAAGTTTTTTCCGGGGTTTTCCCTTACCCTCAAGGACCAATGTGGGGTAACTCTAAGCTCTATGGACCCTGGGCTCATTTGAGCATCATTTCACGATGAAGATGATGTTGACTTTGAAGACGATAAGGATGACGGCGGTGGCGGTGCCGGTGGTAGTGGCAGTGGCGGGGGCGGTGGCGGTGGCAGTAGGAGTGGTGGTGGTGGCAGTGGCAGTGGCGGTGGCGGTGGTGGTGGCAGTGGGAGTGGTGTTGGTGGCAGAGGCAGTGGCGGTGGCAGTGGTGGTGGTGGCAGTGGTGGTGGCTTTGGCAGTGGCAGTGGCGGTGGCGGTGAAAGTGGCGGTGCCGGTGGCGGTAGCAGTGGCAGTGGCAGTGGTGGGGCAGTGGCAGTGGCGGTGGCGGTGGCGCTGGTAGTGGCGGTGGCGATGGTGGTGGCAGTGACAGTGGCAGTGGCAATGGTGGTGGCAGTGGCAGTGGTAGTGGCAGTGGCAGTGGCGGTGGCGGTGGCGGAGGCGGTGGCAGTGGCAGTGGTAGTGGCGGTGACAGTGATGATAACGGTGAGATGGCAGTGTTGGTGGCGGCAGTGGCGGTGGCCGTGGCGGTGGCGGTGGCAGCGGTGGTGGTGGCAGCGGCGGTGGCGGTTGCAGTGGCGGCGGCGGCGGAGGCGGTGGCGGCGGAGGCGGAGGCGGTGGTGGTGGCGGTGGTGGTGGCGGTGGTGGTGGCAGTGACGGTGGCAGTGGCAATGGTAGTGGCAGTGGCAATGGCGGTGGCGGTGGCGGAGGCGGTGGCAGTGGCAGTGGCAATGGCGGTTGCGGTGGCGTTGGCGGTGGCGGTGGTGTTGGCAGTGGCGGTGGCAGTGGAATTGGCGGTGGCGGTGGTGGCGGCGGTGGTTGGCGGTGGCGGTGGTGGCAGTGGCGGCGGTGGTGGCGACGGCGGTGGCGGTGGTGGTCGTGGCTGTGGCGTTGGCAGTGGCAGTGGTATTGGCGGTGGCGGTGGCAGTGGCAGTGGTAGTGGCGGTGGCGGTGGCAGTGGTGGTGGTGGTGGTGGTCTTGGTGGTGGTGGTGGTGGTTGTGGTGGATGTCGTGGTGGTGGTGGTGGTCTTGGTGGTGGTGGTCGTGGAGGTGGTGGAGGTGGTGGTGGTGGTGGTGGTGGTGGTGGATGTCGTGGTGGTGGTGGTGGTGGTGGTGGTCGTGGAGGTGGTGGTGGTGGTGGTGGTGGTGTTGGTGGTGGTGGTGGTGGTGGCGGTGGTGGTGGCAGTGACGGAGGCAGTGGCAATGGTAGTGGCAGTGGCAATGGGGGTGGCGGTGGTGGTGGCGGAGGCGGTGGCAGTGGCAGTGGCAATGGCGGTTGCGGTGGCGTTGGCGGTGGCGGTGGTGTTGGCAGTGGCGGTGGCAGTGGAATTGGCGGTGGCGGTGGTGGCGGCGGTGGTTGGCGGTGGCGGTGGTGGCGGTGGCGGCGGTGGTGGCGACGGCGGTGGCGGTGGTGGTCGTGGCTGTGGCGTTGGCAGTTTCAGTGGTATTGGCGGTGGCGGTGACAGTGGCAGTGGTAGTGGCGGTGGCGGTGGCAGTGGTGGTGGTTGTGGTGGTCTTGGTGGTTGTGGTGGTGGTTGTGGTGGATGTCGTGGTGGTGGTGGTGGTGGTGGTGGTGGTCTTGGTGGTGGTGGTCGTGGAGGTGGTGGTGGTGGTGGTGGTCTTGGTGGTGGTGGTGGTGGTGGTGGTGGATGTCGTGGTGGTGGTGGTGGTGGTGGTGGTGGTGGTGGTGGTGGTGGTGGTCGTGGAGGTGGTGGTGGTGGTGGTGGTGGTGCTGGTGGTAGTGTTGGTGGTGGTGGTGGTGGCGATGGTGTTGGCGTGGCGGTGGCAGTGGCATTGGCGGCGGCGGTGGCGGTGGTGGTGGTGGTGGTGGTGGTGGCTACAAGGACCAAATGACAGGAAGCAGTGGTTTAAGATAAAACACTCTATCTTTAGCCTACCAGTCGGAAGATCCACGAAAGGTGAAAGTAAAAAGAAAAAAAAGAACAAACTTAATTCATATTTTAGCTTGTGGTAATGAATTTTCTTTAAAAAAAATATAAAATATTTCGATTTCGAGATTCAAATAACTTGGGATGCTTTTGCCACACACGATAACCCGCAGCCCACTCTAACCACTCCCCACCCCACCTGTCTGTCACGGCTAACGAACTGTGAGAGTAAACGTTAATTAATTAAAGGGATTAAAGCTGATAGAAAATTATGTAACTCTATTTACGACATTATTCATTAAATGTTGAAATTAGGTTGTAATGAAGGCCGTGATTTTCGAAATGAACGGCACCAAAAAAGCATTTACCCTCAACACCGTTGTGATGGGAACGTGTTGTCGACGTTCAACCCCAACACGTCATACATCACTGGAATATAATCATATGTCATGGATTTTGCGCTAAAATCATGGAATTCCATGTAGGAGCTTAAATTATATTAGGAGATAATTTTCTAGATCAATTTTAAGGCCTTAATTATTTAGGATGCGACGTTATCATATTGATACGGACAAACACAAACACTGTTAGATGTGTACAAGGTACTACAAACTAATATGCACTGTTTGCTACACAGACTGCTGAAGGAATGAGCTCTACTCGAATGGAAACGTCATAGACAAAGGCACATCAATTTATTGGTTTGTTTCATAAATTCCTTCGATTAATGTTACGTGTTTACGACAAAGAACGCATGCACTGTATGCCCGTATCACAACTACGGCAACGAAGTTGCCTAATTATGTATGGGTAATCTAATTACATAGTAAGGTCATCGAAAGTAAACAAGGCAATAAACTTTTCAAAACAAACTATATTTTGTGCAGTATGCACCATTATTATCAATAACATATCTCCATTTCTCAGGAAGCTTATCAATTCCATTTTTCCAACATACTGCAGTTTTCTGGTTGACGAACTCTTCTACGGCGAGTCTGCAATCCTTCAAGGTAGTAAGGCGTTTGCCATTAAGGAAGTTTTGCAGGGATCAGAATAAATGATAGTCGGATGGGGCAATGTCTGGAGAATAAGGCGGGTGATGTAACACATCCCAGTCGAAATCCCGTAATTTCTGACGAGTTACCATAGAAGTGTGTGGTTTGGCATTGTCTTGATGAAAGACGACTCCACCATTAGATGTTAATTCTGGCCTTCTCTCTCCTAGGACAACCTTCAGACGATCCAACTGAGAACAGTATTTCTCTGAACTGATGGTCTCCCCAGGAGGAAGAAATTTGTATTAAATAATTCCTTTCCAGTACCAACAAATGCACAGCATAATCTTCTCAGGATGAAGCCCTGGTTTAGGAATTGAGAGTGGTGGTTTGCCATGACCTTCTCTTGCGGATGTTGTTGTACACAATCCACTTTTCGTTTCCTGTAACTAGCTGCTTCAGAAGAGGGGCAGTTTCATTGCGTCTTATCAATGCGTCACAGATGGAAACGCGCTGAACTAAATTCTATTCACTCAGTTCGTGCGGAACCCATACATCCTGAAGATTTACGTAACCAAGTTTCTTTAGGCGCCTGGCTACAGTTGCATGAGATAAATTTAGCTCCTGACCTACCTCCCGAGTTGTTATTCTGGGATTGTTCGTAATCATGTCCATTATCCTTTCCTCATACGTAACCACAGGTCGTCCAGAACGAGGTTTGTCTTTCACAGAGAAGTTCCCAGCTCGAAATCGAGTAAACCATTTTTGACATGCCCGATTCGTCACTGCATCTTCTCCGTAAACAGCACAAATTTTCCGTTGAGTTTGTGAGGCAGTTTTACCTTTACGGTAATAAAACAGCATTAAATGTCGAAAATGTTCTTTCTTGCCTTCCATATTAACATTCACAGGTTACAACTCTACACTGTTGCATCCACAAACTCGTACTGAAGTTTGGTTACCAGTTCTTACATAACTTGATCTATTTACCTTTGGCCAACAGGTCACTGTGGTTTGTGTTCATAGCACTCCTTTTCAGTTATTGTATTTGTAAACAAACCCCATATTGTTAGGCAACATCTTTGACGTAAAAGTAATGGGGGCATGCAGTGTTCTCAGGAGTTCTTAGTCGTAAACACGAAACAAGAGTCGAACGAATTTATGAGACAACCTGATGATTGTGGCAGCTCATCAGTTCTCCTCTACGCGGTAAACCAGTCAATGCACAACAGGTAGAGGTAGTATTTACATGTTTATACATACTTTATTATTACAACGTGGTTGTGCTGGAATATTGAAAACAAAATCGCTGTTTTATTCACAAATCCATAATTGTGATATGATATCGAATATTTTTTATAGGTAGTGTACTTGTGGAACAGTCTCGCATGGTGTTGACTAAGGCCTGAGAGGCTACTACAAAGGACGTTCAATAAGGAACGGTCCTAATCTTTCACGGGCATAATTTTTCGCACCAAAATACAGTGTAATTACATACTGTTAGCTTAATGTGAAACAAACACGCCGTTGTAGTTTCATTGTTGGTACGCCTGGTTCCCGCCCGTGAGAACCAAGCAAGTTCAGAAATGTTCAGTATCGCCTACCGCTGCAATGGAGGTAACACGCGAGGAACAATATACGACTTTGAAATTCTGCTTTCTTTTCTACAAATCTTCAGTTGATTCCTATACAACGTTACAGGTCTATGGTGAGTATGTTGTTCCCTACAGCACACTCGAAGGTGGTTTAAAATCTTTAAAGAGGGGACACAATCAATTCCAAGCGTGGGTCCGGTGCTCTAGTACTGCTCTTACGGTATAAAACATCAACACTGCTGCTACCATTGTGGGAAATGATCGACGAATTACCTTACGATCACTTTCTGAAATACTGAACATTTCATTGGGTGCCACCCACACGTTAGTGACAAACATTACACATGAGACGTGTTTGTGCGCGATGGGTTCCAAGACTGTTGATTCCCGAACAAAAGAACATTCGTATGCAGGTCTGCATGCAGTTAAAGTTGATGGTAGAGGAACATCCGGAGTTTCTTTCAAACGTAATCACTGCTGATGAAACTTGGCAACATCATTTTGATCCTGAGAGCAAACAGCAAAGCTTAGTGTGGAACTATCCTTCATCACCAACCCCCCAAAATAGCGAAAGTGGTTGCATCTGCTGGAAAAGTTATGGTCATCTCATTCTTTGAGATTCATGGAATTGTTTATCAGTATGTTGTACCTGCACACACATCGCTAACTGGACTATACTACAGGGATATCAATTAATTAAATGCGAGGATCTACTCCCATTAGTCCTGGACCCCTAGGACCAGAATTCGGGCCTCTCGTTTTTTTTTTTTTTTTTACCGTAGTACAGTACCTATTTTATAAACTGCCACCCCGGTGCACACGGCAGACAGGACGGAAGTGGATACGCCACTTATTCGCTAGTCCTTAATGAACCGGATACCAAATAACCTTGGTAGGACCTCCGGTGATCTAGCACATCAGATACTAGCTCTGCAGGCTGGCACCCGGGACTTATTAGGCAACCCTCTACCCCCTCCGGGCGGCCGGAGCCTGGCTGGAGGTACCCAATTTCTCGTGGGTGCCGGGAACACACTTGTCCTTCGAGTCCAACCCAATCCGAACAGCTCCCAGAGGGAGGGACTCGAGTGATCGGCCCGAGGTCCCTCTTGTAACGTCAGAGGTACCGCGAGTGCTATGGGTCCGCAGCGCCCGCACCACGGCAGCTGAAAGGGACGAATCCCCTCCCCTAGGGGGAAGGAAAACATGGCAACTCCATATCAGGCGCAAAAGACCACATTTCCGTGAAGCAGGCTGGATGCTGCAGCACGATAATGCGCGGCCGCATATTGTCATTGTTCTTGCTGAATATCTTGCAAAAGTCAACGTGAAGTGCATCCCCTACCCTCCCTATAGTCCGAATGTAGCGCCATGTGACTTTTCTCCATTCCCTAACTCGAAGAAACGCCTTCGTGGGAGGCATTATCCATCATAAGAAGCAGTGGTGAAGGCTTCGGAGGCGATTTTGAAGGATCTCTCAAAAGTGGCTTCCAGCATGTATTTGAAGACCAGCAGAATCTCTGGGACAAGTACATCGCATTCACGGAAGACTGTTTTGAGAAGGACCATCGAAATTATGAGGATGAGTAAAGATGCGTTGTCAAAAAATTGTGATCATTCTTTATTGAACAGCCCTCGTAGGAATAAAACCTGTGTCCTCAAGAGTGTGGGCCTTACACATTACATGGCATCGGAAGGATGCATTACATTCATCCCAAAAATTCCACAGCGGCATTTCACGGCAAACGGGCGTTTTGAGGCACAATCAAAATTTGGTAAAAGATTTCCATGCACGCATTTAATTGCCCCAACGCATTCCGTGTACCTTGTTTACCTCGAGCTTCACAAGATCCTGGGGAACGAGAGGGAAGACGTTGTAGTGTGTTAACGTTTATTGGGTAGGCTCACGACGAGGATTAAGCGTTCTTGCGGCCTCACTCAAAGGATTATGGAGATCATTTACTGATTTCTGAACTAGACGTTCCGAGGATTAGCGATGAAAGCAATACGAGATGCCGGAGAGGTAATATTGAAATAAAGCTACTCAGCAAACTTGGGAAGATTTACCCTTCGTGATAAATGGGGCGCTTTCTAAAACTCCACGGAGAATGTTTAATGAAATGCAGATCACAACCTACTTTTATTTTTTTCTGTTATCTACTACAATTCGAAATGGCGTGTTAAACTGAATGAGAATAAATCTGTACATATTAACTTTACAAATAAGAAAATAAATGCTCTTCTAGTAAAAATAAATAATGAAATAATTCCTCAAGCTCAAGCAGAGAAGTATCTAGGCATGGCTCTGGATTCAAAGTTAAACTGGAAGAAGCACATTGAAAACAAAAGAAAGGAGTTAAATGTTAAATACAGGAAGCTTTATTGTCAAGGCAACAGGCATTAAGGTTTCGGCACAAATAAGAGAACAGTCGGTGGATAAAGTTTCATGGTAATAATGAGTGTTGCTAAGCAGTTAACAACAGCGGTGCAATTGTAAACAAGCGCAGGCAAGCAAGATAACTATGCCTCGCCGGCATAGATTAAGTTACGCTTATAGAATGAGATAGAATATTCGAATTACGTCATTATATGCCTTGTTTTGCAGAAACATCTAGTGATTGACAGAACAGTCTGGTATTCGTTATTCAGTGTATAGAAAGAAGCCATGGCTAGTGATAAGACTGTTGTAAACAAGAGTGAGTAAGCAGAGTTAGTTGTGTAACAAGAGTGTTGTTGTAAAGAGAGCTGAACTGGACGTAGTTTTCATCGACCTTGGAAGATTGTACTGTTGTAATGTTGTTACGTGAGACTTGAACAGTGTATTTCGAGGTAAATAAATGAGATTTTTAATGTTTGCAACTCGGCCTTTTAATTCTACGAACCCACAAAATCACAACTGGTATCAGGAGTGCGACATGAAGGCTGAATTGGAAAAGATTTTGGAGAAGATGATAGAAATGAAAGCCGAACTCACCTCGGAAATGAAGATGGCGAATGATAACCTCACTGCGAAAAACAGAAGCGGCAAATAACAGCCTGGCCGCGAAGTTGGAGGCCACAAATAACAACTTCGCAGCGGAAATGGAAGCAATGAAGACCGAATTAACAACAAAGATGGAAGCCGCAAATAGCAATTTGGCTGCGACAATGACCGCGAAAATGACCGAATCGACAACGGAAATTGAAGTGGCGAATGAAAAGCTCGCCGCAAAGTATGAACAGCAGTTGGCCGATGTAAAGGAGGACGTCACGGAGCAGGGTGAGCGCATCGAAGACCTGGCGAGCCGCGTTAATGACCTGGAGGGAAAGGTCGACAGTATCACAAAGTCCCTAGAGGACATCGTCAGCAGGAAATTGAAGGAATTGAAGGCCGACGCGCCGGTACGCGACAGAACATCTGCGCGCGTCAAACCTAAATACGACGGCGCGAAAGCTTTTGAGGGCATCCGCCGCCATTTCGACGCAGTGGCCAAGCACAACAAATGGTCACCAGAGGGAGAAGCCACACAGTTAATAGCCAGCCTACAGGGACGGGCCGCGGAAGTCCTGAACGAGGTACAGACAACAGCGGCGCCTATGGACATCTGGGAGGCCCTGAAGAATCGGAAACCACCGCTTAGCCGCTTAGTCAGCTAAATGCAAGGTCACAGCAGACAGGGGAGACGCTGCAGAAGTTCGCCCTGGCAGTTGAGCAACTGGCTAGCAAGGCTCTAGTCGACCTCCCACCAGAGTTCCTATCCCGGGAAGCTGCCTACATATTCGTTGATGGAGTAAGAGACACGGAGATTCGTCAGCGCCTAGTGCTCGGCGATTATAAAACCATCCACGAGGCGCTAACGGCAGCATTAAGGATCGAGGCGGCCAAGGTAACAGCCATCCCGACGTCAAGAACGAGGAGTGTCCGCTACGCCGGAGACAGAAGACCAGCCGAGGGAAGCCGGCGAAGACCTAGTGGCTTGTGTTGGGGGTGTGGACAGCCGGGACACCTGGAGCGAGACTGTCCACACTAGGAAGAGCAGCCGAAAAACAAGGCATCTAATGACGAAATCCGAATATTCTATCACATTCTAGAAGCGTAACTTAATCTATGCTGGCAAGTCCTTTACCTCAGTTATCGCTGCCCGCCGGCGCTTGTTTACAATAGCCGCGCTATCATTAACTGCTTAGCAAGGCTCATTATTACCATGAAACTTTATCCGCCGACTGTTTTCTTATTGTTGCCGCAACTTTTATGTCTGTTGCCGTGACACTATATAAACAGGTGCTAAAACCAGTATGGAGATAGGAGGGCGCTGATGACCGCCGTAGTTGAGCGCCCTTATACACATCATCATCATCATGATCGTCATCATCATCATCATCATCATCATCATCATCATCATATGGACATACGGAATGCAGGTTTGGGGCTGTGCAAAGAAGAGTAATGTACAACGTATACAGCAGTTTCAAAATAAAGCTCTAAGAGCAGCAGTTAATGCACCATAGTTTGTACGAAATCATAACCTACACAGGGATCTTAAAATGAATACGGTAGCTGAAGAACATAGAAAGGCAGCCAGCAAACAACATGTAAATACCGAAATTGTGAAAGTGTTAAGTGGGTGTCAACTGAGACGATTGAAAAGAATTAAAACATTTGACTTGTCAAGGGACCACAAGATATAGTGTGTGTAATGATATGGAGGTCCTCACTGGAGAACCATCCAAATGTGTAGTGTTTAACGCCCGCTTTTACTACATCCGTCAGCGCAGGCGGCGACACTGATGATACATGAGATGAAGATGGAACAGCGGTGGAATGAGATGGCGGGGGAAACCGGAGGTACCGGAGAAAACCCGCCCCAGCGCCGTGTTGTCCACAACAAATCTCACTTTGCGGTTGCCTGGGATCGAACCCGGGCCGCCTTGGTGAGCGTCAAGCGGTCTAACCACTGAGCCACGGCGCGGCCTGGTGGAACATCCATTAACGGTGAATTTTATATCAAATGAATATTACTAAATGAGCATATGCTCAGTTGTAATTAGTCTAATTTATTAAAAAAAGTCTACTTCGATGAATTTATTTTGTTTCACTGTAGCAAGCACCTTATTTCGTTTTGTGTACATATGAACGATAACTACCTAAGCTGTTCTGCATTTCAAGGTTTAAAGGTTTATATTATGCGATAATCACTTTATATGTTCTCACACACATGCTGAAATATTAAGTGAACTTCTCTGTCAGCATCTGTATCACTGTACATCTCAGTATCTGTATGATACTTGCTAGGTTGAAACAAAGACATATATATATATATATATCTTCGATCTCTGTCGCCCGTTTGCCGTGGAGCTGGCAACACCAAGACAATGGGGTAACCGTATTCGCTCAAACCATGTTCATTCTTATTTTGTAGCTACTTTTAATAATAAATTTAATCACTCTGTAATGAGACCTTGCAGTTTGATTTTTGACAGGTGACAGGCATTAAAATGAATAATGATCACTTAATATTTCTTTGTCAAGAGAGCATACACTAAGAAGTTCCTATACATTTGTAATTTAGTTAGCTTAATTACATAGATGCATAAGTGAACCTGTGCACGAGTGAGTAGAGAGCTTCATAAGAGTGTAACACATGCGACCCTTTTATCCTTCGAAAGTACGACACAGGAAAGCCTACAATCCTTATATCAATAGGATAGTAGCAATCGATGCTGCTGTAAAGTTTTACATTTGGCTATAAAACATCTAAAACGTGGATTTAAGATATTACTGGAATGGATTTGGAGAGGATGGAGACTTGGTGACCGGGGGAGAAGCTACGGTCTTAGAGGAGATGTCTAAATCCCTTACAAAGGAAGAGGAAGAATGGAAGTCAAGCTCACGGACCAATATCGATAAGTTCCTACTTGGAGTAAAGGCGGATTTTCTGCTTCTTACGTTGTTATGCTTTGTCTGCCGCGTGTTAGAATCTGTCCCAGATATACCTTCTAGTGTCTTGTAATTGAATACGATTAAGGAGAGATGATGTTTCAAAAATTACTACTTTTAGTACTATATATATTAAATATATAGTATATTGCACTCACATGACTTTCTCTACTACTGCACAAACTATTCCTAAAAGATTTATTGTTCTACCTCCTTCAAGATAAACATTATTTCATTGTAGTTACAAGGGAATACAGTAGACTTTAAGTGATAGACAAATGTTTTATATACATGACTCCCTCTACTCCTTTGCAAACACTTATTGCTCTATCTACTTCAAGATAAACATTATCTTATTGTAGTTACAAGGGAATACAGTAGACTTTAAGTGATAGACAAATGTTTTATATACATGACTCCCTCTACTCTTGTACAAACACTTATTGCTCTATCTACTTCAAGATAAACATTATCTTATTGTAGTTACAAGGGAATACAGTAGACTTTAAGTGATAGACAAATGTTTTATATACATGACTCCCTCTACTCTTGTACAAACACTTATTGCTCTATCTACTTCAAGATAAACATTATCTTATTGTAGTTACAAGGGAATACAGTAGACTTTAAGTGATAGTCAAATGTTTTATATATACATGACTTTCTCTACTCTTGTACAAACACTTATTGCTCTATCTGCTTCAAGATAAACATTATCTTATTGTAGTTACAAGGGAATACAGTAGACTTTAACTGATAGTCAAATGTTTTATATACATGACTTTCTCTACTCTTGTACAAACACTTATTGCTCTATCTGCTTCAAGATAAACATTATCTTATTATAGTTACAAGGGAATACAGTAGACTTTAAGTAATAGTCGAATGTTTTATATACATGACTTTCTCTACTCTTGTACAAACACTTATTGCTCTATCTACTTCAAGATAAACATTATCTTATTGTAGTTACAAGGGAATACAGTAGACTTTAAGTGATAGTCAAATGTTTTATATATACATGACTTTCTCTACTCTTGTACAAACACTTATTGCTCTATCTGCTTCAAGATAAACATTATCTTATTGTAGTTACAAGGGAATACAGTAGACTTTAACTGATAGTCAAATGTTTTATATATACATGACTTTCTCTACTCTTGTAGAAACACTTATTGCTCTATCTGCTTCAAGATAAACATTATCTTATTGTAGTTACAAGGGAATACAGTAGACTTTAAGTGATAGTCAAATGTTTTATATATACATGACTTTCTCTACTCTTGTACAAACACTTATTGCTCTATCTGCTTCAAGATAAACATTATCTTATTGTAGTTACAAGGGAATACAGTAGACTTTAACTGATAGTCAAATGTTTTATATATACATGACTTTCTCTACTCTTGTAGAAACACTTATTGCTCTATCTGCTTCAAGATAAACATTATCTTATTGTAGTTACAAGGGAATACAGTAGACTTTAACTGATAGTCAAATGTTTTATATACATGACTTTCTCTACTCTTGTACAAACACTTATTGCTCTATCTGCTTCAAGATAAACATTATCTTATTATAGTTACAAGGGAATACAGTAGACTTTAAGTAATAGTCGAATGTTTTATATACATGACTTTCTCTACTCTTGTACAAACACTTATTGCTCTATCTACTTCAAGATAAACATTATCTTATTGTAGTTACAAGGGAATACAGTAGACTTTAAGTGATAGTCAAATGTTTTATATATACATGACTTTCTCTACTCTTGTACAAACACTTATTGCTCTATCTGCTTCAAGATAAACATTATCTTATTGTAGTTACAAGGGAATACAGTAGACTTTAACTGATAGTCAAATGTTTTATATATACATGACTTTCTCTACTCTTGTAGAAACACTTATTGCTCTATCTGCTTCAAGATAAACATTATCTTATTGTAGTTACAAGGGAATACAGTAGACTTTAAGTGATAGACAAATGTTTTATATACATGACTCCCTCTACTCTTGTACAAACACTTATTGCTCTATCTACTTCAAGATAAACATTATCTTATTGTAGTTACAAGGGAATACAGTAGACTTTAAGTGATAGACAAATGTTTTATATACATGACTCCCTCTACTCTTGTACAAACACTTATTGCTCTATCTACTTCAAGATAAACATTATCTTATTGTAGTTACAAGGGAATACAGTAGACTTTAAGTGATAGACAAATGTTTTATATACATGACTCCCTCTACTCTTGTACAAACACTTATTGCTCTATCTACTTCAAGATAAACATTATCTTATTGTAGTTACAAGGGAATACAGTAGACTTTAAGTGATAGTCAAATGTTTTATATATACATGACTTTCTCTACTCTTGTACAAACACTTATTGCTCTATCTGCTTCAAGATAAACATTATCTTATTGTAGTTACAAGGGAATACAGTAGACTTTAACTGATAGTCAAATGTTTTATATATACATGACTTTCTCTACTCTTGTAGAAACACTTATTGCTCTATCTGCTTCAAGATAAACATTATCTTATTGTAGTTACAAGGGAATACAGTAGACTTTAAGTGATAGACAAATGTTTTATATACATGACTCCCTCTACTCTTGTACAAACACTTATTGCTCTATCTACTTCAAGATAAACATTATCTTATTGTAGTTACAAGGGAATACAGTAGACTTTAAGTGATAGACAAATGTTTTATATACATGACTCCCTCTACTCTTGTACAAACACTTATTGCTCTATCTACTTCAAGATAAACATTATCTTATTGTAGTTACAAGGGAACACAGTAGACTTTAAGTGATAGACAAATGTTTTATATACATGACTCCCTCTACTCTTGTACAAACACTTATTGCTCTATCTACTTCAAGATAAACATTATCTTATTGTAGTTACAAGGGAATACAGTAGACTTTAAGTGATAGTCAAATGTTTTATATGCACGAATTTCTCTACTCTTGTAGATACACTTATTGATCTATCTACTTCAAGATGAACATTATCTTATTGTAGTTACAAATGGAATACAGTAGACTTTAAGTGACAGTCAAATGTTTTATATACACGACTTTCTCTACTCTTGTACAAACACTTATTGCTCTATCTACTTCAAGATAAACATTATGTTATTGTAGTTACAAGGGAATACAGTACACTTTCAGTATAAGTCACAGATATACGAATGTACAGCTGGTATTTTCATTGGATTAGAAAAATAAGTAATTCATGAACAACAATTAATTTTGTATTAAATATTTAAACCATTTGCGTAATATATGAATATCCCTGTTGCAAGTGCGATTGTTGCAACAACTGCAGTATTATAAAACTTTGCAAAATTCATTTTGCATTCCCTTTCGTCTAGCAAAGCGAACACTCACCCGCCTCGGTAGCATGGTGTTAGCGTGTCTGCCTTACGTTCAAGAGGTCCCGAGTTCGAATTTCGGTTAGGGTGAGCTACCTGGACAAGGTTTTTACGGGCTTTTCCCTTATCCTGATTGACGAATATCCGGTAACTGTAAGCTTCATGGACCCCGGACTCATTTGAGCATCTTTTCACCAGTTTGGGCCATCTCAGAGTAAGTTACCTGGATAAAGTTTTCCCGGGGTTTTACCTTATCATTCAAGATGAATTTTGGGTAACTCTAAGCTCCATGGAACCTGGACTCATTAGAGCATCATTTCATCAGTTTTAGCCATCTCAGAGTGACTTACCTTGATAAAGTTTTCCCGGGGTTTTCCCTTATCCTTCCTCTAAGCTCCATGGACCCCGGACTCATTTGAGCATCATTTCATGAGTTTCAGCCATCTCAGAGTGAGTTACCTGGATAAAGTTTTCCCGGGGTTTTCCCTTATCCTTCCTCTAAGCTCCATGGACCCTAGACTCATTAGAGCATTAGTTCACCAAATTTATTCAGCGTGCGATATGACTTAACGTTGGAGGAAGTAAATTACAAAAACAAAAACAAAAAAACACTAACACTCGTAAGTGTGTGAGAGAGAGGAAGATATAAAAACAGTGGGGATAACGAAGTGGCATCCGTGGAGGCTCTAACGCATCTCCCGCGCGGTGGCTCAGTGGTTACACCGCTTGGCTCTCACCAAGGCAACCCGGGTTCGATCGCAGGTGACCGCAAAGTAGGATTGTGGTGGACAACACGGCGCTGGGTCGGGTTTTCTCCGGGATCTCCGGTTTCCCCCACCATCTCATTCCACCGGTGCTCCATCTTCATCTCATATCATCAGTGTCACCTTCTGCGGTGCCGTATGTATTAAAAGTGGGTGTTAAACACTACACATTTACTTTCTAACACATCTGATTCGATACAGGCGAGAACGCTTCCTATTTGAAACACACAATAGTTAGAGTTACTAATTATGCGAAAATGGTACGTAGTAGGAGAAAACTGATTAACATTTTGTCATCAGCATATCAAATTTAGTAAATTATACCTATTTTGGAGGAAACCGCAGAATCGTGCATAACGGTAATAATTATTTGTTAGTACACATTAACCGTGCACAGAGCAAAATCGGAAAGGCAAACCTTTTACATGTACGAAACAGAAAAATAAAATAAATTATTAAATACTGCAGTAGGTGTGGATTTTGTTACCGCAAGCTAGTCTTTGAAACAGAAGTTCTCTAATGCAATTTTTAACCTGAGCTGAAACAACGTCCTGTTTAGCAATGCAAACGTCAGTATAAACATCTGAGTATTTGAATTCGTATTGTTGCAGGTCGTCAGAGATCCGGGGTTTGAATGTGCTATCAGTTTAAACTCGGCCAGGTAAATAAACCCACATCATTGGCCGCTTTAAAAACAGAACCCAAAATCGATTAATTCCCATTCTCTCTTGTTTTCGCAGCGTTTTTACATTCTCTATTCCACGCGCGTTGCCCCGCATTAATCGGGAAATATAAAACTGTCCTGCGGTAGATCCAGGATTCATTTAGGGAGGGGCAGACATTTTTAAAGTTCTGTTATGTTCAAGTTCCTAGGCTGTGCCCCTCAGGATCAAACAAAAACCCGAGAGTATTATGAATTTGTCCATTCTCAAATGCCACTGCTTTCAGCTTTTTATTGTCACTTGCACCTTCGCTTTGTCACTTCACTAAAATCTCAACTGTTTCCACTATTGACTGTCACTTAACTTTCGAGTCCTACAGCAGTAACGAAACACCACAAACAAGCCTCTTCTTCTGGGCAGTATATCCACTGGGAGTCGAACAATATTTCTGGTCGCACCAGAATCGCACGCACTCTCCCGTTCCGAAGACTCACATCGTCAGAAATGATACCTGCTTTGCCAGATTTACTCTCGAATAAGGCGAGTTTTGCACTCGTCTATATACCCATAGATACATCACAGAAGTATGTGCTGAATCTTTCCTGGCGGCGCATATGTTCTAGACGTTCTCGGGCTTCGAGCCAGGTAAGCAGATGTTGAGACATCGACGTTTCGGGAGCGTCCACAGAGCATTGGCCATCTCGGAACCTCAGCACTTATCTCAGGAACTGCAACATCTGCGACAAACTTTTCGTCAGAACGGCTACTCTGAACCCGATGTCAAGAGGGCTCTCGCCAAAGCCAAAAGACCCGGAACACACATTTGTAGCTCCACTGAAAAGCCAACTGCTATAGCCTGCATCCCATATACCGGCAATCTGTCTGGAAAAATCGGCAGAATACTGGCAAGACACAACATAAAAACTATTCACAAACCGCCTGCTAAAATCAGACACTTTATGAGACCGGTCAAAGACCAATTACAACTAAACGTTCCGGGGGTGTACCGCATTCCATGTGAATGTGGAGTGCCGTACATCGCAGAAACCGGCAGGACCATAGCTACCAGGATCAAAGAACACGATAGAAGCATCAGACTGTTGCAACCTGAAACTCTGGGCTGGCGGAACATTGCTTCCAGCAAGACCATAGGGCTAACTTCGGTCTCACCACTATTTTGGCAAAATGCAGTGGTTACTGGGAGCGCAGAGTTAAGGAGGCGTTGGCTATCTCGGCAGAGAGAGTCACTCTTAACCGAGATGCTGGGGTACAATTTAGTGCAGCATGGAATCCTGCATTAAAACTCGAAAAAGAGAGACTCAGGAAACACAGATCTGGCTTACTGACAGGGACCAGAGCAGCAGTGCTTTCTGAGAGGTTGTCATATTCAACAACGCGAGCCCGCTCGCTGATTGGTCCACGTCATTTTCTTGGCGACCAGTATATATATGGGTCACCCCAGCCCTAAGTCCTTCTCAATCACAGTTGCGGCGGAGACTTCGACGTGGACACATCTACCAGCTACCAGAGCAGTCTCAGAAGCAAGAAGAAGCGGTCCGCTGCAAAGAAGCAGCCACCGTTGGAGCGGCTCGGCATTGCCGTGGTGTAAACCAAAGCCTTTCGCTTGCTCTCTGAGTATAGCGCTTAGTTGATTAGACGAGTAGGATAACACGGTCATAGCAAGCAGTCGCAAGACTCGCTTAAGCGCCTGCGGGTTCGACCCTCTGTTTTTCCGGGCTTTTTAGCGCTCGCTAACAGCTCTTTCTCTCTTCCTCTCTTTTTTTTTCCTCTTTCTCTATTAGGCTTAAGCCCCATACTCACGCACACACGAATACACACATACTCACTCATTAACAACATGGCAGGGAACTCCAAAACACCCACGACTTCACCAAAGACTACCACCAGGACGCTACGTGGCAAATCCACAAAAAAACCGAATACACCTGCTCCTGTGGACACACCAAACACTTCACCAAACACCAAAGAAACCGCACCAACCATTCCCACCTCACCGGTGGCAACCACCTCATCCTCTCCAGTTGCCAGCACCTCTAAGGACAACAAACTAAACGCAGACACACCACACACTGAACCCACAGATACACTTAACACTAAAAGATCTGACCTGGCGCCGGTCATGATCAACAAAGGCCAGGCAACTCACATAAGAAAGATCACACGAGACTTTGACAACCTAAAACCAGTACACACATACACAGTATCCATAGCTAGAAACAGTGGTGATTTTATGGTTAAGTTGCAATGCTTGAGTGACTACAGAAGTTTTGTAGAATACCTCAAGCAAGCCGGCGTACATTTCTACCTATTGCCTCACCCCCAAGATAGGACATCTAGATTCGTACTCAAAGGATTGTACGCCGAAATCACCAGTGACGAGATTAAGGAAGACCTGGCCGTCTTAGGGATAGAGGCGCTGAGAGCTGTCCAAATGCGGAAACGTAATTGGCAGCGCACCCCCCTGCCGATG
Source organism: Mantis religiosa (assembly GCA_030765055.1). Classification (NCBI taxonomy): domain Eukaryota; kingdom Metazoa; phylum Arthropoda; class Insecta; order Mantodea; family Mantidae; genus Mantis; species Mantis religiosa. The sequence continues at coordinate 9,523,348 of CM060951.1, forward strand.
TTCCTCATAGAGGTGGCAGGGACCCCCGACACTGAAACCAAAATTTTAGGACTCACACACCTAGGACATTTCCGCATAAGGGTAGAAAGGTACCGATCAGAACCCGAACCTAAACAATGCAGAAAATGCCAGAGACTATGGCACCTGCAAAGTGAATGTAGGTCCCCATCCTGGGTATGCGCCAAATGCACAGGACCACACCCATCAGGAACGTGCTCCGTTCCGCCCGCGGAACGGCTCTGCGTGTTATGCGGCCAGAAGGGCCACGGTGCAACTTGGCGCGGTTGCACTGTATATCGCGCAGAGTGCACTAAAAGTATGCCTAAAGTCCGCGCGCAGCCACAGGGACCCCCCTCGTTGCCACCTAAAACTTATGCTAAGGCTGCCGCTAGGACAGAAAACGCAGGGTGGCTCATTAGGGATACTAGAGGTCGACAGCGACCAGCCCCGTTAGCCGAGCCCCCTGCAGCTGTGGCTCCCCGGCCTGCCACCGAGGAGGGCCCAGCAGGTCATGAGCGACGCCCCAATCCTCCAAGCACACACACACACAAAGTCCAACAGAACAGGGCCAGAGGGCTTCACCCTCCTGCCACAAAGTCGCTCCCCCCCGCGGTAAGGGACACAAAGGCAATGAAGCAGCATTGGCAAAACTGCTGAACGTCCTGGGTCTGCCCACAGACTCCGTTCCCAAGAATTATGTTGAGGAACACCTAGCAATGTTCGGGGCTTGTTTAGAACAGGGTACTGACACCACACTCACACTACACTGGCTACTAGAACTTCTGAATGACCTACACAGCTACAGCCATGGCTGAAACAGACACATTACGAACAATACACTGGAACTGCCAGGGAATACGCCGTAAACGCAAAGATTTAGCAGACTTTTTACAAGCCAACTCAATACAAGTAGCCCTATTAAACGAAACCCATTTAGGGGACGTAGATAAATTCTCAATACCAAACTATGCTATTTTCAGAACCGATCGTAATCGTAGGGGAGGGGGGACAGCAATAGCAATACAAACTAGCATCAGACACTATCAAGTACATGTACCCCCATTAAACCGCCTAGAAGCGACTGCAGTAAAGATTAGCACCTTCAGTACAGAGATCATATTAGTAGCTATATACAACCCACCAGGTGACATCGACACCGAAGATGTCCAAAAAATTATGCAGCTAGGACCAAGAGTAATAGCGGCAGGGGACTACAACTGTAAGCACTATTTGTGGCACAGTACAAACCCCAATCCTCAAGGGGCTAAACTACTAAATTATATCAACAACACTAACTTTCTTATTATGGGGCCCGATGAGCCCACCCACATACCTCATGTTAACAATCACGCCCCAGACGTATTAGACTTAGCCATATTAAACAATATACCCTTTAACATCGAATGCACAGTACTGCAAGAACTGACATCTGATCACTTGCCAGTACTCCTTGAGGTCACACTTCCCTTGAAGTTTAAGAAAGAAATCCCAAAACTGAATTATAATTTAGTCAATTGGGAAGACTTCAATAACGTTTTAGAAAGATACTTACCGGAAAACGAAATTACTTCACCACAGCAACACGACGAAGCTGTATCCAAACTCGAATTGGCAATTAAGGTAGCGACCACAACGTGTGTCCCACAAAAATTTACACCATCAGTAAACGCCCAATATCCGTTAGACATAAAAATCTTACATCAGAATAGGAACAGACTAAGACGAAAATGGCAACGATCGCGAAATCCTTTACATAGACAAGACTACCTTGATGCCAGAGAGGCCGTAATGGCCCGAACTAGGGAATTTGTATCAAATCAGTGGAATCAAACTCTCGCGAGCTTAAATCCGAACTCTAACTCTGTTTGGCGTATAGCTAAGTGCCTAACCAGAGCAAAAACAAACATACCACCACTCATACATGACAACACTGTCGCAGAAACTCCCCAGGCCAAAGCTGAGGTATTTGCTGCCACACTTGAGAAGGTCTTCACACCAAACCCGGCTGAGGGTCCAGTGAATCTGCAAGAGATTCAAAGCATAGAACAGGAAATACACGACACAGACTACACTGTCACACACAACAAAATGCGAAAGACTAATCCGGGAGAAATCGGCTGGATTATCAGGCACCTGAAAAACAGAAAGGCCCCGGGGCCCGATAAAATACCCAACATCGTTTTAAAAAATCTCCCACGTAGAGCTTTGCAGCTTCTAGCAAAGATTTTCAATTATACTCTAGACAGCGGCAGGTTCCCACCACAATGGAAGGTAGCAAACATAGTAATGATTGCAAAACCACATAAAAACTTATCTCACGCCTCCAGCTATAGGCCAATTAGTCTACTGAACGCCTTTGGTAAAGTACTGGAGAAAATAATTCTAAAGAGAATAAATTCCCATATTATAAAACACAATATTCTCATTTCTGAACAATTTGGCTTCAGATCCCAGCATTCTACAACACAGCAGCTTCTCCGCCTTACGGAAACCATATCCAAAGGTTACAATACTAACAAATCGACTGGCGCCATCTTCTTAGATATTGAACGCGCCTTTGATGAAGTATGGCATGCGGGCCTACTTTACAAGCTCAAATCATACAATTTCTCTGATTCGACACTTGCCCTCATTAAAGATTATATAAGCGAGCGTCGGTTCCGAGTAACTGTGGAGGATGCTTCCTCCTCTCTAAAGCCTATTAAGGCAGGAGTCCCACAAGGAAGTTTGCTAGGACCGACCCTCTTTAATTTGTACGTTAACGATATGCCAGAACTTACTCGCACTGAAAAATACATATACGCCGACGACACGGCACTGGTAACTCAGTCCACTCAACCGCGGATAATACACCTGCGGCTACAGAATGCCCTGAATGATCTTGAACCATGGTTTCGAAAATGGAGAATAACAGTAAACTCCAGAAAGTGCCAATCAATTATTTTCACAAAAAGAATCCAACATAGACATCCCAGGCACAGACAGCCACCTCTCGTGTATCATGGCGAAAGAATCGAATGGAAAGACCAAATTACCTACTTAGGGGTCACCATGGATCAAGGTCTCACATGGAAAAAACACATTCAAAATATCAGGGCCAAAGCAAATGGACAATTGAACAGACTCTACCCTTTGATTAATTTAAATAACCAACTGCAACTCAATATGGGTCTTACGCTATACAAAACACTAATCAGGCCAATATTGACATACGCAGCCCCTGTCTGGGGATACGCTGCGAAAACGCATATAAACAGACTGCAGACACTGCAAAACAGAATAATACGAATTATTGCAAAGGTTCCTATAGTAGCTCCAGCCTATTGGCTGCACGAAGAACTGAAGCTCCACTCGATCGAACAATTTATTAAACTACTCAGTTATAACCTATATGACAGAAAGGCAAAAAACAAAAACCCTCTAATTCGCGACTTAGGCGCATACGGTACACAACACGACGTACACAAAAGACCGCTCTCATTATTTGACAGAACTCTTGGCCTGGGGGAACCAGAAATAAACATTCAAGATTACCTGAACAACTTAGTACCACCTTAATCAGAAGCCATGGCTTAGCAAAAACACTACTGACAGACCAGTAGCCCTGGAAGTCCCTGCTAAGGGTCGTTCTGGGGACCAGTGAAAATGACCAAAGCATCCCACATGGACATGAGAAGACTACTCAATTGTAGATGTATAAACAAAACAATAATCTAGCAAGATTAGCTCACATGACGTGGACCATACTCAATCTTGAGCATATGTCCAAAATATTTGGTTGTTATTTAGTTAACTTACATTAAATATATCCATTTTCACATTGAATGCATGTAAACCAATACCTAACAAATTGACGCCAGACTCAGCGCCGCTCTGGGCCTGATATCTTAAAAAACTTATTCTTAAGCACTAACAATTAATGACACCGTCCTTATGTTTCAGGACCTCACAGATATCTTGTAAGACGATGCCTCCGTCCCGAGGCACAACAATACTACGTAAACCAATTCCACATCTGAATTCCCAAGGGCGCAAGTAGGACCTTGGTCATGCTTGTGTCCTGGCGCCATCCTCACCCGGCCTAGGCTTTGCCTGGCCGTAATATCCTCTCCCAGAATCCGCAGGTGCAATAGCGGTACTGCTGCACTTCCTCTCCCGAATTCTCACCGGTGGAGGTTTTTTAGTGGGTAGGGCTGACGGATCTCTCTCCGTCAGAGGAGTCCCACACTCCGATCCCGGGACTAGTGCGTAAATGCATTTTTCCTCCACTCGAAAAAAAAAATCCTTCTTTCCCCGCCCCATACCTCACCCTGATCAGTAGTTTCCTCCGGGATCGAACCTTCAGGGTGCGGGTCGAAGGCAAACTCTCCACCGTCAGACCCATAGCGGCGGGAGTCCCGGAAGGCAGTGTACTGTCGCCGTTACTCTTTGCTGCCTACATGTCTGACTTCCCCACAGAGCCTCGTACTGTCCTGTGCCAATATGCTGACGACGTCCTCATCTTGGCCCAGAACAAAAACGTCCGATACTGCCTCCCTCCGCTGCAACGATCACTCCGGGCCATTGGCACGTGGAGTGAAAGGTGGAGGATGGCCATCAGCCCGCAGAAGAACTCTACCATTCTGCTGGGGAAGGACCTCCCCTGGCGCCCGGAAGGAGACCTGCGGTTGAGGCAGAGAAGGATCCCTTGGGTCCGGACTGCCAAATATCTGGGTGTCCGACTGGACCGCGGCCTCACATTCACCCCACATGCCCGTGAAAAAATCGGCCTCGGCCATGCAGCGCTCAGGCAGTTATACCCCATATTCCACTCGACCATGCCCATCCGCCTGAAACTACGGGTGTACCGTGCGATTATCCCGCCCCTGATCCTGTATGGATGCGAGGTCTGGGGATCGGTGGCTCGTACCACCATCCGCAGACTGCAAGCCGTGCAGAATAGGGCGCTTAGGATGATCTATGGTACTGAACGTATGTTTCCCTCATACATTCTCCACACCCATTCTGGCATTCCTTACATTGAGGACGTTGTGCGCGAACGCTCGCGCTCATTGTATGCCAGGATTACATTCTATCCCAACCACCTAGTGAACACACTAGGGCAGTATGACCACCGTTTACCTAGGAGGAGAAAGAGCTACCGCCTCCCCAAGGACGCCCTTAGGTGGTGAGACCAGCCTCTCATCCCCTCAACTCTACACTCTGTTCCGGCCACACTGGGGCTGGACCTGGCCCGCCGGCTGAACCCCGGCAGCCGGGTCCCCCGGTGTGACCCCGATGAACGCCATAACCTAACGATCCCCAACTTACCCGACCTCTCGCTCCTGGCCCCGTCACGCTGGACGGACCCTGCAACGCAGACCGCCAATAGCGTGGCGGTTCAGGGCACTGGCCTCCTTGGAAGCTACCCCCGCCACCAGGAGCATTAGCAGAGGTCGTATCAGGTCCTTCAGTCAACAACGACATCCAAGCTTTGGGGAAATGACAAAATCTTTAAGACCGCACGGGTAAATCCGCACAGCGGATAGGTACCGTGGCGCTCTACCCACCGTCCGGGAGCACCCGGACGACTTGTTCTCGCTCTTGGCTCTTGGCTCTAAGTCCTTCAACATCCTGAAGATGGGATAGATGTACGCTCCCGAAACGTCGATGTCTCAACATCTGCTTACCTGACTCGAAGCCCGAGAACGTCTAGAACTTCACAGAACGTTTGTGAAGTCGGAACTACCCTTCTCTTCAACTCCATCATTTGGGCGCACCGTGGCTGAGTGGTTAGAAAGCTTGGCGATCGCAAAGTAAGATTTGTGCTGTACAACTCGGCGTTGAGGCAGTGTCACCGCCTGCGCTGCCGTATGTAGTAAAAGCGGACGTTAAACACTATGCATTAATTCATTCAAATCCATGAACTCTGTATTGAGAATCTATTACTATTATTATTACTATTATTTATTTATTATCCAAGTTTTTTATTCCCATTTTACCCAATGGTATATGAGGGACAAGTTTACAAATTTATGAATATAATACAATTAAAAAAAAACATAACAACATTCAATATCAAGCTGACAAACAGTAAACATCAAGATAAATCATTTAGCTTAAGAAATATTTTATTTAAGGAAGCCATGAAATATTCATAAGTTTTGTAATTCATCAGAATATGTGTAAGTGGTTTTGAGAAAGTGTAACCTAAGGATTGAAGAAATAGTTCAAGTTGGTATATTTCGAAACAGAAAAACGGGCAATCAAATAATATGTGAGGGACATTTTGAAGATGATTTCCACAAATACAATCAGATCTGCATTTGATTTTGAATCGAAAATTTGCCATGTCCAATTAAGAGTTGAGTGAGAACATACATAGAATTAACGAATTTACATTTATGTCTGTCAGAAACCGTTGAATAATCATCATCATAATTATTATTAATTTCTCCTATATGCATAGATAAGTAAAAAGAGTATTCCATATGAGATTGTAACTGAAACACACGATTTAAAGTCCCCTAAATCGACAAGAAATAAGGCTTTAAAGAGTTCTTGTTTTTGTACATGATGCGGGATTCCTGCACCCTACGACTTTGGTTGGAATTCCTTGAGTTTAAGATATGCCATGACAAACAAAACGCCCGCCTCCGTAGCGTGGTGATAGCATGTCTGCCTCTCGTTCAATAGGTCCCGAGTTCGAATATCGGTCAGGGTGAGTTACCTGGTTAAGGTTTTTCCGGGGTTTTCCCTTATCCTAAAAGGCGAATGTCGGGTAACTCTAAGTTCTATAGACCCCGGGCTCATTTGAGCATCACCCCACACATTTTATTCATCGGCCGATATGACCGATATGACTTAATGTTGGAGGACGTAAATTACAAAAAAAAAAAAAAAAAAAAAAAAAAAAAAAAAAAAAAAACTCTTTTGAATTATCTTGGAAAGTCCTCAGAAGTTTTCTTCGTTCTCGAAGAAGCCTCAGTTTGCCGGAGAATAAATATTTTGTAGCAGTGAGCAATTTACGAGGCATTTGTTAATTTTTCTTTTAATTTGCACCTTATACTTTTCACCAAAGAGAAGTCCTTATTCACTTCCTTATCTATTAGCTATGCAAAGAGATTGGAATTTTAAAGATCGAGTTACCAGCTGTTTAAAACATTTGATTATCACTTGAAACATTTGACTATGAGTTAAAACATTTTAATATCACTTAAAACATTTGACTATCACTTAAAACATTTGACTACCATTTAAAGTTTAATGTATCCCTATATTCCTTTATAGAAGTCACGCAATGTGACTGAATTAATGTTCAGTTTTTCTTCTGGTTAGTGGTTCGATATTTTGTTAAAGAGAAAGGCATCGTTAGGTCGTGTGTCGATCTTGAGGCTAAATACTTTTTCTATTTGTTCCATGTAGTCATATCGGCGTCCGTTCTCCTTTGGAACATACCGAATGTGTTAACTCGTATTCTTTGACTTTTAGTCATTAGATCACGTACACATTCACACTCTCATTCATACTTCCAGACACTGGGGAAGATGAGGAATTATCTTGGTCGGAGAAAGCCTTTAACTGCAATGGTCATATCGGCGGCCGTTCTCCTTTGGAACATACCGAAGGTGTTAACTCGTATTCTTTGGGTTTTAGTCATTAGATCACGTACACATTCACACTCTCATTCATACTTCCAGACACTGGGGAAGATGAGGAATTATCTTGGTCGGAGAAAGCCTTTAACTGCAATGGTCAAAACGGCGGCCGTTCTCCTTTGGAGCATATCGAAGTTGTCAACTCGTATTCATTAGATCACGTACACTCTCATTCATACTTCCAGACTCCGGGGAAGATGAGGAATTATCTTGGTCGGAGAAAGTCTTTAATTCCAATGGTCATATCTGTGGCCGTTCTCCTTTGGAACATATTGAAGGTATTAACTCCTATTCGTTGTGTTTTAATCATTAGATCACGTACACATTCTCACTCTCATTCATACTTCCAGACTCTGGGGAAGATGAGGAATTATCTTGGTCGGAGAAAGCCTTTAACTGCAATGGTCATATCGACGGCCGTTTTCCTTTGGAACATATCGAAGGTGTTAACTCGTATTCGTTGGGTTTTAACCATTAGATCACGTACACATTCACACTCTTATTCATACTTCCAGACTCTGTGGAAGATGAGGAATTATCTTGGTCGGAGAAAGCCTTTAACTGCAATGGTCATATCGACGGCCGTTTTCCTTTGGAACATATCGAAGGTGTTAACTCGTATTCGTTGGGTTTTAACCATTAGATCACGTACACATTCACACTCTCATTCATACTTCCAGACTCTGTGGAAGATGAGGAATTATCTTGGTCGGAGAAAAATCCCTACCCGGGTGCCCTAGCGCAGGCAGTTGATCAGCTGAAATATTGCTAATATTACGTTAAATTATCATGCACATATCTTTTCTCCGGTGTTTGTGAGTACGTGAATATGCCCGCGAAGCTGGACCAGTGAATTTTCGATCAACAAACGTGTAGTGATTCATTCTCAGGGCCAAAAAATGATATTTAATGTGACCTAGTTTTTACGAAAGCTCTTCAATCCAGGATATAGGGGAACTGTTGATTTTTCAAAAACCCAGAAATTAACTCTGTAACCTTGTGGTGTAGGTAGTGTACACACAGTGTCACGAATTTGTAGTGAAGCAGCCTCATCCTTATAAAAAGTGAGCGTAGCTGTGTTTCAATCTCCGGGAAAGATCCATGAAGTCTGAAAGCAAGTTACTGGATCAGAAGCTGTACTTGCTGTTCCACTACTGTGACGTGTGTCAAGGTAAGATGTTAATATTTTAGGAATATTTAATGTGTTGTTTAAATACATAAAATTAGGCAGAACATTTGCTAGTGTGTAAAACTTGCTCTTATGTACGGAAGGTCTGCAGGTACGCGCACTACATTTGGTAACAGCGCTACACTTGAGCATTGTCCAGCGATCATATGCCTTTAACTTTTGCGGTCGGTATGGAGGATATTAAACTTTGAATAAACTAATACATAAAAATCTAGATTCTTACAGAGCCATTCAGAGATTTAAACTCAATTATAAAATTGTTGCTTTTCAGAGGGAAAAGTGAAAGAAATCGAAAACGTTCAGTTTTAAATGCATTTCCCTCTATGAAGATGCATATCTATTAATAATAAGTATTTTTCGTTGCATCACCTATTTACTACATTACGTCGCATTAGAATTGTTCGGTATTTCGTAGTTCTTTGAGCTTCCTCTCGATGTTCACATGTTTCTCACGACTCTCCCGGAAAGAGTACATATCAGAGTATAGTGTTGAGGTTCTAAACATTTGAAAGTCTCAGTTCTCTTTACAACTGTAACAAGTGTCTCATGCAGCTATTTCATGTTTGTCTCGAAAGGACTCTTGTAAGAATGTTCAGATGGTATACCCAATAACAAACGATAGAATTTAATTTAAATGAAACAAATAGTATGGTTGTGAAGGGGCTAGTAGCCGTTTCTGTAGCATTATCGTAATAACCACTGTGTACATCAGTTAAAACGTATACGCAGTGTCTCTCGACAGAGAGGAAATGTGAATTTATTTGACACCATACATGTAATGTGATACTACGACAAACATTTTGGGCATAACACTGTCTCTAATTTCTCAAATATATCAGTGTTAGAGCTCTATAACTCTGCTAATTTTTAAATTGATACTGGAACAAGGTGTTACATTTTCGGCGCTTCCGACCGTGTGTATAAATGGAAACTGCTTAACGTATATTTATAAAATTACGTCCAAATATGATGCAGCTCACGGTCGACGATTCTAAGCACGACATATTCAGATTATACTTTTTCGTCGCTCCTTACCTATTGTTTAAACTTTCAGTGTTTAAATTTGTATTTTGAGGTAGTGAACAACTCCTGCTTGCTTAAGCTACAGGTAAGATGTCCCTTCCTGACGTAACATGAAGCTGCGTTTTATTTTTTCAAACCTTTCCCTTCGTGCAGCGCAGTATAGTGCGGACATAGCAGGTACAATAAATAACTACTTTCTAGATATATTACAATGAGTAAACTGACTCCACCATATGTTACATTATACGAAGGTTGGCTGTTAAGTCCCGAGTCTCATATAAACAAAATTTTGATTTATTTTACCTATTTCTCAACATAATTTCGCTCTTCTAATTTAGTTAAACCATCTCTGGAGTGCGTTTTTATCAAAATAGTTGTTTACCACACCATTGACTTTCTCGTTGTTGTGCAATCTTCGTCCTCTAGGAAATATTTTGAGGTTATTGAACAGGTGATAGTCACTGGGTGCTAGATCTGGCAAGTAGGGTGAATGTTCAAGCAATTGGAACTTTAATTCACACATGTTCACCATTGCAATGACTTAACGATAGACCGGAGCATTGTCGTCAAGAAACAAGTCAAATTAGGTATTTCTCTTTTCAAAACATCATCCAAGCGTTGCAGTAAGCTTGCGTAGTAGTCACCTGTGATGCTTTTATCCTTTTCGAAACAAACAAACAAATAATTCTCTGTGAATCCCCACAAACTTCTCATCAGACAAAATTTTTCTACCCTCTTTGGAGTTGGTTCACCTGGCGTAATCCTCTGTTTTGACGGTGATTTACTTTCTGCAGTGTAGTGATGTATCCAAGTTTCATCCATGTTGAAAAACTGTCTCAAAAATTCATTGGGAGTTTTACAGTAGAGTTCAAAATTCATAACAGAAACAGTTTTTCTTTGCAACTTTTTATCGTGTCACCAAACATCACACACATATTGCACAGACCTTATGAAAGCCCAAAATATTAAATAAAATATTACCTTACGTTCTTTTGATATGTTTACAGCCTGTGCTATCTCAGAAAACTCTAATCTACCGTCTTCCAGTACCAAACGGTGAATTTGTTCAATGATCTCTGTAGTTGTGACTTCCACAGGACGTCCAGAGCGAGGCTCATTACTAGTACTCGTACGTCCCATTTTAAACTCTAAAACCAACCTTTTAATAATTGTATATGAAGAGACAAAGTCTGTCAATGATATCTGTAGTTGTGACCTCACAGGACGTCCAGAGCAAGGCTCAACACTAGTGCTCGTACGTCCCATTTTAAACTCTACAACCAACCTTTTAATAATTGTATATGAAGAGACAAAGTCTGTCAATGATCTCTGTAGTTGTGACTTCTACAGGACGTCCAGAGCGAGGCTCATCACTAGTGCTCGTACGTCCCATTTTAAACTCTACAACCAACCTTTTAATTATTGTATATGAAGGGACAGAGTCTTTCAACGATCCCTGGAGTTATGACATCCACAGGACGTACAGGCGAGGCTCAAGACTAGTACTCGTACGTCCAATTTTAAACTCTAAAACCAACCTTTTAATAATTTTATATGAAGAGACAAAGTCTGTCATTGATTTCTGTAGTTGTGACCTCACAGGACGTCCAGAGCGAGGCTCAACACTAGTGCTCGTACGTCCCATTTTAAACTCTACAACCAACCTTTTAATTATTGTATATGAAGGGACAGAGTCTTTCAATGGTCTTTGGAGTTATGACTTCCAAAGGGCGACCAGAGCGAGGTTCATTCCTATTGCTCGTAGTCCTATTTTAAGGTCTACATCCAACCTTTTATTCATTGTATATGATGGGAGTCTTTCAATGATCTCTGGGGTTATGAGTTTCACAGGACGTCCAGAGCGAGGCTCATCACTAGTACTCGTACGTCCTATTTTAAACTCTACAACCAATCTTTTAACTCTTGTATATGAAAGGACAGAGTCTTTCAATGATCTCTGGAGTTATGACTTCCACAGCGCGTCCAGAGCGAGGCTCATCACTAGTACTCGTACGTCCTATTTTAAACTCTACAACCAATCTTTTAACTCTTGTATATGAAGGGACAGAGTCTTTCAATGATCTCTGGAGTTATGACTTTCACAGCGCGTCCAGAGTGAGGCTCATCACTAGTACTCGTATGTCCCATTTTAAACTCTACAACCAACCTTTTAACTATTGTATATGAAGGGACACAGTCTTTCAATGATCTCTGGAGTTATAACTTCCAGAGGACGTCCTAGAGAGGCTCATCACTAGTACTCGTACGTCCTATTTTAAACTCTACAACCAACCTCTTTATTACTGTATATGAAGGGACAGAGTCTTTCAACGATCCCTGGAGTTATGACATCCACAGGACATACAGAGCGAGGCTCAAGACTAGTACTCGTACGTTCCAATTTAAACTCTACAACCAACCTTTTAATTATTGTATATGAAGGGACAGAGTGTTTCAATGTACTGTCCATGTCCTTCTTGATTTCTTTAGTCTTAAGCCTTTCAAATGGTAGTATTTAGTCACTGTTTGTTTTTCCAAATCCTCCATTTTTGTTAAATCACTACACATGTCTTGTTTTAGACGCTGTCATTCAAAAACTAAACAAGATACTCACCTGTAACTATGGTTAAAGGCTGGTCTAGAGTTAAACTAAACTCCGCTATCTGTCAAATTGGTCCAGTGGTGCCATCTCTATGTGAGGGCCAGGGACTTCTCAGACGACCCTATCTTGAGTCATTATAGCTATTGGCTACTTAATTACTAGGAGCGAAGCTGAAAGGATTTGGAGGCCGGGTGGTACAGGAAGGAAGCAGAGCGAAATAGAGGCAACACTAGGTTATATGGCAATTTGTTAAACTAATTATTAATGTTAAGTACAAGTTACTCAATTCAAAATATTTTACAGCAAACAGGTATGAGTTCATTATGTTTAGATAGTGGAAGAATAGAAAAGTGATTATACAAAGAAGTAAAAATAAGAATTGAAGATATTGAAAAAAAAAACAAGAATTGCGGGTTAATCTTAATAACAAAAGATCTCTGTGATTGTATAGAACATTGAAAAATGATTAGGGCAGATCAGAATTTATTGACATCTGTGATAAAGTTTGAAGAGAAGGGTTGGGATGGTTTAGAACAGGAGTAATATATTTAAAGGGTATAAGGAATGAAAATATTAATGTCAGATGTACAATATGTGAAAAACAAGATAGTACTTGGCATTATATTTTTGACTGTCTAAAAAAAAATATATTGGCTAGAAGAATCTCTTTTGCATAATTGGGAAAACTGCCCAGATGAAATAAGAGGCAAAAAATTTTGAATCTAGCATCAATAAAGCTGGGAAATTTTATTGGCAAGGTAAGACAAAGATATAAAACCTCCTATGTGTGTAACAAAACAAATTTTTAAATTAGTGTATGTATTTGCATATTTTGGAGTATATTCTAAAAGAGGTCCAGGGACAAGCTGTACACGTTACACGTAATGATGAAACTTGCCTGTTCTTTTCTGTTTCCATGGATACACCAAACTTGAAGTTGTACTTAAAGCCATTAAAGCAATAAAAACACATCAGCAAAAACCGCTCGAAACTGCTTTACATTTGCATGTATTATGTCAAGTCTCCCCTGAGGTTGAAACAAAAACAATTCCAAGATCTTGCATGCGTACAAGTAAAGAATAGATGCTCCCTTGGAAACTGCGAGCTGAGACAAAAGCTTCCTATACATTCGTCGTAGTCGGAGGAGGCACATAAACAAGTAACGAAGCAAACAATGCTTACCTAAAGAAGAAGCAAGACAGACTGGAATGCATTAGCATCTAACTACTACAGCGAGAAGATTTGTTGCCTTTCTCTTGAAAACTTCTTCACATTTCCGGGGGAAGGAAAGTAACTGCATAGATGAATCTATTCCCAACTTTCTCTATAAATACCTACAAAGGAGCACTGTGTTTAAAACAACATTTGGTTTGAAGCTCATTTGTGTCTGAGCGTTAACAAAAATGTGATGTGCTGCACTCATATGAGCTTCTGTACACCTGCATAAATTAATTACACCTACAAACGGATATTAATTGCTATTTCACACTAGCGATTTGCACGGTAAGGTTTAGAACTGTAGAATTAGACAGATATATCCAATGTCATAACCTGGATTTGAACCACGAACTTCCCAGTCTTCCCAGTCTCCGTCCGGTTGCTCTCAACCATTGAGCTACCATGACAACATGCTGGCATACCATTAAATTCTTCAATTGACTCGTGTCTTTTTCCAGTAACCCACAAGTAGTTCTCATAAACACATGGGAAACCTAGCTTAGTGGCGACTTACACGTGTAACTAGTTTAAGTCCTGGGCTTTATAGTTTATTTGAAAACCCCCATTATTCTTATACAAATATACATACTTGTAACAAAAAACTTCACTTATCTTAAGACAGATGATGTCGAATTTTCATATTAGTTGAATTAGTTGAAGTTGAAATCGATTTCACGAACTCTTGTACGCGTCGACAGTCAGAGAAAACCACAGAAGAAAACAAATTCGTCTTTAAGTAAGTTACTACGTTATGGTTTTCAGTATATTATAGCGCAACTCAAACGGTTACCATGCCGGCGTCAAAGGATGCGATAAGATTTTGATATTCAGAGATAAGATGTGTCGACCCGCTCGCTGTGTAGAAAAACAACGTTGTCGCGTTTTCTCCAAGTTGTCAGCATTGCAAGCGTTGTCATTTATTTCTTAGAATATTTACCAAGCAACAATAAGATTAGCAAGGTTCTTAAGTGCAACTGCACTATGCTAATAATATCAAAGTATATATTCTACACTCATTACGGTCTGTCTTCGCCTTCCTCGCTGTCACTGCCAATTTCACTCACGTGTATAACGAACAAAGCATTGTCGTGTGAAATATCCCGCAAATGAAATTTTCGTTCTTGTTGCATGGTGTGCTGAACACATCTTTCCCATACACTCGAATCTATATTTGGTACAAATTCTCTAAGCACTTTGCACACACTGTCACTTATAGAAGGAGTTACATTGCGCTTTCTTATGGCATGTTTAAGGCGTGCTCATATCAACTCAATCGGATTGAGACAACAGTGATATGGCGGTAGCCTGAGAACTTCATGACCACGATCTTTTTCTGTTTCGTCTATTACATGCACTTTTTGTATACTAGCTTCTCGAATTTTCTCCAAAAGCACGGCTTTTACAGGAGCTGGACTGGGCATTTCTAAATTATGTTCTAACATAAATTTAATCATCTCGTCCTTTCTGCTGGACATGGTGGGAATTTTTCTCTTTAGCCGTGAATGATAACTAGCATTATCTAAGACAATCACACACTTAGGAGGAATGTTTTCCAAAAGTTTGTTTTTAATTAAGCTTCAAATATTTTGGCATTCATCTCGTGATGAGAATCGGCCAAGGATTCCTGAATACTTTTGGAGGACAAACATAAGCAGCCCTCAATCCAACCCTGGCTACCACCTGCATGCAGAATCATTATTCTTTTTCCCACGTGACACAGGGGCTGGAAGGCAGCAAGAGCAACTGCCGTCATCCCAACCTTTTCTTACGACATCATGAGTATCGTACCAAGACTCGTCTAAATAAATTATACGATACCCTTCCTGCTTTAAATAGTTTAGCCTGCTCAAGTACTTGTATCTCCATGTCACAATCCTTCTGATTCCACAATCACACACCTCTTATTTAACTTGCGAAAGTGGGAACCTAACTTCACTAACAACTGCCTAAGTGAATCCTTTTTGTAAGGAAAATCGCACACGGTTTGAAGTTTATGCAGCAATTCCAAAACTGTTGGTGATTGCCCTTCTTTATAAAATCTATACACCTCCCTACGAACTATGTCGCAGGTGAAGTTATCAACCTTACCTAACTTTGGTTCCCTGTTGCTCCTCTTTTTTGGCGTAATAGGAAGTCTCTTCGCAACTTTACTAACTGTATGTCTGCTTAAGCCTACTGCTTTAGCAGTTTCAGTAATAGGTCCCTTTCCTATTTTATTGGCTTCCATATACTTAAAAACATTACATATCAATTGCTGGGACTGTTTACTGAGCGTTCCTAAAGGTAGCTTGCTTTCTTTTACTCTTGCTTTATTTGTTGTCCCACCAGCGACACTAGAAGCAGAAGCAACATTATTACTAGCACCACTAATATCATCACTACGAGAAAACTGGCTGGATTATTGACACTATTTCCACCATCAAAGCTAGATACGTCCCAAGGTCTCCACATATTTAAGAATAGCCACTTGCACCAATGAAGGTCACAAGAAAACTAACATAATGGAATGAATAATGAATTAGAGAGAAAACAGCGAAGATATTGCAACTCTGTGTTTTACTCCACGTGGACATAACATGTATCTGTCATTTGTAATTTCTGCGCATTCATTGGCTGAAGTTCATTGGTGCCTAGCAGAGGTCCGAGAAACGCATCAGTAACCATCTCACCTTTCGGAGAATAATCAATGCACTATCTGTAGGTTTCTATCAACAAAGATAAATCCATGGAAAGCGTTCCAGCAGCGCTGTAATACCAAAATGTGAAAAGGAAACAAACTTAAGAACAGAATCAACTGCTGGTATTTTAAAATGCATTACGCGATAATCAGGATGTGTTTATAGGTTGGTACGAGTGACGTGAATATGAAGAAACATACGCTTGCTAGGGGGAGAAAAAAATCAATAACCTCAGAGGGTCTCTTTCACAAGAAGCTTGACCGCGAGAGAAATTAGTCGCCTGTGAAATATTGAGTGATTATAATTTAATTTGTGTTGCATTATTTTATGTAAAATATTCCGTTATTATATTTACAGAATAGAAAAGGAAAGATATAACTATATATATTTTAAAAAATCAACGCAAAATCGAGACATTGATCTGAGGTGAGATTCTTCATGCCCCAGCTGGGAAACAGATATTAATAATGTCTGTATTGACTACACCTTCGGAATTCCCAAGTCTCCTCATCTAGCAACCGAATATTTCTTTCAAAATACGTCCCAAACGGACACAAAATTATAACACCTTGTAACTGACTTTCGCAGCGCTCCGAAGACTTAGGGCCTGTATTACGATCTCCGGTTACTAGCGGAAGTTTGTTACCTTTCAGTTATCAATAACTATTGGTTAGGTTCAGTGCCTCGTATTACGAACTCAATTTACCTGTCGGTTTATTACCCAATGCATTATGGTGGAATGTGAACGGTGGGCAATATTTTCCACTAGGATTTTACCTTGTTTGCAACGCTCTCTTGTGTTTAGAATGTGAATTAGCGCGAATACAAAACATATGTAGTAGCATCAGGCGTCTTGTTTTAACTTTTTATTAGCTGTTCTCTATATATTTTCGTGATATTTGCATTAATAGTTTATTCGTAATAAGGTCTGGGATAGTTCGTTTACAGTTTAGATTTTTCCATAGCGTTATATTATTTTTCATAGCGTTAGGTCAGTGTTATAGGTTATATAAGTTGCGTTCGGTTAGTTTTATTATAGATTAGGTGAGATATATGGAGAATATATTAAATGCCTTGTTAATTTATAAACACCAAGAGATTTGTAGTCAAAATATTTTTAATATAAGGCCACATAACTTATTGATTCTAATAATAGTATTGCACAAATATAATTGGCTAAAAGAATTTGGTTAGTAGTTTATCCTCATGAATAAATCACCTCTTCTTATATAAATGATCATTTCACAGAGGTATATGCAAAGAGGGAAGGTCCACAAATTACGAGTCATCCATGAATAAAAGCAAGGTTATAAAATATGCATTCTGGGACCAGTAACTTGGTACCTGATTTTTTTTAAACATATTATATTTGGCTAGTTATGAAGCAATATGTATGCTTTTTCCTATAAGGAAACAGGTTACAGCACACTTATATTTCTCCTTGGCACTCCATAAACGCCACATTTCAGTCACAGCATTGTGTCCTTGATTGAAAAACGCAATTGAACAAATAAATGGCTTCATTTAAATGCCATGGGATACAAGATGGGAAGGTTTTAACATTTCTTTACGTGTGCAATTCTCAGCAAATATATTTATGTACTGCATTTGCACAATCTAGAGTACGTACGGCAAGAATCATAAGTAATACTTTAACTTGTATTGAGACAGCGCACACACTGCATAAATCGCAATATAGTTAGCAAATTTTATTCCTTAAAGCACATTGTAGGACAAAACCATTATGATATTGTACATGTAATTAGCTACATTACATGTGTGAACAGCGTTTGCAATAACGGTTTGGATATCGATACCAATTGCATAATCTAAACAATTTGTTTTATTCAACATGTCACTGACACCATGGGACACTAGAAATTATAATTCCATAACCTATTACGTCAAGACACCTAATTATCATATGTATATATGAAATTATCGTTCCACATTCTAAATCTTTTAGCTCTTCTTTTATTAAATAAACACTGGGCCAACATTTTATCCTCAGAATCGCTGTCAACATTCAATCTGGCCTGGAGGTACGCCATTTTCTTTTTTGTGTATGAAGGTAAACTCCGAGTTATGTCACTAACCGCTACTCGAGGTGAGGGTTAGTTAACTCCAGAAATAACTCTCAGGTAGCCCTTAACCGAAGGTCGTAATACGGACCACTGCGTGTAACTCCAAGTTAACTGTTAACCAACACCTTAACCGGAGATCGTAATACAGGCCCTAAATCGCTTTTCCACTGTTTTAAATTTAGAATGTCATTGTTGAGTAATTAGGCAGTTCTTGCCCATATTCTTGGCAGTTACCGTAAACGTTAGTGTCACGTGAACGATGTTCTGCACATGCGCACGTATACTGTAAACAGATAACCGATAACTGGACACGTTATCACGGTTTCTCTTACAATAGCCGATACCGTACTAGCAAAAACTCTCTATTCCTCTGAAGTAAAAGCCACTGATATGACTATGTATAAATTAAAAGGTACATGCACATAAATGCAACAGAAATGTAATTTATACTCCTATTATATACCAGTAGGAGTTCTACCTATTTCAACAAGGTCCGAGAAAGAAATTGCTTCCAAAGCCCTCTGGTGTTCAAGCGATTGTGTTTATCGGGACTATTCTGAAGGTGCACTTTGTCTGCGATCTTTTACTCCGGGAATATAAAGAAATGTCTTTCTCTGTGGCACTGTAGATGACAAAAGCTTCCTTGGTCTGGTGGAAGGGTTTCTACCTTTTATAATAACCAGAGATTAAGAAAACTCGATGCCATTGTGTGAGAGCTCGCTTTCTGAAATAATACTATTGTGTTCATTTTCTGAGGAAATATTTATCACTTGATGAATTCTTACTTTCTTTTATAGCTGAACTCAGTTAACCTTTCTTCCGGCAAGAAAGGGCTGCAGGTAGTTCTTTTCTTGTGCATCAGGGATGCCACAAATCTTTTAAAGGTTGGCTTCCCAGTCACGCGTTCCATTTCTAACAGCCGCTCACTATGACTATGAGTTTTTGGATAGTTTTCTCTGGCTGTTTTGCTCCGGCCCTCCTTTATATTTCTTCACAGATGTTTTATTCGTCTTTCATGTTACCGGATGACTGGTGGCTATGCCCTCAACCGCCTAGATGCAACATTTCTCGTCCCTGCCAGAGGGATGCTGTACGATTCTACATTGCAGAGTAAAGCTTGACGTCTTTCCCGCTGAAGGGGATCACTGAGCCATGTGTGGGCCAGCGCGAGCGTCTTATAGTAGACTGGTCAAGCCGATAAATGTTAAAGAACTCTGCAATCTGTCTGAAAAACAAACACTACAGCAAAACCGATTATACCTACAAGGTGTGTTCCTACCTATTTCAAGACTGGCACCTGATGTGAACTTCTGGTTTCTTTTAATAAAAGATACACGTGGAATCTTTGTATTGCGTGACAGAAATTGCAGCACTGAACAGTGTATAGACCTCTAGTGGCACCTTCGAGAGTAAGGACTATCTTTCACACTTAAAATGGCGACGTTTTCATTGTAATAAAAGCATGTAATCATTCGTTGTCTCCATTTTTGTTGTGCTAAAACTATTGAAATTCCTCGACAGTTGAGTGAGGCAAGTGGTGATGGTACCATTTTGCATGTTAGCTTAATGTGAAACAAACACGCCGTAGTAGTTTCATTGTTACTACTCCTTGTTCCCTCCTGTGAGAACCAGGCAAGTTCAGACATGTTCAGTATCGCCTACCAGTGCACTGGAGGCAACACACGAGGAACAATTTGGCTTATAAATTCTTCTTTCGTCTCAACAAATCTTTAGTTGAGGCCTATATAATGTTACAGGAGGCCTATGGAGAGTGTGTTCTTCCTACAGCACAGCTCAAAGGTGCTTTAAAATGTTTAAAGATATTAGACAATCAATATCAAAGGAAGGTGGGCCTGTTGCTCCAGTTACTGCTCATACGAAAAAGAAAACTTCAACACTGCTGCTGCCTTTGTGAGAGTGGATCGACGAATTACCTTAAGATCACTTTCTGAAATACTGAACATTTCATTAGGTGCCATCCACACGTTGTTGACAGAAACATTACACAAGAGACGTGTTTGTACTCGATGGGTTCCAAGACTGTTGATTCCCGAAAAAAAGGACATTCGCGTGCAGGTGTGCATGCAGTTAAAGTTGATGTTAGAGGAAGATCTGGAGATTATTTCAAACGTAATCACTGCTGATGAAACTTGGCTACATCATTTTGATCCTGAGAGCAAACAGTAAAGCTCAGTTTGGAATTCTCCATCATCACCAAACCCCCAAAAAACAAAAGTGGTTGCTTCTGCTGGGAAAGTTATGGTCATCTCATTCTTTGATATTCATGGAATGGTTTATCAGCATGTTGTACCTGCACACACATCAGTAACTGGACAATACTACAGGAACGTGCTGAAAACATTGCAAGTCCATATCAGGAGCAAAAGACCACATTACCGTGAAGCAGGCTGGATGCTGCACCACCATAATGCGCGGCCGCATATTGTCAATGTTGTTGCTGAATATCCTGCAAAAGTCAACGTGAAGTGCATCCCTCACCCTCTTTATAGTCCGAATTTAGCCACATGTAACTTTTTTCTATACCCTAACTTGAAGAAATGCCTTCGTGGATGGCATTATCCATCATCAGAAGCAGTGGTGAAGGCTGCGGAGGCAATTTTGAAGGATCTCTCAAAAATGGTTTCCAGCATGTCTTTGAAGACTGTCAGAAACGCGACGACAAGTACATCGCATTCAGGGTAGACTATTTTGAGAAGGAGCATCAAAATTATGAGGATAAACAAAGGTACGTTGTTAAAAAAAAAAAATTCTTTATTGAACGGTCTTTCACTGTAAATGTAGTAATTTCTTTGTGGTTAAACACAACCCTCAGTATGAAGTAAACCCGATTAAACGGAAATAAGTACCGGAACGTACTCGTTCCGTTTTAGACATATTTTGCTATGTTTTGGTAATCAGACTGCATTGTATTATTTTCCGGTATTCTTTGATCTGTCACAACAACCACATTTATTCGTCAAACAGGATATTCACGTCTATACCGCTTTCTATATCCTACGATATGTCACCTCATCCCTTTAAGGGGATGTAGGTATAAATACTACATCGTAGCTATAAGGTAGAATACAGTGATAAAAATAGGATTGCTGAAACCTATCATCGCAAGCTAAATCCACACAATATTGCCAAAATGTACTAAATACCCACAAACATCCGCTGAAACATCGCCAAAATGCACCAAACACAGCCAAAGACTGCTAAATACACATAAAACCACTAAATACACCATCAAAGCCGATAAATATACCCAAAAGTTCAGCAAATAGGGCTATAGATCCTTTAAATAAATTGAGCACGTCCACCATCTTGCCCTTGGGTATCTGCGCTAGAACACTCTTCTTATCTATGAAATATAGAATTGTGTCCTAATGTAATTTATATTATATCTTCACTGAAATCTGCTAACAAAGGTTTTTTAAAGTACATGAATAACAAAAGTGTTATGTTATAGTATTATTTTTGACTAATTTTCAACGAAAATGCCTAAAATATCTTACCTTCCAAATAATTTATGTATGTAATTACGCCGATGTCACGCTAATTTATATAAGAATAGAGTTTACTCCATATTCCTTCCTTGTAGACAAAGCGCGACAGAGATAAAGAACCAACAAATGACTTACATGTGAGAAATATATAAGTATTTAAAAATTCAAACCTTTCGCAAGAAACGTTCAGTTGTTTTGTGAACAAACACGTAAACGGGTTCTGCAACTTTATGTAATAAAATTTTGCCTATCTCTCGAATTCTATTTCTTGAGAATCCAAAGTATGCTTCTCATTCGTCTTGTGTACTGCTTACAGCAGGAGAATGAAGTAGATGTAAACAAAACCACCTGACCACTGAGCGTAGCGCGCCTTCTTCACAATTTGCATGATGCCTCCGCCGTATAAATAGTCCCTTGAAAAAGTAATGCTACTGAGGTGCGGAGTCTTGAGTTGGTTTTGCTAAAGGGCTAAATAAGTGCGTACTAAGCATATTTCTAGGATAAAACATACTGATACATAGTTAAGTTAGTTTGTAATTAAAGTAAATCAAGCTGCGCGTGCATATTGAAGGAACAGTAAAACACGGAAATTTTGTTATTTAGGCGAGACATGGGTTAACGAAGGACACACGACAAGCAAAGTATCGACTGATACCACAGTGAAATAAAACAAAAACTGCATTTCGATGTGGTTTAAGAGAAGGTCTTAGAACTCCTATGGGGAGGGGTAAGCGTCTTGTAGTTTTGCACACAGGAAGTGATGATGGCTCTGTTGAGAGTGACGAGCTTGTGTTCGTCTCCAAAACAACGAGAGACTATCATGAAGAAATGAATGGCGACGTTTTCAAATCCTGGTTTGAAATAGTTCTCCACAAATTACAAATGAATGGCGTTGCACTGATGGACAATGCCCCCTAACACAATGTGAGGTTAGAATGCATACCAAACAAGTGACATCACAACATGGCTACAGAGTAAAAATATAATTTTCTACGAGTGTCATGTTAAGGCAGAATTGCTGGTAATGGTCAAGTTCATGCTACAGTGTACGAAAAATACCTAAGTATCAGTAAATGTTCATGGTTATTAATAGTGTGCTACGTGATACTTAGCTCGAAAACTGTGTCTTTAGTGTCGAAAATTTATATTAATATTATACTTAACGAAGCGATTAAGCGGTTGGCTTGAATAAATACGTTTTTTGTGTTGAAAAGGCATATTCATATTATTAATACATTTGTACCTCATAGCTACGACATAGCTTTTCTACATATATTCCTTGGAGGGAGGGATGAAGTGACATATCTTAAGATATAGAAAGCGGCGTAGACGTGAATATCTTGTTTGCCGCATGCATGTACTTGTTATGAGACATCAAAGAATGCCGAAGGATAATATAGTGCAGTCTGATTAGCAAAATAAAGTAAAATCTCTCTTAACCGGAACGAGATCGTTTTTCGGTATCTATTTTCCGTTTTACACAGGACTGTGTTTGAATACAAAGAAATCACAAAATCTTTTCAAAATAGTCTCCCCTGAATGCGATGCACTTGTCCCAGCGTTTCTGCCATTCTTGAAAGACATGCTGGAAACCAATTTTGAGAGATCCTTCAAAATCGCCTCCGCAGCCTTCACCAATGCCTGTGATGGTGGATAATGCCTCCCACGAAGGCGTTTCTCCCGAAATAAATGTATTGACATTCACAGAGTAAACACAACAGCATTTTAGGAACTGTGTGAGCACTGTTTGTTTCACTGCCTCCCTCTCCCTCCTCACCCCTCCCTCCTCTCCCCACCCTCCTATCTCTCTCCCCTCCCTTTGCATAACATACTATCCAAACTACATTTCAATCAAATACAAACGAAATGGCAATAGTACTCTCATTCCGAAGGCATGTAGACGCGGAGTTTCCGCTGAAGATTTTGTGCAATTCAAAATACTTGGATAATTGTCCACTTGTACATTTATAACCGTGTTTTAAAATGTATAATAACTTTCCTGCCTTAAAATTGGAAGAACGAAATTAAATAAAATTGGTATCTGATTGAAATTTAGTTTAGATAGTATGCTATGCAGAGAGACGATAAGGTAGAGAGGGAGGGAGAAATAGGAAGGGAGGAAGTGAGAGAGACGTTGTGTGACACTGCTCCCACAGTTCCTAAAGTGCTGTTGTGTTTGCTCTGTGAAATTCAACAATTTTATTTCAGGAGAAATCGCAATATCGGCGTACAACACTTTCCTGGATTTTTTAAAGCAACTAATAAACACAGTAAAGCAACAAACGTCTGGATATTGGTACTTGAGGTACGTCAAAATCCCTCCACGATATGACATATAGCATAAAATTATTTGGAATACCACACGGAAACGCGTTGTACGACCTCTATCGGGAGAACGTCCAACCGTTTCGGAAAAAGTAGAAGTTTTAAGACGCTAATCGACTGCGCTGTTCTGCCATCTAGCGAGCAATAGCCCCAACTAAAACAGTGGTGTCGTGCCAATCGGCGAAGTCATTGCCATCTAACGGAAAGTTGGAGAAGCGCAATTGATTTTATACCCTCCCACGAGATGTCGGGGAAACAGTTTTGACATATCCATGTAGTACATCTGTTTTACCAAGGAACGGCGCTAGTTGTATCTGCTTGCCGATCTCTCGTGCATCAATACTTATATGTAACTATCCGCTTTTATTATTAGCAGTGCATAGCAATATTAAAGCAGAGAATAGCGTTTCTGAAGCAGTAACTTAAACAAGTGGCTGTCCAAGTAGGTATTCCATAATGTGTAGAATATGCGAGTATTTCCTAGAAGGATTTCAGCCGTACATATAGAATATCTTTACTATACAGATATACGGAATTCTGACGCCATTTTTAGTTACTATGCACTCTCCAAAGGAATGGATAGTAGAAGTACAGTAGTTAAAACAATACTGTGAGAAGATGTAGACTGACAACTTGATTTTCAACTAGGTTATACGGTTAGGTAATATTTTTAAACACATTTGTGGAGTAGGTACTAGGCACTGCATTAAAAGATTGCTTTCTGCTTGGGCCACCTGGTGCAGATACCCCTCCTGTCCAGTATGATATTTTAGGAGACCATACCATATAATTAAAGAAAATTTGCTTATATATTGACGTTGATCCCAATCACGTTTTCGATACAAAGTTTCAAGGTTTAACCTCAGGGAAAATGAGGGGTTTCTACTTCAAATTGAAATATATTTTACGTTAGATAGCATAGTTTATCAATATTCAATTATAACACTCCAAATTGAAACTAAAACTTTTATCTTGGTCCACGTAATTTGTTAGTGAGTATAAAAAAAGCCTAACTTACTTTTCTTGATTCACGTAAATCAACTTAGAGTAAAAGTTACTATTAAATGACGGGACTTCTGTTGACTGAGCAAGAAGCGGTTTAAATTTCTCAAGATTTATGATATCCTTATCATTAATCTTTGGAACTTCTTATACCCCCGTCTTATAAGTACAGCTATTTTACCACTAGAAGATAATATTACGTGCGTAATGTACCTTGTGACACATGATTATATGAAATATTATATGTATTAAAATAAATATATTATTAAGAAACTCACCTGTTAGACTTAAAGAACGAAGACTACTCTTCAGTGCTCTTTCTATTGTACAGTCACAAGTAGGCCCTTCTTGTATTCCAAGATTGCCCACTCGACAAGTATATTCTGCCTTCCCCTCTCCACCCAGATGTTCCAGTTTATTCTACAGATGGGCCACAACGCGTGAATTGTCAATCTAACGTGGATAAAGTATACAATTCACACACTTTTACTGACTTCAAGGATTTCTTGTTTATCACTATTAAACACGTACCAATCTACTAAAATTCTATTTCTAATACCATTGAAGTATGCTTACAGATGTATTTAAAAGCAAGCGGCACATAAAGAAAACAACCTTCATTTACAGGCTACACAAAATCCATATGACAAAATGTGCCAGTGTATCCTAAATGAACGGACGATGCAACGAATGAATGAATAATATACTTGTGCAATTTTTTTACAATCTTTTACATTATTCCGTTTAATTTTTTAACTATCCTACACTATTTCATCTATTACCTTGTTGCAACCTCGTCTTACATGACGCCCTGGTCTTCTGTTCTGTCAGGTAGCTCTTAACCTCCATGTATCCTTGTTACTTAATTAGCCTCTTTCTCCCACTAACTTTCATTTTTTATATTCTTTACAATTTACTACTTTAGACTACATTTATTTGTTCTTACCTTGTTGCAACCTTGGCTTACATGACACCCTGGTCTTCTGCTCTGTCAGGTAGCCCTTAACCTCCATGTCTCCTTGTTACTTAATTAGCCCCTTCCCCCCTCATCTTCCTTTCTTATATTCTTTACAACTTACAACTTTAGGTTACATTTATTTGTCTTTATCTTGCTACTATCTTGTCTTACATGACACCCTGGTCTTCTGCTCTGTCAGGTAGCTCTTAACCTCCATGTCTCCTTGTTACTTAATTAATCCCTTTCTCCCCCTCATCTTACTTTCTTATATTCTTTACAATTTACAACTTTAGGCTACATTTATTTGTCTTTACCTTGTTGCTACCTTGTCTTACATGACACCCTGGTTTTCTGCTCTGTCAGGTGGCTCTTAACCTCCATATCTCCTTGTTACTTAATTAATCCCTTTCTCCCCCTCATCTTCCTTTCTTATATTCTTTACAATTTACAACTTTAGGCTACATTTATTTGTCTTTACCTTGTTGCTACCTTGTCTTACATGACGCCCTGGTCTTCTGCTCTGTCAAGTAGCTCTTAACCTCCATATATCCTTGTTACTTAATTAGTCCCTTTCTCCCCCTCATCTTCCTTGCTTATATTATTTAAAATTTACTACTAAGGCTGCTTTTATTTGTTCATACCTTGTTGCAACCTTGGCTTACATGACAACCTGGTCTTCTGCTCTGTCAGGTAGCTCTTAACCTCCATGTCCCCTTGTTGCTTAATTAGTCCGTTTCTCCCCCTCATCTTACTTTCTTATATTCTTTACAATTTACAACTTTAAGCTACATTTATTTGTCTTTACCTTGTTCCTATCTTGTCTTACATAACACCCTAGTCTTCTGCTCTGTCAGGTAGCTCTTAACCTCCATGTCCCCTTGATTACATAATTAGTCCCTTTCTCCCCCCCTTATCCTCCTTTCTTATATTCTTTAAAATTTACAACTTTAAGTTAAATTTATCTGTCATTATCTTGTTACTATCTTGTCTTACATGACACCCTGGTTTTCTTCTCTTAACCTCCATGTCTCCATGTTACTTAATTAGTCCCTTTCTCCCCCTTATATTCCTTTCTTATATTCTTTACAATTTAAAACTTTAGGTTACATTTATTTGTCATTATCTTGTTGCTATCTTGTCTTACATGACACCCTGGTCTTCCGCTCTGCCTGGTAGTTCTTAACCTCCACGTCTCCTTGTTACTTAATTAGACCCTTTCTTCCCCCTCATCTTCCTTTCTTATATTCTTTTACATTTACTTCCAATTTTTCTTTTACTTCCTGTAAGAACTCACCAATATTTACCTCTATTCCTCCTTTCCGGTCAACATTTTTATAGCTACTATCATCTTCTCTACTTTCTTTCACTTTTTCCTCTCAAACCTTTTTTTCTCCATGTTGCTAACTACTTCCATTCTGTTACATAGTGTTCTATACTTTCCTTTCCACCGCACAATTCACAAATTCCCTTTTCTCTACCTCTTATCCCTCTTAGGAATATTGTTCCTGTTCTCATCCAAGCTAGCCTGTCTCTCTCTCTTACTCATTGCAGTAATCTGAGTACACTTCTCGTCCCCAACTTCTTTTTATTTGTTAGTAATGTTGTAATGATTTCATATTTTCTAGACTTTCCCATATTTCCTGTCTTTCTATATCTTCTATTCTGCATTTTACTAATTTACCCACATCGCATGTATTCCTTTCCTTAATCTCCATATATCTACCGTTTCTATTTTTTTTTTCATAATTCCTCCTATCTCTGCCCATAATCTGGTTGTGTTATCTAAAGTTTTTTTTTGCTGTGACATACATAATTTTATCCAGGGTTCATAATTGCTTTCCAAAAACTAAGAAGCATCGTCTTCAATCTTATGAATGGTTAAAGAAATATTCATTACTGAATGAGGTCGTGCAACTGGTCACGCTTCGCCCCTGTCTGCCGGTATTTTATGGATTATTGACGTAATATATAAACGAAAAATTATTTGACGAAACGCAAGGCATACATAAGGCAACATATTTCAATAAATTGAAGTCTATCGATTTAAATTATAAACAGATAATCGACCACCATACAAAATCAATTCAGCAAAAGCACAAGATAAAACATGAATGATAATAACTCGATGTATTACAAATATACAAACCAAACGGATTACGAACATCTAAATGTGCATGAAACAAAAGCTGCTAACAATGTAGTGCCATAAAGGTTTTATCGCACTAATGCAATAGTTCTATTTCTAGCTGTAAAAAACAACGTTTTATAGAACTATATACGACTTTCGCGCTGCAGGTTGTGTTTTGTTAATTGAAAGTAAAACAAACCTCGGGTTATTTAAGAACACCACTGCGACACAGTGTAATATCTGTTATTAAGGATTTATATACAGTCATCTTTTTGCTGCAAAAGAAACTCCTGGAGCGTACTGAAGTCAAATGAATGTCTCCTGGATTTAATTCGCAAGAGAAAAATTTTCGCATGACAAAGCATTGAGTTTTTTCTTACGTCGCTTGTTTTTATTCAACACCCTCTTTAATTTCGACGTTTATTTCTTTGTTTAATACATGCACAGATAAAATAAGCGGAAACTTGCTCAAGAATATTTAAGTGTCAATTTGCTTTCTATAAACGAACACATAAAGTTAAAACTACGAGATAATCGTACGAGTTGGCTTAAACGGTACGGGTAGCGTTAGTCGTGTTTTTTCCCCTTTATCTTTAAAATAATATCCTCCAGCGTTGCCATATGGGGCGATGAGTGGAATCAATAAAATGATGCCTAAATGAGTCTATAGTACATAGAGCTTAGAGTTACCAGACATTCATCTTTCACAATAAGAGAAAACCTCCAACGTTAAGTTACATCAGATGATGAATGTAATGTTGCTCAAATGAGTACAAGGTATATAGAGCTTAGAGTTACCAGACATTCATCTTTCAGGATAAGAGGAAACCTCTAACGTTAAATCATATCGGACGATGAATGAAATGATGACAAATTAGTACAGGGTACATAGAGCTTAGAGTTACCAGACATTCATCATTCAGGATAAGGGAAAACCTCCAACGTTAAGTCATACTGGACGGTGAATGAGATGATGTTCAAGTGAGTACAGGGTACATAGAGCTTAGAGTTACCAGACATTCATCTCTCAGTATAAGGGAGAACCTCCAACGGTAATTCATATCGACAATGAATGAAATGATGTTCAAATGAGTACAGGGTAAATAGAGCTTAGAGTTACCAGACATTCATCTCTCAGTACAAGGGAGAACCTCCAACGTAAGTCTTATCGGACAATGAATGAAATGATGTTCAAATGAGTACAGGGTACATAGAGCTTAGAGTTACTAGACATTCATCCTTCAGGATAAGCTAAAAGCTCCAACGTTAAGTCATATCGACAATGAATGAAATGATGTTCAAATGAGTACAGGGTACATAGAGCTTAGAGTTACCAGACATTCATCCTTCAGGATAAGCTAAAAGCTCCAACGTTAAGTCATATCGGACGATGAATGAAATGATGTTCAAATGAGTACAGGGTACATAGAGCTTAGAGTTACCAGACATTCATCTTTCAGGATAAGAGAAAACCTCCAACGTTAAGTCATATCGGACGATGAATGAAATGATGTTCAAATGAGTACAGGGTACATAGAGCTTAGAGTTACCAGACATTCATCTTTCAGGATAAGCTAAAAGCTCCAACGTTAAGTCATATCGGACGATGAATGAAATGATGTTCAAATGAGTATAGGGTACATTGAGCTTAGAGTTACCAGACATTCATCTTTCAGGATAAGAGAAAACCTCCAACGTTAAGTCATATCGAAAATGAATGAAATGATGTTCAAATGAGTACAGGGTACATAGAGCTTAGAGTTACCAGACATTCATCTTTCAGGATAAGCTAAAAGCTCCAACGTTAAGTCATATCGGACGATGAATGAAATGATGTTCAAATGAGTATAGGGTACATTGAGCTTAGAGTTACCAGACATTCATCTTTCAGGATAAGAGAAAACCTCCAACGTTAAGTCATATCGACAATGAATGAAATGATGTTCAAATGAGTAAGGGTACATAGAGCTTTGAGTTACCAGACATTCATTTTTCAGGATAAGAGAAAACCTGCAACGTTAAGTCATACGACAATGAATGAAATGATGTTCAAATGAGTACAGGGTACATAGAGCTTAGAGTTATCAGACATTCATATTTCAGGATAAGAGAAAACCTCCAACGTTAAGGCATATCGGACGATGAATGAAATGATGTTCACTTGAATGCATGGTACCTAAAGCTAGAATTATGAGCCATTCATGTTTAAGAGTTATGCAAAAAACAGTACAAGAATCTTATTCAGATATGGTGATTCTGACCATGTTTCGAACTCGGAATCGTTTCAACGTGACCCAGACACGACACCACCATGCTACAGTGACCGGCGGTCGTGAGTTCGATTGTTATAGCTAAAACCCTGCCCAAGGTATTTCCTAGGATCGCAAGTATAATATATTTAAAAAGGCTTATTCCTAGATGTATCCATGTCACATCATAGGGAGAATGGACCCGTCTCTGTTGCCTGTGTGGTGGCGTGTCTATGTCACCGACATCGAATCTCGGTCTGTGCGAGCTATCTGTGTAAGGTATTTACCATGGTTTGTTCTTAACCAACAATGGTAACTTAAAGCTCTATTTCTCAAATTAGTATCAATTCGTCCATGTCACTTATCATCCGATATGACCTAAAGCTGAGGGACGTAAAATAAGAACAATATCGGTTTCTAAATATTAAAAGCAGAAGCATTATTAACAATGAAGTATTCTTCATATTTAAGTTTGATTTATGAGTCACTATGTTTACACTCAAACTTCAGTTACTCGTTGTTGTATAATTGAGACGTTTTCAAGAACGAAGGACGTTCAAGAAGGTTTGAACGAATCTTCAAAAGACTAAACTTGAAACTAGCACCCCAAAACAAATTCCGTCTGAGGAACCTGCTAAATAAACCACTGAAAAATACAATCCCCAACAATTTGAAATCAGGAATTTATCAGATTAATTGTGAAACCTGTGAGAAAAGCTACATAGGAAAAACTAAGAGAAACTTAAGTTCAAACAAACGGAAAAATCTGCAGTTTCACACCAATTTTGGACAGAAAACTACAAAATTAAACTGTTAAAATCTTTAAGTACACCCAAAGAATTGGATATTTGGGAAAAAATATTCATAAACAAAAACCGTGATAAAGTTATAAATTTTGAAATCCCGGCATGAAATGAAGTATTAAAACTTAGTGCCCCTAACACCAGATGGCAGAGTGATCGGAGCTCCGTAGTAGTGGAAGAAGAGGAAGGTTCATTAGGTCACCAAACAGCTGAGGATGAGATCGAATGATCTTGAAAACGTTTCAATTATACAACAACAAGTAAGTGAAGTTTGAGTGTAAACATATTGACTCATAAATCAAACTTAAATATCGGTTTCTGTTTCTCACCACGGGGATTCTGGCACTTTTGCCAAATACGTCAGATCTTGGGAGGAATAATCAGGTGAATGTGCCACAACAGGTGGCGGGCTGGGACTTATTAGTGCAGCCGCGGTGTAGGCAACTTCTGCAGCCCGCCACTGGCCAACTAGGTCTAGTCGGCAAGTGACCTTCGTGGGGCCCTCGGCCGAACACAGAACGTGCATCTGGCCTAAGTTCAATGGGGTAACGAGAATAGCCTAGTATTTAAAGGACAAGAAAGTATTATAAGGTTCATTGTGCAGTTAGTAGGTAAATTAAGAGACGTGTATGGACACACAAACGACCTTTTGCTGAAAAAAGAAAACTGAATTTTCAAATGGCTTTAAAACGTATACAGATGTATTATTTTATCTTGACAGGAATCATGCGTGGTAGGGATGAGTAGCAACTGCGGTGGGGATAGTGCACCTATCGCCACAATGCGTCACACGCGTAATATTACGAGAGGGGAGGGCGGTGCATAAGGTGTCTAAAAACAAATTTCATTCTCGAAGCCAGTTAAGCAGCTCTTATAAACTAAGTTGGTATTCTTACTATAGTAGTACTCTCTACGCTTTTGTTGTATCTTAAATAGTACATAGGCATTTGGAACAAAACCCTGTTCTCCTCCAGCAGGCATGATAAACAACTGTCGGCCTTTCAATATCGCTGCAGAGTCCCTGTAACGTATTTCACTCCAGGCATATAGTCCAGTATGTGCTGTATTTATATAAGTTTCATCCATATAAACTATACAAACTTCACTTCGATATCTCCAAATATTTCGTAAATACTTAAGCCTTTTTGCACGTATGGTGCGATGTTCGATTAAAATTTGTCTGTCACGCTTAATGTTTTTTATTTCAAATATTCCTAGCTTCAAAAGAACTCTTCTTAATGTTCAGACACTGCCTTGGAAGTCAGTAGAATTTTTAGCTTCATAGGCACTTTCTTCAAAGTTCGTCTTTGTCTTTCTGTGTTTTAAAATTATTCATAGTTCGCCTAACTACTTCTGAATTAAAACATCCAAATTAGATTTTGTGCATTTTCTTAATATTTGTTTTCTGGGCATAGCGAAGGACGTTGTTGCACTAGCACCAATGACTTTTCTTTCCTTAATAACTCTCCTAAACTGCTTTCAGACACAACTGTTGCCTAAGATACCCTTCCCCAGATTTTTATAGCTGACCCAGATCATTGTTCCTTTTTTATAAATCTATGTATATTGGATATTTTCTCTCGTGTTTTAAATGTAGCACTTTATTTCCTAATGTGCTGCTAGGAGGCGTCATTTATAAATTCTCTCTTGGAACCAGGAGACAAACACATTTTGAAACAAGCTGTAGTGTTACCGAGTAGCTCTGCACGTGTTTAGTTGCTCGCAACTGGTACGCAACTGACCTGCACTCCCCTTCAGTTGCAAACGTTCTGAGGTAGACTCGTCCAGATACCACTGCGAATAGCTCTGCAGTTTTCAGGATACAAATATACATCTGTACTTATATTGAATCTGCATTTCAATCTTTTCATTGGAATTCAATACTGAATCTGATTGCGCAGATAATCTGACGGTAGGAGCAATAACATCATTAGGATTACAAAGTGCAGTAATGAAATACAAAATTTGTGTGAAGAATGTGGAATTAAAAATGAATACAAAAAGACAAAAGTAATGGTTTACGAAAAATAAAAATATGAGTTTTAGAAGGACAAGAATTAGAAGTTGTGGAAGTATTTGAGTACCTAGGGGTCAGGATGAATAGTGAAAAATGGGAAGCGCCACGTCAGGAACGGAATAGCCAAAGAGAGCCAGCAATATTAGAAATAAGCACCGCATGTTAAACTGTATAATGCAATTTCGAAGACAAAAGCTATGATTCACCCTTAGAACCAAGACGCTGGAAAGAACCCGTAGACAAAAGTGTTATTCAAGAGAAATATGCCATAGAATTCTATACTGACTGGAGCAAATCAGAAGAAAATGTAGGAGCACCTGCAGTGATATATCCCCACCAAGTTCTCATTCGTCAATTACAATAAAGATTACACCCAAAATGCACGAATAACCAGGCAGAGCAGTTGGTCATATGGAAAGCCTTACAGGAACTTGAAGATCTAGAGGATCTTCCCAAAGAAGAGAGAATAGTTGCATTGTATACTGACAGCAATGTTACGTTATCCTTGCTGAGAGATAATAGAAAACACGACTCACTAATCGCTGATATTCACAATACTCTGGCTGAACTACAAACACGACAGTGGACAATACACCTCAGCTGGGTGAAGGCCCACAATGGCACTGTGGGCGACGCAATAGCAGACAACTCCTGCAGGAGAAAGAATAATATGCAACAAAATTCCCAAATCTAATATTAAATCAGGAATAACAGTGTCATCGCTAAAAGAATGGCAAACTAGATGGACTAGCACCACAAAAGGAGTTGTCACGAAAGCATACTTCCCTCCAGTTCAAGATAGATTAAGAATAAAGCTTACAGCAAAACCAAAAATGACAGGCATGGTCACAGGACACGGAAAAACGAGGTCATATTAACATCGATTTAATACCATAAACGATCCGACTTGTACATGCAACAGAGCAGAGCAGACAGTCAATCATCTAATTTATGAATTTGCTAATACACAGAACGACAAAGTTCTATTCTCATCCGAGAAATATCATTAGAAGGAGGTACATGGCCAGTTAATAATCAAGTATTAATTTCAAAATATCTTAGAAGTTTTAACTAATTCATTAAATCCCTGGACATTTAAACAAATTATAACTATTAGGATACTTGGTTAATAAGATATACTTGTACAATGATTGTAAAAAGAACAAAAAAGCTGTGATGATCACAAATGTAAAAACATCATGTAAATAATACATGTAATGTTACCAAGGTAACGGGGTATGTAGCTATATATTAAATAAATAAAAAACAAAAAACACCGCATGTCACGCAAATGGTTAGAGAGAACTTGCTTAGTTTTGGTAGAGTCAGGGATGTTGAACATTTGCAGAAGTATGGGGGATGTGAAAAGCAAATAATGTAATTTTGTGGGTTCGTAAAATTAAAAGTCCAGTTTGGGAAATTCAAAATGTGCTTTACTTCCGTAGAAGTGCACTTTGTACACCTCTGATAACCGCAGAATGACGTAACATACATACGCAATCTTCTAATCCGTCTCTGCACCTCACGTCACTCGCCTTGCCGAACTGAACTGTCCAAGCCCAAGTCGAATACTGACAGGCTGTTAACGGCCAGAAGGGTTTTGCTGCGTGCCCACCCAGGTTTTGGGTCTCACCGCAGGTTGAAAATTTTGATGATTTACAGGATGAGGTGGGATTATTTTAATGAAGAAATTTGATGAGGTAGCACTTGTACAGGATGCCAAACCGCTTTTTTGTTTAACTCCTTGTGTTTTATTTTGCTAAAGTGGGGTAAATTTTGTAGCCAAACAGCTCCTTTGGATATTTTGAAGTTCAGCTTATGCTGCTGTATGGATTAACTCCTTTGTTACCTCGGGTGCCCTCAAGCCATACGGGGTACCCGGTAAAGCCTGAAGCGGCGTCTCGTAGCGTCGTAATCTCCTAGAGACCGAACCAGGGCGCTTCTATGAGCTGGAATTTGAGCGTAGAATTTTGTCACCCGGCGCCTGATTTCGTCCTCCACGTACGGGACAAGAGAAGCTTCGTGAAGCAACCTCACGGGGAAAGAACGACCCACAGAATAGATGGATCGGAGTCCTCTATTCTGTGCACGCTGAAGGTATGCTATCCGGCTATCTGCAGCCATGTCCCAGATTTCACAGGCGTACAACATGAGTGGGATTATCAGCGCTCGAAGGAGGTGTAACTTTAAGCGGACTACCATCGAGCCCGAACCCAGCATTGGGTACAGAGAGGCAATAGTCCCCTGTACTCATGCCGAGAGGTCCCTGATGTGTCCGCGGAAAGTGAGGCCTTTATCAAGTTGAACGCCCAGGTACTTGAACGCCCACTCTATCCTTCGGCCTCTAAAGTGGAAGTTGGGGCAGTCAGCGGGGGTGTGGCGCTTTGTAAGAAGAATGGAGTGGCTTTTGTCCGGATTTACGGACATCCGCCATCGCCTACACCACTCTTGTGCGAGACGGAGGTGTCTCTGGATTGGGTTGAAGGCTCTGAGTATGTGTCTGTTTTTTTTTTTTCAGAACAACAACACGTTGTCAGCGCACTCTGCCATTTCGACCTGTGTTTGAGTTGGAAAATCTGCCATGAACACATTAAAGAGTGTGGGGGATGGTACAGAGCCTTCGGGGACTCCGCTCTCACGGGTCTCAGGGTAGATTTTTCCCCGCTACTGTGACTTTAAATGTTCTGTGTCTGAGAAAGCTGTGTAGGATGTTGATTAGCTGTGTAGGTAACCCCAGTTGGATAAGTTTGAAGATCAGCCCGGCATGCCATGTCGTGGAAAAGGCACTGAACTGTCCAACAGACCAGCAGACCAGCAGAAGAGACGAGTCGTCCAGGTTTACCTGGACGGAGTGTATGCTGCCCAGCACCTAGCCGCTTATTGCGTCTTTATCTGGGCAGTATAGAAGAGTCATTAGTGTCGCAGGCGATTGTTTTGGGCAATGGACATATCTAGCCTTGGTGTGCGCCGTCGCCCCGTGTAGGGGGGATGCGCCAATGCTGGCTGCGCTCTTCCGCCTGCCTGGGAGACATCAGAGCACAGTCCGCTAAACAGGCTAGAGGGAAAGGATCCGTGTTACTGTATAAAGTTTACCTAGCCCATTACCGGGCTTAGGAAGTTGGAGTCAGGGGAATGTGGCCCTGTTCAGTGTTAGGTACGCAAGGCATCTTTGGGTAGCCGGTAGCTTAGTCGCCGGCGAGGAACCCTATGGTCGTATCGGCCTAGGGTATTCACCAGTATGTTGGGGTGGGAGTCCAGCTTATCGTAGATGGTGCGGGTTCTTTCCCGCACCACGTCAAGAATATACGGGACCCCAGAGTGAGTGTGTAGGATGTGGGACGGAAATCTCCGCCCGGTATCGTAGATCATGCGCAATGCCCTGTTCTGGACGTACTGGAGTCTGCGAATATTGGTGGGAGCCGCTGATCCCCAGACTTCGCAGCCGTACAGAATCAGGAGCGGTATGATCGCCCGATATAGGCGTAGTTTGAGGTGAGTAGGCATGGTGGACTTAAATATGGAGTATAGCTGTGTTAGCGCTGTATGCCCTTGTCCGGCTTTGACCCGGATATGAGGTGCGTAGGTGAGTCCGCGATCCAGGTGGACGCCAAGGTATTTGGCAGTGGGAACCCAAGGGATTTGCCTCTGCCTCAACCTCAGCGACCAGTCTGGTCGCCTAGCTCGGACCTTAGCCAGGAGAAGGCACTGAACTGTCTAGTCCGGTCCATCATTTTATACAATCATTGGCTGTATCACGAAGGTTGGCGAAACTTCCCGAAGCTTCACGCCCTTTCGAGCTGGTAGGCGAAGGAGAAAGAACTGTCCAGCCACTTGCCTGACTCCTTCTCTCCTCCGCAAGTGATTAGTGCTGAAAAATTTCACAAGGGCATAAATGAAATGGAAAGACTACCAGAGAAAATGGAATGTGAATGTGATAGCTAATTATTGCTGGTCGCTGAAAAGAGATGTATCATTTTTTTTCTATAGTAGGAGCTTTATGAAGCGTTCATTTCAGTTCATGCCAGTATGTAAAATACTGGTTAAATATTCAAATTTAAGCGCTGATGTGAAACATTAGTTAATTTTGAAGACTGTTGTGTTCACAGTAAATGATTTACTAACTTATATTTAATAATATCACAAATTCGATATAGGCTAGTATAAAATTGCATACTTTAGTGTTTCCTACGTTGTGCAAAATTGGTATGTGATAGAGGAAAACTAAGTTCATATTTTGATTCATTAGGCATAATGACATATTCAAATAAAAACCCTAAAGTAATAGTTAAATTTTGCATATCAGTTGATCCCTTCTACGTTCAGCCTGTTGAGGTGTGAGTTCATGAGATACAGCTTCTGTATGATTTTCCGGGTGGTCTTAATTTTCTTGCAAAAGTTGGCGTGTATCACGAATGCTGGAAGACCTGGCTGCTAAGCAGGCTGGGATAGGTAGGGTAAAGAAATGGCAACAGATTATAAAGCTAGGTTATGGAAATATATATGTAATGTAAATAAACACATTGTAATTGGCAAGTCCTATTAGAATTAATAAATATTAAATCTAATAGTTGCTCGTATACTTAATATGCACATCCCAGTAAAACAATATCTGAATTCTGAGGTGTACAATTGGTCCAGAACATAATCGGCTGATAACATGCATGACGTACGTGACCCTGTCAATACTTAAACAGGTTTAACGAGTATTAGCTGAATTTATTTTTGAGCACATCCAGATAACAAAGTGGTGATTAATGTAAGCTCTCCACAGAGTGATCTAGACGGGCAGAGATTAGGTGTGCTTCTGCTGTTTGACAGAGTATAAAAGGATAAGCGTAATAACTTTGTTGTTGTCCACATTATTGATGAAGGTCGATGTATTTCATCACTGCAGTGGTAAACAGCAACCAGCAAGTTGACGAAACACAAATTGCTTATCCTATACGCCAGTCACAGTCATAAAATATGTAATTATTGGCCATATGCTGTTAACTAACCTACATCTGCTTGTGAGTTTTATTTTAAAATTTAGATAATGCTACAACCAATACTAAACCATTAAAGCTATCTGATGCAACATTACTGTAAAAGCGGACAAAATAATTTGCATTTATTATAGATATAAACGGATTGCAACATTTGTGCTACGTACTTAGAGCAAGTAAAAAGAAAAAGGACTATGATACATCAAAAACTTCTTAATCAAAATTTAATAGATAATACAGAATGATTACTATTGGTTGGTCTCATAAATTCGTTTGATTCTTGTTACGTGTTTAGGACAAAGAACGCCTGCACTGTATGCCCGTATAACTACGGTAACAAAGTTGCCTAATTATCTAGGGGTAATCTGTTTCCATACGCAAGGTCATCGAAAGTAAACAAGGCAATGAACTTTTCAAAATAAACCTTATTTTGTGCAGAGTGCACCATTATTATCAATAACATATCTCCATTTCTCAGGAAGCTTATCAATTCCATTTTTCCAGAATCTTGCAGTTTTCTGGTTGACGAACTCTTCTACGGCGAGTTTGCAATTCTCCAAGGAAATGAAATGTGTAGTGTTTAACGCCCGCTTTTACTACATACGGCACCGCAGGCGATGACACTGATGATACATGAGATGAAAATGGAGCACCGGTGGAATGAGATGGCAGGGAAAACCGGAGATCCCGGAGAAATCCCGTCCCAGTGCCGTGTTGTCCACCAAATATCTCACTTTGCGGTCACCTGGGATCGAACCCGGTCCGCCTAGGTGAGAGCCAAGCGGTCTAACCACTGAGCCACGGCGCGGCCAATCCTCCAAGGAAGTAAGGCGTTTGCCATTAAGGAAGTTTTGCAGGGATCGGAGTAAATGATAGTCGGATGGGGCAAGGTCTGGAGAATAAGGCGGGTGAGGTAACAAATCCCAGTCGAAATCCCGTAATTTCTCACGAGTTAGCATAGAAGTGTGTGGTTTGGCATTGTTTTGATGAAAGATGACTCCACCATTAGATGCTAACTCTGGCATTTTCTCTTCTAGGGCAATCTTCAGACGATCCAACAGAGAACAGTATTTCTCTGAATAGATGGTCTCCCCAGGAGGAAGAAATTCGTAATAAATAATTCCTTTCCAGTCCCACCAAATGCACAGCATAATCTTCTCAGGATGAAGCCCTGGTTTAGGAATTGAGAGTGGTGGTTCCCCTTTCTTACGCCATGACCTTCTCTTTCTGATGTTGTACACAGTCCACTTTTCGTCTCCTGTAGCCAGCTGTTTCAGAAAAGGTGCAGTTTCATTGCGTCTTATCAATGTGTCACAGATGGAAACGCGCTGAACTAAATTTTGTTCACTCAGTTCGTGCGGAACCCATACATCCCGAAGATTTACGTATCCAAGTTTCTTTAGGTGCCTGGCTACATTTGCATGAGATAAGTTTAGCTCCTGACCTACCTCCTGGGTTGTTATTCTGGGGTTGTTCGTAATCATGTCCTTCATCCTTTCCTCATACGTAACCACAGGTCATCCAGAACGAGGTTTGTCTTTCACAGAGAAGTTCCCAGCTTGAAATCGAGTAAACCATTTTTGACATGCCCGATTCGCCACTGCATCTTCTCCGTAAACAGCACAAATTTTCCGTTGAGTTTGTGAGGCTGCTTCACCTTTACGGTAATAAAACAGCATTAAATGTCCAAAATGTTTTTGCTTGCCTTCCATATTAACATTCATAAGTTACAACTCCACACTGTTCCATCCACAAACTCGTACTGAAGTTTGGTTACCAATTCTTACATAAGTTGACCTATTTACCTTTGGCCGTGAGGTCGCTGTGGTTTGTGTTCATAGCATTCTTTTCAATTATTGTATTTGTAAACAAACCCCATATTGTTAGGTAACTTCTTTGACGTAAAAGTAATGGGGGCATGCAGTGTTCTCAGGAGTTCTTAGTCGTAAACACGTAACAAGAGTCGAACGAATTTATGAGACAACCCGATATATTTAGTCATGAACTCTTAGTCTCTATAGTTCACGAGAGCTGCGAGATTGGTGTAGGCAGAGTGCACTATAACTTCTTGTTGGAATACAATGTTCGCTCTACCTAGTATGGGCACGTGATGCAACAAATATTATAAGAATTAACCGGCCAAATGCATAATGGAAATAACAGCATAAAACGACAACCAACTTGAGGTAAGAACAGACAATAAAGGGAAAACAAAAGGCTTCCAATAGTACGTAGGTGGAAAAAATCCAATAAAGCAGAAACAAGGAAAAATTACATCCTACCCTCCAAACCACACAACCGAATAAAGCAGTTCACCAACACGTAAATTGTTGGCCATAATATCGGAAAAATCATATACCTCGTGGGCTTCAATATGAGCTGATAATGGAGTAAAACAAGGAAAAAGCGATTAAGCGCTATACATCTGGAACCCTTAACTAAAGTTTTGTTATAACGGAAATTATGTCACTGTTAAAAGAATAAAAGAATGTGCCTCAGATTCTCATGGTTATCCCCGTCGCGATAAGCAAATTTTAAGATATAACTATTAAAAGCAGTAGCATTATTAACAATGAAGTATTCACCATATTTGAGTTTGATTTATGAGTCACTATGTTTACACTCAAACTTCACTTACTTGTTGTTGTATAATTGAAACGTTTTCAAGATCATTCGATCTCATCCTCAGCTGTTTGGTGACTAAATGAACCTTCCTCTTCTTCCACTACTACGGAGCTCCGATCACTCTCAATCTGGTGTTAGGGGCACTAAGTTTTAATACTTCATTTAATGCCGGGATTTCAAAATTTATAACTTTACCACGGTTTTTGTTTATGAATATTTTTCCCAAGTATCCAATTCTATGGGTGTACTTAAAGATTTTAACAGTTTAATGTTGTGGTCAATGTTGTGGTTTTCTGTCCAAAAATGGTGTGAAACTGCAGATTTTTCTGTTTGTTTCAACTTAATGTTCCTCTGGTCTTCTTTTTGCCTGGTTAACAAGTTTCTCTTAGTTTTTCCTATGCAGCTTTTTTCACAGGTTTCACAATTAATATGATAAATTCCTGATTTAAAATGGTTAGGGATTGTATTTTTCAGTGGTTTATTTAGCAGGTTCCTCAGACTGAATTTGTTTTGGTGTGCTAGTTTTAAGTTTAGTCTTTTGAAAATCTGTTCAAATTTTCTAAAAGCCATAGATGGTAGGTGAGTTTTCTATATTGACAATTTGTGTTTTAAGTGGTGTGAGAGTGGTATTTATTGATATTATCTTCAGTTTTTCTTTTCTCTTCATCATGTTCCTTATGATGGCTGCAGTTTCACACCATTTTTGGACAGAAAACCACAATATTGGCCACAACATTAAACTGTTAAAATCTTTAAGTACACCCATAGAATTGGATATTTGGGAAAAAATATTCACAAACAAAAGCCGTGATAAAGTTATAAATTTTGAAATCCCGGCATTAAATGAAGTATTAGAACTTAGTGCCCCTAACACCAGATGGCAGAGTGATCGGAGCCCCGTAGTAGTGGAAGAAGAGGAAGGTTCATTTAGTCACCAAACAGCTGAGGATGAGATCGACTGATCTTGAAAACGCTTCTATTATACAACAACAAGTAAGTGAAGTTTGAGTGTAAATATAGTGACTCATAAATCAATCTTAAATTTTAAGATACTTACGTTTTTCTTGTTAGGAACTTGATTTTAGTTTGGACAGGTAGCACGGTTGGTAGATGAAAGGAATCAGTACTCCCTATGATCACTAGAGGTCTGTTTGTTAGTTCACCCCTCTATGTTGGTAGCTCCACTAGTTTTTTTAGGGGGGGGCAGGGCTTTGGTAAAATCCCATATGGCCATCGAATGGACAAATAAGAAATATAATGATAATGTAAGGAAAATTAAGAGGATGGGAGGAGACTAGATCTGTAGATCACTTTTTTTAAGAAATTGCAGAAGAGCTTGGTATACAGGTTTGTGGCATAACTGTAATGTGGTGTTGACGCTAGCGGGAAAAGGAACAAACTGTTGAAGTAGGTGGCGGAGAAAACAAGAACGGTGGGCTCGGTAGCGAGAGCAACTGAACAAGAGATGATTGAGGTCAGCGGTTTCGCCTGGGTCATCAGGACATACAGGGGAATCGATGAGACGTAGTCGGTGTAGATGCGCAGGGTAATATCCATGTCCAAGTCGCATTCTAATGATGGAGGTGAGAGGTCGACGTGCAATCCTGAAACTGGAGAACCAAGAGGTCGTGGATAGATGCATCTGAACGGCGGCGTAGTGTTTGCCTTTGATGGACTGAGAACGAATCCAGGCGTCATTCCAGCGGCAATAGGCGTCACGCCGAAGGAACGGGAAGAAATCCGCGATGCCTTGAAAGGAGCCTTGGGTGAGTCCCTCTTTTGCCAGGCGATTGGCGACTTCGTTGTATCGAATTCCGACATGCCCTCTGATCCAAAGGAAGTGAGTTTGATATCCGACTATGATAGCTGCGTTCACCAACGTCAGGATCTCGTAAAGATAACAGTGCATATATCTCGTCCAGAGGGGAGATGAGAGTCTCTGCAGCACACTCTGCGCATCGGTTAAGATCAGCAGTTTGGGGAAGCCCCAAGGAATCCCATGTTGCAAAGCGTCACGAATGGCCAGAACCTCCGCAGTGTAGTTGGAAGCCTACATAGGTAGGCGGTATCGAGCCAGGGCATTAGTAGAAGGCAGTGGCAGCTGGTGGGTTAAATTATTGGTAGTGCACAAATGAAAAATAAAATACAGAGTAGTAATGACTCACCTATTTATACAGATTCTCTGCTCTACTCTCCTTAGACCTGGCGAATCTATCGATAACTTTTGCGTTGAAGTCGCTGATCTTCATAACAAAATCTCTCTCAATTGAAAGCATTGCTAATGCTGACAATCGGTCCTGTGACAATGTGTTCCTAAGGAAAGTTTTTATTCTTTTTAAAGTTGAGAAACAGCATTCTGCTTCAGCGGTAGACATTGGCATAGTTAACAGTACTCGGAGGAGTTTGATATATTCGCTGAGTGTAGTACAAAATTGTTTTCCTTATTGAAGTCCATCAAGCTCAAAGCGCCGGACATTCCACGAAATTCCTCTCAACTGTAAATTACAGTCAGGTCTCTAGGAAGTTTTGTTCGAATGATAAAAGGATAGAACCTTATTGTTTCTCTAAGGGAATCCTCTGGAAATGTCTTAGAAATTTTCTTGATGAAACAAAGTTCAGGCTACCAGATGCCCCGTGAAGCTGAATCTGTCCTTTGCTTCTCTAAGAATATCACATACTTCAACAGCTTCTCTTCTTTTCACATCATGATTTTCTATTCTTCTCCTCTTAATTGCAGTTTCTTCGTGTTCCTCGGTATCCACGCTATTTCTCACCTTTTGCACTTCCCTTTCAAATGCGTTTAGCTGGGCGATGACAAGTGTTGCATTGCAGTCTGGATTCTGCAGCTGATTGTACAAAATGTCCACATGTGGCATGATCTTGTAGAAGAAAGACAGCCAGAATACAAAATTATAATCTTTCAAAGTGGCCCTAAACCCAGAAACCTGAACAAGTGTGGCGTAGTTGTTTAACAGAGCTTTCTTCTGAATAACCTCCATGCATTTAATTAAATTCTCCCTGTGTTCGGAAAGCAGAGCACACAGAAGCTAAGCCTGATGGTCACGCTATAGCCGTTGCTAAGAGTAGGAGGAGCTAGGTTTATAAACCTCCATTTAAGCAATGTATAAGAAGCCACTCCCATCTCTTCACCTTCCCACAACCCCCTCAGAAAGCCTACATTTGGGCGAAATATTAGGTTAACTCTTCGCTGCAAACCTGCGGCTCCTATAGCTAATCGCAGTTTATTTCGACTTCTGCGGTCATGGGCAGCTACAGACGATAAGCATAATGGAAACATGTTTGTATATAAAACAATGCAGAGAAGTACAGCTTTAATGTGCAAAATGCATCTGTTGTATATGCAGAATCAGTGGGTGTAGCGCAAACCTGCAACTTTATGGAGGAACCGCCCCTGCTGAGAACGAATCCAGACATCATTCAAGCGGCAATAGGCGTCACGCTGAAGGACCGGGATGAA
The DNA here is from genome assembly GCA_030765055.1 of Mantis religiosa. Taxonomy (NCBI): domain Eukaryota; kingdom Metazoa; phylum Arthropoda; class Insecta; order Mantodea; family Mantidae; genus Mantis; species Mantis religiosa. The sequence continues at coordinate 9,567,858 of CM060951.1, forward strand.
ATCCGTGATGCCTTGAAAGGTGCCTTGGGTGAGTCTCTCTTTTGCCAGGCGATCGGCGACTTCATTGTATCGAATTCTCACATGCCCTCTGATCCAAAGGAAGTGAATTTGATATCCGACTATGGTAGCGTTGTTCACCAACGTCAGGTTCTCGTAAAGGTAACAGTGCATATATCTCGTCCAGAGGGGAGATGAGAGTCTCTGCAGCACATTCTGCGCATCGGTTAAGACCAGCAGTTTGGAGAAGCCCCGAGAAATCCCATATTGCAAAGCGTCACGAATGGCCAGAACCTCCGCAGTGTAGTTGGAAGCCTCCATAGGTAGGCGGTATCGAGCCAGGGCATTAGTAGATGGACAGACGTATGTATAACCTACTCCATCAGCAGATTTAGAACCTTCGGTGTAGATCGTGGTGACTCCTCTAGTTGGACGTCACGTTTCTCTATAGCAGTAGGCTTCCATTTCACCACTTCTTCCAGCTGCTGGCATAATTTACACTACAGTGGACTAATTAGTGCAGAATATTATTTATTAGTCAGGTTCTAATCAGCTTTATGATGCAATACCCATTACATTGTCTGGCAAAATCGTTCTATATTGTTATGTAAAAGATTAATATGGGCTTCTGATTTAAAGTGTACACATATGATTGGTTCTCGAAGGCAAAAATTAACATTTAGAATGAGAGGGAAAAAGAGGTGGAGGAATGTGGTAGCTAATGGATTTTTAATACATTTCTAACGCATACGACACAGTGAAATGTTAGCATGATTTTATGTTCTTTGCGCATTTTGAGTAAGCTTTTGATACGACAAACAAGAAAGCTCTAGTTTGGAAATTGAATATTAAAGGGGTAAGTGGAAAATATATAACACTAGAGAAAACATATGAAGGGTTGAGGTTTTGTATAAGGTGGGAAAAATATAATTACTGAGATGAGAGAAGGAAAATAAGAGCTTAAGACAAGGATGCAAACTGAGACCACTTTTATTTAATTTATTTATAGACGAGACAATAGATAAGGTTAAAGAAGGGAATCAGCACTGTCCAGTAATAGCAAACAAAGAAATTCCTGGACTGCTATATGCGGATGACTTAATGGTAGAATCTGTAACGGTAGTAGGATTACAGAAGGCAATAGGGAAGGCAATATGGAATAGGGGGGAATAGAAATAAAGCTAAATAGGTAAGTCGAAAGTTATGGTCTTCAAGAAGGGAGTTAAACTTAAAAAAAGCTATAAAAATGGGGTACTGAACGGCATAAGGGTAGAAGCAGTCAATGAATTTGAATACTCAGGGATGAGGTTGAATAACAATGGAAAGTGGAAAGCACATAGGAGAAAAATTGAAGAACAAGGAAGGGTGGTAATGAATGGTATAATAATATGAAAACATAAGGTAGAAATGACAACCAAGTGGTTAGAAAGAATGTATAAAGCACTAGTGGAATCCAAAATGCAGAATGCTGTGGAGGCCTTGGGGGAAGGCGTATAAGTAAACAAAACGGAGGACTAAAATTACAGAAGGCTTTGTAAAGAGCTACTAGGCTTACCAAGATCAGCACCTACGGAAGTAGCTTTACAGTGTGTGCAAGTTAAGAAGAGCGCTGGATTTCCGGGGTAGTGCGGGTAGAGGGGAAGTTGCGAGAGCTAACGCTCTTTTGTTTCTGCAGTGTGGTCAACTTTAAAAAACACAGTTCAGCAAAAGATATGCGCCGCAAGTGTGAGCTCTGTGGACAAACATTAAATTGAACTCGATCCTATTAACTGTATATTTATATTCTTACTATTTATGAAGCACATTAAAACAGTAAACAAATTTGAGAGTCATAAATACTCATTCGCTTTGTGATTCTTCGATTTCTGAGTCTACTGCATCAGTTTCATCGCTAGTATCCTCTGATCTGTTGATCACATTTTCAATTACACCATTATTTCTCCAATATTTCATTTCCAGTTCTTGCAGTATCCTTCCCAATCCGTGTCATTTACAGAAGAGAATGCTTCTATAGCAAATTTCTGCAGATTTGTGGCTGACATATTACCATTAACGTTGTGTCCTCTGAAAACGTTCTTTATTTTTCCCACGCCAGTTCAATTGCATTCAGATCACAGTTATACGGAGGTAAACGAATAATAGTGTGTCCACTTTCGAGAACCACAACATCCACAACATAGGTAAGTCTTGCTCCTAGGTTTGTTGGCCTCTATTAAATACCGGTGTAGCTTTGGTAATGGAGGGAAATAGAAAGCTAAGGAGAAATATACAAAGGGCTCAGAGCAAGAGAAAAAGAAAGATAAAAGAGCAAGATATAAGGAGAAGGAGGAAGCCAAAAAGGAAAGGATTGAAGGGAAAAGAAGAAAGAAAGGAAACATCACTATTAGTCATTACCATACACAGATCACAGCCTTACCTGCTTTTTCCTGGTGTTTTGGGGGATTCATTGGGATGAGATGTACAAAACGATTTAATACGCCTGACAGTGCTGACGCTTTTTCCTGTGTAAGCATATTTGCTGAGTGTGAACATCAACTGGTTGTTATCCTTTTCTATATCGTAACTTTCTGCAACATTCGCTATTATTTTGCGGCCATCACTATGCACGACTCCACGTGCATGTTTCCTAGTCGGAGTTCGTTGCTCGGAAGGTACATATGATGCTGAGTTTGGTGTGCCCTCAGCTATAATTACAAGCTGGTTAATCTGCAGTAATTAACCTCAAATTTGCACAAAACGAATGCACACAGAAAACAAAGAACGCGCGTAAATGCTTAGCATATTAGTCACTAGATGTCAGAGTGTACTAGTGTAGTGTACTCGTACAACGCATTTCATGTTTATAAGTTGGCATCTGTGTTTACGGAGTTAGCCGAAACCTACCGAGTGAGGACTTAGAAGACGAACGCTCAAGATAAATTGCGCATATTGTAGTAGAATTGGAAAGGACAAGACAAAATGGAATGCTAATGGAAAGAATAATAAAATTTTGGTATAGGTGCTTGGCCAAAGACGAAGGAGAAATTATGAAGTTATGCATGAAACAGCCATAAAGATAAAAGAACTCAAATATTTGGTGGGCAGAGATAGGAGGAATTATGGGAAAAAATGGACAGACAGACAGACAGACAGATAGATAATTTATTCATCTTGTAAATCATACATTGTACATGACTACTATGATATAAGACACGTCAAATTCTGAATTTACAGTGCAATTAATTATACTTGTAAATTAACAAGTCGCATCCAATAAGGACAAGTCAGAGTTTGTACAAAATAATGATTTATACAAATATCTCAAGAATTTTATAATATACAAAATTAATTCAGAAATTTAACAATATTATAAACTTTTCATAAATTCCCTAACAGTATAAAACCAGATCTCTAGCAGGTATGCCACAATTGACTTTTTAAATGCTGAAAAATTGCAAGTGGTTTTATTGGCTATAGACAGTTTATTAAAAAAGTGATTCCTGGGTTTATTACACTGTTTTGATGAGCTCTTGTGTTACTTGTATTCACATGAATATCCATTCTCTGTCTGGTATTATGGTTATGAACTGTGTCACTAAAGGTACAGTGACCTTTTCCTGTCATTAAATTTTTCTTTATAAATTTTAAAATTTCAAAAATGAAAATACATGGGAGAGGTAAGCTTTTAAATTTTTTAAATAATAGTCTGCACGTAGATGTTCATTTAACTACTCCAAGTATTCTTAGAATCCTTAAGGCATTATGACTAATCTTTAACAATGTGGAATGTGATATATATGGAGATTAGAGGAAAGGAATACAAGCGATGTGGGTAAAATAGTAAAATGTAGAATACAAGATATACTTTTTTATCTATCCAGATTTATTGAACCCTATATTACACAGTGCTATATTAGAGTTAGAGTTGGTACATAAAAATACACAATTTTAACAAAAATATTTAAAATACTAGAAGGAAGAAAATATGTTATAATCTGATGCACATTAATTTAAACTATTTCAGACGTTTAAACACTGAGTTTATAAACATCATGAAGTACTTATACTGTTGTGGCTTCATTAGCAAGGATGTGAGCGGAGCAGAAAATTCAGTTCTTATAGGGTCTAGCTTGAATATTAATTCTTGTCTTTTTCTCCAGAAAATGGGACAACAGAAAAGGAGATGAACCACAGTTTGAAATTCTTCACCACACATGCATTCTGGGTTGGATTTTAAGTGAAAGCGTGATAAGTATTCACCAAATTTACCATGTCCACTTAAAAATTGTGTCAAAACAAAATTTGGTACAAGAGTTTCACATTTCCCTCTGTCACATACACTAGGGAAAAATAATGTTTTTGTTAAACTTCCATTTGGAGTTGTTAGCCATTGTTGGTTCCATTCTTCAAGAATATTTTGATGTATTATTCTCCTTACAGTAGAAATAGGACATAAAGAGTATGTCACAGGAAGATTGGATTCTGCAGCAATCAGCTCTCTCGTGACCTAAAATTCAACTGTGTCCTTTAAGCCATCCCATGCAAATATGTCCTGGATGGTTTTGAAGCATGGTTTCGATTTCATGTGCTAATGAATTTAAGTTGTATTTATCATTAATAGCGAGAAGAGCTGATTGTGAATCACTGTTCCCATTAGCAGTACACCATTTTATAGCTTCTTTAATTGCTAAGAGCTCCGACTGGAATACAGAACATTCAGGTGACAATTTAATAGAAATATAGAATAGAAGCTATAAAAAGACAGGAAATACGTGGAAGTCTAGAAAATGTGAAATCATTATAATTTTACTAGAAAATAAAACTAAACTGGGGACGAGTAACATACGTAGATTACTGCAATAGTTAAGAGAGAGAAGGGATAGCTTGGATGAGAACAGGAACAATATTTCTAAGAGGGATAAGAGGTAGGGAAAAGGGAATTTGTGAATTGTGTGGGGAAAAAAGTGTAGAACACTGTGTATCCGAATGCAAGCAGTTAGCAATATGGAGAAAATAGGTCTTGGAAGAAAAATGGGAGAAGTAGCGAAGAAGATAATGGCTATCAAAATGTTAACGGGCTGGGAGGAAAAGAAGGTAAGAAGTATTGGTGAGTTCTTGCAGAAAGTAAAAGAAAAATGGGCCAGAAATGTAAAGAATATAAGAAAGGAAGATGAGGGGGTGGAATGGGGCTAATTAAGTAACAAGGAGGTATGGAGGTTAAGAGCTACCTGGCAGAGCTGTAGACCAGGGTGTCATGTAAGACAATATGGCAACAAGATAAAGACAAATAAATGTAGTCTAAAGTTGTAAATTGTAAAATTTTGGGAATATGCACAATAAATATACATCACTAGTTAAGATAGTGTAAGTTTGGGATACGTTTGGACATTCAGTTCTAAAATAGACCACCTTATTCTGTGCTTCAGTTTCTTATGGTTTTCCCCGGGTCGATAAACAAATGCTAACTTACATTCCTAACTGACAGATGCATAGGACATAGTCAAATGTTAGCACGGTTTTGTGTTTGTAGAATATATAAATGTAAACTATACTGTGACTACTTTTTATGTTGCTATGGCAATGTGTGGTTCGAGGACACTCCAGTTACAGTAAACATTGAAAAGCGCATTTTGCTCTCATAATAATTGTGACCACATATGTTTAATTATTCAGTACATTACTCATAATTCCACACGGCATAATTAATTTATGAATTATTCATAAGTTTCTAATTTGTTTTCATTTTCACATCTGTCTGCTTTTTGAGTGACATTAACTACTATATAAACAACACCGCGCTTCTAATGATGCAGAAGTTAAAAGCGAGATTTCACCCTGCGAGCACAGAACACTGTAGCGTCCGTATTGTGACTTTGTGGGTTCGTAGAACTAATAGTCCAATTTGCAGACCTTCAAATCGTTCTTTATTTGCTTAGAACTGCACTCACAGCTGCAGTATGACATCACATACACAATCATAATCTACTAGTCGGCCACAAAATGAATGCACTCGACGAGAAGAGTTACTAAACAGTTACGTCACAAGTGGGCGGAGTACAGTACGTACAGTGCGGATTATTCAAAAATCAACAATACCGAGATATTTCTAATGTGACGTGCAAATGTAGTGCAAGAGAGAGCCAAGAGCGAGAACAAGTCGTCCGGGTGCTCCCGGACGGTGGGTAGAGCGCCACGGTACCTATCCGCTGAGCGGATTTACCCGTGCGGTCTTATAGGATTGGTCATTTCTCCAAAGTTTGGATGTCCTTGTTAACTGATGGACCTGATTCGGCCTCTGCTATGCTCCTGGCGGCAGGATGAGCTTCCAGTTAGGAGACCAGTGCCCTAAGCCGCCACGCTATGAGCGGCACGCGTTGCAGAGCTCCTCCAGTGTGGCGGGGCCAGGAGCGAGAGGTAGGATGGTTGGGGACCATTTAGGTTGTGGTTCGCATTTGGGTCACACATGGGGGGACCTGACTGCCGGGGGTCAGCCGACAGGTCAAATCCAGCCCTAGTGTGGCCGGGACAGAGTGTAGTGCTGAAGGGATGAGAGGCTGGTGTCACCACCCAAGGGCGTCCTTGGGGAGGCGGTAGCTCTTTCTCCTCCTGGGCACACGGTGGTCATATTGACCTAGTGTGTTAACTAGGTGGTTGGGATAACGTGTAATTCCGGCATACAATGTGCGTGAGCGTTCACGCACAACGTCCTCAACGTAAGGTATGCCAGAATGGGTGCGTAGGACGTGTGATGGAAACATACGTTCGGTACCGTAGATAATTCTAAGCGCCCTGTTCTGCACGGCTTGCAGTCTGCGGATGGTGGTACGAGCCACCGATCCCCAGACCTCGCATCCATATAGGATTAGTGGCGGGATGATCGCACGATACACCCGTAGTTTCAGGCGAGTGGGCATGGTTGATCGGAATATGGGGTACAACTGCCTGAGCGCTGCATGGCCGAGGCTGATTTTTTCACGGGCATGTGGGGTGAAGGTGTGGCCGCGGTCCCAGTCGGACACCCAGGTATTTGGCAGATCGGACACAAGGGATCCTTCTCTGCCAAATGTAGTGCAGTTCAATACGGTGCTTCTTTAAACCTTTTCTTCTGCAGTTAAAATTCTCATAGTATAGTGTCAGTTGTAGTGCTCGTGACAAAAATGGCGTGTGTTTTGAAGAGTTAAATTCCGGAGGTACCTAGAAAGTTATAAACAAGAAGAGTACCCCATTCTGATGAAAAGCACGTCTATATGTATATATGAACTGTATATATAGTTCTGTAGACAAGAAATAAAGCAGAAAAGTTACTCGTACACCTTGAGAAGGCAACAGTTGGGTCAGCAAAAATAGTGGAATGTCTGGGAGAGCCATCATGAATAGAAAATGCTTCAGGAACTGGGTTTGAGGTTATTACTTCGAGGAAAAATTGAAATCATGCAAAATCACATCTCTTGATGAGTTTGAAAAGTGCGTTGTGCATAGAAAACTTTTAGAGTGCTATGGACAGGAAAAGGAAGTTCCTACTTCCAGGAAACTTCTGAACTTCGCTAAAGAATAAATATTGTCGCCAGGCCATTGTTGATTGAAGGCGCCGCGGGCAACGAGAACTAAGAGACCGCAGTGCAGTACGGAAATAAAAGCTCGCCGAAATGGTGGGCGGGAGGTGCCCGTTGATGCTATATGCCTGCGAGGTCTGGGGCATGGCCGCAGATTCCTGGCTGGCATATCTTCAACGCGCTCAGAATACAGGACTTAGGTCCATCTATTCTGTAGGCCGATTCTTCCCAGTAAGATTCCTCCATGAAGCCTCGGGTCTTCCATACGTGGAAGATGAAATTAGACGCCGGGCTACAAAATTATAGGAACAGTTACCTTTGCACAGAAGTGTCCTGGTTAGGTCTCTTGGTGATTATGATCCCACCAGACGTCGTCGCCGACTATTCCGGGTCACCTGCATGGCTTGCGGGCATCCGAGGTAACCACGGAGAAATTCCAGCAGCAGCAAAAGCTGAGATTCCATAATCTACCAAGAGTTGTTGGTCTCAAAATTAACAAAATATCAGTTCAAAATCAAAATAAATCCTTCAATGCCAGGGTGCTAAAGGAAAGCATTCTATCCTTCCAGAGGAGTAATAAACTACCTCGTAATCAATCCACCATCCTCAAACAAAAACAGCCATCCTAACCCATCCCGAAAAGAAAATCCTCTCTGTGGTTAAACCCTATCCTGGGTGGGCACACAGCAACAATCTTCGGGCTAACACAGCCTGCCAGTACCTGCGATGCGACGCGATGCGATGCGATGGCGGGAGGTGACGGATTTATCGACAGTTCGCCTTTGTTCTAGCCCGGTCTCGATTGTTTGGGAAATTTCTGGTGTGTTAGTAATATATAAAAAGGCAGTCCGCCCGCCATAGACAGTCAGTCAGTAACTAAGCGCGTGCGGGTAAACAGCTGTGTTTGTTATCCTTGTATGTTGTATTGTGTATGTGTACGAAGCGTATTTATACGGAAATAAAGTAAAATATTTTGTGTTTGTAACCTGGACTTTCTATATCACGAACCCACAAAGTCACAATATTCAGGGTGGCAAAGAAACATTTAGAAAAATTTTAAGAAAAATGGAATTTCACTGTAGGAAATGCTAAAACAAACAATCTGTGCTTATGGAGAAACCACAAATTGTTGCAAAACTTGCAGAGTACTTAATGGGTATTAGTGAAAATGTAAAAGGCACTCGTAAACCAGGAGACTTAGGTCCACACTCACCAAACCGTCAAGAGGTGCTGGCAATATGAGGAAGTACAAGGTGTTTTGACTAATACTAGTGCTGGTTAAAGAGCAATTGTTGTATATGCAGGGGGATCTATGGGATTTATTGACGAAGCCGAACTGATTTCTGATTCAAAATCCAAATCAGTGAATTACCATCATGCAACGATCAGTCGAAATTATAAAAAGTAGGCAGAAGAGAAATTAATATAAAATATTCCAACTGAAAGCATTGCTGTGCATACTGTACAGGAAGACAAAGCCTCTAACACTTCATCTCAAAAAGCACAGGTTATTCGTTGTCTAACACTAAAGAAAATTAATCATGATTTGCAAATGACAAAAAATGAGCTTCTAGAGATAGTGAAAATTAATTTTAAAAACCCTGTTTATTGGCTTGATAGAATAATAGAACAAAGGGTCTTTACAGTCTTATGCTTTCCTCCGTAGCCCTATGACCCTAATCTTATAGAACTATCAGGAATTCAATTGAACAAGAGATGTATCATCGAGTAATCTGAAAGCTATGACAGCAAGCTGCATAGCTCTAATTGCACAAACGGATTGGATAGCAGTATACAGACAAGTGAAAAGAACTGAGCAAGATTTTAAGCGCCAAGATGGGTTACTGGAGGATATTCAATGCTTGCTTTCACCTGAGCCACTTCCCGATATTCCGGAAGGAGGCCAGGGTGGTATGCTTCTTGAAACCCGCCAAGGATCTGGTCTTTCCTTGTAACTACCGATCCATTGCTATTCTCAAAAATGTTTGAACGAATGCTCCTTGCCCGCCTAACACCTCTTTTTGAGGACAGGCAACTCCTTCCGGATCATCAGTTTGGTTTTCGACGGGGGCACTCCACGACAATGCAGTTGCTTCGATTGGTTGAGTGGGTAACCCTGGGATTCCAGGAGAACTTCAAAACCATTGCGGTTCTGTTGGACGTGGAAAAGGCCTTTGCGACAACTTGGCATCAGGGTCTACTGTACAAGCCCAAGGAAGTTAACATCCCTCCTCCCTATCACGCTCGGGATCGCACGTTCAGAGTGAGAGTGGAAGGAAAGCTTCCCAGTGTCAGAACCATAGCTGCGGGAGTCCCGGAGGGTAGTGTACTTTCACCGTTGCTCTTCGCGGCCTACATGTCTGACTTCCCTACAGAACCACAGACAGTTACGTGCCAGTATGCGGACGATGTTCTCATTATGGCGCGTAATAAAAACGTCAAGTTGTGCTTCCCGCCTCTGCAACGACAGCTCCGAGCGATCGGCCGCTGGAGTGAGAAGTAGAGGATGGCAATTAGTCCAGGGAAGAGCTCTGCTCTTCTACTGGCTAAGGTCCGACGCTGGCGACCGACGGGAACACTGACGCTGAGGCAGAGGCAAATCCCATGGGTTGCCTCAGCTAAATACCTGGGTGTCCTGCTTGATCGCGGGCTAAACTTCACTCCCCATGTCAGGGCCAAGGCGGGACTAGGCCATGTTGCACTCAGGCAGTTGTACCCCATTATCAGATCCAATATGCCTGCACAACTCAAACTACGTCTGTACCGGTCGATTATTGCACCCATGATTCTGTATGGGTGCGAGGTCTGGGGATTGGCGGCACTAACCACTATCCGCAGACTACAAATCGTGCAGAATCGGGTATTAAGGATGATCTACGGTACTGGGCGCAGATTCCCTACTCACATCCTACACGAATACTCCCAAATCATTTACATAGAGGATATGGTAAGAGAGAGATCTCGAACCCTCCACCAGAAACTGTCTACCCATTCCAAACAGCTGGTCAACACTCTGGGTCGGTATGACCACAGAGCTCCTCGCAGGAGGAGGAGGTACAAACTCCCCAAGGACGCCATGGGCTATTAGCCAGAAGGGGTTCTCTCCATCCCAACGTAAACGCCAGAACCAGAAATGGGTCTAGATAATTCCCCCACACAGTCTCCTATCCCCTCTGATCGTGCTGTCTCACTCCGACCTCCTTCAAACGGGGAGTTCGGTTGAAGGCAGCCTTGGGAATACACACCCCAGGCGGCAGCCTGAGCGGCTTAACCCAATAGATCAGAGAAATCTATGTCCCGACTTAAACGCTTGAGACAAAATACAGACAAGTTCTACAGTACCCAGATAAAGCCGCAGTATGCGGCTTGGTGCTGGGCGAAAACTTTCCGTCCAGGTAATCCTGGACGACTCGATTCTTCTGCTGGTCTGCTGGACTGCTGGGTTAATGGAGGAAACAATTGAAGATATAATTATAAACGTGGGTCTAGAGGGCAGCGATGACGATAAAGATTGCAATCGTGATGAATGTTATTTCGAGAATATGAATATTGAAACAAAAGAACGCAGTGAGACTGACACAGCTGATAAAGGGAACGGTAACGCGGATATAGTAGATGAAGGACCTGCAAAAAACATACTCGGTAGTTATGTAGTACTATAGTACTGTCAAAAAATAATAGGCTTGTTTCCTTTGATGTAAATGCCCTATTTCCCAGCATTCTCAAGGAAAAACTTCTAACGCTTTTAAGAAAATGGTTGAGTTCTAATGATTTGGATAAGGAGTCATTAGAGGATTTTATGAAACTTACTAATCTGTGTTCACATCAAAATTTCTTTACTTTCAATGGAAATGTTTTTCAACAAATTTCAGGAGTAGCTATGGGTAGTCTCCTTTCACCCTTTCTTGCTGATCTATTTATGAGGTTTTTTTTTTTTTAAATAGAAGTCACTAAAGCTTTTCCTTCAATTTTTAAAATATGGTATAGATACGTAGATGACATTTTCGCCATAGTTCCTGAGAGATATATAGATGAGGCTTTAAATATTCTAAATTCACAGGATAAAGCTATCAAGTTCACAACAGAAATTGAAAACAGTGGTTACATCCCCTTTCTAGATCAAAAGATAATAAAAAAAATTACAATAAATTAAGTTTGGCATCTATAAAAAGTCAACTCACACGGATAATTATATCAAAAATAAAAGATTTAACCCTATGTCACACAAATTTACTGTTTTTAATAGTTTGATTTACAGATTGACAAACATACCTCTAAATGAAGAAGACTTTAATGCTGAGTATAAACGTATTATAAACACTCCTTTAATTAACGGCTTTAATAAATATTTTATAAACAGAAGAGTAGAAAAATTTAAATATAAAAAAATGTTAATGACGTTTCCACTCTTAAAAAAGTAAAAAAGGAGTATATTTTCAAAAAATTTACTTCTCATCCATGGGCAAGTAAAAAGATCCAAAAATTTTTCAAAGAAATGGGTATAATACTAACACCTCATAATAATTACAGTATAAAGAATTTGCTACAGTTTTCTAAAAAAGACAATAATTCAGCCAACAAAAGATCTGGTATTTATCAAGTTAACTGTTCATAATGCGATAAGATCTATATTGGTGGAACCAAGTGTAATTTAGAAACCAGAGCGAAGGAACATTTTAGAAATATTAAATATAGACAGACAGAGAAATCGACAGTGGCTGATCATTTTTGGTCATATAATCATGAAGTAAATCCAGAAGTTAAATTATTGAAACAATTGAAGGAACCGATAGATTTAATGGTTTGGGAGAAGATATTTATTTTGAAAAATAAGGATCGCGTAATTAATTTTGATATGCCTCCAATAGACATCATCAATAAGTTTGTGTTGTCCCCGGTAGATGGCAGTTAGATAAGGAGCTATTCTTCAAACTCTGGTAGTGGTCAAGGTCAGTCAGTCAGTCAGTTAGCGGGTGAGTGTCAAGCTGAGTGGCTGAGGATGAAGCAGATGTTTGCTTTGAAACCGGTCCCAGGATTTAAATAAGATAAGTGAAGTTGTGTTACTAGTGTTTAGTTATTATTGATAAACATACTCGGATTTGTTGCTTCCGAGAATTAACGTGAAGACATCAGCAGGTGAGTACTGTTTTAACTGTGCGACTGTACATTCCCAGTATCGCCTTTCCCCTCGCTACCCCTCACTCCACGCGGTTCTCTAAGCTTCATGTAGTAAACATAACTGTGGCGCCCTCCTTCAAGTGCATTCATATGTTGACCGACTAGTACCAAGGTCGATGGTCACCTGTTTACATCAGCTCTCGTTACATCTGTTCACGACTGACTGATGGCATCTCTCAATCTCTTATATACCTCATTGATAATTTCTAAACTGTTCTAAAACAAACGAGAAACCGAATAATCTCCATCAATCAAGATGCCACTAGAATTTTCCAATTTCCTCACTTATCTGTGTCGGTACGTATTTTATCTCGCGCTATCTTTATCTGTTTTACAAGCTCTTTATCCCCACACTGCCTGCTTATCAGTTCCTTTGTGTAAACAAGCCGCGCGAACCATTTTAGCCCGTACGCCGCTAGTCGTAAAAAGGGAATCGCGACATTATTGAAGATGTCATGGGTTCATTTTCATGGCCGTATTTCTAGAGCGATGGATTTTTTCGAGGGCTTTCTCGGTTGCAGTCCTTCCATTTCACCTCACTAACTTTATATTTCAGAGGAAGACAGCTTAGAGATTTGTAACGTATTTCAGTCGGGAGCAACGCCTGCAATGCGTGTGACATCAGACAAGTGCCGTGTAGTACCAAGTTGTCTATATATGTGCGAGCCCGCCGCGGTAGCATAGATGGTAGCATGTCTGTCTCAAGTTCAAGAGGTCTCAAGTTCGAATCTCGGTTAGGGTTAGTTACCTGGATAAGGTTTTTCCGGGGTTTTCCCCTATCCTTACAGACGTCCCGTAGGGGAAGGGATCCGTCCCTTTCAGCTGCCAAAGTGCGGGCGCTGCGGACCCTTAGCACTCGTGGTACCTTTGACGTTACTAGAGGAACCTCGGGCCGAACAAACCGAGCCCCTCCTTCGGTAGTTGTTCGGATTGGGATGCACTCTAGGGGCAGTGTGTTCCCGAAACCCGTGGGAATCGGGTACGTCTTCGGACGGGGTTGAGGGAAGCCATTAAGTCTCCCGGGTACTAGCCTGCAAAGCTAGTAGAAGGTGTGCTAGATCACCAGGCGGCCCCACCGAGGTTTTTCGGTAGTCTTCAGCTTGAGTGTTGACGCGCGTAAGTGGCGTATCCAGTTCCATCCCGTCTTGAGTCCATAGGACCAGTTGGGGGGGGGGGCTTGTTAGTCTTTAGGGCTTGCCCTGTGGAAAGCACCTCGGAGGACGCCGAGCGCCCTTTGGGACAGCTCGGATGCTCCCTGGTTGAAAGAGGCCCGGGTCCAGTTCCTACGGGTTCAGGACTAATGGGAGTAGAACCTCTGGACTAAACTATCCTTACAGACGAATGTTGGGTAGCTCTAAGCTCCATGGATCCTGGACACATTTGAACGTCATTTCACCCATTTCATTAATCGCCTGAAATGTGACTTAACGTTGGAGGACATAAAATTACAACAACAAAACAGAATCTGAGGGTTCAGTCATGTGCGGCACACTCAATGACAACAATGATGCTGCCCGTATCAAATGGAACTGTTAAATTAACAATGTGACGATTTATTGAAGCTCAAATACACATAAAAGAAAGACTTGACTGATTTTTACAAGAATGTCCCCCAAACCAGGTTTCCGAAGTTGTATTCACTTGCCGCACGGACATTGTGTATGTTTGGCTCGACATATGCAATGAAATTGTCGGATCGCCATTTAACATGCAGTCTTCGATTACAGATTCCCCAAATATTAAGTCCTGACATTGATAAACTAGTTAAAAATGAAGCAGAAAGTGTCAGAAAATGTCCACCTAATTTTGTTCTACCTTCCCACTGAACAGCACGTCAACATAGTACAATATGCTGACGACCTTCTGCTATTTTCCACAAACAGACACCCACGCAGAACTTTCAACCCCTTTCAACGATATCTAAACCTCCTCCAGGATTGGTGCACGCTTTGGCGATTGTGCATTAACACGGAGAAAAGCCAAGCGATACTGTTCACCAAGCGCCGCTTTCCCCCCAACTTCCCCACATTCACCTACTTTGGACAAGGTGGGAGAATTCCATCAAATACTTTGGAGTCAAGCTGGACAAGGGCCTAACTTTTCGGGAACACATCCGGGAGCAAGCGCACCGGTCGTGTGGTGCCGTGGCATCACTATACCCTGTGCTTAGGCCTGCGATGTCTGTTTCCCTAAAGTTGTGCCTCTTTGTGGTTCTGGTGCTCCCTGTCATGCTCTATGCGTGCGAAGTCTGGGGTATGACCTCAGGCTCAAACCTGGTACTGCTCCAACGTGGACAGAATAAATGTCTTCGGATTATTTATCAAATTGTAAAATACAATGAGAACGTTAAACTCAACAGGCTTCCTTTAAGGAAGTAGACAAGATATAACCCTTTGTGGACGGATTGAATGCAAGGACTCTTTATATAAAGATAATTTTAAGGAACTTTTGGATTCATATACAGACGGAGGTTCCGTCGAAATTCAAAACCACTATTCCAGTGTTGCAATTTAGGTCAGCCAACTTTCCGAGTCACCTAATCAATTCGCCCAGAGCAGCGCCTGGTTTATTCTCACACCCAGTTACGCTTCCCCTGAAAAACCCATCTTCTAGTTGACCATCAAAACATCTGGCAGCAGATTTATCTAAAATCGAAATGGGAGACGGCGTTAACGTTGCATCATAAGAAAAAGGTGCTGAAGTATTCCGTGTGTTTTAATTCAATATTCGCAGAGGATTCTATTGATCTGATCAGGGCCCGTGGAATTGTTGGACCCACGCTGTCAAACTTAGTTCCGACGCGCTGCCCTCAATTAAGGCCGGTAATGTATGTAGAAAGCCTGAGAGCTCCTTCACAGATTCGATTATTCGGCCCATATTTTGCTCCTTTGCTTTGAGTACTTAGAAAGTCCCTTCTCATTTTCACTATAAAGCCTTCAGCTCTGTAACTGTACTGGGAGGAAGTGGTTATTCAACTGTTTCGAACTAAATACAGATGTATTTATTAGAATAAACTGATTCTTTGTCTACACTCAGTTTTTAAAAGCCGGCATTTTTGACTTTCTTTTATTCTGATCACGAAAATGTACACAATGGAAATAAAATACAGTAGATCAAGCGATGGTGAGCTATTTTAAAAACTGCCTTCTCTTGGCAAGGATGATACACAACAAATAAATAACGAATCTTTATTTCAGTCAGGAAAAGACCTTTATAAATTTAAAAGCAATAATAACACATGGTATTTTTGGCCCCGTAGGGAAGCGAAGACGTCCCCTTCAGTTACTGTGGTGTGAGTGCTGCGGAACACTAGCACTCGTTTCTCTGACGTTACTACCGGAACCTAGAGCCGAAAATTCCAGTCCCAAACATAGGGAAGTTGTTCCAATTGGGTTGGACTCGAGGGGGCAGTGGAAGCCATAAATTCCCTCGTACTAGCCTGCATGGCTAGTAGGTGTACCAGATTACCAGGCGGCCCTAACGAGTTTAATCGGTAGCCCTTCCCTTTGGGGTTGGCGCACGTAAGTGACGTACCCACTTTCATCCTCCTTGTGTCCATCCCATCTCCAGGTCTTGCCCCATGGAAAGCCCCACGGAGAATCCGGGCGCCCTTTAGAGACAGCTCGGTAACTCCATGATCTTGAGATAGGGGTTCCGTCTTCACTTAGTATGGTTTGCCCTGGTAGATAAAATTTCGTAATATATATGGTGCTTTTAGATTTAGAAAAGGTCTGCGATAGAGTAAAGCGATGAAACATATGTCAAATATTGGAGAAATGAGGACTCCCACTACAACCTATTAGAATGATACAATGCCTCTCCTTTAATTATAGGTTTTTATCCTTAGTCTTGGAACAGGATTTATGTCGAATCGTATTGATGGATGACGAATTATGCCCCTCGTTGAGGTGACCATTTGGAACAGGGTTGAAGTGGTTTGGGTAGATTCCCAACGTCAATGGGTGATGGAGTAATTATATCCCTCGATGTGGCGACATTTTGGTGGATGGAATAGATGGTTCTTGAAGTCCCAGCTTACCTCGGCGTGGCTTCAGTCGGTTGAGCAAGATATCTTCTTTTACAGGGGTGGTACGGCGGAAGGAAATTTTACGTAAAATGAGTAATCATTTTTCTCTGTATTAAATAATGTAGAAACTTTTATTTCCTTACTTCAATCAACACCAGTTCGAACAAAATGTATGATACAACATTTATAACACTATTCTTACACAAGATTCACTTGATGTGACGCGTTTATATCTGGATGCGTGCAAGAATCAAAAGTTTTATACGGTTGTTCACTACCGTGTATAATACTTAAATTGTGTGTCTTCTAGCGATGATATTTAACGTAAAGATTATCTAGTTATACTCGATGATTGTTATGAGAATATACTTATATTCTTCCGCACACAACGGCGTTTAAGAAGAGAATTTTACATCCGTTCACGGTGACTGTTAGGAGAAGAATCCCCAGTTCATCTTCTTCTACACATCAGCATTTTCGCTAATAGTTCGACCCCCCTAGAGGAATATTGAATATCCTCCATGGCAACGTTAAAATCTTTTATATCTGATTGGTCCACGTTTTACGATATACGCGTCACACCAATCCCAAATAAGTTTGTTATTCAACACTTTTGTGACGTCATTTCCACTTACATAGCTTCTCTGTGCATGACTCACTCTACTTAACCTCACATAATACAATATTTGAAACTCTTTGGGGACAACATAAAATAACTGTTTCAGTCTTCTAAATATGCTAGTAAATATGAACAAAGACGCTTTATTAAATTCAGGTGGCAAGAGGTTTCAATGCTGTAAAATGCAACACAGCATTATCGGAAGTTTGTGCTCCACATACCTTACCATATCGCAAACATTTTAAGTCAAATAGGGCGATAAATGAGGTGATGTTCAATTAAGTCCAGGGTACATGAAGCTTAGAGTTACCAGACATTCACCTTTCAGGATAACACAAATCCTCCAACGTTAAGTCATATCGGACGATGAAGGAAATGATGTTCAAATGAATACAGGGTACATAGAGCTTAGAGTTATCAGACATTCATCTTTCAGGATAAGAGAAAACCTCCAACATTAAGTCATATAAACGATGAATGAAATATGTTCCAATGAATACCGGGTACATAGATCTTAGAGTTACCAGACATTAATCTTTCAGTATAAGGGAAAACCTTCAACGTTAAGTCATATCGGACGATGAATGAAATGATGTTCAAATAAGTACAGGGTACATAGAGCTTAGAGTTACCGACATTCATCTTACAGGATAAGAGAAAACCTCCAAAGTTAAGTCATATTGGACGATGAATGAAATGATGTTCAAATAAGTACAGGGTACATAGAGCTTAGAGTTACCCGACATTCATCTTACAGGATAAGAGAAAACCTCAAAAGTTAAGTCGGATCGGACGATGAATGAAATGAAGGTCAAATAAATACAGGTTACATAGAGCTTAGAGTTACCACACATTCATCATTCAGGATGAGAGAAAACCTCCAACGTTAAGTCATATCGGACGATGAATGAAATGTTGTTCAAATGAGTACAGGGTACATAGAGCTTAGAGTTACCAGACATTCATCTCTCAGGATAAGAGAAAACCTCCAACATTAAGTTATATCGAACGACAAATGAAATGATGTTCAAATGATTACAGGGTACATAGAGCTTAGAGTTGCCATACATTCGTCTTTCAAGATAAGAGAAAACCTCCAGCATTAAGTTATATCGGACGATGATTGGAATGACATTCATATGTGTTCTGGGCACATAGAGCTTAAAGTTGCCATACATTCGTCCTTCATAATAAGAGAAAACCCCAGTAAGAGCCTTATCCAAATAGCTCTGATCATGATCCGAAATAAGCATATCTTGAACACGAGCCAGTCACCTATCATTTACACCACAAAGGTGGGCGGACAGACATGTGTTCGCAAGCGGATAACACCGTCGCAAGCGTTTGGAGAGCGAAAATCGCTGCAAATACTCTGCTGCTGTGGTAATACAAATTGCATGGTGTATATGATTGAATCTGTAAACCAATACTCTATATACCCTCGAAAGTAGTGATAATAAAATTCGTTCGTTGTTCCAGAGGTCCAGAGGTAGTCCTAGTCGGGCGGGGCTTTCCCCGTCCGGGTGTCATATGCCGCAGTAACTAGCCGCTTTGCGGCTTAACCTGCGAAATGAACTAGTAGATCCATGTTCTGCTGGGGTGTTTGAATTTGTTTACTGTTTGAAATTTTGGAGAGGTTTGGAATGGGTTGCCCCTCTTTGTCGTGGGCAGCTGTACTTAATCGTTCTCCCTTTTTGGGAGACACGAATTAGTTTTTTTTTTTTTTGCCCCGTTTTGGATACGGGTTGTGTAGCGCTTGTCCTTTGGCGTAGAAGTTGTTCCCAGAGATATCTGGGGTTCTCCTTGGGTTACCCAAGGGGTCCCAGGACGTCTCTCGGCAGTCTGAAGGACGGCAAGCGCCTTTGGTCTCTCGGGTCATACCTTCCCAGGGAGTTCACTAAAGGGTTGGGGTGAATATGGATTTTCTCGTACATTGATCGTGCCCTCTCGCGAATGACATCGACAATGTACGGGATCTGGGAGTGCTCATGTAGGATATGAGCCGGGAATCTCCAGCCTGTATCGTAGATGATGCGTAGTGCCTTGTTCTGCAGCGTCTGGAGTCTGACGAAAGTGGTATTAGCCACTGTTCCCCAGATCTCACAGCCGTACAGAATCATAGGCGGAATGATCGCCCGATACAGTTGGAGTTTGAGACGGATCGGCATGGTTGATCTGAAGATAGGGTATAGGCTCCGGAGTGCGACGTGCCCCAGCTGGACCTTGCCCTTGACGTGCGGAACGTAGGTTAACTTGCGGTCCAGCGTCACCCCGAGATACTTCGCCGTTTGCACCCAAGGGATTCGACGGCGCCGTAAAACGAAGTTCTGCTGCAACCGGTTGGCTATGGTTTTCGCCAGGAGAATAGCAGAGCTCTTCTCCGGGTTAATTGCCATTCGCCATTTTGCGCTCCATTCGCCAATGGCCCGGAGCTGGGTTTGGATTTGCCGGAAGCTGTACCGTGTATTCCTATTGACTGCGAAGATCATGAGATCGTCCGCATACTGACAGGTTTGGGTGTTGTGATGAGTTGGGATGTCGGCCATGTAAGCTGCGAAGAGCGCCGGCGACAGCACGCTGCCTTCCGGTACTCCAGCGCCAATGGGCCGCTCGGTGGACAGCTTCCCCTCCATCTTTACTCGGAAGCTTCGGTTTCCGAGGAAACCGGCCACCAAGGAAATGTATGGACGGGGAATTTCATGCTCCAGGAGTTTGTAAATGAGTCCTTGATGCCAGGTAGTGGCGAATGCCTTCTCCACGTCGAGCAGCACTGCTACCGTTTTAGACCTTTCCTGGAAACCCAGGGAGGCCTTCTCGGCAACCCGCAGTAGCTGCTCGGTCGTGGAGTGGCCAGAACGGAAGCCAAACTGGTGTTCCGGGATTAGGCCCCTTTCCTCCAGATGAGGAAGGAGCCGGGAGAGGAGCAGTTTTTCGAATACCTTCGATAAAACTGGGAGAAGGCTGATTGATCGGTAACTGGAAGGAAAAACCGGATTTTTCCCCGGCTTTAAAACGCACACCACGCGCGCCTCCTTCCAGATAGCTGGAAAGTGGCGCATGTATAGGCACGCGTTATAAATCCGGGTTAAGTGAATCACGGCTCTTCGTGGAAGGTGCTTGAGCATTTCCGCTGTCACACAGTCCTGCCCAGGTGCTTTGTTGGTTCTTAGAGAGTTAAGCGTGGTCGCTAACTCTCTAGGGGTAACGATGGGAATGTGGAACTCCTCGTGGTCAGGGGGCGGAGCTTCTAGGAAGTCCTCCACCACCTGTTCCACGAGGTCAGCATGGTCATCGTCCATTGGCTCTACCCTGGGTTGGAATTGAGCCTCCAGATAATCTGCTAGCGCCTCTGCCTTTTCTTTCGACTCGTAGACGAGTCGACCTCTAGGGCTATGTAGGGGGTGCTGGTGTACGGTTTTGTCTTTCCGCAGGCTACGGACTATTCGCCATGGTTTTCTCTCCTGGAGATTGGTTTGCCTTAACATGTTTTTCCAGGCCTCTTTGCGGTGTGCTCTTAGGAGTCGTCTTGCCAGGGATTTGAACCTCTGGTGTACTTCTCCTATCCTGGGATGGCGAAATCTCTGCCACAGCTTTCTTACGGCGTTTTTAGCCCTTATGAGTTGTTTGATGGGTCCTGGGATATCTGTGGGGTTTGGCGTGTCTATTGGGATGCGGTGTGTGTGAGCACGGACCGCGTTGAGGATGGATGTGGAGAACTCCCTGGCTGCCGCCTCGAGCGACTCCACAGAGTCGATTCGAGGGCAGGCTTCCACGGAGTTTTGGATGTGAAGAATGGCGGCATCCCAGTCGACTTCATCCACCCAGTCAGCCGTTGCCAGAGCTGCGAAGGTAACGTCTGAATTGATCACAACTGGGTTGTGGTCAGAATCCAGAGCATTCACCGCCGTGAGGTCCAGATGAAATGGAATGTTCTTGGTGATTGCGAAATCTATGACGTCCGCCATGCCACGAGGCGGGAAGTGCGTTGGACCCCGCGGGCCATGCGCATGAAGGGTTGGATCTCCGCAGATGAAGCGGTAGATGCTCCTTCCCCTATCATTCTGGGTTCGGCTGTTCCATCCTGGGTGTTTGGCATTGAAGTCACCGGCTATGCACACTCGGTGGTCTAGGTTGAGGAGTGCCCTGTAATCCGCTTCATAGAAGGGATGGTTGGGCGGGTCATACACCGCCACAAGCACTAGGTCTGAACCGCCCAAGGAGAGCCTTATGGCGGTCGCCTCCAAGTGTTGAAGCGGGGGGATGGTAATGGGAGTATGGGTGATGTGATTTTTGATGAATATAGCTGTACCGCCGCCCCGCCGGCCGACTCTATCGGCTCGGTGGACGGCGTAACTTGGCAGGTTAAATTGTACACCAGCATGCAGATGCGTTTCGCATACCATAAGGAGGTCAATCCCGTGGTCACTTACAAACTCCAAGATGCCCGGTCTCTGTTCCCGGACTCCGTTTGCGTTCCAGAACGCGGCTCTCAATGTTCGCTGAGTTCTTCTCAACGCCATTTACGAGCTGGAGTCAGGGAAGAGGAGCCGTGCAGTCTGTTGCACAATGCTGTGCTTTTGCAGAGCAGGGATGCGGGGATCTGTCAGTTGCTCCCTGCAGCGCCTCAGAATGGGGAGGGAGCGATGAATTAGTTCGGCGAACCAGGCAGAAAGCTCATGGAACTCCGCCAAGTCCTCGTTTGAGACGCCAGTGTCCCAAATCGGCGCGGGTGTTGTAGCGAGGGGTGCCTCTCCCTCATTGGCTGTTGCAGCCACTGTAGCTGGAACTGGTAGAGGGGGGAGAGCAGTTGCAGCAGGGCCGCTCTGTCTCCCCGCAGATTCTTGGGCTGGTTGCCCGGCCGTTGCTGCCGCAGTTGCCGGCGGTTTCTCCCGCCGGGCTGCGGTGGCCTTCTTCTGGCGAGGAGGCCGCTGTGGCTTTGCTGCAGATGCAGCTGGTGGTTGTTTGGCGGTAGATCCAGAGCTTACTGACTGGGTCGCTGCCGGAGTCTGGCTTGCCTCGGCCTGCTGCAGCACTTTTTCGTGCTTGCCCAGCGCCTGGGCAAAACTTACTCCAGGCCGAACTTGTGCTGGCTCCCTGTTTGTGTTCCTGCCCTGTCTTGCCTGCACAATGCGCAGTCTAGCGGGACAGCCGCCGTAGATGCCTATGTGGGCCTCTCGGCAGTTGGCACACTTTTTCTCCTCTCTGGGGTTCGGGCATTCGTTGACATGGTGAGGGCCTGAACATCTTATACAGGCGGTCTTCCTCTCGCACGCATGGCTCGAGTGGTGGAAGCCCAAGCATCTGTAGCATTGGGCTGGCCCCTCTCTGCCATGGTACGGTTCGATTCTGATCTTAGTGTTGTAGAGGTGGGACACCTCGTCAATTTTGGGGAGACCTTCTCCCTCCTTCTCCACTATTACGAGGAATAGTGGCATGGGGGTCCTTACGGGCTCCTTGCCTTCCTCGCGGACTTGCCTGGTCAGCTGGACCACGGTACGCGGCGTAATGCCGTGTTCTTCCGCCAGGCCCACCTTTATGTCCTCCGGGTCGGTGTCAGAGCCAAGACCTCGGATGACTCTGCGCACCAGGTTAGGTCGCTGCAGCGAGAACGTGTGGAATTCTATCCCCGCTTCGCGCAGCACCCCCTGGCGGCTTCATGGTCCTCCGGGGTCGTGGTCTTTAGGATCACCCGACTTGGAAAACGGGTGGCCTGGAAGCTAGCCTGGAGCTTGGCCCTCAGTTCCCTCATAACCTTTATGTGGTTGGGGAACGGGTCCGACACAATTGGCGGGATTCTGGCCGCCTTTTGTGTGCGGGAGCTCTTGGCGTCCGCATGCACTGCAGGGGTGCCGGGAGCAGCACCCTCCGGCTTCGAACCGGAGGGCCTCTTGCGCCTTCCCTGCACGGTGACAAAGCCTTCGGCGTCTGTGTCGCTCTCCGGTAGGGGAGTTGAGACGCCCTGGAGGGGGGTGATGGTGTTGGAGCTCCCTGGTTTGGGGACTGGAGAGATCGGGACAGCTATCCCTTGGTTAAGAAGGCGGGAGGCCTTCTGTTTCTTTTGTGCCTGGGCCTTGGCCTTCACGAGGTTCACCCGTGGGCCGGAAGAGGATGAGGATGCAGAGGTTCTACTAGTCATCTCGTCAGGACTTACCTGGCGGCTGGTACTTGGCTTGTCTGAGTCTGTAGCAGGTGCCATCCGGCTCCCCACAGAGGGTCGAGCGCTGTTACACGCGCCGATTGGGGCGGACCCCGGGTCCCAACCTAAGTCGGGACCCTTGGCTTTGACCTTTTGGGCCTGCAGTTTCGTCTGTCTGTCTGTCGGTCCCAAGTACTGTGTTCCTCTGGACTCTGGAGTTGCTGCTCGCCGCGTTAGCTCTAGCAAGTCTGCTAGGAGAGGGTTGGCTGGGCTGCTGCTGCTTGCCAGTGCAGGAGAAGGCTCTGCTGGCTGGAAGAGGGCAGGCGCTGCTGTGCCTGCAGAAGAAGGCTGTTGCGCAGGCTTAGCTGCGTAGAGAGAATGCGCTGCTTCGCCGGGCTGCTGCTTCCTTTATGGGCACACTCCAGAGCACGCGTTTTACAGTCCACGTGCTCGTGCCCTGAAGAACTGGCGCAACCGGTCTAGAATGCTGCTTCTCTCGACGAATGGACTGCACTCCGTTCGTTGTTTCTATTTCCCCAAACATATCATTACCGTGTTGCAGACTTTAAAGTGATAATCTTCTGTTATAAATCAGGATTATTGCTAAAAGGCGTGAAGCACTATATCTATGGAGGCTTATTTCCATTACCTATGGAATTTTCCTAACTAGAAAAAGAATAAGCAATTTTACAATGCGTTGGAAAAGCTATATCTTTAATGTTCCTTTCACCAGAAAGGCATTAACCCCTGTGGTGCCCTCTGTTGTGCGGCACCGTCAGCTACATATATAGTGGGATCCGCATAAACTTTAATCATTTCAATAGGCCATAACTTTTGAACCAACAATAGGACATACCTGTCACTTTGAGAGAATATAAAAGAGAATAAGGATATTACATTACACTATTTACATCTTAGAGGACGTGGACGAAGTTTGCTCCAGCAGCATCTATATATGTTTGCTTTCGTCTTACCATATTCTCTGAAGTTTTACGGAGAGTATCATCGCCATTGTTCCTTATTTCGGTTCGAATGAATTCCTTGATAACATCAATTGTCCGTGGCCTATTCTTATCCACTTATTCTTTAGATATACCTACAAAAATACGTTGAGGTTAGGTCCGGGGATTTGGGGGAGACATAGACCTTTTGAGATTATTGGATTATCAAAGAAACTAGGTAAATGTTCCATGGTGTCATAGTTTATGTTGCACGTTGCTCCATCTTGCTGGAAATAACCTTCTCTTAATTCGATATCATGCAGCTGCTCCACAAATGTCTTGAAGATGTCGATATAAACTTCAGTGGAAGACACTTCCAACATTTTCTCTGAGATGTAAATAGTGTAACGTAATCTCCTAATTATATATTATATCCTCCCAAAGTTGCATGTGCATTGTATAATTGGTTCTAATGTTATGGGCTATTGAACGGGTTCAGATTTATATGGATCGCACTGTACGAGAGCTGTTCAATAAAGATTGTTCACAAATTCTTTTTCACAACGTACTTTTCCTTATCCTTATAATTTTAATTGTCGTTCTCAAAACAGTCGCCCCTGAATGCGATGCACTTGACCCAATGTTTCAGCCAGTCTTCAAAGACAGGATGGAAAATATTGTTTGAGAGTTCTGCAGTCACCTCCGCAGCCTTAACCACTACTTATGATGATGGATAATGCCTTCCTCAAAGGCGTTTCTTCAAGTTAGGGAATAGAAAAGGATCACATAGGGATAATTCCGACCTATAGAGAGGGTGATGGATGCACTTCACGTTGATTTTTGCAAGATATTCAGCAAGAACATTGGCAATATGCGGCCGGGCATTATCGTATTGCAGCACCAAACCTGCTTCATGGAAATGTGGTTTTTTGCACTTGATATGAACTTGTAATATTTTCAGGACATCCCTGTAGTATTGTCCAGTTACTGATGTGTGTGCAGGTACAACATGCTGATAAACCATTCCATCAATATGAGAGAATGATATGACCATAGCTTACCCATCAGAACCAACAACCTTTGCCCTTTTGGTGGTTGGTAATGAAGGATGTTTCCACTGAGATTTGCTCTTTGCTCTCAGGATCAAAATGATGTAGTCAAGTTTCATCAGCAGTGATTACGTTTGAAAGAATCTCCGGAAATTTCTCTAACATCAACTTTAACTACATGTTACCTCCATTGCAGTGTTAGGTGATACTGAATATGTCTTAACTTGCCTTGTTCTCACAGACGGGAATACAGGAGTACCAACAATGAAGCTACTACGGCGTGTTTGTTTCACGTAAAGCTAACAGAATATAATAAGATTGAATTTTAGTGCGAAAAATTATGACGGTAAAAAGGTATGAACACACCTTATTGAACAGCCCTCGTACAAGCTTGTCGTTTGTCTGTAGCCCGCATACGGTTGTCCGGGTTTGATGCCTGACCCTTGGATTTTTGGAGGGCCTGTTCACCTTTGTACAGGGCACATAGTGCACTGGAAACGTAGAACAAAGGAAACTTCTAACGTTAAGTCATTTTGGACTGTTAGAGCGGTGCTTGAAGACCATCGTTGTTGAATATATATATGAGTTCATGTGGTTTCGACCATTTTGCGTAAATGAAATTACCATATTGGTAGTAGAACAGTCTGTTCCAATATTAGTCAGTTCAGTTATTGTCAGGTGGCTTCAGTACAGTATTTGTTGCTGGGACAGAGTTTTTGCTCGGGCCATTGTATACGGTACGTTAATGATAACAGAAATTTGAGCAATTACTTGATATGAGAGTGTTCGGTGGCAATGATGATGAATTATTGGAAGGTATATTCGGATATTTCGTAATGTTGTAGCTTTGTGGGTTTGTGAAATTAAAAGTCCAATTGCACAAACTCAAAATGTTCTTTATTTCCACCGAATTACAGTTGGAACACTTTCCGGTTACACAGATTTACGTAGCGCACACAATTACAATTCACCAGTTCGTCTGTCACAGGTTAACTCTGCACTCGCAATTACGTTCAACTCCTCTGATACACGTATACAGCCTTCCGGTCCGTTCACTCACACGGCGCTCCTCACAGCTGCTCGCCAAGAACTGAACTGACCAGCAGACCAGCAGAAGATTCAAGTCGTCCAGGTTTACCTGGACGGAGTGTTTTCTGCCCAGCAACTAGCCGCTTAATGCGGCTTTATCTGGGCAGTATAATAGGCATCTTTGTCTCAGGCGGTTGTCTTCGGCAGTGGTAAGTCTAGCCTTATGCGCGCTGTTGCCCCGTGGGGGGTTGTTCGCCCAGTGCTGGCTGCGCACTCCCGCCTGCCTGGGAGGCATCTGAGCACAGTCCACTTAACAGGCTAGAGGGAAAGGGACAGTGTTTAGGTATTGGACTTACCAAGCCCATATCTGGGCTTGGGGGTATGAAGTCAGGGGAATGTGGCCCTGTTCAGTTCTGGTTACCCAAAGCATATTTGGGCAACTGGTAGCTCGGTCGGCGGCGATGAGCCCTGTGGTCGTAACGGCCAAGGGTGTTCACCAGGATGTTGGGATGGGAGTCCAGCTTATCCTAGATCTCGACGGCACCACGTCCACGATGTACGGGACCCCGGAGTAGGTGTGAAGGATGTGAGACGGGAATCTACGCCCGGTATCGTAGATCATGCACAGTGCCCTGTTCTGGACGCACTGTAGTCTGCGAATAGTGGTTGGAGCCGCTGATCCCCAGAATTCACAGCCGTACAGAATCACGGGCGGTATAATCGCCCGATACAGGCGTAGTTTGAGGTGCGATGGCATGGTGGATTTGAGAATTGGGTATAACTGCGTTAGAGCCTCATGCCCTTGTCCGGCTTTGACATGGACTTGAGGTACGTAGGTGAGACCCTGATCGAGGAGAACGCCAAGGTATTTGGCAGTGGGAACCCAAGGGATTTGCCTCTGCCCCAGCCTCAGCGACCAATCCGGTCGCCCAGCTCGTACCTTAGCCAGGAGAAGAGCAGAGCTCTTCTCGGGGCTAATGGCCATCCTCCACTCCTTACTCCAACGGCAAATGGCTTGGAGCTGGCGCTGCAGCGGGGGATGACAATATCTTAGGTTTTTGTTACGTGCCATTATGAGGACGTCGTCGGCATATTGGCACGTAACAGTCTGTGGTTCTAAGCGGAAGTCAGACATGTAGGCCGCAAAGAGTAACGGGGACAGTACATTGCCCTCTGGGACTCCCGCCGCTATGGGTCTGATAGATGACAGCCGTCCTTCCACTCTCACCCTGAACGTGCGGTCTCTGAGGAAACTACTAATCAGGGCGAGATAGGAAGGAGATACTTTGGCCTTCCTGAGTTTGTACAGTAGGCCTTGGTGCCAGGTTGTGGCAAAGGCTTTCTCTACGTCTAGCAGCACCGCGACTGTCTTGAGGTTTTCCTGGAATCCTAGGGCTGTCCTCTTGGCCAGAAGCTGTAGCTGCAGGGTCGTGGAGTGTCCATGACGAAAATCAAACTGGTGATCGGGTAGGAGCTGCCTTTCCTCGAAAAGAGGGGTCAGGCGGGGAAGGGTCAACGACTCAAATAGTTTTGAAACGGTTGGGAGAAGATTTATGGATCGGTAGCTAGAAGGAAAAACCGGATCCTTGCCGGGCTTCAGGATGCATACAAATCTCGCTTCTTTCCAGGAAGGCGGAAAGTGGCGGAGGTGGAGGCACGCATTGAAGATACGCGTCAAGTGGATGGGTTCGCGGTGGCACAATTGTCCCGAGGTTTCCAGACGTCTGTTGGGAGGGGAAAGAGACGGTACAGCGCTCGTGCCGCTCTCCTAATCATCCCTTCAGTTAGTGACACGAGATAGATGGGCAGGTGTAGTGTGAATGCTTCTGTCAGGCCCTACTGCTGGCCAGTTCTATCGGGAGTTCCGACATTCGGGTGACAATATTAACATACAAAGAAGTATCCCCCAAGGAGGCGTGGGAATTCGCAGACTAGATATAAATCTATTTACAGATGAAGAATATGAACTCCATTTTCGTTTTGATGGAAAGGCTCTACAACGGCTAGTGGATGCTTTACATATACCGCCTAGAATGGTAACAAGAACTATGTTCTGATAGATGTAAGTTAGAATAAACAGTTTACATCGTTCGTATGGAAATATATTAGGTTATGTTGTACTGACAGTACATTTACTATTTCACAAGTGGAAGGTTTGTGCGTCTAGCATATCACAACAGGCAGTGTGAGACCGTACATTGCCCTGATGAAGTCGTCACTCAGCCCGAGAAAGTTCTGGTCATTTCTTTGCAATGTGCTTCCTCAGTGTAGCCAATACTGACGTGTAGTATGCTGCTGTAACAGTAGTGAGAGGGGGAACTGCATGTGACGTGAGGCCGTATACTGCCACGATGAAGACGCCACCCAGTACGAGAAAGCTCTGGTCGTTTCTTTGCAATGTGCTTCCTCAGTGTGGCCAATACTGACGTGTAGTATGTTGCTTTAACAGTAGTGTGAGGGGGAACTGCATGTGACGTGAGGCCGTATACTGCCACGATGAAGACGCCACCCAGTACGAGAAAGCTCTGGTCATTTCTTTGCAATGTTCTTCCTCAGTGTAGCCAATACTGACGTGTAGTATGCTGCTTTAACAGTAGTGTGAGGGGTAACTGCGTGTGACGTGAGGCCGTATACTGCCACGATGAAGACGCCACCCAGTACGAGAAAGCTCTGGTCATTTCTTTGCAATGTTCTTCCTCAGTGTAGCCAATACTGACGTGTAGTATGCTGCTGTAACAGTAGTGTGAGGGGGAACTGCATGTGACGTGAGGCCGTATACTGCCACGATGAAGACGCCACCCAGTACGAGAAAGCTCTGGTCGTTTCTTTGCAATGTGCTTCCTCAGTGTAGCCAATACTGACGTGTAGTATGCTGCTTTAACAGTAGTGTGAGGGGTAACTGCATGTGACGTGAGGCCGTATACTGCCACGATGAAGACGCCACCCAGTACGAGAAAGCTCTGGTCGTTTCTTTGCAATGTGCTTCCTCAGTGTGGCCAATACTGACGTGTAGTATGCTGCTTTAACAGTAGTGAGAGGGGGAACTGCATGTGACGTGAGGCCGTATACTGCCACGATGAAGACGCCACCCAGTACGAGAAAGCTCTGGTCGTTTCTTTGCAATGTGCTTCCTCAGTGTGGCCAATACTGACGTGTAGTATGCTGCTGCAACAGTAGTGTGAGGGGTAACTGCATGTGACGTGAGGCCGTATACTGCCACGATGAAGACGCCACCCAGTACGAGAAAGCTCTGGTCGTTTCTTTGCAATGTGCTTCCTCAGTGTGGCCAATACTGACGTGTAGTATGCTGCTTTAACAGTAGTGAGAGGGGGAACTGCATGTGACGTGAGGCCGTATACTGCCACGATGAAGACGCCACCCAGTACGAGAAAGCTCTGGTCGTTTCTTTGCAATGTGTTTCCTCAGTGTGGCCAATACTGACGTGTAGTATGCTGCTGCAACAGTAGTGTGAGGGGTAACTGCATGTGACGTGAGGTCGTACATTGTCAGGATGAAGTGGCCACCCAGTAGGAGAAAGCTCTGGTCGTTTCTTTGTAATGCACTGCCTCAGCGTAGCCAATACTGACGTGTAGTATGCTGCTGTAACAGTAGTGTGAGGGGGAACTGCATGTGACCTGAGGCCGTGCATTGTCATGATGAAGTCGTTACCGAGTCCGAGAAAGCTCTGGTCGTTTCTTTGCAATGTACTTCCTTAGTGTAGCCAATACTGACGTGTAGTATGCTGCTGTAACAGTAGTGTGCGGGGTAACTGCATGTGACGTGAGGCCGTACATTGTCATGATGAAGTCGTCACACAGTCCGAGAAAGCTCTGGTCGTTTTTTTGCAATGTGCTTCCTCAGTGAAGCCAATACTGACGTGTAGTATGCTGTTGTAACAGTAGTGTGAGGGGTAACTGCATGTGACGTGAGGCCGTACATTGTCATGATGAAGTCGTCACACAGTCCGAGAAAGCTCTGGTCGTTTCTTTGCAATGTGCTTCCTCAGTGTAGCCAATACTGACGTGTAGTATGCTGCTTTAACAGTAGTGTGAGGGGTAACTGCATGTGACGTGAGGCCGTATACTGCCACGATGAAGACGCCACCCAGTACGAGAAAGCTCTGGTCGTTTCTTTGCAATGTGCTTCCTCAGTGTGGCCAATACTGACGTGTAGTATGCTGCTTTAACAGTAGTGAGAGGGGGAACTGCATGTGACGTGAGGCCGTATACTGCCACGATGAAGACGCCACCCAGTACGAGAAAGCTCTGGTCGTTTCTTTGCAATGTGCTTCCTCAGTGTAGCCAATACTGACGTGTAGTATGCTGCTGCAACAGTAGTGTGAGGGGTAACTGCATGTGACGTGAGGCCGTATACTGCCACGATGAAGACGCCACCCAGTACGAGAAAGCTCTGGTCGTTTCTTTGCAATGTGCTTCCTCAGTGTGGCCAATACTGACGTGTAGTATGCTGCTTTAACAGTAGTGAGAGGGGGAACTGCATGTGACGTGAGGCCGTATACTGCCACGATGAAGACGCCACCCAGTACGAGAAAGCTCTGGTCGTTTCTTTGCAATGTGCTTCCTCAGTGTGGCCAATACTGACGTGTAGTATGCTGCTGCAACAGTAGTGTGAGGGGTAACTGCATGTGACGTGAGGTCGTACATTGTCATGATGAAGTGGCCACCCAGTAGGAGAAAGCTCTGGTCGTTTCTTTGTAATGCACTGCCTCAGCGTAGCCAATACTGACGTGTAGTATGCTGCTGTAACAGTAGTGTGAGGGGGAACTGCATGTGACCTGAGGCCGTGCATTGTCATGATGAAGTCGTTACCGAGTCCGAGAAAGCTCTGGTCGTTTCTTTGCAATGTACTTCCTTAGTGTAGCCAATACTGACGTGTAGTATGCTGCTGTAACAGTAGTGTGAGGGGTAACTGCATGTGACGTGAGGCCGTACATTGTCATGATGAAGTCGTCACACAGTCCGAGAAAGCTCTGGTCGTTTTTTTGCAATGTGCTTCCTCAGTGAAGCCAATACTGACGTGTAGTATGCTGTTGTAACAGTAGTGTGAGGGGTAACTGCATGTGACGTGAGGCCGTACATTGTCATGATGAAGTCGTCACACAGTCCGAGAAAGCTCTGGTCGTTTTTTTGCAATGTGCTTCCTCAGTGTAGCCAATACTGACGTGTAGTGTGCTGCTGTAAGAGTAGTGTGACGTGGAGTTGCATGCTGGTAAATCATTCCATTGCAGTCAAAAAATGTGATCAAAATCACTTTCCCTGTAGATGGAACAAGTTTTGCCTTTTTTGGTGTTGGAGAACCAGGCGATTTCCACACTGTGCTGGCTTGTTCTTCTTCAGGAACATAATGATGAAGCCATGACTTATCACCGGTGATAATCGATTTAAAGAATGTATTCCCTCCATCAGCAAAGAGAAGCAGCACTTCACGGCTTGTCTCCTTTCGCACAGCCTTTTGTTAGGGAGCCAACAGACGAGGCACCCAACGAACACAGTCTCGGGTCATATGGAGATGGTCGTACATAATTGTCAACACACTGCCATATGAAATTCTCAACACTTTACTGAGGTTACGTAATGTTATACGTCGATCCTCTCGGACATTCACAGAAGCTGTGTAGAAGTCACCTCAGAAGCCGAAACAACAGGCCCACCTTGCTTAACACTGACAAGTCGACCTTCTTTGATTTCATTGAACCACTTGAACACTGTTGCACGAGGTTCATCTTTTCATAAGTTTCGGTGGTTGTAAACGAAAACAGGATTTGATTAGGCTGTACTGTTCCTCTCGCGTCAATTCCACTGTCTGGTATGCGAAATGTACGTAGGGTCTACAAAATATGGCATTACTACCAACCTAACAATACGAGAGTGCTGCTGCCCACCGAAGTTGTACTTAAAAACCCGGTCTTTTCAAATATTTATATTGCAGATCTATTACGGAGGCTACAGAAAGAATTAGCCTCAATCTTTGCTGATCAACCCTCGTCTTAACAAATCTGGCTAACCTAACATGTCTTGACAGAAATAAATTGTAATATTATGCACATGTTGTATCATTAAAAGGAGCACCTATAAAAAATTGTTGGGCCTTTGAGGTAGATGATACAGCTTGAGAAGTTGGTCCATGTGCTCCTTTATTCTACGGAAGGAAACACGTTTTCCAGTTGCAGCTACCTTATTTACAACTATTTCTCACCATACAGTTGGACCTTTATACGGATTGGTTTAAATTACTTCCCATATCAATATTAGATCATCATTAATACCAAAGCGTAAACTTCCTTGAGTCATTTCGTAAGAGAAATGCTAACCGTGATGCCTTACGTTAAATAGTGAACTATAACGTGTCCGATTATGGGTTATTTGGAAAGATAGAGTCAGACTAAAAAATTCAATGCCATAGCCAGGATTTGAACCATAGATCTTCTGATTGCCGTCCAGCCGCTCTAGCCCTTGAGCTACTAAGCTCAGCGTGCCGACATGACATTAAAATTTGCAATTGACTCGTTTTTTTCCCGGTAAACCACTAGGAGTTCTTATAAACACATGAGACAACTACCTTAATGACGACTTACTATGCTGTAAGTACTTTAAGACCCGGGTATGACATTAAATTCTCCAACTGACTTGGGTTTTTCCCGGTAAACCACCAGGAGTTCTCATAAACACATCAGACAATTACCTTAATGACGACTTAATATGCTGTAAGTACTTTAAGGCCCGGGTATGACATTAAATTCTTCAACTGGCTCCTGTTTTTCGCGGTAAACCACTAGGAGTTCTTATAAACACATGATACAACTACGTTAATGACGACTTACTATGCTGTAAGTACTTGAAGACCCGGGTATTACATTTAATTCTCCAACTGACTCGTGTTTTTCCCGGTAAACCACTAGGAGTTCTCATAAACACATGAGACAACTACCTTACTATGCTGTAAATAGTTTAAGACCCGGGTATGACATTAAATTCTCCAACTGACTCGTGTTTTTCCCGGTAAACCACTAGGAGTTCTCATAAACACATGAGACAACTACCTTAATGGCGACTTACTATGCTGTAAGTACTTTAAGGCTCGGGTATGACATTAAATTCTCCAACTGACTCGTGTTTTTCCCGGTAACCACTAGGAGTTCTCATAAACACATGAGACATCTACCTTAATGGCGACTTACTATGCTGTAAGTACTTTAAGACCCGGGTATGACATTAAATTCTCCAACTGACTCGTGTTTTTCCCGGTAAACCACTAGGAGTTCTCATAAACACATGAGACAACTACCTTAATGGCGACTTACTATGCTGTAAGTACTTTAAGGCTCGGGTATGACATTAAATTCTCCAACTGACTCGTGTTTTTCCCGGTAACCACTAGGAGTTCTCATAAACACATGAGACATCTACCTTAATGGCGACTTACTATGCTGTAAGTACTTTAAGGCACGGGTATGACATTAAATTCTCCAACTGACTCGTGTTTTTCCCAGTAAACCACTAGGAGTTCTCATAAACACATGAGACAACTACCTTAATGGCGACTTACTATGCTGTAAGTACTTTAAGGCTCGGGTATGACATTAAATTCTCCAACTGACTCGTGTTTTTCCCAGTAAACCACTAGGAGTTCTCATAAACGCATGAGACAGCTACCTCAATGACGACTTACTATGCTGTAAGTACTTTAAGACCGGGTATGACATTAAATTCTCCAACTGACTCGTGCTTCTCCCGGTTAACCACTAGGAGTTCCTTTAAATACATGAGGCAACTACCTTAATGACGACCTACTATGCTGTAAATACCTTAAGACCCGCGTATGACATTAAATTCTCCAACTGGCTCCTGTTTTTCCCGGTAAACCACTAGGAGTTCTGATAAACACATGAGAGAACCACCTTAATGACGACTTACTATGCTGTAGGTACTTTAAGGCCCGGGTATGACATTAAATTCTCCAACTGACTCATGTTTTTCCCCGTAAACCACTAGGAGTTCTCATAAACACGTGAGACACTACCTTAATGACGACTTACTATGCTGTAAGTACTTTAAGACCCGGGTATGACATTAAATTCTCCAACTGACTCGTGTTTTTCCCGGTAAACCACTAGGAGTTCTCATAAACAGATGAGACAACTACCTTAATGACGACTTACTATGCTGTAAGTACTTTAAGACTCGGGAATGACATTAAATTCTCCAAATGACTCGTGTTTTTCCGGTAAACTAATAGGAGTTCTCATAAACACATGAGACAACTACCTTAATGACGTCTTACAGTGCTGTAGGTACTTTAAGGCCCGGGCTCAATAGCTAACCATTATTAGGTACAATTAATAGAAATTATTTATCAACTTATATAATGCG
Source organism: Mantis religiosa (assembly GCA_030765055.1). Classification (NCBI taxonomy): domain Eukaryota; kingdom Metazoa; phylum Arthropoda; class Insecta; order Mantodea; family Mantidae; genus Mantis; species Mantis religiosa. The sequence continues at coordinate 9,602,756 of CM060951.1, forward strand.
CTGCCACTGGAACTGAAAGGCTTCAGGAACATAAAAGGTTTTAGAAGGAAAGTTGCTGAAAATTTACTGAAGGCACATATTGATAGCTGATAAAGTGTTACACATTTACAGCTGGTTTGAAAGCTGAACTGTTTAAAAATTAATATGGATTAATGTCCCATAGAATATGTAGCTTCTATTTTTCTGTTACCTCCTTTGTTACTATTATTTCTTGAGTTATAGTGAATTTCTGTATCTTTGTATGTTTCATATATGTTATTCTTGTACGGTAATGTATTCCTACTATGAAAATGTAATATAAGTGTTGTTAGGGGCTGTTTGCCATCATTTTATATATTTTTGTACTGTTACCTAGCATGAGCTATGGCTCTGGGAACCTTTCAAGAGAACAATACATAAATAAAATAAATAAATAAATTAATTAATTGTAATTTAATGTCAAGTTGGCACGTTGGCTATGGTAACTCAACGGCTTAAAGCAGCTGGACGGAGACCAGAAGTTTCGTGTTTCAAATCCCAGATATGGCACTGAATTTTTCAGTCTGGCTCTACCCTTTCATAGTGCGTCCTACACACGGCTAGTGTTAAAGAAAAATCAATTTCCATTAATTGACCTAATAGTGGTCCGAACTATAAAGCCCGGACCTTAAAGTACTTACAGCATAGTAAGTCGCCAATAAGGTAGCTGTCTCATGTGTTTTCGAGAACTCCTAGTGGTTTCCCGGGAAAAACACGAGTCAGTTGGAGAATGTAATTTCATGTCGGCACGTTGGCTATTTTAGCTCAATGGTTTAGAGCGGCTGGGCGGAGACCAGGAGATCCGTTGTTCAAATCCCGGCTATGACATTGAATTTTTCAGTCTGAGTCTATCATTCCAAACTTTACCATACACTGGCCAGAGTGAAAGAAGAATTAATGTCCATTAAGTCACCTAATAGCCTTTAAGTGTAAAGCCCGGGTCTTAAAGTACTTACAGCATAGTAAGTCGTCATTAAGGTAGTTGTCTCATGGGTTTATGAGAACTGCTAGTGGTTTACCGGGAAAAACACGAGTCAGTTAGAGAATTTAATGTCATACCCAGGTCTTAAAGTACTTACAGTATAGTAAGTCGTCATTAAGGTAGTTGTCTCGTGTGTTTATGAGAACTGCTAGTGGTTCACCGGGAAAAACACGAGTCAGTTGGAGAATTTAATGTCATACCCGGGTCTTAAAGTACTTACAGTATAGTAAGTCGTCATTAAGGTAGTTGTCTCATGTGTTTATGAGAACTCCTAGTGGTTCACCGGGAAAAACACGAGTCAGTTGGAGAATTTAATGTCATACCCGGGTCTTAAAGTACTTACAGTATTGTAAGTCGTCATTAAGGTAGTTGTCTTATGTGTTTATGAGAACTCCTAGTGGTTTACCGGGAAAAACACGAGTCAGTTGGAGAATTTAATGCCATACCCAGGTCTTAAAGTACTTACAGCATAGTAAGTCGTCATTAAGGTAGTTGTCTCATGTGTTTATGAGAACTCCTAGTGGTTTACCGGGAAAAACACGAGTCAGTTGGAGAATTTAATGCCATACCCGGGTCTTAAAGTACTTACAGCATAGTAAGTCCTCATTAAGGTAGTTGTCTCATGTGTTTATGAGAACTCCTAGTGGTTTACCGGGAATAACACGAGTCAGTTGGAGAATTTAATGTCATACCCGGGTCTTAAAATACTTACAGCATAGTAAGTCGTCATTAAGGTAGTTGTCTCATGTGTTTATGAGAACTCCTAGTGGTTTACCGGGAAAAACACGAGTCAGTTGGAGAATTTAATGCCATACCCGGGTCTTAAAGTACTTACAGCATAGTAAGTCGTCATTAAGGTAGTTGTCTCGTGTGTTTATGAGAACTGCTAGTGGTTCACCGGGAAAAACACGAGTCAGTTGGAGAATTTAATGTCATACCCGGGTCTTAAAGTACTTACAGTATAGTAAGTCGTCATTAAGGTAGTTGTCTCATGTGTTTATGAGAACTCCTAGTGGTTCACCGGGAAAAACACGAGTCAGTTGGAGAATTTAATGTCATACCCGGGTCTTAAAGTACTTACAGTATTGTAAGTCGTCATTAAGGTAGTTGTCTTATGTGTTTATGAGAACTCCTAGTGGTTTACCGGGAAAAACACGAGTCAGTTGGAGAATTTAATGCCATACCCAGGTCTTAAAGTACTTACAGCATAGTAAGTCGTCATTAAGGTAGTTGTCTCATGTGTTTATGAGAACTCCTAGTGGTTTACCGGGAAAAACACGAGTCAGTTGGAGAATTTAATGCCATACCCGGGTCTTAAAGTACTTACAGCATAGTAAGTCCTCATTAAGGTAGTTGTCTCATGTGTTTATGAGAACTCCTAGTGGTTTACCGGGAATAACACGAGTCAGTTGGAGAATTTAATGTCATACCCGGGTCTTAAAATACTTACAGTACAGTAAGTCGTCATTAAGGTAGTTGTCTCATGTGTTTATGAGAACTCCTAGTGGTTTACCGGGAAAAACACGAGTCAGTTGGAGAATTTAATGCCATACCCGGGTCTTAAAGTACTTACAGCATAGTAAGTCCTCATTAAGGTAGCTGTCTCATGTGTTTATGAGAACTCCTAGTGGTTTACCGGGAAAAACACGAGTCAGTTGGAGAATTTAATGTCATTCCCGGGCCTTAAAGTACTTACAGCATAGTAAGTCGTCATTAAGGTAGCTGTCTCATGTGGTTATGAGAACTCCTAGTGGTTTATCGGGAAAAACACGAGTCAGTTGGAGAATTTAATGTCATTCCCGGGCCTTAAAGTACTTACAGCATAGTAAGTCGTCATTAAGGTAGTTGTCTCATGTGTTTATGAGAACTCCTAGTGGTTTACCGGGAAAAACATGGGTCAGTTGGAGAATTTAATGTCATACCCGGGTCTTAAAGTACTTACAGCATAGTAAGTCGTCATTAAGGTAGCTGTCTCATGTGTTTATGAGAACTCCTAGTGGTTTACCGGGAAAAACACGAGTCAGTTGGAGAATTTAATGTCATACCCGGGCCTTAAAGTACTTACAGCATAGTAAGTCGTCATTAAGGTAGCTGTGTCATGTGTTTATGAGAACTCCTAGTGGTTTACCGGGAAAAACACGAGTCAGTTGGAGAATTTAATGCCATACCCGGGTCTTAAAATACTTACAGCATAGTAAGTCGTCATTAAGGTAGTTGTCTCATGTGTTTATGAGAACACCTAGTGGTTTACCGAAAAAAACACGAATGTGTTGGAGAATTTAATGACATGTCGGCACGTTGGACGTAGTAGTTCAATGGTTCAGAGCAGCAGGACGGAGACCAGAAGATCCGTGGTTCAAATCCTGGCTATGGCATTGAGTTTTCCATTTGGCCCTACCCTTTCAATGGAGTTCTAATTTAAATGATATGCTTTGGTCTCAAAATAAAGTCATTATTATATTTGTGGAAATATTTTACACTTTATCGTCAAATAGCTGTTAGAGTCCCTTTGGGGTGAAAAAAAGATCCCAGATATATCATATGCTTTTCCAGAGCCGATACCATGCGAGTGTTAATTTATACTATACTAGAGAATGACAAGTGAGTGCTGCATATCAAGTCTATCATTTAATCTGCCTCACAAATCATATCTAACGCAATGGTTTACTCGTTTAGGAGATTTAAGTTAGGCGATGTAGAGCGGCCCCCTTGAGCCTTCAATACACAATATCCCATGATATTGTTCCGATTGTGGAGCTGGCAGATGATACATTTGCCTACAAGCAGAAATTGAAATGTTCGGTTGTTTCAGGTCAGTTTGGTATAGGTCATGGAGGGAGCTGTGATGAAAAGTTGTACAGAATATCTGGGTTGGTTGAAGGGAGGGGTGGAGTGCCCCCGTTTCTATGCAGGATGAAGTGCTCGACCATTCGCTTTGTGTTCCGCCCTTCCACCACGGTGAAACTAAACCGAAACTACAAGCATATATACGCACGCAAACACACTATACTATCTACTCGAAAAAGTACTAATGAAAAAGTTAGCGGAAACTCCGTAGAGTGGCTCCGCCATTTCAAATGAATGCACCACTTGACTGAGATTTATTTTTGCCTCGTTCCCTGCATCCGTCCCCAATCTAGCGCTCTTTCTCTAGATGTCAGTTGAACGCAGACTTGACTTCTTACAAAAGCCTGCATTAACTCCTGTTCTGAAGAGGGACGAAACATTTAATTTTTTATTTCTTTTAGTCTTCCGGCCTCATTTCGAGGAACTAAATTGGCCTTTGGACACGTACTAATTTAGATCTATCGATAACTCTAAGGGGAAGGGCTTTAGAATGCTGTGAAAAATATCCACATGTGATTACTTCTGCAGCAACAGCGTCCTCCTTAGAATAGAAATGGGCGTCATTAGCCTCCGAGGTACAACAAATGCAGATTGTTCAATGTGGCAAATCAGCTGGAAGCTCTAATAACCGTGTCTGCATTTTAAATGGCAGTTTAGCAGATTCTACTCCTCTCCGGCGTTGTTCAGATGCGTTCGTGCGCTAAGGGTTAGAAACTAAAGATGTTGCAACACAATGTAAACCTTGTTATGTCGCATTCAGTATCTTATCGGAAGATTCGCTTCTTCGTCTGTGCATAAAAGAGGCGCAAGCGCAGTAACCTTACAATGTGTTTCAAATAGAAAGAGTTTTCGCCTGTAGCGAATCACACGCCTTAGAGCCTTCACCGTTGCCACTCGCTCGCTCTAGCTGGCTGGCTGTAAACAGCCAGAAGATTTTTGCTGCGTGCGCACCCGTTAAGGGTTTTACCGCAGGTAAGATTTAGATTTGAAGTTTGTAGGATGAAGGTGGTGTAGGTTTTGAGGTTGGCATTTTTTAGAGGTTACAGAAGTGCCTTTGGGTTCAAGGGGAGGATGCAGTACTTTGCACCCAAATTGTTAATTTTTGTTTAAATTTTAGTTAGGAAAAAATTTAGATGGAAAACAGCTTAGAAGAATTATGAGGATCTCAGCTTTAGCTGCTGTTAGGATTAGCTCCTGGGTTATCTGGGGTGCCCGTATGCCATACGGGGGACCTGGTGCAGTCTAGATCGGCGTCTAATGGGGTCATAATCTCCCAATGATCTAACAAGGGCGCTTCTGTGAGATGGTAAACTTGCGTATAATTTTGAAGACCTGCGCCTAATTTCATTCTCCACGTATGGAAGACCCGATGCTTCGTGAGGCAACCTGGTAGGGAAATAACTCCCACAGAATAGATAGACCGTAGTCCCCTATTCTGTTGCACGTTGAAGCCATGCTATCCAGCTGTCTGCTGCCATGCCCCAGATCTCGCAGGCATATAGCATCACCGGGATTACCAGCGCTCGGAAGAGGTACAACTTCATGCGGACTGGCATCGAGGTCGACCCCAGCATTGGGTACAGGGAAGCGAGTGCTCCCTGTACCTTCTCCGAAAGGTCCCTGATGTGTAGGAGAAAACTTAGACCGCTGTCCAAATTAACTCCTAGGTACTGTATAGATTTAGACCACTCTATCCTTCGACCTCGGTAGCTGAAATTGGGGTGGTCTGCGGGGGTGTGGCGCCTTTTGAAGATTATGGCGTGGCATTTGTCTGGATTTACGGACATCCGCCAACGCCGGCACCACTGTTGTGTTAGGCGGAGATGTCTTTGAATGGGGTTGAAGGCTCCGAGGATGTATTTGTCCTTGCAGAACAGAAACAGGTCGTCAGCGTATTGTGCCATTACGACTCGCGGTTCTGTGGGGAAATCTGCCATAAAGACGTTGAATAGGGTCGGGGATAGCACAGAGCCTTCGGGGACTCCGCCTCTCACTGGTCTTTGTGTTGATGTTTTCTCCGTGACTCGGTGTCGCAAGAAGCTGTGTATGACGTTGATCATTTGTGTTGGGAGCCCCAGGTGGATCATTTTGTATAGGAGTCCAGGATGGCATGTCGTGGAGAAGGCCTTCTCGACATCCAGTTAAACTGCGGCCGTGAAGGCGCCTTCCTTGAAACCCAGGGTGGCAGTCCCCACCACACGCAGCAACTACTGAACTGTCGAGTGCCCAGGACGAAAACCAAACTGATGGTCAGGGATGGCTTGAATGTCTCCCAATTTTGGGGACAAGCGGGCGAGAATCAGCCTCTCGAGAAGCTTCGAGAGTGTGGAAAGGAAGCTAATGGATCGGTAGCTGGAAGGATATGTCGGATTCCTCCCGAGTTTCAATATGCAAATCACCCGGGCCTCCCTCCACTCTAGTGGAAAGTACTGAAGGGCGAGGCACATATTGAAAATCCTAGTCAGGAAGAGAACAGCATTGAAGGGAAGATGGCGGAGCATTAGGGGAGTCGGCTCGTCCGGCCCCGGCGCCTTCTTTCCTTTGCTACCACGTTATCCCCCCTCTTTTATATTTGCCTCTCTCTCGCACACTTGCGAGTTTTCTTGGCGTAAGGGAACGCAAACTGAATTTTCCAAAGCTTTATAATATTGCAGTTGTTAAAATCACAATTACTACATGGATACCCGTATACCATGCAAATGTCTTAAATGTAGTGAAATGTGTAGTGTTTAACGCCCGCTTTTACTACATACGGCACCGCAGGCGATGACACTAATGATACATGAGATGAAGATGGAGCACCGGTGGAATGAGATGGCGGGGGAAACCGGAGGTCCCGGAGATAACGCGCCCCAGCACCGTGTTGTCCACCATAAATCTCACTTTGTGGTCGCCTGGGATCGAACCCGGGCCGAAATATTTTAAATATTTAGTTTAAAGTTAATTACATTTTCTCAATTACTTATTTTTCTAATCCAACGAAAAAACCAATGGTAAATCCGTATAGCCGTGGAAGTTACTTACGTTAAGAGATAATTCGACATTGTCATTCTCTTCATCGTCTGAGTACTGCCAATTTATGATGATAGGTTCCAAAATCTCGTTACGTGCTATTTCTTTCCAAAAGTTTTCTTGTTGTAGTTTATCTGATGTCTCACGCAGATTTTCCAGTCTTGTTGTGTTCATTGTCAATTTCTTCGTGAATAAGTCGTTGAACGTCAATCAGTTTAAAACCATTATTTCCCTTTGCAACATAAAACAAGGAAAACAATAGCCTCCGAACACTTGCAGCGCTTCAATTTGGAGGGAGAGGGCTTTTTGGACAAGAAGTTATTACTGGAGACGAAACGTGGGTCCATGTTTTTTTTTTTTTTTTTTTTTTTTTTTTTTTTTTTTTTGAACCTGAATCAAAGAGGCACTCAATGGAATGGCATCACACAGTGTCACCGAAGAAAAAAATGCAGAACTCAGCAGTCGGCAGGGAAAGAGGGTGTGCTTATGATTGCTTTTTTGGAGCAAGGATGCAGAATAAATTCTGTCCAATACGTCAGAACTGTCAAAAAGCTGAAAGCACGTCTTCACCGAGTTCGCCCAACAAAAACTATGGCGGATGTTCTTCTTTTGCATGACAATGCAAGACCACACGCCAACCGTAACACCACTGCAGAAATTGAGAAATTGGGATGGCAAGTCTTACCTCACTGACCTGGCACCATCAGACTTTCATCTGTTCGGGCCACTAAAGGAAGCTCATCGTGGGATTCATTTTGATGATGAGGAGGCTGTGAAAAGTCCGTGCGTCAATGGCTTAGGAAGCAAGACCGTGTGTTTTACCACACTGGAATACATGCCCTAGTTAAAAGGTGAACCAAAACTGTGGAAAAGGACGGAGATTATATTGAATAGTAACAAATTAATAGTCAATTTTGTAGTTTTTAAGCTGTGTAAATTTGACTAAATTTTCTTGACAATTAAAACAGAAAAAAATAGGAGGCGTTACTATTTGACCCACCGTCGTACAACTTTTGAAGAATGAATAATACTTTTCTTGTTCAAAGACGGAAATTAAATTCCTCGTAAACAGTGTTAAATTCTTTGGTACAATTCTAAATATTATTAATGCGGGCTTATTCAAACTAGCTGTAGATGCCACGATGTACTACTTCTTTTCTTGCGCACACGCTTCTTATACATCTTTGCTGCATACACTAAATATTTTCTGCACACATTCGGACAGACACATACACGTCTTACATCTAAGACGTTCATAATTAGGAGAACAAAATCTTTGAAGGTGAGAAGGTACTGCATATCTCCACAATGTTATTTCCATGATTTTTGAGTGAACAATACTAAGAAATTATTATAGATATAGACATGAAAAATTTCAGGCATGTTCTTAAAACCTTTCTCTTTAATAATATCTATTATTATTTGATTTGTTATAATTTTTTAATTTTTGTACAAAAAGCACTGAAATTTCAGCAAATGTTATATTTTTAAACAGGTATTATGAATCTCAGAGAAAAATCCATTCTTCTTTTAATTCCTATGGACCTGCGTAATACACACAAAAATTTTCATATTTTTAAGTTGATTAGCTTTTTTAAATGCACCGGAGCCTGAAAAAATGTCAAACTGAGAAAAAAAGCTTTAAAATATATATAAATTTATTACTGACTTCCCACATGAGTCCTGCTGCATAGTCTTGACCCTCTGTATCCTCACTTGTTCTTTTCAAGTTGCTCTTCATTTGTCTTGCCTTCTTGTTCAGTTCTTCAACTATTTTATCTGCTTTCAGGACTCGCAGCTCATCAACTTCTGTAATTGACTACTATCATGATGAGCACGTGTGGCCCGCCTTGGTAGCGTGGTGGTAGCATGTCTGCCTCACGTTCAAGAGGTCCCGAGTTCGAATCTCGGTCAGGTTGAGTTACCTGGATAAGGTTTTTCCGGGGTTTCATCTTATCCTAAAAGACAAATGTCGGGTAACTCTAAGCTCTATGGATCCCGGGCTCATTTGAACATCATTTCACCCATTCCATTCATCGCCCGATATGACTTAACGTTGGAGGTCGTTAATTACATTAAAAAATGAGCACATGTGTGAACTGGGCCTACTAACATCAATATTACATGTGGTTTAATTTTCTATTCTATTTATATTTTATACATTTACTTTTCTATGTTTAGTAAAACGATTGCGGATAAACTTTCTCTTTCGAAATGTTTTTGGGCTACCCATATCATATATTCACCAAACACTAGTACAAAATATTGTTCAGAACAAGTAAATGTTCAGCTACACAGCCAAAGACAAAAGAAAAACAAGAATCATTGGAGTTACAGTAGTACCAACAGAAAGCATGAAAGATCCCTTCCAAAACAAGGCTTAATTCATAAATATCTGTTCAGTATTACAGAAGTTATGATCGATTTCTGCAAGTTTAAGAAAAGGGGCGTGGCAAAAACCTAACACCCACTAATATAATTAGTAAATTAAGTATAAAGTATTGCTCTAACGAACTTTTTAACTATATATTTGTCATATAGGGGAACGACATTATAATAAAATGTAAAAATACAAAGGTGAATTTTAACCCCTTCTCACCTAAAAACATTGTACAATTTAGCATATTAGGTTGTCATGGTTACACCATTAACTTACATTACTTCTTTATTTTATTACAAACACTAATCTCTTTCATTATTGTTAACAAAACATGAAATATCTAAAACAACTGCTATTCGGTCATGGTCGTACTATCCCAACTCTGTACAAAGTGGTAGAGAAAATATCTTGTAATTCTGAAATTATTTTAATTACGCTAACAGCAATTTTGTCAGAATTCACCTAAGGGTATATGTATGACTGAAATTTTCAAATTCTGAACTAATAATGCTAGCTTTTTCAAATTTACACGATAGGTGTAGTATAATGTAAACATGTTACAACCTAAATTTAAACCATTTTTCTCCAGCAGTTTAGAAATTATGATAAATTTTGTATGTTTTTTGTCACGTCACTAAAAAAGTCCCTTGCGACAAAATATTTTGAATTTTGGTCTACTGTTTTAACCCTATGTTCATAATACACATACTTTTTGAAATTGCTCTGGGTTTTTCTGTGTCTCCTTTAGTTTAGGTCACAAAAATTTTTTAATTTACAAATATTCTTTTTTTGTCTAAAAACCTGTAAGTTTTGTGTTTGAAAATTAAAAATATATGCTTATATATATTTCACAATAAAACCTATGGCAATTTCCATTCCTCATGATATTCTGAACCTGTGTAGGAAAATTCATGAATGTAGTATAAAAACTGCATCGCAAGGAGCATTTTACAGGAAGAAAAATACTGAAAATATGAACATTGAGAAAACAGCGATTAAAGATTTGATTGCATAACTCACATTAAAATCCACCAGGCTGATAGGTTGGACCCTCAGATTTCTTTTTCCTCTCCTCTGTTGCGGCTTTTTCCACCTTTTTCTTCTTTAAATGTTGCTTTTCTTCTGCACAACTTCGCTTCTTGCTTTGCAGGATACGAGTCTGATCTCGCTGCACTGAAGTTTTCCTTGCTGAGTCTACTACACTTTCACCTCTGATATTTCGCTGTAGCTCCAATGACTTAAGACTACCCATATTAAACTCACTGATGCTTTTAATAACAGCAAGATCCAATTTTTGTTTTGATATGAAAACTTCCTTTGGGCACTTATTCCATATGACATGATGCAAAGATTCATTGGCATTCTGTATTTTTCCTGTTTTGAACCTCTCTAGTAATGTTGTAGAAGCCAGCCTCTGATATATTGGCAACATTTTAGGAACTATTTTGTCTGAAAGCCTTATTTTTCTTTTCTTGAATTGAAAATTTAAGAACGGAAAACAGACAAAGAATGTGGATGTAGGCAAAAGTGGGCCTGACTCTGACAGAGTTTAAAGGCCACCGACATTTAAATAAGCATTTAAAAATGGCGTTCGGAGGCAAATTATGCATTTTTCACATTCGGGAATGTCTAAATTATTTTATAGAATTAAAATAAAAAAGTCGTTATTTTCACGATTTTCATGAAATTTCAGTCTTACATACCCTTAACTTCTAAATTTGTAGTAATATAAAGTTGACATTCCCCGATAAATTTGCACTTAAGTCCTTATTTTCTAACACGGGACTTACTGAAGTACTCTTGTACGCCTGTTTCCGATGTCTGGCACGCAGCCAATGTCAAAATTTCCTTTGATGTCGGGAATGTTTAGTACCCATGGCAACAATAAATTATGAAAGTAGCAGTTCTATACGTGCTGTAATATAAAACAGCCGATACTATATTTATGACGCAATCTCTCTGCTTATAGGCAGGAAGAGGGAAGCCGCTGTCTATTATCAAACTATAAGCTAGGATTAATTACTACCAATAGGGTTTCCGAAACGGTTTCGTTCTGCCAGTAATGATTATTAAATCCCCAGAGCAAACTAACCACGGAGGTGATGTGTGGGGATCGAATCCATGGTAACATGAGCCGATCCTGGAAGTCAATAACAGTGACGGTAACACGCGATGAGATATATTCGGTGTCGCATCTCGGCATTAACATAACCCTTAGTTGGTAACATGTGAAAAACTGGAGCCTACGGTAACTTCCGTCTGTCAGACTAACATTATCTAATTTTACATTTTAGGTGTACCTTAATGAGTATAGAAGATAAACAACTTTATGAAAATTATAAATATTTTGCTATAAAATGTGCAAAAATACAAAATCAAATTAGTTAATTGATGGAAATCAATCAGTTCTCCACACTAGCCATATACAGGATGTTACAAAAAGGTACGGCCAAACTTTCAGGAAACACTCCTCACACACACACACACACACACAAAGAAAGAAAATATGTTATGCGGACATGTGTCCGGAAACGCTTAATTTCCATGTTAGAGCTCATTTTATTACTTCTCTTCAAATCACATTAATCATGGAATGGAAACACACGACAACAGAACGTACCAGCGTGACTTCAAACACTTTATTAAAGGAAATGTTCAAAATGTCCTCCGTTAGCGAGATTACATGCATCCATCCTCCGTCGCATGGAATTCCTGATAAGCTGATGCAGCCCTGGAGAATGGCGTATTGTATCACAGCCGTCCACAATACGAGCACGAAGAGTCTCTACATTTGGTACCTGGGTTGTGTAGACAAGAGCTTTCAAATGCCCCCATAAATGAAAGTCACGAGGGTTGAGGTCAGGAGAGCGTGGAGGCCATGGAATTGGTCCGCCTCTACCTATCTATTGGTCACCGAATCTGTTGTTGAGAAGCGTACGAACATTTCGACTGAAATGTGCAGGAGCTCCATCCTGAAAGTTTGGCCATACCTTTTTGTAACAACCTGTATAAGCTAAGGTTTTCGATAGAGTCAACATGAAAAATTCAATGCCATGGCCGGGATTTGAACCACGGATCTCCTTAGCCTATATACGGCTAGTGTGGACAAATGATTAATTTCCATCAATTAACTAAACTAATAAGAATTAAATGATGAAGCCTGTGGCTTAAGTACTTACGATGGTAAGTCGCCACAAACGATGTACTCGAATACGAGACCCCCTAGTGGTTTACCGGGAAAATACACGAGTCAATTGGAGAATTTAATATCAGGACGGCACGTTGGCCACGGTAGCTCTAAGGTTAAGAGCGACTGGACGGAAACCAGGTGATCCGTGGTTCAAATCCCGGCCATGGCATTGAATTTTTCATGTTGAATCTATCTAACAAAGTTAAATGTTGGTCTTTCACATAAAATAGCTTCTGAAGTTGATTATACTTACGTAAACATATCAAAATTGTATATTACATTGGCGGCTCATGATGGCTATGCATTGGGGGGCTGCAGGTTACTAGAATTTTACCTTTGCATAATTATTAGAAGATCGACAGGGATCTTTCTTTTTAGCAAACTTATTGACCACTCCCTAGTTGAATTTCGGGAAGCTTTCTATCAGTTTTTTCCTATGGAATTTCTTTTCCTTAAACAGGGAATCAATTTGTGTTGTATATTTAATCAACCTCCCTGAACACCTCTTGATTTTGTGAGCCTTCATGCTCTTATACCCTCTTAAGGGTAGCTCATGATAACCACAAAATTTCACACATTTAATTATCATTATAAGGATATCCCCTTTCTTGGACTTGATCGTTGTGACGATCTATTGATTCTTTATAGTCTTAATTTAAACATGTATGTACATTTACTGACGCAAATGTAGCAAAATTAACCATGCTATTAACATGGTTTCTGGACATTTTATGTCTATGACATTTCTCATATAGTCTCTGCAAGTCTGAAACTCCCTTTCGAATCCATGCAATGTTGGCTGCATCGTCTTTACTACAAATAAAGGGCAAGGAAATGAGAACAGGCAATTGCTGATTTCACAGTCACATATCCACTCAAATTTCGTGTAAATTTCAGGACTGAAACAACTGCTATATTGTTTTTGGTAGCTTGTTGCACTTTGAATAATGTTTAACAGAGTAGTCGGCCTTCCTTGTACTTTAATGTCACATTTCTCCTCCAGTGTAAAAGCGCCAATTAATCGACTTAATTTCTCATTATTACAATCACACCGTTGGTACCAGTACAAAAAAGTCACATTTGATTATACTTTACTGTCAGGAAACAAAACTGCATTTGAATCACCGTGAAAATGTTCAAAAACTGTCAATTTCACGAAAATCCGCACCAAATTGCACTTACACCACTCTGGGACTGCAAACATTGCAGTTCAGTGAGCTCACTAAGCTATGGGGCGCAGGGTAGGTCGAAAGTGATGCGGGGCAAGCGGAGGGGGAAATGGAAGCAATATGCACGTTAGTGAACTGTCCTGGCAGTCCAAGAGGGAGAAGCGGCTATTGTTACAGGAGCACACTACACGTCAGTATTGGCTACACTGAGGAAGTACATTACAAAGAAACAACAAGAGCTTTCTCAGACTGAGTGACGACTTCATCATGATAATGCACGGCCTCACGTCGCAAATCAAGTCATGCAATTTATGGCTCGATTCAACATAACCTGTTTACCACATCGACCTCATTACTCCGATCTTGCACTCTGTGACTTGTTTTTATTCTCATTACTAATGGGAGAGCTTATGGATTTGAGAACTCTGAAGCAGTGCTCAAGAAAAGTGAGGCGATTGTCAAAGACCTGACAAAAAATGGTCTGTAGTACGTGTTCAAGGACTGACAGAGACGCCATATAAAGTGCATTAAAGTTGGAGGGAACTACTTTGAAAAATATCATGTAAACATTAAATTCCAGTAATGAAAATCTGTGGAATGTTAATTATGGGTAGTTGTGTCTTCACACGTTCAACTGGTCTTCAGTAGGAGCATGTAGAGCGGCGTAAACCGACGCCACAGCAGCGATACCTACCTCTCTTCCCCTGATCTATCTCTTAACGGTTGACCTGTTATGCATGAAGAGGAATTGTAAGGGCATTGTCAGAAAATTGCATATTTACTTTCTTTCTCTTCAAAGTATACTTAATATATTGCATTTATTTTTGAATGATTTACATATAAAGGATGGACTGAAAAGGGCGAAATTTCTTCGAAATATCTGTATAACGTCCTTGAACATTACTGAAGTTAAAAGTCCAACATTCTAGGACATTTAGTTTGAGAGTTCTGCTTTTCAAAGGCGGAAGCTCACTACACACCTACAGAGAAACACTTTAATAAATGAACGTCTTCTTAGAATCAGGAAGTCCTAAAACTTGAACTTTCTGTGAATTCTTGGTATTAGATCCTTTTGTGGAATGACGTATTTCTCCTGCATACTACTATAATTAATAAATTAAAAAAATTAGACACGACGAATAATAACATCAGTATTTCATAAAAGCAAACCTTAAAGAAGTATATCTTTCACGCTTAGATAGAATCAGAGTCGAACTTGAGCGACTCAGTTAGCATCTTCCAGAAACTCTCACTCCATTTCCGCTTCAATCTCCTATACATCTTACTAATATCCTGAAGAGGTGCTCCCCTCTCCTTGATCTCTCCTCTATGACTTCTCAAATCCTCCGGAAGACAGTGAACTTCTCTACTTCCTTTTAACTTTATATGTTCGAATTTTCCCATAACTTTCTTCTGTCACTGGTATGTTCAGTTTATCATAAGCAACGACATGTTATACACTTGTCCTTCTCTAATACCAGCCGTCCTTTTCTAAGCATTGCATTCCCATATGCTCGATAACCTATTTCACGCCTTGAGGCTGCAGGATACGAAGACAGGAATGATATTAATAAAAGAAAATGCCTTTACTGACGTCTCCCAAGGTACATAGACCTCAGAGTTACTTGACATTCCTCCCACAGGATGAAGGAAAACACGGAAAAATATTATCTACATAAAATTTCCTGAGCAAGATTCTAACTCGGGACCCCTTGAATGGGAGGCGGACACATGTCACTTACGCTACACAGGTAGCCATTCAAAAACTAAAATTTCGGTCACATACCAAACCTCATATACATGTTTACCGACTTTCAAGACAGCCACACAAAGATTAAACCAAAAGAAACAAAAGAAAGGAAAAGGAATGAAGACAGAAAGAAAGAGGAAAGAAAAAATTAAAGAAAGAAAGGCAGGAATCAAAGAAAGACAAGAAAGAAAGAAAGAAAGAAAGAAAGAAAGAAAGAAAGAAAGAAAGAAACAAAGAAACAAAGAAACAAACAAAGATACAAAGAAACAAAGAAACAAAGAAAGAACGAACGAACGAACGAAAGAATGAAGGAAGGAGAGCAAGAAAGAAACAGATAAGGAAGGAAACGAAGAAAGAAAGAAGGAAGGAAAGAAGGAAGGAAGGAAAAAAGAAAGAAAGAAAGAAAGAAAGAAAGAAAGAAAGAAAGAAAGAAAGAAAGAAAGAAAGAAAGAAAGAAAGAAAGAGAGAAGAGAGAAGAAAGAAAGAGAAGAGAGAGAGAAAGAAAGAAAGAAAGAAAGAAAGAAAGAAAGAAAGAAAGAAAGAAAGAAAGAAAGAAAGAAAGAAAGAAAGAAAGAAAGAAAGAAAGAAAGAAAGAAAGAAAGAAAGAAAGAAAGAAAGAAAGAAAGAAAGAAAGAAAGAAAGAAAGAAAGAAAGAAAGAAAGAAAGAAAGAAAGAAAGAAAGAAAGAAAGAAAGAAAGAAAGAAAGAAAGAAAGAAAGAAAGAAAGAAAGAAAGAAAGAAAGAAAGAAAGAAAGAAAGAAAGAAAGAAAGAAAGAAAGAAAGAAAGAAAGAAAGAAAGAAAGAAAGAAAGAAAGAAAGAAAGAAAGAAAGAAAGAAAGAAAGAAAGAAAGAAAGAAAGAAAGAAAGAAAGAAAGAAAGAAAGAAAGAAAGAAAGAAAGAAAGAAAGAAGAAAGAAAGAAAGAAAGAAAGAAAGAAAGAAAGAAAGAAAGAAAGAAAGAAAGAAAGAAAGAAAGAACGAACGAAAGAAAGAAGGAAGGAAGGAAAGAGAGAAGCAAAGAAGGATAGAAAGAAAGAAGGGAAGGAAGAAATATCACGTGCAATACGCTAAAGTTTTTGAAAAGTGTTCCTTTTCTAAGAGCAATATTTAACTACCTTCACTAGATTGTCAGCCAATGGAATCAGAAGGGCTCCTTAATCTGAGTAACGTTTACTATGCATTTGGCAAAGATCAAGCATTAGGCAATCTGTCACCGGTTTTTATTTAACCATTTCTGGAATGTTTGTTGTTATTGCTTTTATTCTTAAATTGGAAGTCGTATTTGTTTTGCACTTGATTTAAAAGTTACTTAGTAGATCGAGGAGATATTGAATGCCATAGCCGGGATTTGAACCATGGATCTCACACTCTCTGTGCTGTTGCTCTAACCAACATATGAGTCAGTTGGAAAACTTAATATCATTTCGGCATATTGCCCATAGTAGCTCAGTTTGTTAGAGCAACCGTACGGATAGTGCGAGATCCTTGGTTCGAATCCCGGCTGCAACATTGAATTTTTCAGTCTGGCCCTACTCATTCAAAGATATTTATGGTTCAATAAAAACTTTATTTTTCTGTGAAGTGTATTAAAAGTAGGAGAATCAATATGTTCCCGCTACTCTGATTCGTGCGTGATTTTATATATGCCTGACTGTTTCGCTGAAGAGGTTTTCTAAAGAATTAACTGAAATATTTAGTCAACTAACTGGAACGTTGCCAAGAGTTTCAGAAACAAAAAAAACATGAAATTTTAGGCTTGTCAGGTGAAAGTAGGTTACATTATTTTATAGATTAGAGAAAATGAAATGATAGGGATCTTTTGCAGAATAAAAAGCATTTAGAACTGCACAATTTATAGGAAATAATTAAATTATGAATTTACATTAGCACAATTGCTCTAAAAACATAAGTATGCCTCAATCGGAGACCTGCGATTCCGTGTTTCATTTCTTTGTTTTATTTGTTTGATATGGCTTTCCTGAGTCGCCAAGGCAGCTGCTGATTTCGATGTTCATCACAAGTCTGGACTACATGTGGAAACCAATAGTAATAGTGAATTTCTTATCTTGTATTCATAGAAAGAATGTCAAGTACTTTCGACAGATCCTTAAAGCTATCTACTTCACAATAACATAAAGATGCACGAAGGTGTCTGTGAACACATTGCGAAGCTAGCATCATTCCTGGGATATATTTAGTTCGTTCAATAATTATTAGCACTCCCACAATAACTTCTGCTTACTGAAAATGTTGTAGAATGTTACGCTTAGTACTTATTAGGCCCTCCATTTATCTTTATATTCTCTTGCATTCTCCTTGGCATGGATTTCACCAAAAATTGTGTTGTTTCCACTGAAATTTTACGTTGCTTCTCTATTACAGCGTTCTTTAGCTCCTTTATATTAGATATCTGATGATTCCTAATATTTTTGTCCAGTATACTGTACAAATTCTCTATTGGCTTCATGTCTGGGGATTGTAATGGATGCGGCATCTATCGTGGAGTATTATAAAACAATCATAACCTTGCATCTAAAGCTGTGTGTTTTGGATCATTATGTTGTGTGAACATAAAATCCTCAGAAAGACCCATATTATTCACACTTCTGTACAGATGTGTATTCAGGATGCTTATGTAAACCTTATGGTTTATAATTCCATCAATAAAACAAATCCCTTACAACATTTGCAATCATACAGACCCAGACAAGTACTGAACCGACTCCATGTTTAACTGTAGCTGTTATATTTTTCTCCTCACGCTCAAATTCTTTCTTCTCCACACTATTACTCGCACTTTTGACTTAAAGAGCTCAATTTGACTCTCATCAGTAAATACAACCTTCTTATAGAAATCAAACCCTTTGTATTTATGTTATTTTTCAAAATCAACTTGTTTATTTCTGTTGATTTTCCTGTTGTTTTCTACGGGCTGTTCGGTCTCCATACTCAGCTTCATAAAGCATGTTTCTTATAGTTTGTCCTGAAACAGACTTTCCTGTGCGTGTTTGAACTGCAATAGCAAGTTTTGGATCACTTAGTTTAGGATTTTTCTTGACCTTTCTAAGTAACTGCCGCTTCTCCTTCTAAAATAGAACTGCAGGACGACCAGCTCTTGATTGATGTTCTTATTTTTCGTTATCATAAAACCTGTATATAGTAGTCTTCACTGTACTGGCAGGTCTTCCAATGGTTTCTCCAATTTCTTGAAATTAATTTGCTTGTTAAATAATTTGATCTAAATTAGTCTCTCTTCTTCTGTAGTTTCAAGACTTTTTCGAACTATATTAATTAAATAATAGTCAATGACTTTGAAAACAGAGATGGAACTGCCAGCAATAGTGGATGAAACACAACTGCATAAGAAAAAGAAAGGAGTGTGTGTCAGGGAGGCACCATACCTGGGATTTTGTTTACTAGGTGAATACTTTTTTGACGTCCAATAGGATATGACTTTAAATAACGTAGAGCTGTTCACTAAATAAGCAATATATGAACCCAAAATGTGTTTTAGTTTTAAATCTAGATATCAGCTGATATACGGAAATAGCTACTTTTCGTTTCTTATCTATATCTTTCTGATTCTGCTTGTTATATTCTATGTGCTATGATTACACGAATACCCTTCAGAGCATCTGGAGATTGCAAATCCTAGCAACATGGATCGCTATACGAACGCTGAAATGACGGATATGGTTTTGGTGGATGGAAATGCTGAAGGGAGTCCAACGAAAGCACGATTCACTTAGTTTCATTAAAAATAAGAACTGTAAAAATAGTATGATAATATTTATTTGTTTAACTTAAGAGCATTTTGTTATGATTTTAATTATTCAATACTTTCAAGCACTTACTGTAAATATCAACAGCTTCCTTTTTAGTTACAAATGCTTTATTTTTTATTTATTTGTGTACTAAGCTATTACAATTGTTGTGCTGCTCGCCAGTATTTGGCCCAGGCCATTAATTCGTGGGCAGCCCGTTGAATTACAAAATGTGTAGTACACTACTTACATTTCTATTACTACTACCATTACTACTATTGCTTACACACTATTCTTCATTTCCTTTTTCCACAGTCCACTTCCATTTATTTTTCACTTTATTTAAGAACTGTCCTACATTCTTGAGATTTTTATCTATAATTTTACATATATCAGGACTTCGCTTAATTTTTTTCCACATGTATTCTTTTCGCCAAATCTCTGTTTCCCTGCATTCAAAAAGGATATGTTCCACATCTTCCTTACCCCCACACAATGGGCACTTGTCTTGCACAAACCCATTCCGCTGCCCTTTAAGTCTCCACACTCCTGCTTTCCTTACTTCATTAATCGTTTTATCTATATACTGCTCCCTTCCCCAGTCACTTTTTAACTCCACATAATATACCAATGACCTCTTTTCACCTAACTGACTGAACAGTTTTTGAATCTCTATATCTTCAAATCTTTTTCTAACACCCCTCCAGAAACCTTTATAATTTCTATCTCTTTTTCTCCAAATATCCACTAAGCCATTATTTTCTAAATTTTTTCGTAGAGTGCTTGCCCAGCCCGAGCTTTGCAGACTTCCTTCTTGATATTTTAAACATTGTTGCAATAGGCTGCCTTCATCTAAATTCAAGATCCTATGCCAGTATTTCAAGGCTCTTTCCATTATTAACCCTTTCCTTGTTACTCTCCCATTTCAATTTTAGCAAATTCGTTTGCTGTTGCCATTGTGGCCCCAAAACTTCCTTACAGAACATCCTGTGTATCTGATCCACAACTTCCCACCCATTCTCAAGCCCCCATATTTCAATGCCATATAGCATTCCGGCCTCAATGCTTTATTTAGTATTGTCAAACACATGAAATAAAGTGCTTGTCTCATCGTGTAAGCCATTTTGTTTTGTTTAATTTATCTACAGTTCTTTGACGTTGTTTTTTGTTCTGTTTATCATTTAATGTTTCCATCCTCAACCTCACTAATATAAACTGGTGGACACATGTAACTTATATCTATCAGAGGGAAGTTAATTGGTCATCATGGACTCCTATAACGGAGTTTTGGAACACTCATAAGTAATAGCTTCTTTACTGCGGTTTCATAAGACAAAGAAATTCTTAATAGTAGTAAGCTACTGCGGAGTATGTCGGTACGTTTACAGACAGCTACAGCACGCGACACGGCGTGTGACCTATACCTGCGAACTACGACAGTGTGAGGCACGCGTCGTTGTTCCTGTTACTGCCTAATCCATACTCGTTCTGGAGCATTTATATTGTTGCGGTGACCGGCATAAAAGGATTCGCGCGGCTTGTTCACACAAAGGAACTAACAGACGGATAGTGTTACAGGAGATAAAGAGCTTGCATAAGCAGATAAACATAGCGCTGGAGATAAAGGACTTGCCGGCACAGATTAGGTTACGCTTCTGGAAGGCGATAGAATAGTCCATTTCTTGTTTGTTCCAGAAGTCTCTCGAATTTATCAATGAGGTATTTAAAACGGCGATGACTCGCCAAAAGTCAGTCGTGAACAGATGTGTAACATGTGAGTTGTAAACAGAGATAACCAGAACGCTTTTTGTGATCATCGACCTTGATAGATTGTGTATGTGACGTAATTTTGTTACGTAAGGATTGAACAGAGTATATCTCTAAAGAACATTTGGAATTTATGCAAATTGGACTTTTAATTCTACGGTATCGTCCGGTATTGTTTTGAAACACCCTGTATATCTTGTATCTTTGCCTTGTCTTGCACTGGTCTTCTATAAAAGGAAGAACTAAACTGTCTTTTGTTCTGTAGTAGCTTATTTGTCTATATATCAGTAGAAGGCAAATTAAGCAGAAACATCTACAACAGACTTTCCTAGAAGCAATCAATGAATCAAGTTGTTTACTTTGAAAAAGTAATTTACTAAAATAACTTGACAGAAAAAGTTGTAGTACATTATAATAATGTATTTGAAAGTTAACTTTATCTATCCTTTCAAGAGGAAAATTTCCTGAGAAAGATCCATCTCATTAGGATGTTTTAATTCATGGAAACTTATATAAGTACATTTTCGCTTTGAACACATCCAGTATGACTTCAGAAAATCTACTTAAATTCAATGAGTAAGAATATCAAGAAAGCAGCAAAGAGCAATTTAGATTATAAATAAAAAATGACCTGGATTCCTTTACCTTCCAGTAAGAATTTTATTTTGCCTGAATATATTATTATAATGAACTGCACATGGATCTTCTTAAGTTAAAACCAATCTGTTCTACAAAAGAAGGATAAGGTCCTTTGCATCTTGGTATTTTACGATTGAATGAATATTTATGTGAAAACATTAATTAATATAAAGCCAGGATATTAGCTAAAGTGGTTATATGGCTTAACAAAACAGACATGAAGCTTTTCTGAAAAGCTGGGAGGTACTAAATGCCCAAAAATATGTGTTTAGTATTATAAATTCAACCGAATAAAATAAACCTTAATCATAAAGGTTATGCAAAAGAAGGTGTTTTAACTATGTAGCCTGTTCTAGTATTAAACGGTCCAACATTTCATTCATCGTCCGATATGACTTAAGGTTTAAGCGTTTCCCTGATCCTGAAAGGTGAATGTCTATTAACTCTAAGCTCTATGTAATCTCTACTAATTTGAACATCATTTCATTCATCGTCCGATATGACTTAAAGTTGGAGCGTTTCCCTTCTTCTGAAATATGAATGTCTGGTAGCTCTAAGCTACTCTGTACTCATTTGAACATCATTTCATTCATTGTCCGATTTGACTTAACGTTGGAGGTTTTCTCTTATCCTGAAAGATGAATGTCTGGTAACTCTAAGCTCTAAATACTCTGTACTCATTTGAACATCATTTCATTCATTGTCCGATATGACTTAAAGTTGGAGGTTTTCCGTTATTCTGAAAGATAAATATCTGGTAACTCTAAGCTCTATGTACCCTGCAATCATACGAACAACATTTTATTCATCGTCCGATGTGACTTTACGTTGGAGGTTTTCCCTTATTCTAAAAGATAAATGTCTGGTAACTCTGAGCTCTATGTGCCCTGTACTCATTTGAACATCATTTCATTCATCGTGCGATGTGACTTAACGTTGGAGTTTTTTTGTTTTGTTTTAAAGGTGAATTACAGGTAACTCTAAGCTCTATGTACTCTGTACTCATTTGAACATCATCTCTTTCATCGGCCGATATGACTAAACGTTGGAGGATGTTATTTTACAAAAATATTGCTCTACTTTCGAAAACGAGGGTCAGGACAAATTGTCTTTTATCCTGGGTAGCTGCCTCATCGAAGTTCAAAATATGACCTTTTGATTTATATATTGTTGTTGGCATTCAAAACTATATTTTCGCATCACATAGAATCTGAATGAAAATGTTTACATATTGGTTTGAAGTCGCCCACGATGTTCTGTTTCCCCAAGTTTGCGGATTAAAACTCTACGGAGGGATAGGTCCTTTCCAGGAGGAAAATGCTATGGTATACCCTCCTTTGGAAGGGAAGAAAGCAAGCAAAGTGACCTCAAGCCTGATAGTAAGGGCCTATGAGTAAAATTAAGAGCTCAGTATGGAACGGGCTTCTCAGAAGCACAATTTCTTCTTAGTTCGGAATCGTGTCAAAACACCCTGTATACGCCACGTGTCCTGAACTTCTTTACGATAAAGACTAGTCTATAGAGCACAATGCCGGAGCATGACATCTGCAGCATTCCAAAGGCAAGCGGCTCTAAATTGCACACCGTACGCGATGTTCAATATTCCATAGAGTGAATCGCGGCTTTCCATAATAAGGGTTGAGGTTTTGGCTTCACAGTCATCCGCTGTACCTGAACTGAATGTGTCATGAGATTCTCACATGCACACCATTTGACACCGCTGCATTTCCACTGCCGTGTGTGCATTTCTATTCCTCCCTCTTCACCACGGGCGGGGTAAATATTTTTGAAAGTACAAGGACTGCTTTGACATCGTTTAAAGCGGAACTGGATACTTATAGACTGTAATAGTTTGTATCATTGGTATAAATGATTATTTCTAAGGAGTAATAACAAAACGGGATGTCTCCTGCAGTGGCCCACATTCGGGAGATCTGGATTCGATTCCCGTGGCCGACTTAACTGGCGCATGGGCTTTCTCGAGGGTTTTCCAAGGTCGCTAATTTCTGTTTCATATAACCTTGCCTCGCTGACATGTATCACTCCGCGTGCACCTACCTTACCCCTCACCCTTGATACCGAAATTAAGATTTTCCATAAGTAAAGAATCATGATGGATGTCAAAGGAATGTTGGTTCTTTGTTGACAATACGTGCAAGGCCAGTTGAGGCGAATAGCAGTTTGGGAGAAAGTACTTATAACAAAAGCAATGCAAGAAACAGTGTCCTTAGCAGATTTCTAAAGGGGCTCTCTTGACTAGTATGAATAGGGTATTCTTTGAACCATTCAGAATGGCTTGACAAAACAGCCACAAAGAGATTTTTTGTGAATGAAGACGGCTTTCAGAAAGTGAAAGTGACATATACACTCACAGGCGCAGCTGTGGACAAGTCTTCGGCGTGGAGCCGATTAGAGCAGTTCGTGGCTAGGAGCTTATTAGAACAGTCTGAGGCGTGAGGGCGATTAAGGCAGTCCTCTTGTTCTGTCTTGGATATTTGTCGGTTCATATATACGTGAGGAACGAATAAAGTTTATCGAGTAATAAACATGGATATTGGTAACCCTTGGTCGGCAACTTCAATTTCGATGTTCTCAAAAAAAGAAGCAGTGATTAAATAAGTTGGAAACGGGCATTCCAGTGTCATTAAATCTCCTTCTCACACACATCCACGCATACCCTGTGAGAAACCTCATTGTTTTACCCTGAGCTAAACAAAAGTGCTTCAAACTGTATTGTCAAGTGAAACATTGTTCGCCACATATATTGTTGCTTCAAATTGGCGTCCCAACGTGGTATTGTGTGCCATCCATAAACATTATTGTATCACGCTAATTGCCTAATGCTTTCGCGCCATAGGCCATAGGCGGTGTCTTCCCGTCACATTTAAAACTGCAGTAAATGTCATAATAACTGCCAGGAAGATAGATAAAATCATACGAATAAGAATATGAAGCAAAAATACACGTTTATAATGAAACTGAGCAAGTTGAAACTGAATGAATGAGCAATGAAAATTAAACAAGCTTATAATGAAAGGCCTTGGGTCTTTTCCACTGTGATTTTTTTAAAACCAGCACACATACCTTGCAAAAATGCTTGTCTTTCAGTCCTAAAGGTCGTGTCACGCCGTACTTGTCGTGTGTCCTGACAAGTGTGTCAAGTTATCCTGACTTGTACGGTCTGATTGCCCTTAAATAACGTCATCGTCACGGAGCAATATCGCCCCTGGAGTGGTAAGTTTTCCTGTTGCCTCAATTTCATGTCGCGATGTTCCTACGCATCTAACACACATGTAAGTTCAGAGCACAGCTGTTCGACTTCTCTCACTGACAAAGACGGATTCTTCTCTGTGAGTGCATTAAACACATGCACCACAATTCATTTTTCGCCGCATTGTAAAGGTTTTCCCTTGCGATGCTTCAGCGAAAAACTGGTGGTAGACTCTGCCATTGTACATATAAGTACACGCGCAATAAACGATCAATAAAACAATTTAGGTCTTGGACTCGGCATACCAGGCCTTGGAATGGCGATATATGACAAACCCAGTTTAAAACAAGGTCAGTGATAGAAGTCATATAAACAAATATGTCATCACTACCGCTGAAGCACGTGCTATCGTGCCATGTGCTTGAGAGCAAAGGAACCTTCTCTTTACTTCGTTTAAGAATTAACATGCATTTCAGATAAATCACCTCTGTTGCGTAATATATTTAATTAAAACAGTTACGTAAATATAAATTTGACAATTCTCTTCCAACATATAACGATGTATCACCATGTTAAATAACGCACTAACTTTTACCGCACAACAGTATATACCACAGCAGCAGCCAATGAGAGAGGACTAGGTCACGTGACCGTTAAGAGTGACGGGGCAAGCTTATGTGAAACAAGGATTAGGTGAATGCTGGGAGGGGTAATTACATCCTCCGAAGTTCATGTCCCTGCATTTCATCTCCATTATCATTTCATATCATCTGTCATCTGGTGTCTCTATCAGGGTAGAAGTATTTATTTATTTACTTTTATCTGAAAAGGTCCTCAGAGCCATAGCTCATGCTAGGGAACAGTACAAAAATATATAAAATGATGGCAAACAGCCCTTAACAATACTTATATTACATTTTCGTAGTAGGAATGAATTACCGTACAAGAATAACATATATGAAACATACAAAGATACAGACATTCACTATAACTCAAGAAATAATAGTAACAAAGAACTTAACAGAAAAATAGAAGCTACATATTCTATGGGACATTAATCCATATTAATTTTTAAACAGTTCAGCTTTCAAACCAGCTATAAATGTGTAACACTTTATCAGCTATCAATATATGCCTTCAGTAAATTTTCAGCAACTTTCCTTTTAAAACCTTTTATGTTCCTGCAGCCATTCAGTTCCAGTGGCAGCGCATTATATAAGTTGATAACGTGTGAGGTTAAGCTGTTCTGGCCATAAGTAGAAGTGTTCACTGTTGGTTTAGTTAAGTTTCCTTTATTTCTTGTATTATATATATGTGAGGAGCTTTCAAATGTTAGATTGGACTTTAGAAGATTATTTTTTATTTTGTGGAGATATATTATCAAGGACAACTCTATGTTTACTTGTAATGGTAAAATGTTAGTTACATGGTAGAGTGTTTTTGTGTTTGTTCTAAAGGGTAGATTGTAGATTATTTTCAAGGCACGATTTTGAAGTACTTCGAGGTCATGAATTAAATATTTAACAGAGTTACCCCATAAGATGTTTAAGTAACCCAAATGAGATTGAATTAAAGCATGGTAGATACTTCGTAAATGATTTACACTGAATCCTTTGAATTTCAGTCTGTGAATTACAGCTAACACAGGAAGAATCTTATTTTTTACATGCATGATATGGTCCTTCCATGTCAGCGTACTGTCTAGAATCAAACCTAGATATGTGATTTTTGTTACTCCTTCAATCACTGCGTTATCAACATGTATCTTGTTATTTACTACTGGTACGTATGATCTTTTATGAAATAACATATTTTGTATCGGTAAAAGTGAAGGTTTTTCCGGGGTTTTCCCTTATCGTGAAAGAATAATATGGCGTAACTATAATCTCTGTGGATCCTGGGTTCATCTGGGTATCACTTCACCCATTCCATTCATCGTCCAATATTACTTAACGTTGGAGGACTTAAATAAGAAAAAAAAGGTCCAAAACCCCTCTAGGTAGAGGGAAAGCGTGGGTAATGTATTTTACACACTGGGTGCTCATCTTGCCGGCCCTGGAGTGGAGGAATATGCGTTTTTGTAATAATTTTTAGAAGATTGAGTAGAGAATGCCATGAGAGTGCACAAATCAAGAATTCTTAGACTAAAGACAGTTCAATGAACTGAAGCTACCCTGAAGGAGATACAGGTCATTTAACGGACTACAAATTAAACACTAAGTGCTTGTCAACAACGTTCTTTTGTTAACAGAGATCAAAGGTAACAAAAGAAAGACGATGCAATCTCGATCCTTTGCTGCTCCTTTCTTATTGCTCTTTGGTTTTAGTAGCCGTAGGCTGTTTGGGAGAGAGACAGCGAAATCTTCAAGTGTTGTCCGGGGAAATCAACGCGCAAGGCCACGGGTTAATTAATGCGTACAACCACACAACCCCTTCTCCCTTTACTCTAATTTTTCTTATGGGGGAACTCTTCATATTTCAACTTCCCTTCAGCTTTAGACCTTAGCTCTAATATCTTCACAGATTTTGAGCGATGTTTGTTTACGCTGAAGCAAAATATCTCTAATTAACTATCACAAAGACTTTTCTGTATTGTGGTTCATGCTTATTGAGAGGCTCGTTCGGTCAGATGGAGGTAAATACAGATTTCTACACGCGGTAACGCCCTCTTCCAGTAAACAGGATCGACAGATTTCTGAAAGTTCCTGAAGTTTCCCGTTCTATCAGAAAATATTCCTGATACACGAACCTTCATCTTTATGAAACAGGCAATGGGCTAATACGTGAGATAGTGTGTCCGCTGTTGGAGCAAATGTGAGAAATTTGTCCTACATGAGGCCCACCAGTGATTGTTTATTCATATTTATACATATCTGTATGTTGTAAATAATATTAATTTACTATTTTGGGAAAATTTGTTGTTCATAAAATTAAAATGAGCAAACAAAATCGGAAGCCTCGTTAAGGAAATTACAGTAAAGGGAAGATCCTGCAAAGTTACATATTTATGAAAATGGATAAAGGGACTTCCAAAACAAGACCAAAGAGAGGATGGACGTATTTAATTCTGAAAGTAAATCTATTATTAATGTGAACGAATGAATTATGAATGAATTGTTTATTGTGAATATTACAAAATTTTACAATTTACAACTTTAGGCTACATTTATTTGTCTTTACCTTGTTGCTACCTTGACTTACATGACACCCTGGTCTTCTGCTCTGTCAGGTAGCTCTTAACCTCCATGTCTCCTTGTTAGTTAATTAGTGCCTTACCTCCCCCTCATCTTCCTTTCTAATATTCCTTTCAATTTACAAATTGACGCTACATTTATTTGTCTTTACCTTGTTGCTACCTTGTCTTACATGACACCCTGGTCTTCTGCTCTGTCAGGTAACTCTTAACCTCCATGTCTCCTTGTTACTTAATTAGTGCCTTACCTCCCCCTCATCTTCCTTTCTAATATTCCTTTCAATTTACAAATTGACGCTACATTTATTTGTCTTTACCTTGTTGCTACCTTGTCTTACATGACACCCTGGTCTTCTGCTCTGTCAGGTAACTCTTAACCTCCATGTCTCCTTGTTACTTAATTAGTGCCTTACCTCCCCCTCATCTTCCTTTCTAATATTCCTTTCAATTTACAAATTGACGCTACATTTATTTGTCTTTACCTTGTTGCAACCTTGTCTTACATGACACCCTGGTCTTCTGCTCTGTCAGGTAGCTCTTAACCTCCATGTCTCCTTGTTAGTTAATTAGTCCCTTACCTCCCCCTCATCTTCCTTTCTAATATTCCTTTCAATTTACAACTTTAGGCTACATTTATTTGTCTTTACCTTGTTGCTACCTTGTCTTACATGACACCCTGGTCTTCTGCTCTGTCAGGTAACTCTTAACCTCCATGTCTCCTTGTTACTTAATTAGTGCCTTACCTCCCCCTCATCTTCCTTTCTAATATTCCTTTCAATTTACAAATTGACGCTACATTTATTTGTCTTTACCTTGTTGCTACCTTGTCTTACATGACACCCTGGTCTTCTGCTCTGTCAGGTAACTCTTAACCTCCATGTCTCCTTGTTAGTTAATTAGTGCCTTACCTCCCCCTCATCTTCCTTTCTAATATTCCTTTCAATTTACAAATTGACGCTACATTTATTTGTCTTTACCTTGTTGCAACCTTGTCTTACATGACACCCTGGTCTTCTGCTCTGTCAGGTAGCTCTTAACCTCCATGTCTCCTTGTTAGTTAATTAGTCCCTTACCTCCCCCTCATCTTCCTTTCTAATATTCCTTTCAATTTACAACTTTAGGCTACATTTATTTGTCTTTACCTTGTTGCTACCTTGTCATACATGACGCCCTGGTCTACTGCTCTGTCAGGTAGCTCTTAACCTCCATGTCTCCTTGTTACTTAATTAGTCCCCTACCTCCCCCTCATCTTCCTCTCTTATATTCTTTTCAATTTACAACTTTAGGCTACATTTATTTGTCTTTACCTTGTTGCTACCTTGTCTTACATGACACCCTGGTCTTCTGCTCTGTCAGGTAGCTCTTAATTTCCATGTCCCCTTGTTACTTAATTATCTCCTTTCCACCTTCCATCTTCCTTTCTTATATCCTTTACATTTCTTGCTCATTTTTCTTTCACTTTCTGTAAGACCTCGCGAACACCTCTTACCTTCTTTTCCTTCTTTCCTGTTAACATTTTTATAGCTACTATCCTCTCCTCTACTTTCTCCACTATTTCCCCCCAAAATCTTTATTTGTCGACATTGCAACTCCTTAAATTCTGTTACATAGTGCTCTATACCTCCTTTTCCCACACACAATTCACAAATTCCCTTTTCTTTACCTCTTATCCCTCTTAGAAATATTGTTCCTGTTATCATCCAAGCTAACCCTTCTCTCCCTTGCCTAATGCAGTAATCTACGTATACTTCTCATCTCCAGTGTCGTTTTATTTGTAAAATTGTCATGATTTCATATTTTCTAGACTTCCCCATATTTCCTGTCTTTCTATATCTTCTATTCTGCATTTTACGAATTTATCCACATCGCTTGTATTTTTTTCCTCTAATCTCCATATATCTCCCATTCCTATTTTATCCATAGTTCCTCCCATCTCTGCCCACCAACTATTTGAGTTCTCTAATCTTTTTTGCTGTCTCATGCATAATTTCATAATATCGCCTTATTCTTTAACCAACCACCTATATTAAAATTTTATTATTCTGCCATGCAACGCTGAAATATCAAGCGAAATTTCAACACTGAAAGAGACCACTACAGGAGAGATAATGTAAAATGATAATGTAGATGTAATGCAGGGAACAAGAAATTCGGAGGATGTAATTAACCTTAACATCGCGCTGAGACGAAAATTCAGATTTTGGCAAAACTGATCCACGAGGAAGGAGACAGTAATGAATCCAACATAACCGCAAAACCCCATATTTTTATCTCAAAGAGTTTTCTTAATACAAATAAATAAAATAGATACCATTATATTATAAAACTGCATTGCGACGTAAGCACTGTAATGAATATCATTATTGGTTGTCATGTATGTGTGTACGTATGTTTGAAATTACTCAGAACTGAAACGTAAACATTTGACATGACGTGATAAAAGAAATATGTACTTTGAATAAGTCAAGGTGTTTGTTAAATTCGATGAGAGGAAACAATACACTTCTTGCTGGCCTAGCAGAACTGTCTGGTCATATTATATCTTTGTTTATGAATAGTTTGTAATGTCTATTTACTCTAGAGAGTTCAAAGTGGTATTACTCAGTTACTGTTTCATGAAAAACTGTATCAACTGGATCAACGAGACGGGATGCACCTTCTCCCCCTTACTACTGCTAGAACAATCCAATTGATTTAATGTGGGGTAAAATTATATTGCAAAGAGCAATAATATTTTGAAACTGACTGACTTTGAACGACTTATTCACAAAGAAATAGACAAGGAAGACAACAAGACTGGGAAAACTGCGTGAGACATGAGATAAACTACAAGAAGACGACTTTTGTAAAGAAATAGCACTTAACGACATTTTGGAACCCATCATCATAAATTTGCAGTACTCAGACGTTGAAGACGATGACATTGACGAATTATCTCTTAACGTAAGTAACATTCACAGCTATACCGATGAACCGCTGGTATTTTCATTGGATTAGAAAAATAAGCAGTTCATAAACTATAATTACTTTTATACTAAATATTTAAACAACTTGCCTAACATACCAATATCCACGTGGCAATTGTGATTTCAACAAAAGCATTATTATAGATCTTTGGAAAATTCAGTTTATGTTCCCTTACGTCTAGCGCCACGAACATTCGCAAGTGTGCGAGAGAGGGGGGAATATTAAAAGAGTGGGGATAACGAGGTGGCAACGGTGAAGATTCTAACGCCTCTGATTCGCTATAGCCGAAAACTCCCTGTACGTAGCTTATACAATATAGTTCTGCCAAACTACTTATAACATATTAATAACATGAAACATGCAAAGTCTGTTAAGCAACTCGTGTGCACGTTGGCCGACTCCTTTGACGAACCCTTTTAATCGTTTTACAATCCAAGCCTTCCTTCTCCCAGACCGTTCTGCAAGGTTGCCACCTTTCTCAATACGTTATGGGTATCGTACCAGGTTTCGTCTAAATAAATTATCTGATGTTCATTACTGCGAAACTTCCTCAGTTTTGATATATATATATATCACCAAGCTACAACTCTACTGGATTCCATAATAACCCTTATCTTACTCAAAGTGCGGTATTTGAAACCCAGCTCCTTTAGGAGACCGCGCAAAGTGCAGCGCCCATAATGAAAATCACAAATTTCTTGCAAATCTGCAACGAATTCGTCTAAGGTGGGTACTCTCTCTTTTGCATAGAATCTATAAATTACTCGGAGAATTAAATCGCATGTGAAATTATCTACTTTAGAGATACGTTTCCTTTTGTTTTCACACTTGATCGGCATCTTTGGTATTCCTTTCGTCACAATATTTCTTACTGTATTTCTGTGAATACCCAGAATTTATAATCATTGCATGACCCCTTACTAAGATTATTTTTCAGCACATATTTATATGTGTTCAAAACAAGCGCTTGAATTTGCTTAGAAAGGGTTCCCGTTATAACTTTGTTTTTTTTAGGCTTTTCTAGTAATATAACTCGGCCCCGTTATTCAGGCTATTGTCTTCACTTTGATTATTTTCACGTGACTGAAAGTTATCTACTATTTCATTTGCATTTACCACTACATTTCCCTCCCACGGTCTCCACATCGTGACACAGAACGAATTTCTGCACATAATGAAACAGATCATCTGGAAGTTGGAACTTTGACAACTGAGACTCCACGTGGAGTAGACATGCGACTGTCAATTCCAGAAAATCAGGGTTGCTATTGGTCTTCAAGGACAGTGTTCCATTTCTGAAGTGTAGAGATAGATTTATGACGGTCATTAATGGGCGGGAGAGTCAGACTCATTTGAGACCGAAGTGCACACCCTTTGACTAGACAGGTTTCATATCGTGTGTTACCCACCGGTAATCCCAATAGTATTTAAGGATATGATAGTAGGCCGATGCGTCGTTTTCTTTTTAATCTTCTATTGCCTCAATTTGCTGTGGTATTGTTGTAACAAAGGATTACTATGCTGTAGAAATGAGTTGTGGAGTCTTTTGTAGCCCTCTCGGAGGACTAGAGATACCCCCGGAACATCTAAGTCATATGGAAGGTGATGTTACGAATGTACCATGATGAATCAGTTATAGCACGTAAATGTCCGTTTTGTAGGGCTTGAGTATTTTATGTGTGTTGACTATAATTTGATATATTATTGATCAGTACTCCAAGGAGTCGGAACTCCAAATATTGGTGTTATTACACTGGATAAGTTGTAGAAAGGCATTAAACAAAATATTATTTCTTCTGACCGTCATTTCTACGAATTGCAACCACATAAAAAACAAGTGAAAATCAAACAAGATTAACATGAAGTAGCTAAATTTCCGAGTAACCATCAGCTGTTATGTTACTTCTACAATAATCTAACTTACAATTACAGTCTTTAAAGGGGCAGACAGACAATTTAGACCTGCGAAGAAGGACGCAAAGACGACAGCGTCTACTCTAACTTCATTCTCTCACACTCTCGAAGAAAACTTTCTGTCTCTTTTGGCTTTTATCTTGTTTTTCTTTATTTTACTCCGTTTTCTTTTCTCTGGGAGCGATTCGCATTTCGTGTTTTCTCGAGATTTACGGCCTCTGTTCTTCAAATATCTCGGTGTTCTCTGAAGATACACTTTATTCGCTTCTACCGACAGTCAAACTTAAGTACATTTACAATATATATGCTAAGAAAAGGGATGTGTTACTGCCGGGTTTCATTTGACTGAGGAGAAACTCGTTAAGAACGTTGTAAGGCTGCATAACATGAAAGGCAAATGAGCAAGTGGTTCGACTCTTGAAATCAGAGAATTCAACGATCACCTCAACTTGGAAATGAAATAATGTAAATTTATTGTTCTTCCAATTCATCAAGAGACTAATTTAATGTCATGCTGGCATGTGACCATTGTAGCACAATGATTAGCAGCAACCGGACGGAGACGAGAGATCCTTGGTTCAAATCCCGTCTATGCCATTAAACTTTACAGTCTGATTCCACCAAACCGTAATCGCGTAAGCTTAAAATTCTAAGTACACCATGAAAGTACATTTAAGTATTTTTCTAGAATACAGTATAATCTTTGCAGAACTTACAGGAAAATGGACCAAGTGGGATAACTCAGGCTGTTTCGTCGGTGGTCCGCGTTTGGGAGGATCGGCTTCGATTCCCGTGGCAGACCTACCTGACGCATGGGGTTTTCGGGGGTTTTCCCGGGTCATAAGACGAATGCTGGGTAATTAATCACATCCCCCGAATTTCCTGTCACACCATTTCATCTCCATTATCATATTATATGATCTCTCATCCGGTGGTCTCTTTCAGGGTAGAAGTGTCAGCGGTGCATGGCAGGATGATGTACTCTGAAGAAAGCTACTTCCTCCGTCCTCCAGTAGGTCGTTTGCCGATCTCCGCGCCTCTGTTGAGACCATTTCGGGACCGCCAGCGAGGGATGTTTAGGGCTCGGCTGCTGCGTTCGTTGCTGTCCGGCGGAAGGGGAGCATGTCCGTTCTCCTGGCCTATCGGGGGAGGTCTCTATCCAAGTATACTTTAGGGGTCCTACCCTCTGCACTGTCATAGCTTCTTGGGTCAGCCGCATTCCGTGTCCTTCGCCTTAAGCTTTCTCCCGCGCATGCCCTCACTTGGGGACATAGAAACAATGCGCCCAGCATGGTGCCCAACGTACCGAATCCCATCCGTAATGTAATCCTAATTCTAAAGTCATATGGAGGTGAGGTGTACTGAACACTCTAGAGAATCCTCAGCTTGCCCATGCTAACAGCGCTGCCGAATGTAGGACATGCATCTCACGCGCCTGAATTGGGCACATTACCTCATTAACAGGGCTACGAAGTTCGTACTGCTCCCCGTTCCCTGTACAGGTTGCGATCGACCCTCTCCCGGCATCCAAACAAGTCATAGATAAGAAACAAACAGCGGAGAGAAATTGAAACAGGTGGCTGCTCTGATGTTCACGTAACCGTGTTGGCTGTAAAATTTGTTCTCTTTGCATCATTATGAAAGACAGGCATAAGGAGATAGAGAGAAGAGTAACCAGTTTGCATATGAGAGAATTAAAGTTAGCAAAAGAAAATTCTTAAGAAGTGATTAATGGAACGAAAAAGATTATTTTACGATAATGGTGTGCTGTAACGAGATATACAGTTTTCGTACAATAATATTTTGAACGCGGCGTCCGGGATCGATCCCAGACGACCGCAAAGTGAGGTTTGTAGTGGAAAAAACGGCGCTGGGGAGGGTTTTCTCCACGATCGTTGGTTTCCCCCGCCATCTCATTCCACCTGTGGTGCATCTTGATCTCATATACCGTCAGTGTCACCGCCTACGGTACTATGTAGTAGAAGGGGACGTTAAACGATTTACCGCTTATGCAAAAATCATTTAAATTATAGTGAACTCAGAATGCGTTTATAGACCCTTCAAGATATCCTTTTTGCATTAAAATATTTTAAACGTAGATCATTTGAATGCAACTTTCAAGCCATTAGTGAAACAATAAAAGTTTTATACAATTATTCAGGTAAAGGAAGTTTGTCAATTACTTTGAAAATCTTAGAGCTTATGCTGTTGCAAGTAAATATAGTGCTTATATGGTTTAACTTTATATTGAGAATACTCTTTTATGATCTCCACATTTTCGATGATCTTTCTGATAACCAGTAAACCATAAGAGTTAAACAAAATCCTATTATACAGAAAATGTAGTACATTGTTTGTCATATATCCTATTTTGTGCAAATAATCGTCTTTTTGTGATATTTACTGTTGGGTTGGTATTTTAAGGTGTTAGTATTTATTTGTATAGTTTTCATTACAGTTTCACTCAGTGACTTTAACATCGAACATACACAATTATTATCCTCTACAAATACATTAAATTCCTGGCCCTAAGATATACTTGCTGATTCAGGTACCCTGATATTTAGCGTTTGGTTTTTCTGAGCAGTTTGTTGTTATTTCTTTTTGACCTACGCTTCCTCTACACTAATGCACTTTCCTTTTAACTTATATAAGAATTCTCCTTTACGCCCATCCCCGTTAACATGCCTAATGCCACTACCTCTTTGCCAACACTGTCCCATTTCTTATCCGATATTTTTCTCATACAGTTTGTTAGTTCCTTACATTTTACCAGGTTATGAACAGTGCCCTCTTCATCTCCACAAAATTCACATATCCGTACCTAATTAATTCTCAACTCTTTTAAATACATATATTATTCCTACTCTCATCCATGCTACGCCTTCTCTTCCAGTTTCGTCACATTGATCTATATATTTTTCCCTAACCCATTCTCTGTTTTATTGCTTATAAAATTTCAAAGTTTTCTTTTCTCACTTATAAGGAAATTTCAGTATTCCCTCTATTGTTGTTGTGTTGTCAAATGCTAGGCTTTGTCAATGAAGCCATCAGCTATCTTGCTCTCCAATATTTCTGTGTAGTGGGTCGGGCAGGTAGGACTTCACAGGTTAGAAGATGTTCTTCAGTCATTTCCTCTTCTTTGTTGTCAAATGCTAGGCTTTGTCAATGAAGCTATTAGCTCTCTTGCTCTCCAATATTTCTGTGTAGTGGTTCCGGCAGGTAGGACTTCACAGGTTAAAAGATGTTCTTCAGTCATTTCCTCTTCTTTGTTGTCAAATGCTAGGCTTTGGCAATGAAGCCATCAGCTATCTTGCTCTCCAATTTTTTCTTTGTAGTGGTTCCGGCAGGTAGGACTTCACAGGTTAAAAGATGTTCTTCAGTCATTTCCTCTTCTTTGTTGTCAAATGCTAGGCTTTGGCAATGAAGCCATTAGCTCTCTTGCTCTCCAATATTTCTGTGTAGTGGGTCCGGCAGGTAGGACTTCACAGGTTAAAAGATGTTCTTCAGTCATTTCCTCTTCTTTGTTGTCAAATGCTAGACTTTGTCAATGAAGCTATTAGCTCTCTTGCTCTCCAATATTTCTGTGTAGTGGGTCCGACAGGTAGGACTTCACAGGTTAAAAGATGTTCTTCAGTCATTTCCTCTTCTTTGTTGTCAAATGCTAGGCTTTGTCAATGAAGCTATTAGCTCTCTTGCTCTCCAATTTTTTCTTTGTAGTGGTTCCGGCAGGTAGGACTTCACAGGTTAAAAGATGTTCTTCAGTCATTTCCTCTTCTTTGTTGTCAAATGCTAGGCTTTGGCAATGAAGCCATTAGCTCTCTTGCTCTCCAATATTTCTGTGTAGTGGGTCCGGCAGGTAGGACTTCACAGGTTAAAAGATGTTCTTCAGTCATTTCCTCTTCTTTGTTGTCAAATGCTAGACTTTGTCAATGAAGCTATTAGCTCTCTTGCTCTCCAATATTTCTGTGTAGTGGGTCCGACAGGTAGGACTTCACAGGTTAAAAGATGTTCTTCAGTCATTTCCTCTTCTTTGTTGTCAAATGCTAGGCTTTGACAATGAAGCTATTAGCTCTCTTGCTCTCCAATATTTCTGTGTAGTGGTTCCGGCAGGTAGGACTTCACAGGTTAAAAGATGTTCTTCAGTCATTTCCTCTTCTTTGTTGTCAAATGCTAGGCTTTGGCAATGAAGCCATCAGCTATCTTGCTCTCCAATTTTTTCTTTGTAGTGGGTCCAGCAGGTAGGACTTCACAGGTTAAAAGATGTTCTTCAGTCATTTCCTCTTCTTTGTTGTCAAATGCTAGACTTTGTCAATGAAGCTATTAGCTCTCTTGCTCTCCAATATTTCTGTGTAGTGGGTCCGACAGGTAGGACTTCACAGGTTAAAAGATGTTCTTCAGTCATTTCCTCTTCTTTGTTGTAAAATGCTAGGCTTTGGCAATGAAGTCATTAGCTCTCTAGCTCTCCAATATTTCTGTGTAGTGGATTCGGTAGGAGGACTTCACAGGTGAAAAGATGTTCTTCAGTCATTTCCTCTTCTTTGCTGTCAAATGCTAGGCTTTGGCAATGAAGCCATTAGCTCTCTTGTTCTCCAATATTTCTGTGTAGTGGTTCGGGCAGGTAGTACTTCACAGGTTAGAAGATGTTCTTCAGTCATTTCCTCTTCTTTGTTGTCAAGTGCTAGGCTTTGGTAATGAAGTCATTTGCTCTCTTGCTCTCCAATATTTCTGTGTAGTGGGTCCGGCAGGTAGGACTTCACAGGTTAGAAGATGTTCTTCAGTCATTTCCTCTTCTTTCTTTTCAAATGCTAGGCTTTGGCAATGAAGCCATTAGCTCTCTTGCTCTCCAGTATTTCTGTGTAGTGGGTTCGGTAGGTGGACTTCACAGGTTAAAAGATGTTCTTCAGTAATTTCCTCTTCTTTGTTGTCAAATGCTAGGCTTTGGCAATGAAGCCATGAGATGTCTTGCTCTCCAATATTTCTGTGTAGTGGGTCCGACAGTTAGGGCTTCACAGGTTGAGAGATGTTCTTCAGTCATAACCTCTCCTTTGTTGCACAGAGGACAATTTGGACCTGTATAAATTCCTATTCTGTGTTACGTGTTGGGCCAAATAATCATGTTCCGTAAGTAAAATAAAATTTGCTACTGAAGCTTAATGTGGGATTTCTGGAATAATTTCTGGATTTTAAATTAAAATGTTCCATTTTTTACCTTTGGCTTTGTCACGCATTGATTGTTTTTTATATTTGCTTTTGATTAATCTTTCGATGGATGTAGAGGGTAAGGTTTTCACTTTCGTTCTGAGTTAAATTGGCACCTTTTTGGCAAGAAAATCAGCTGATTCATTTCCCGCAATTCCACAATGTGCAGGTATCCACTGTAATATTATTCTTTTCTGTAGTTTTAAAGTTGTTGGGTCATTTTGTGACATTCTTTAATTTGGATTGACCTCATATTATATGAACTTATTGCATATAATGCTGCTTTAGAATCAAAAGTATGACAGTATTTTTTAATTATTCTATTCTGTATAGAAGGTGTTGGAGTGAAATATGAATAGCCGTTACTTTTGCATCAAAATTCGTTGTGTGGTATCCTGCTGGTTGATAGAATGAGAACAGTGTGCACTTAGTTCCTGCTCCTGGGTTGTTGTCCAAGTTAGATCCATCTGTGTAGATATGTAACCATTGTTTAGGCGGGTATCAGTTGTTCACAGTTTCTAATGCTAGTGATTTTAGTATAGGTTTGGAAGTTTCAGATTTTGTTACTATTGGTTCTAAATCTCATTGAATATTAATTAGTTCAAAAGTCAGTGGGTTTTGTTTGATTAAAATGTTTGCTTTATAGTAAAGAAGATTCAGAGTGGTTTTAATTCTATAACTTCGTGTAGGAAACTTGTATGTGTTTTTATCTTGATTGGTTGTAGTACTGGTTTCTCCCATTTTGTTGTTTTTAACCGCAACATTTTTTCATGTTTTATTAGTGCCTGCTCCTATAAAGTTAGATATATTGGATAGTTCCGAGTTAAGGCTTGCATTGCCGTGATTGGAGTTGAATTTGCTGCACCGGTTATTGATCGTAGGGCCTGATTTTGGCATACTTCTAGGTGATTTATGTTAGAACTGTTTGCCGTAATTATTACCTCTGCATTATAAAGAAGTATTGGCTTGATGAATGTTATTATAATTCCCCTCCATTTTGTATTTCCTAAATCCAGTAATACCACTTCTCTTGCTGCCGACTTTGGCAGCCATAGTTGCCCTGTTAGAAAAATTTGATTCGCTTTATTTTTCACCGATTAGGTCAAATATAATGGAGTTTCATAGCTATGGCATGGCAACCAGGTCTTCAAAGATTTGACTGTTATTTGACCTAATATATTCCTCTGTTCCTGTTGCACCCAAAATGAAATGTGCGTATTTCTAAAACATATATCTTGATTAGCATACAGTTGGTAGTAGAGTAAGCAATTTATAGAAAATTTTGTACAAGAATAGAGCAAATCAAGTATGTAAAAAATCGAAAATTCAAGAAATAATATTTTTACATAATGGTCACAAACTTAATCTACGGTATTGTTTGTTCACTCTCACTATAGGACATTGTTTATGAAGCCATGAAGCTCTGTGTTTCTGGTTTTAATCAAGTCTGTGGTGTACTTTTTGGGTGAAAGGAAAGGAAAACCTTAGCCGAAGAGGAGTTGCTACACACAGACCAACTACTTAGGATGACAAGCCTTGGGGAGAAGACCAATGAAAGCTCTGTGTGAAGGTGAGAGAGATATCTAGAGAGGAAGAATGAAGGGGATTGTAAAAGTTTCAAGAAGAGTGTGAGAAACGGCCAAATGCTGAGAGAAGTAGAAAAAGAAATGCTGAAGGGTATAAACGTGATGTGGAAGAAAAAAAATCTCTGCAAGAGTTCCAAGATTTCCAGCTACGTCTGTCAGAAGATAGACCTAAAGGGTTCTCTGTATTTCTCGTGCTATTATAACTTAGGAATAGTTCAAAAGGTCCATTGCAGTATTCCTAGGAATTGTATACTAACGACTGTAGTGGTGAATGCTCTCAAAAAAGAGAAACTACTTTTTTAAAATTTTGTTTTATTGCTCTTTTCCAGCATATTTCCCTTTAACGTCAATATTTCTTTTCATTCGATGAAAGAAATCGTAAAATTACCTCCTGAAATACTTCTCAAACCAAGTTCCTTTTACTGATCCACTACTTTGATTACTCAATGGTAATTCCACGTATTATATCTGTTGCGTCTTGCACACATATATTCGCTAGTTAGTTTTGCTGCACACTACACGGCCATTGTAGGGTACAGCTATTATTCCTTTAACGTGTATTAAAGTACGACGGCTGTCCAATAAACAATGATCATAAATTTTTACGGTCATAATTTTTCACACTAAAACAAACTTATTATGTTCTGTTAGCTTAATGTGAAACAAACACGCCGTAGTGCTTTAATTGTTGATATTCCTGGTTCTCGCCAGTGAGAACCAGACAATTTCAGACATGTTTAGTATCGCCTACCGCTGCAATGGAGGTAACACGTGAGGAACAATATGCGGCTTTGAAATTCTACTTTCGTCTCAACAAATCTTCAGTTGGGGCCTATACAATGTTACAGGAGGCCTATGGAAACATTGCTGGGAGAAGTGTGTAGAGTTACAAGGAGACTATGTTGAAAAACGACGAGTACTATTTGGACGGGTTACAGAGACGGGAACACCGCTGAGAGAAGTGTGTAGAGTTACAAGGAGACTATGTTGAAAAACGCCGAGTACTATTTGGACGGGTTACAGAGACGGGAGCATCGCTGCGAGAAGTGTGTAGAGTTACAAGGAGACTATGTTGAAAAACGACGAGTACTATTTAGACGGGTTACAGAGACGGGAGCATCGCTGAGAGAAGTGTGTAGAGTTACAAGGAGACTATGTTGAAAAACGACGAGTACTATTTAGACGGGTTACAGAGACGGGAGCATCGCTGCGAGAAGTGTGTAGAGTTACAAGGAGACTATGTTGAAAAACGCCGAGTACTATTTGGACGGGTTACAGAGACGGAAGCATCGCTGAGAGAAGTGTGTAGAGTTATAAGGAGACTATGTTGAAAAACGCCGAGTACTATTTGGACGGGTTACAGAGACGGGAGCATCGCTGGGGGAAGTGTGTAGAGCTACAAGGAGACTATGTTGAAAAACGCCGAATACTAATTAGACGGGTTACAGAGATGGGAGCATCGCTGGGGGAAGTGTGTAGAGTTACAAGGAGACTATGTTGAAAAACGTCGAGTACTATTTGGACGGGTTACAGAGATGGGAACATCGCTGAGAGAAGTGTGTAGAGTTACAAGAAGACTATGTTGAAAAACGCCGAGTACTATTTAGACGTGTTACAGAGATGGGAGCATCACTGGGAGAAGTGTGTAGAGTTACAGGGAGACTTATTTTGAAAAACGTCGAGTATTATTTGGACGGGTTACAGAGACGGAAGCATCGCTGAGAGAAGTGTGTAGAGTTATAAGGAGACTATGTTGAAAAACGCCGAGTACTATTTGGACGGGTTACAGAGACGGGAGCATCGCTGGGGGAAGTGTGTAGAGCTACAAGGAGACTATGTTGAAAAACGCCGAATACTAATTAGACGGGTTACAGAGATGGGAGCATCGCTGGGGGAAGTGTGTAGAGTTACAAGGAGACTATGTTGAAAAACGTCGAGTACTATTTGGACGGGTTACAGAGATGGGAACATCGCTGAGAGAAGTGTGTAGAGTTACAAGAAGACTATGTTGAAAAACGCCGAGTACTATTTAGACGTGTTACAGAGATGGGAGCATCACTGGGAGAAGTGTGTAGAGTTACAGGGAGACTTATTTTGAAAAACGTCGAGTATTATTTGGACGTGTTACAGAGATGGGAGCATCACTGGGAGAAGTGTGTAGAGTTACAGGGAGACTTATGTTGAAAAACGTCGAGTATTATTTGGATGTGTTACAGAGATAGGAACACCGCTGAGAGAAGTGTGTAGAGCTACAAGGAGACTATGTTGAAAAACGCCGAATACTAATTAGACGGGTTACAGAGATGGGAGCATCGCTGGGGGAAGTGTGTAGAGTTACAAGGAGACTATGTTGAAAAACGTCGAGTACTATTTGGACGGGTTACAGAGATGGGAACATCGCTGAGAGAAGTGTGTAGAGTTACAAGAAGACTATGTTGAAAAACGCCGAGTACTATTTAGACGTGTTACAGAGATGGGAGCATCACTGGGAGAAGTGTGTAGAGTTACAGGGAGACTTATTTTGAAAAACGTCGAGTATTATTTGGACGTGTTACAGAGATGGGAGCATCACTGGGAGAAGTGTGTAGAGTTACAGGGAGACTTATGTTGAAAAACGTCGAGTATTATTTGGATGTGTTACAGAGATAGGAACACCGCTGAGAGAAGTGTGTAGAGCTACAAGGAGACTATGTTGAAAAACGCCGAATACTAATTAGACGGGTTACAGAGATGGGAGCATCGCTGGGGGAAGTGTGTAGAGTTACAAGGAGACTATGTTGAAAAACGTCGAGTACTATTTGGACGGGTTACAGAGATGGGAACATCGCTGAGAGAAGTGTGTAGAGTTACAAGAAGACTATGTTGAAAAACGCCGAGTACTATTTAGACGTGTTACAGAGATGGGAGCATCACTGGGAGAAGTGTGTAGAGTTACAGGGAGACTTATTTTGAAAAACGTCGAGTATTATTTGGACGTGTTACAGAGATGGGAGCATCACTGGGAGAAGTGTGTAGAGTTACAGGGAGACTTATGTTGAAAAACGTCGAGTATTATTTGGATGTGTTACAGAGATAGGAACACCGCTGAGAGAAGTGTGTAGAGTTACAAGGAGACTATGTTAAAAACCGTCGAGTACTATTGGGACGGGTTACAGAGATGGGAGCATCACTGGGAGAAGTGTGTAGAGTTACAAGGAGACTATGTTAAAAAGGTCGAGTACTATTTGGACGGGTTACAGAGATGGGAGCATCACTGGGAGAAGTGTGTATAGTTACAAGGAGGCTATGTTGAAAAACGCCGAGTACTATTTGGACGGGTTACAGAGATGGGAGCATCACTGGGAGAAGTGTGTAGAGTTACAAGGAGACTATGTTAAAAAGGTGGAGTACTATTTGGACTGGTTACAGAGATGTGAGTATCGCTGTGAGAAGTGTGTAGAGTTACAAGGAGACTATGTTGAAAAACGCCGAGTACTATTTGGACGGGTTACAGAGATGGGAACATCGCTGTGAGAAGTGTGTAGAGTTACAAGGAGACTATGTTGAAAAACGCCGAGTACTATTTGGACTGGTTACAGAGATGGGAACATCGTTGGGAGAAGTGTGTAGAGTTACAAGGAGACTATGTTGAAAAACGCCAAGTACTATTTGGACGGGTTACAGAGACGGGAGCATCGTTGGGAGAAGTGTGTAGAGTTACAAGGAGACTATGTTGAAAAACGCCGAGTACTATGTGGACGGGTTACAGAGACGGGAGCATCGTTGGGAGAAGTGAGTAGAGTTACAAGGAGACTATGTTGAAAAACGCCAAGTACTATTTGGACGGGTTACAGAGACGGGAGCATCGTTGGGAGAAGGGTGTAGTGTTACAAGGAGACTATGTTGAAAAACGCCGAGTACTATGTGGACGGGTTACAGAGATGTGAGTATCGCTGTGAGAAGTGTGTAGAGTTACAAGGAGACTATGTTGAAAAACGCCGAGTACTATTTGGACGGGTTACAGAGACGGGAGCATCGCTGGGGGAAGTGTGTAGAGCTACAAGGAGACTATGTTGAAAAACGCCGAATACTAATTAGACGGGTTACAGAGATGGGAGCATCGCTGGGGGAAGTGTGTAGAGTTACAAGGAGACTATGTTGAAAAACGTCGAGTACTATTTGGACGGGTTACAGAGATGGGAACATCGCTGAGAGAAGTGTGTAGAGTTACAAGAAGACTATGTTGAAAAACGCCGAGTACTATTTAGACGTGTTACAGAGATGGGAGCATCACTGGGAGAAGTGTGTAGAGTTACAGGGAGACTTATTTTGAAAAACGTCGAGTATTATTTGGACGTGTTACAGAGATGGGAGCATCACTGGGAGAAGTGTGTAGAGTTACAGGGAGACTTATGTTGAAAAACGTCGAGTATTATTTGGATGTGTTACAGAGATAGGAACACCGCTGAGAGAAGTGTGTAGAGCTACAAGGAGACTATGTTGAAAAACGCCGAATACTAATTAGACGGGTTACAGAGATGGGAGCATCGCTGGGGGAAGTGTGTAGAGTTACAAGGAGACTATGTTGAAAAACGTCGAGTACTATTTGGACGGGTTACAGAGATGGGAACATCGCTGAGAGAAGTGTGTAGAGTTAC
Organism: Mantis religiosa; assembly: GCA_030765055.1. Classification (NCBI taxonomy): domain Eukaryota; kingdom Metazoa; phylum Arthropoda; class Insecta; order Mantodea; family Mantidae; genus Mantis; species Mantis religiosa. The sequence goes on from CM060951.1 coordinate 9,646,981, forward strand.
AAGAAGACTATGTTGAAAAACGCCGAGTACTATTTAGACGTGTTACAGAGATGGGAGCATCACTGGGAGAAGTGTGTAGAGTTACAGGGAGACTTATTTTGAAAAACGTCGAGTATTATTTGGACGTGTTACAGAGATGGGAGCATCACTGGGAGAAGTGTGTAGAGTTACAGGGAGACTTATGTTGAAAAACGTCGAGTATTATTTGGATGTGTTACAGAGATAGGAACACCGCTGAGAGAAGTGTGTAGAGTTACAAGGAGACTATGATAAAAACCGTCGAGTACTATTGGGACGGGTTACAGAGATGGGAGCATCACTGGGAGAAGTGTGTAGAGTTACAAGGAGACTATGTTAAAAAGGTCGAGTACTATTTGGACGGGTTACAGAGATGGGAGCATCACTGGGAGAAGTGTGTATAGTTACAAGGAGGCTATGTTGAAAAACGCCGAGTACTATTTGGACGGGTTACAGAGATGGGAGCATCACTGGGAGAAGTGTGTAGAGTTACAAGGAGACTATGTTAAAAAGGTGGAGTACTATTTGGACTGGTTACAGAGATGTGAGTATCGCTGTGAGAAGTGTGTAGAGTTACAAGGAGACTATGTTGAAAAACGCCGAGTACTATTTGGACGGGTTACAGAGATGGGAACATCGCTGTGAGAAGTGTGTAGAGTTACAAGGAGACTATGTTGAAAAACGCCGAGTACTATTTGGACTGGTTACAGAGATGGGAACATCGTTGGGAGAAGTGTGTAGAGTTACAAGGAGACTATGTTGAAAAACGCCAAGTACTATTTGGACGGGTTACAGAGACGGGAGCATCGTTGGGAGAAGTGTGTAGAGTTACAAGGAGACTATGTTGAAAAACGCCGAGTACTATGTGGACGGGTTACAGAGACGGGAGCATCGTTGGGAGCAGTGAGTAGAGTTACAAGGAGACTATGTTGAAAAACGCCAAGTACTATTTGGACGGGTTACAGAGACGGGAGCATCGTTGGGAGAAGGGTGTAGTGTTACAAGGAGACTATGTTGAAAAACGCCGAGTACTATGTGGACGGGTTACAGAGATGTGAGTATCGCTGTGAGAAGTGTGTAGAGTTACAAGGAGACTATGTTGAAAAACGCCGAGTACTATTTGGACGGGTTACAGAGATGTGAGTATCGCTGTGAGATGTGTGTAGAGTTACAAGGAGACTATGTTGAAAAACGCCGAGTACTATTTGGACGGGTTACAGAGATGTGAGTATCGCTGTGAGAAGTGTGTAGAGTTACAAGGAGACTATGTTGAAAAACGCCGAGTACTATTTGGACGGGTTACAGAGATGGGAACATCGCTGGGAGAAGTGTGTAGAGTTACAAGGACACTATGTTGAAAAACGCCGAGTACTATTTGGACGGGTTACAGAGATGGGAACATCGCTGGGAGAAGTGTGTAGAGTTACAAGGAGACTATGTTGAAAAACACCGAGTACTATTTGGACGGGTTACAGAGATGGGAACATCGCTGGGAGAAGTGTGTAGAGTTACAAGGAGACTATGTTGAAAAACACCGAGTACTATTTGGACGGGTTACAGAGATGGGAACATCGCTGGGAGAAGTGTGTAGAGTTACAAGGAGACTATGTTGAAAAACACCGAGTACTATTTGGACGGGTTAAAGAGATGGGAACATCGCTGGGAGAAGTGTGTAGAGTTACAAGGAGACTATGTTGAAAAACGCCGAGTACTATTTGGACGGGTTACAGAGATGGGAACATCGCTGGGAGAAGTGTGTAGAGTTACAAGGAGACTATGTTGAAAAACACCGAGTACTATTTGGACGGGTTACAGAGACGGGAGCATCGCTGGGAGAAGTGTGTAGAGTTACAAGGAGACTATGTTGAAAAACGCCGAGTACTATTTGGACGGGTTACAGAGATGGGAACATCGCTGGGAGAAGTGTGTAGAGTTACAGGGAGACTATGTTGAAAAACGCCGAGTACTATTTGGACGTGTTACAGAGATGGGAACATCGCTGGGAGAAGTGTGTAGAGTTACAAGGAGACTATGTTGAAAAACACCGAGTACTATTTGGACGGGTTACAGAGATGGGAACATCGCTGGGAGAAGTGTGTAGAGTTACAAGGAGACTATGTTGAAAAACACCGAGTACTATTTGGACGGGTTACAGAGATGGGAACATCGCTGGGAGAAGTGTGTAGAGTTACAAGGGGACTATGTTGAAAAACGCCGAGTACTATTTGGACGTGTTACAGAGATGGGAACATCGCTGGGAGAAGTGTGTAGAGCTATAAGGAGACTATGTTGAAAAACACCGAGTACTATTTGGACGGGTTACAGAGATGGGAACATCGCTGGGAGAAGTGTGTAGAGTTACAAGGAGACTATGTTGAAAAACACCGAGTACTATTTGGACGGGTTACAGAGATGGGAACATCGCTGGGAGAAGTGTGTAGAGTTACAAGGAGACTATGTTGAAAAACACCGAGTACTATTTGGACGGGTTACAGAGATGGGAACATCGCTGGGAGAAGTGTGTAGAGTTACAAGGAGACTATGTTGAAAAACACCGAGTACTATTTGGACGGGTTACAGAGATGGGAACATCGCTGGGAGAAGTGTGTAGAGTTACAAGGGGACTATGTTGAAAAACGCCGAGTACTATTTGGACGGGTTACAGAGATGGGAACATCGCTGGGAGAAGTGTGTAGAGCTACAAGGAGACTATGTTGAAAAACACCGAGTACTATTTGGACGGGTTACAGAGATGGGAACATCGCTGGGAGAAGTGTGTAGAGTTACAAGGAGACTATGTTGAAAAACACCGAGTACTATTTGGACGGGTTACAGAGATGGGAACATCGCTGGGAGAAGTGTGTAGAGTTACAAGGAGACTATGTTGAAAAACACCGAGTACTATTTGGACGGGTTACAGAGATGGGAACATCGCTGGGAGAAGTGTGTAGAGTTACAAGGAGACTATGTTGAAAAACACCGAGTACTATTTGGACGGGTTACAGAGATGGGAACATCGCTGGGAGAAGTGTGTAGAGTTACAAGGAGACTATGTTGAAAAACACCGAGTACTATTTGGACGGGTTACAGAGATGGGAGCATCGCTGGGAGAAGTGTGTAGAGTTACAAGGAGACTATGTTGAAAAACACCGAGTACTATTTGGACGGGTTACAGAGATGAGAACATCGCTGGGAGAAGTGTGTAGAGTTACAAGGAGACTATGTTGAAAAACACCGAGTACTATTTGGACGGGTTACAGAGATGGGAACATCGCTGGGAGAAGTGTGTAGAGTTACAAGGAGACTATGTTGAAAAACACCGAGTACTACTTGGACGGGTTACAGAGATGGGAACATCGCTGGGAGAAGTGTGTAGAGTTACAAGGAGACTATGTTGAAAAACACCGAGTACTATTAGGACGGGTTACAGAGATGGGAACATCGCTGGGAGAAGTGTGTAGAGTTACAAGGAGACTATGTTGAAAAACACCGAGTACTATTTGGACGGGTTACAGAGATGAGAACATCGCTGGGAGAAGTGTGTAGAGTTACAAGGAGACTATGTTGAAAAACACCGAGTACTATTTGGACGTGTTACAGAGATGGGAACATCGCTGGGAGAAGTTTGTACAGTTACAAGGAGACTATGTTGAAAAACACCGAGTACTATTTGGACGTGTTACAGTGATAACATAAGTGTGTAAAGCTACAAGGGCAATATATTGAGGAAAAAAATTCTGAAAGAAAATGTATTGTATCTTTATTAGGTTGGAAACATTTAAGGCTACCTTAGTACTACCATTCGTTATCTTGTTTTGTAGGTTGCCTATCGGAAGAAAGTGGACGGGGGATCGAAAACATCTGTATATTGGTATTGAGGAAATAGCTGCAATTAAAAGTAAATCACAAGAAATAATGTAAGTAAATCTTTTTGTGTCCCGTTAATAAGTCCAGGAAGTAGTTTATCTATTATTTCAGGAGATAGCAGGTCTAACTAATGTGGAAGGATTACATTGTGTCTGAAGTGAGCAACAGACCATGGAGCCGCTAGTGGCGACATGCGGCAGCCCATAATACCTCGGTGTCGATTTGTTTCCCCAGCGATTATTTGGTCCTCCCTTTCACAAACGCTCGTTAATCGTATATTTGCGACTGCTAATGAGCCCTGAGTGACCTTCATAACCTCGTCACTATCGATCAAATATCTGCCAATAATAAGTGTCATCTTACAAACATTTCATACTAAGCAAGATAAATATTACTACATTGTCAGTTTTCTTGTAACTATAAGGAATTAGGCAGTACGTGATAGTCAACTATTTCAAACTTGCCTTTTATCTGATGTCTTTGAGACATTGATACGAATTCAGTATGCAGTTTTCTATTACAGATTTTGGTATCGAACTTTTGGGTAGAATGCAATAACTGCTCTACCTATTATCTACTTGTTAGATAAAGTAATAAATGGTTACATTTCAAAATATAAAAGCTTTATCTTCTTTGTAAAGTCATATAAATTTGTTTCCCTTTTATTTATGACATCTATTCCTTTTCATTTCAATAGGTTAATTGATTATATCTTTAATCTACTCCAAATTCTCCGTATGTCTTCTCTACGTACTACTTACTTTTCTTCTCTATATACTATACATCTGACACATGAACAGTTCAACCAGTTTCTATTACTTTTATTTCACTGTAAATCATATGACGTATTGTGTGATTTTGTTTAGCGACAAAAAGTAATCATTACCTTCCTTAGTACTCTATACTGCAGCATCGCACATTCTTCATCTTAAATCAGAATTTTGGAACAATCAGTATGCAGTTATAAACCTGTATGGAGTCGTGAGAAATTACACTGGGCAACAAATAAATAATTTTTGAATGTATCGAGTACTTCATGAGGCATTTACTACTAATTTTGCGTTGTGAAAATACAAATATAACAATGAAAAATTCTTATTAGCTCTAGTTTCAATGGTATACACAATGCGGAATATTACATATATTCACGGATTGAGAGAAAAGGATAAATTTTAATTACAGACATTTGCAAATTATTAGACTCATTCACGCATTTATATTTCGCTTAAGTTTAACATTCAAAATAATAGCTATTTATCGCCGTAACCTATTTCAATTTGTCGTAATTATTTTCCTTGCTATAATATGAAGCATATTTAATGAAATTTCTCTCTTAATAATAGCCGAGAGATTCTTCTTTTACTTATAGTAATATGAATTAAGAGCAGCCATTTTCTTCACGTCTGTTTATCCAACTGTTTGGTGATATTGCTTTCATTTGGGGAATGTAGTAACTGAATATTGTTAATATTTGCGTTGATTGTGTTTTATGGCTAATACATCCTCAGTATTTATTATTAATTTATCTCAAGGCGGGTAACATCGTGTATCTTATCCTTAGCATTCACATTGATTCAAAAGTGAGGTTATGCGCAAAACTGCTGACTTATCCCCAAGGAACGTATCTGTAACTGAGAGTCTTTTGAAGGAAACTCTTTATTCACAACGTGAAATAGCTAAGAAATTGTGTATTTCACAAAAATCTGTTAGTCGCATTAATCAAGCTTTAACATTCGGTGAGACATTGGCCTCACAAAGGGATGGAAAATGCGGGGGGAAAGGAAAGCTATCATCAAGAATGCAAATAAAACTTGTGCAGGTGGCAAAAAAAAAAAAAATAGAAGAGCAACCAGCATTGACCTCAATAATCAACGAAAGCAGTACGGTACAGAAATATCAGCTTCAGTAGTTCGCAGAAGATTATGTGAAGCAGGTTTTCCGGCACGCAGGCCTTGTAAAATGGCTAAACTGACACCTTCAATGGCAAAAAACGTTTAGAATGGACCAAAGAGATGCAGAAACATCCAGTGTCATTTTGGAGAAAGGTAAATAGTATTAAAATTGTATATAGCATAAAATTGAAATATTTTACATGTAAATTTTATGGAAATGAAATAAACAGCCTAAACTTTGATTCTCTCATTTCTGGTTTTGTTATACTATCTTTGAACAATTTTAAAAGTGTTTAATATTAATAGAGTTTTTTATTGTTTCAGGTAATTTTCTCAGATGAATCCATGTTTGAACTATGTGAAGAGAGCAGCCAATATGTGAGAAGGACAGATAAAGAAGCATTTTCCACTCAGTGTGTCGATCAAAGAGTAAAGCACCCAACATCAAAAATGGTCTGGAGCTGTATGTCTGTCCATGGACCTGGAAGATTATACATAGTTGTGGGATCTATGGAGCAGATTCAGTATAAAAGTGTATTAGAAAAAAAACTATTTCCTCAAAGTAAAGAATGGTTTCCAAAATGGTGATTTTGTGTTCATGCATGACAGTGCTTCCTGCCATAGAGCAACAGAGACTGAAAAAATTGAAAGTAAAAACAAAACTTCACCTTATTGAGGGCCTGATAAGCATTTGGCACAGAGATGAAGAAATAAAGGAAAAGTGTTCCACCATTTTAGAGAGCATGCCTAAACGCATCAAAATGGTAATAAAGGCTAACGGAATGTATACAAAATACTAAGAGTTGAAAAAACTATTTTGTAATATTATTTATGTTAAATGAATAGAAAATAAACGGTGTATGCTAAAAAGTCACCATTGAGTCTAATAATTTGCACACGTCTGTATATACATGCTACAACACTAAAAGTGCATTTGATTTTTTAACTGGTAATTGCATGCTAAGAGTTCTAAATTGTTTGAAAAATACTTCGCAGATAGTCGTGTCTGGAGAGAGTTATGTGGTGACCTATTGACTTCGTCGTCTTTTAGCTTGCCTCTTGTGATGGATTTCCGCAGAATCCCTATACAAAGACCAACAGTAATCCGCAAGCATTACTTCATTACAACAGCCCTGATATCTTTGTTCAATAACAGAAATGTCCTGATGGAATCTCTCCCCATGTTCATCACTAACAGCTCCACAACTAGGAGGGAAAAAGTCTAGATGGGAGTGGAGAAAATGGATCTTAAGAGACATGTTGCATCCAAGGTTACGGTATTTTTGCAGGAGCACTGTCAGTAAATGCTTGCAGTTGTCATCTACGGTATTTTGACAGGTGTGCCAACTCCCCCCAAAAAATCCCCCAAATTTAAAGTCTCCACTCTAAAAAATGGAATGTCACTTTATCTTCAAAACAGGGGCTACTCCATCATTATATGGTGATTTTTTAATTAAGCAGATGGAAATACATGTAACTTCACCATTTTTAAGCCCGAAACATTTTAATTGTTGCCTGCCCAGTATTATTGAAGTTAAATAATTGAAACTACGTGACATATCCTATTGTATATTTAGTTCTAAGATGTATTTAAACTTTCAAATATCTTAGGAAGGTACCCCAGAAAATACAATATATACTGTGAAAAATTCTTACGCAAGTTTCATTTCAATCGAGAAAAATTTCCTGGACATTTTTCCACGTAAAGGTAGTTTGCTGTGGAGCCTTCCCTTGCATACTAGTTAATAGTGCACTGCCATCCAGTTCGGAACTACATCTGTTTAAAGTTGGAAGTTTCCTGTTAACCGAAAAATTATTTAAAACGTTTTCCATGTAGGTAGGTGTGGAGGTTTTCGTTAAGGCGCGTCATCCGCTTCAGATCTATGTTTAGAGCATCAAGTCTCTAGCATTTCGGGAGGCTAGTTTAAAATGTTTCCATGTAAAGGGTAGTTTGGAACAGCGGAGTTTTCTAGAAACATAGTCGCAAAACCTGTACCAATGTGGAACAGATAGGGAAGAAAGCGACGTTAATGAAGACATTATCAGAAAAGCTGTATAATACACTTACATTGACTTTTGGAATATTTACAAATCTATGGAACATTTACGTGTGTTTCTGTTAAATTGGTCGAGTCTATAATACGTACATCAAGAGGTGAAGGGAGAACCAACCACGCGCGTTTTGACCAAAACCCCTCCTTCCTCCTCACGGTTTTTATGACGCTTTCTCCCGCAAAATAATCCATCGAGAAAGTAGATTAAATTACATTAGATTGATTTGTGTTCAATGGGTTCATAGTAGCCACAAAGGCCTGTCAAAATTGTATATATCCAGAGGTATACATGTTAATAGCATATACACTTGAAAATTTAACACAATATACACTTTATAAAGAGGCAATATGAATAAGAATATGAAAAACAAGGCATAGATAAATATATGTGACACAAAATCAAACACTTTTTTTTTTTACTCAAGTAAACTATTTAACTATTTCGAAGCCCAATTTCGGGAAGCGATATGTAACAGGGTTACTTCGTTGTAGTTTGAAATGAAATGTGTAGTGTTTAACGCCCGCTTTTACTACATACGGCACCGCAGACGGTGACACTGATGATACATGAGATGAAGATGGAGAACCGGTGAAATGAGATGGCGGGTGAAACCGGAGATCCCGGAGAAAACCCGCCCCAGTACCGTGTTGTCCAACACAGATCTCACTTTGCGGTCGCCAGGAATCGAACTCGGGCCGCCTTGGTGAGAGCAAAGAGGTCTAACCACTGATCCACGGCGTGGCCATCATTGTAGTTTGAATTGGTTCTTGAATATTGTGTCTACTTAAATAAGTCATGAGGTCTAATTTCTCTTCAAGCGTGGTTACGAGTGAAAGAAATAAAATTTGGATAAATTCAATTTCGTAATACGTAATTTAATGTCAATATCTTGATTATATTTTACTCGAACTTTGTTTCGTAGTCAATCATTGCAGGTTACCTCCAGCATATCGATTAATCCTTACTTCTTTAATAAGTAGTTTCCGTTAATTACATAAAATCGCTCACTCCTGAACGTCCATTCTTCAATATCAAAACTTTTAACTTCTTCGCGACATTTTCTTCTACCAGGGAAACCATTGAATTTCGTCTCCCTTCATAGCAACCGTTCATTTGTTTATACTCACCCTCTGCTGAAGCAGCCACCGAGTCAAAGCTTCGTCAGCTCAAGTCAGCAAGTTCTTTTTTGTCGTTTTACGTCCTCGAACGTTAAGTCATATCGGACGGTGAAGGAAAGGGTTGAAATGGTGCTCAAATATGTCCAGGGTCCATGGAGCTTAGAGCTACCCGACATTGGTCTTTAGGGATAAGGGAAAACACCGGAAAAGCATTATCCAAGTAACTCAGCCTGACCGAGGTTCAAACTCGGGACCTCTTGAAGTTTTTTTAATTTTTTTTTTTTTTTTGTAGCTTTACGTCCTCCAAAGTTAAGTCATATCGGACGGTGAATGAATTGGGTGAAATTATGCTCTAATCAGTCCAGGGTCCATAGAGCTTATAGTTGCCCGACACTCATCTCGAAGGATAAGGGAAAACCCCGGATAAACATTATCTTCGTAACTCACCCTGACCGAGGTTCAAACTCGGGACCTCTTGAAGGATTTTTTGTAGTTTCACGTCCTCCAACGTTAAGTCATGTCGGACGGTCAAGGAAGGGGGTAAAATGGTACTCAAATGTGTCTAGGGTCCATGGAGCTTACAGCTACACGACATTTGTCTTTAAGGATAAGGGAAAATCCCGGAGAAAACATTATTCAGATAACTCACCCTGACCGAGGTTCGAACTTGGGACCTCTTGAAGGGTTTCTTGTAGTAGTTTTACGTCCTCCAACGTTAAGTCATATCGGAGGGTGAATGAATTGGGTGAACTGATGCTCAAATGTGACCACGGTCCATGGAGCTTAGAGTTACCCGACATTTGTCTTTAAGGATAAGGGAAAACCCCTGAGAAAACATTATTCAGGTAGCTCACCCTGACCGAGTTTCGAACTCGGGACCTCTTGAAGGCTTTTTTTTTTTTTTTTTATTTTGTAGTTTTACGTCCTCCAACGTTAAGTCATATTGGACGGTGAAGGAAGGGGGTAAAATGGTGCTCAAATACGTCCACGGTCCATGTAGCTTACAGCTACCCGACATTCTTCTAGAAGGATAAGGGAAACCCCCGGAAAAACCTTATCCAGGTAACTCAACCTGACGGAGATCGAGCTCGGGAACTCTTGAACGTGAGACAGACAGACCATCTACGCTACCGAGGCGGGCTTAAGTCAGCAAGGCAGTGAGTGACGTACACCTGACAACCAAGCATGATTTGCAAGTAACGTGACAGAATGTCGCGTGTACCGATGCTGTTCCTACTTTTTCCAAATATATGATTTTTTACACATTTACTCCTTTTATAACTGTACAAAATATTGTCATCACAATATAATCAGATTTTTAAAACAAATCTTTAAAGGAGGTTATGCTATGGATGTTACTAGTGATCCTTATAACCTTATTTTGCATAATAAAAAGCATAAGGACCATTTTTAGTCTCATATTCGTTAATTGCTCATAAAAGGATCTAAAGTGCCTATTTTCACCCGTTTGGCGAAAGCCTTGTTAACTAGCGTTGACCGTGTTTTGTCATCGCGAGCGCACGTGACCACGTAGCGATTTGTTTTTGTCTACTTCATTCACGTTGTGAACATGTAGACTAAGTTTAGTAGGACAGAGGTTTTTAGTCATTGCGCTAAGAAGACGAACATAACGTTACGCTTAAACACGAGGTACGCGTGTGTACGCTGAAAGCTCATCTTTGAGACTGGTAAGCCGATGTTTGTTCTACAAAGTCTGATAAGCTGCGGTAAAGCCTAGCTCTAACCACAGGGCCACTGAAAATCCCTCTATACCATCAGAGGTTAATCTTTCCGCAAAATGCCCATATAATAGACTACCAGAATCATTTTACCTTGATACTAAAGCACCTCACGTCATTATAGTTAATTGCGATAACGCTTACTTTCAAACCAAATTAACGTGCAGCATTCACATGACCTTCCCGCATTCCATCGTTTATTAGTGCGTATATAAACCATTCTTACGAAAATGTATTGCTCCATATACTTCCTAATAGCCAAAATAGCCTACATAACACATACAAGGTGAATTAATTCATAGTCAAATATTCAAGAACTGATCTTATACAGGGGCGGCCCTTAGTTAAGGTGGTGATGTAAACAAAAGCACGCGTACGTATGCGAAATGATTGGCTGATTAGCTTTGTATCTCTCTGCGGATGAAAAATATAGTTCATTTATCGTTTTGAAGATTTTAAATCTAGAGCAAAATATATAAACAAATTTACATCATTACATATGCAACAGTCAAACAGTAAATAATAAGTAATTAGTAACATTGTAATATTCGAAAAGGCTAAAGGCATATACAGGCGAGTCTTACTGCAGACTCTAGCCAAACCTAAGGTTCTTCTTCTTCTTTTTTTAACTTTTTAATGTTTAAGTCCTCCAACGTTGTCGTAGCGGACGATGAATGAAGCGGGTGGAATGATGCTCAAATGAGTCCGGGGTCCATGGAGCTTAGAGTTACCTGACATTCGTCTGTGAGGATAAGGCAAAACCCCGGAAAAAAACGTATCCAGTAACTCACCCTGACCGAGATTAGATCTCGGGACCTCTTGAACGTGAGGTAGACACGCTACCATCACTTTTCCTTCTCTACTTTTCTGTTTTTTACTTTCTTTCTGAGTTTTAACACCTCCATATCCCTCCCTGCTATTTCTCGACTACTCCCATCTCCTTCTCTCTCCGCTTTATACCACAGAACTTCTTCTTTCATTCTCTTCTCCCTTTGATCCTCTTTTCCGTAGATTTTCTCTTTGTTTTCTCCTTTGGAGCTGTCTCTTCTCATATCAGCATTTTTCTCTCTTTCCTGCGCCAAATCTTCCCGCCATTTCATATTATCTTTCCCTCTTTCTGCTCTGTTCCTCTTCCGTTATTTCTTTTTCCCACTCTCGGTCTCTTATTTTTCATTTTTCTGCAATGTGCCGTTCGAGCGGCTCATGGCCATTTGTTAAGAGGGGAACCGGCCCCAGTGTGTGCTCCGTGTACAGTACGCCTCACTATGCGGCACGTATTACTCGATTGCCCGCAGTACGCCCGCGTTCGCCAGTCAGTAGGCTTGGGGACTAACTTGCTGGGTGTGTTAGGGGACAACCCAGTGGCCGTGGTTAAGGCACTGCGGTTTGTTGCCCAAATTGGTTTTTATAAACAAATCTGACTTAAATTTTAAATTTGTTAATTTTAGAGATTTTAAATTGTTAGTCTTGAGATGGGCTTTTTTATGTACTTTTAATAGTTGGGTGATTTTATTTTATTTTACCTTTTTAGCCTAATTTGTGTAGCTTTTAGGTTTTAGTCTTGACTTCGGGCCCAAATGACCTTGCTGTCGACGGGCCCTAAAACACCACACACTCACTCACTCACGTAATGTGCCGTTCTTTCCGTTACATTTCCTTTGTGTCACCTACATCTCGCCTCTCTCTGTCTCAATTCCTCCGTTTTCTCTTATTTTCCGTTCACCACTGTCTTTTCTTCAACATTAGTTATATTCCACTATTACACTAACATGTATTATTGACGTACAACGTAATAGCCATCGTCTTATTGTTTTCTAAGGTTGAACCTCCTATCAGCGCTGCCAAATGTGGTATACGCATCTCGCGCGTCTGAACTGAGAACTTTATATTAATTAATTACGCTTGAATTAATGTTTGAAAAATGACTGATGCCAATCTTATATAAAAAGAAATAATTTTATTTTCTGATCATAACCGTACGAAAATGCTGTCTCTATGATATTTACAACACGAAATATGTACGTTTTATCTTCACATGTTATGGCTACGCAACATCCATTCATTCAACAGAGATAAGCCTGAAGGACAACAGTCTTTCTTCATAACATTTATCTCAAGCATAAATAAATAATTCGCCTACAATTAAAACAGAAGTCCGCAGTTTGAAACAGAGTTAATTTTCAGTTCATTTTCGGAGTAGAGGTGTTGTTTTGTTAAAGTGAATGACATCGTTAAGTCGTATGTTGAACTCGAGCTGAAATACTGCTAACATTACATTATATTGTTATTATACACAGTGTTTGTGATCCGTGTGCGTGAACATGTCCCTCGAAGCTGGGGCAAGTGATTTTTCATTCAACAAACGTGAAGTGATTCATTATCAGGGCAGAAAAATTATATTGAATATGAACAAGTTTTTACGAATTTTCTACAATCCAGCATATAAGACAACTGTAGAATTTTCAAAATCCCAGCAATTAACTCTGTAACTTTGTGGTGCAGGTAGTGTACACACATTGTCACGAATTTGCAGTGAAGCGGTTTCATCCTTAGAAAAAGTGAGCGTAGCTGTGTTTCAATCTCCGGGAAAGATCCATGAAGTCGGAAAGCGAGTTACTGAATTGTAAACAGTGCTTACAGTTCCACTGCTGTGACGTGTGTCAAGGTAAGATCTTAATGTTTTAAGAATATTTAATGTATTGTTTACTTAAGGGAAGAATCTAAAGCTTTTACTGGTGGGTAGAACTGCTCTTATGTACACAGAACCTCTGCGGTACAAGTACTGCGCTTGAAAACAGCGTTGGCCAGCGTTCATATGCCTTTAACTTTAGCGAGTGGTATATAAGCAATAATTAGTAATTCTTTTGGTATTGTGCCATTTCTTCCACTCCCCTTCAAAGGATTCCAGATGGGGTCGTCACCACTTCTCAGTAAATACGCTAGAATATGTCGTTATCCCTGACAAGTGGAATCACTTGTAGCCCTGGTACTACTCTAACGCTCAAAAACAAAAGAACCCCGAGGCAGCTGGTTACTGCAGTTCAGTTCGACAATGGACTCCAAGAGACGTTCTACTCGTCTACAAACTGTGACAGAGGCTATATGACTGCAGTGTTAGGATAATTAATTTTTGGGCTATTGGAAGTTTCTTGATTTCCAGACCTTTTTGGTGATTAGTAAACAAAATTATTATGAAGTCCCTTTTGCATAAAAACAACGGGAGAAAGTGCAGGACTTCTAAGTGTATTTTCGATTAAATGGGGAATGTATAACAGGGTGAACGTTGAAACTAAAGAAAACATGTGTGTTTATGTAACATATATATACTGTGACCTTGTGGGTTCGTGAAATTAAATGTCCAATTGCACAAACTCAAAATGTTCTTTATTTCCACCGAATTACAGTTGGAACACTTGCCGATTACATAGAATTACGTAGCGCACACAATTACATTCCACCAGTTCGTCTGTCACAGGTCCACCCCACACTCGCAAATACGTACAACTCGTCTGATACACGTACACAGTCTTCCAGTCCGATCTCTAGATTTGTGCTCACGGCTGCTCGCATTGAACTGAACTGACTCGTCCACTGCAGCCCTTATATAGGAAGATCGCTGCTTCTGGAAGCTTCGCCGCTCGGAACATCATCCCCATTGTTCCAGACGTCAGGGGTCGGGAAAAGAGACGGCTAGTGATTCTTTTCCAACCATCTCCTCCGTGAGCGCTATACAGATAAATGGGTAGGCGTTGCGCTGAATGTTTCCCGTCTGGCCCCTACATGCCAGCTGCTCTCTCGGGAATTCCGATGTTCGGGTGACACTATATATTTGGAAAAGAATTATAGGCGTATTTAAATTATCTTCTATTTAATGAATTCCTGGGATAGGGGTTTTCCTTTTGAGTAGCCCAACACGTTGGAGTATATAACCATAATTCGTACGCATCAGAGTGCACGCTGCGCTTGCGCAGTTTAAAAGAGAAGTGAGAAATTAGATGTACAAAATGACTGCTTCCATGCAATGTGCAAGCGTCACAGAGGAAAATCGTTAAGAAGTGGGAAAAAGAAATTATATGAATGTGTTTTGCAGGTAGTGTGAAATATACCAAATTTTAGCAATGGAGGACTTAATTTGTCGGCAGAATAGAGCAGTGTTTCAGCGAAAAGTACGCATTAATGGCGCTCAAAGCGAAGTTGCCAAAATGAGCCAACTTTCTACCTCAAGAAAACATCAAAATAGAACCGGATATGGAAGCTGACTGATGAATTTGTTAAAATTGCTGTTCGCGCAAGATGCATAACTTCTTAGAAAGAAACGAGCCACCAACAATTACAAAAGTCCTACAAGCAGTAAACAATAATCCGGAATTGACTAGGTTAACAGTGCTCGATCTTTTATCAGCTTATGCTGTTCATTTGTTAAAATTATCGAAAGACATTTAACTAATCTTGTAGGTATTTTAAATTGGAGTTCTTGAACATTCCCAGAAGGTCATAGCTGTTCGGAAATTGCAAGCTAAGACTAGAAGCTGTAGGGACAATGTAAAACCACGGACTACGGCGGATAATACATCTAGTTTTCAGTAAAATTTAGTAGCCTCCTCTACCACACATCTATGATATTTGCCAAATAAACAAAATAAACATTGGAAGTTTTCGTTCTTCATCTTTTCAGTTTCAGAGATAGTGAAACGTTTATAAAGGCAAGCAAAACTGTAGTTTAAAATATTAGGTATCAAAGTTTCGTAATTTTCGGCAGGGAATAGCTCCAGTAGTCATGATTAACTGATCCAAAATGTCTTCCATTTTCAGTGAAATGTACAAAAATTCACTGGCTATTGTGAATAAATCGATCTGACTCCATAATATTCACTATATCTACTTTATTAACTCAAAAACGCATATATTCGTGATGCAATACCGATTTAGTTTCTCTCAAACAATTATCATGATACATAACTACCAAAAGACAAAACACACTACCAAGAAACAAAACACACTCTACAAGACAACCCCCCAGGGGCCTACTTCGGTAGGTACGGGTTTGGCACACCCGGGGTCCCGAGCCAACAGTCTCCCTCGTGTGGGCTCCTCTTCGTGGTTGAGGGACACGGTCAACAGGCCCACCCACGTGTAGGCCGTGCGTGGAGACCCGTGGAGAAGGTTTTCAGATTCTTGTCTAGTTTAGAGTTTAGGATTTATTGAACGAAAGTTTTAGTAGATTTTGATTCATGTTTTTTATGTACGTGTATTTTAATAGGTTTTGTTACACTTGTATAGTTTTTAGAAAGTTTTATATCTGGCTTTTGCCATGATTAGTTTTTTTAAAGGGCGCTGATGACCGCCGTAGTTGAGCGCCCTTATATATATATCATCGTCATCTACAAGACAAATACAACTTAAGGGGGGACGTACGAGAAATTGTTCAAAAAATATAATTTTTTTATTGTTTTGTAGAGTAGTATATAGTGTTAGCTATCAAACACCAAAATAGTATGACTGTACGTGGTGTGTATGTACCTTTAAAAATTAAATGCCCTAGTGTTGCATAGTAGCATAGTAGCAACACATTGTCTTCCTTCAGCTGTCTTGGAATCTATAAAGCTCACCTAACAATTCTTAGCACACCCAGACTTGCTAAAAAATGTCTCTATGGAGAGAAACAAAACCCAAATGAAAGCCTCAACAGTTTGATATGGAGAAAGAGTCCCAAAACATCATTTGTATCTTCCATAGTGGTGAAAATTGCTACATTTGATGCTGCAATAGTGTTTAATGATGGGAATGTTGGCGGGAAGAAAGTTATGTATCAGTTAGGGTATCAACCTGGTGTGTTTATGGAAACAATTTTACAGAGTATCGACAACATTCGCATCGCTGGTGCAGAAGGAAGCAAGACAGAAGAGGAATTTAAAAAGAAAGGCTGAAGAAGACCACAATGAGGATACAGACTATGGATATGGGAAGTTCTGACTTAAAATTAAAAGGCAAACTGAATAATACTTATTGTATTTTTAATTGCCTTTCCCCGTAACTTGCATTTTCTACAGCTTCAACCCATTTTTCTCTGAAACTACTTCATCTACAGTGATGCAATTTAGCACATAGCTTTCTTATGCCACAATGAACATTTTGTTCGTCCTAGAATTTAATATTAAGCTCTACATGGAATGTGAAGATACAAAATATATGAAATTATTTTAATTTTTAAAGGATGCATATGATTAACATTTTTAAAAAAATTCCATACAGCTTCAATAAGAAATATAAATCCAACAAATTCATTT
Source organism: Mantis religiosa (assembly GCA_030765055.1). Taxonomy (NCBI): domain Eukaryota; kingdom Metazoa; phylum Arthropoda; class Insecta; order Mantodea; family Mantidae; genus Mantis; species Mantis religiosa. The sequence continues at coordinate 9,663,957 of CM060951.1, forward strand.
TTAGTGTGTTTTAAAATAACATACCAAATTTCAGAAAGATAGCATATGTGAATTTTGAAAAAGATAATGGGCTTAAGTTTGTAAATATCTCTGCATGTAGAAAAGATATGTAGCATTAGTTATAAATAATGGAAAATTATGAAAACAATTATGCATATTAACTGTATTATTTTAAATGAGTATACTAAGTTTCACTTCTCTAACTTGAAAACTTGGGATGTTATGGTTATTTATGTAAGACCCCGAATATTTGCACACATCCCCCCTTAAATTGTCAACAGTGACAGACAACAAACTTTTCAAATTTTATACACTTTCAATTAACATATACATCTTGGTCTTGTATGTTTCATTAAAATATATGAGAGTTAAATGTGTAGTGTTTAACGCCCGCTTGTACTACATACGGCACCGCAGGCGGTGACACTGATGATACATGAGATGAAGATGGAGCACCGGTGGAATGCGATGGCGGGGGAAACCGGAGGTTCCGGAGAAAACCCGCCCCAGCGCCGTGTTGTCCACCACAAATCTCACTTTGCGGTCGCATGGGATCGAACCCGGGTGGGCTTGGTGAGAGCCAAACGGTCTAACCACTAAGCCACGGCGTGGCCTATATGAGAGTTACCATATTAGCATCATAATATAGGAAGACAGACATCACATGTTTAAAGACAGTGTGTTGTTGCGATATTTTTAGTTCTCTCCGTGAACCCGTTACTAACATCTCCAATACATGAACCAACGTCTCTTTTCCTCCCTAAAAAGTAATTCCAATATCCAAGGCTCGGAAGATGCAACTTCAATGTTACGCTTTTCTGAATTTCTAATATACAGAAGCTATTTAAATTTGAGGCAGACATACATACTCTGTATGATGTTGGGAACGGCAGTTTGAAAGAGGATTTCCTGCAAACTCCGTCCATAACCGTACATCAGCAGCACTATTCTAGAAAATTGAGATGTTAGAGGTACTCAGATTCTCCAGTTATAATTTTATCTCCATCACAAGATTGCCTTGTTTCACAGCTGAGTAATCCGCATTGGTTTTGAACACCATTTCCAAAGCATAACAACATTGGTTGTGTATTTTGTGTTTTCCTGGCCTATTGGAAACGTTGTTTATATTAAAAGCAGATGAAAATAACAAAGAAATCGGCCCTATTATTTTCACACGAATTTCTCTATCCCTCACAAATTATCAGTATTCCTAAACAACATAATTCTTCCATATCACGACATAGGGTGAGTAAAAGTTATGCAACAATACTTGTAACTTTGTTGTTATCGCTTTGTGAGGTGATATTTTTTAAAAAATATTTAAGATATAAACATGTGTTCATATTACTATAGTTGTCAATAGGGCGCAAAATTTTTTAATCCTAACGTTGTTTTTTTCTTTATTTTTTTCTGCAGCATTATTTAAGTGATAATTAATCCTTTATTGGGTGATGTTCTGGTGAAATATTATACTGTCACCCGAATGTTGGAATACCCTATAGAACCAGCTGAGAGCAGGCAAGCAGGGGAGGTCGGTGTTAACCACGTCCCCCCTCGTTTGTCTTATAGTGGTGACAAGGGTTGCCTGGGAGAAAAAACATCACTGCGCCGTCTCTTTCTGTTCCACCTGTGTTCTCGAACTTACGGGGTATTTCATCTAATCAAGAACATTCTCGATCCTCCAGCTGACCCTATATAAGCAACATGCCGGGCAGTAAGTCGGTCAGTCAGTTAGTCGGTTCTTGGCGTAAGAATGCAGTGCTAGTGTACGACGAGAAGACTGTGTGAGTGCATCGGAGGATTGTACGTAATTACGAGTGCAAGTGAAATTGTAACGGACGAACTGGTGAATCGTAATTGTGTGCATTACGTAATTCTGTGTAATTGGCAAGTGTTAAACTGTAAGTCGTGGAAATAAAGAACATTTTTGAGTGGTGCAATTGGACTTTTCATTTCACGAACCCACAAAGTCACAATACTGTATTCAACTTAAAATGTTTTAGTGCGGGATTTTTGTTATTATAATATTGTATTGGCCTTTGCCGGTTATACTAACAAAATTTTGAGTCTTTTCTTATTTTGCAGAAATAGAGTTATTGTGCTGTTAAAAATGTCGTTTCAAATTGGTACGTTTTGTGGTGCTGCAATGACACTTTTTCTATTCCTAGCATATTACTCCTCTAACGAAGCAAGTGCTCAAACAGATGACTTTCTTGGGTCATGCACGTCCTCAGGCACTTTGTAACTAAATTATTGTGAATTGGTTTCCAAGTTGTGATGAACATAAAAAAATCTTTGCAATTCTGAGACTCGAACCTGTTTCACTGTGTGTTAGGGCACAGGAGAGCTCATAATACCATTGTGGTGTTACGATACTTGTACGAAAGCACATTATGGCTTCAGTAGTGCGACTTTTGTGTTTGGCGCTATACCTTTGCCACCTCGCGAGTACTCGTGCTTAATTTAACATTTTAAGACACTTTCAATCATTTGCAGGGAGTTTATATATTATGTATAAATAGCAAAAGCTCTTATACAGGTTAATTGAGATGTACGAGACGTAGTTTAAGCAAAAATGTAAATAAACCGTTGTTTACTAGTATGTCCGTTTTGCCTGTCTCAATGTGGCGTATCTCTAATGTTTTCCAAATTTTTGGCAGCCAATCCCTGCTCTAACTACACGAATCCACCATTTTCTTTTTAGCTGACGTTGATAGTGTACTCATATGATAGGTCCATTTTTTCCGAGACGTTTACAGAATTACTTTGCCATGTATAATCAAAAGTTTGTAAAATCGACTGGAAACCAGAATTCGCTCTCAGTAAAGTAGTCGTATGTATTTTGTGTGTGTGTGTGTGTGTGTGTGTGTGTGTGTGTGTGTGTGTGTGTGTGTGTGTGTGTGTGTGTGGTGTAATTTACCTCCTCCAACGTTAAATCATATCGCACGATGAATGGAATGGGTGAAATGATGAGACCTGGGTCCGTAGAGCTTAGAGTTACCCGACATTCGTCTTTCTGGATAAGGGAAAACCTCGGAAAAACCTTATCTATGTAACTCACCCTGACTGAGATTGGAACTCGGGACCTCTTGAACGTGAGACAGACACTCTACCACCACGCTACCGAGACGGGCGTATGTTTTTGAGGTGTACTTTAGCGAGCAGTACGTTTTGTCTTTTAAATCGCTATTCCTCTGAATTTTGTGAATTCCTCTCTCTAAGAACGTCAAACAACACAGTTTAGTAACCACAAAAGTGCACTAAGACTCACATGCCGTGTGATGGTGGCTTACCTTCCAGAAGAATTAGGCGCGGCTCGCTCACCTGGTATTACTCTTAAAAGTGTTCATTAAAATTCAAAATTAGAACCTCTGGAGTATTCCGGTGACTTTTTCCACTCTTGTAAATTTATTCTCACCAATCTTTATTCTTCCATTTACGCCAGTTTTATCAGGATAAGCATTATCTTGCCTGCAGGTGCAAGTTGAATATGTGGATAGAGTAGACTTTCAGTGATAGTCAAATGTTTTAAAGTGGATGCCTTTAAAATTTACCGAGTGGAATGGCTCAGGCGATTTAGCCTATGACCCGTATTCGCGAGGCACAGGTTCGATTCCCATCACCGACCAACCTGAACCATGGGTTTTTTCGTGGGTTTTCCCGAGTCCCTAGGTGAATGCTGTCTTTCCATTTTATCCCCATTATCATTTCATATCATCTCTCATCTGGTGGTCTCTTTCATGGTAGAAGTGTCGGCGGGTGTCTCGGCGGTGCATGGCAGGATGATATTGTCACCAGGCCATTGTTGATCGAGGCGGCAAGGCATTCAAAGGGATGCGCAGTAGATGAAAGCTCGCCGAAACGGCGAGGGGGGGAGACGGATTTATAGTGAGTTCGCCTTTGTTTTAGCCGGGGCTCGAGTGTTTGAGAAATTTCTGGAATGTTAGTAAACTATAAAATGGCAGCCAGCTCGCCAAAGAGAAGTCAGTCGGTAACTGAACACGTGCGGGTAGATAGCTGTGTTTTGTGACCTTGTATGTTGTATTGTGTATGTGTACGAAGCGTATTTTTACGGAAATAAAGAACAATATTTTTGTTTGTAATCTGGACTTTTGATTTCACGAACCCACAAAGTCACAATATGCTCTGAGGAAAACTACTTCCCCCTCCTGTAGCTTGGTTGCCGGCGTCCGCTCCTCTGCTAGGACCATTTCGTGACCGCCAGGCAATAACCTTTTGGGCTCAGATCATCTGCCTGGGAACATAGGGCTCGTCACCGTCTCGCTGTAGGGGAGCGAGTTCGTTGTCCTGGCCTGTCGGGGGAAGTCTCTATCCAAGTAAACTGTAGGTACCCTGCTCTCTGTACTGTCGTGTCTCCTTGGTACCATTAGAGCACGACTGCTGGGCTCGTTGTCGTCCCGCTGTAGGGGAGCGAGTTCGTTGTCCTGGCCTCTCGGGGTAAGTCTCTAACCAAGTAAACTGTAGGGACCCTGCTCTCTGTACTGTCGTGGCTCCTTGGTACCATTAGGGTTCGGCTGCTGGGCTTGTTGCCATCCTCCTGTACAGGAGCGAGTTCGTTGTCCTGGTGTGTCCGGAGAAGTCTCTATCCAAGTAAACTGTAGGGACACTGCCCTCTGTGCTCTCGTAGCACCTTAGTAACATTAGGGCTCGACTGCTGGGCTCGTTGTCGTCCTGCTGTAGGGGAGCGAGTTCGTTGTCCTGGTCTGTAAAGTGAAGTCTCTATCCAAGTAAACTGTGAGGAACCTGCCCTCTCTACTGTCGTGTCTCCTTGTTACCATTAGTGCTGGGCTGCTAGGCTCATTGTCTTCCCGCTGTAGGGGAGAGAGTTCGTTATCCTGGCCTGTCGGGGGAAGTCTCTATCCAAGTAAACTGTAGGGACCCTGCCCTCTGTACTGTCGTGGCTCCTTGGTACCATTAGAGCTCGGCTGTTGGCCTCGTTGTCGTCCCGCTGTAGGGGAGCGAGTTCGTTGTCCTGGCCTGTCGGGGGAAGTCTCTATCCAAGTAAACTGTAGGGACCCTGCCCTCTGTACTGTCGTGGCTCCTTGGTACCATTAGAGCTCGGCTGTTGGCCTCGTTGTCGTCCCGCTGTAAGGGAGCGAGTTCGTTGTCCTGGCCTGTCGGGGGAAGTCTCTATCCAAGTAAACTGTAGGGACCCTGCCCTCTGTACTGTCGTGTCTCCTTGGTACCATTAGAGCTCGGCTGTTGGCCTCGTTGTCGTCCCGCTGTAAGGGAGCGAGTTCGTTGTCCTGGCCTGTCGGGGGAAGTCTCTATCCAAGTAAACTGTAGGGACCCTGCCCTCTGTACTGTCGTGTCTCCTTGGTACCATTAGAGCTCGGCTGTTGGCCTCGTTGTCGTCCCGCTGTAAGGGAGCGAGTTCGTTGTCCTGGCCTGTCGGGGGAAGTCTCTATCCAAGTAAACTGTAGGGACACTGCCCTCTGTACTGTCGTGTCTCCTTGGTACCATTAGAGCTCGGCTGTTGGCCTCGTTGTCGTCCCGCTGTAGGGGAGCGAGTTCGTTGTCCTGGCCTGTCGGGGGAAGTCTCTATCCAAGTAAACTGTAGGGACCCTGCCCTCTGTACTGTCGTGTCTCCTTGGTACCATTAGAGCTCGGCTGTTGGCCTCGTTGTCGTCCCGCTGTAAGGGAGCGAGTTCGTTGTCCTGGCCTGTCGGGGGAAGTCTCTATCCAAGTAAACTGTAGGGACACTGCCCTCTGTACTGTCGTGGCTCCTTGGTACCATTAGGTCTCAATTGCTGGGCTCGTTGTCGTCCCGCTGTAGGGGAGTGAGTTCGTTGTCTTGGCCTGTTGGGGGAAGTCTCTATCCCAGTAAACTCTAGGAACCCTGCTCTCTGTACTGTCGTGTCTCCGTGGTAACATTAGGGCTCGGCTGCTAGGCTCGTTGCTGTCCCGCTGTAGGGGAGCGAGTTCGTTGTTCTAGCCTGTCGGGGAAAATCTCTATCCAAGTAAACTGTAGGGACACTGCCCTCTGTACTGCCGTGTCCCTTTTGGTTGACCTCGCCTTGTCTCCTTCACCTCATCCTTCCTACCGGGGCGCCCCCACTTGGAGACATAGGAACTATGGGCCAAGCATGGTGGCCTACGTCTCGAATTCCCTCCGTAATGTAATCCCAATCCCAATGACTTTAAAATTCGTTTATCTTTACGTAGCCAACAGTTAAGAAGGAATTAACGACTTCCCACCTGAGAAAGATACAAGTAATGGGAAATAACAGAAATGGTTTGTTACACGCTTGAGCACACACTAACACATAGGCAGAAGAAAGGTATGCATGTTTTATATACTAAGATTCTAACTATGTTTTACGATTTACTGGCCACCAAAATTGAAGTCCAACTTTTTCTGTTTTCTGTTCAGTCATACACTAACAAACATGGACATCTCTCCAAGAAACATTTTTTATTCATAGGAGTTACAAACGTGAATTTCCAACAAATGCTCGCTATTTCTAGTTAGAGAGGTTTTTGTTTCATCTATATGAAAGGTGTCCTTTATTGCAAGCAGCAGGCAACAGCACGTGTTTGGGGGCTATGTGGTTATGACAATAGGTTCACGGTTCAGCATTCCCACCGCGAGATGTCCGATGTATTAGACACAGCAGCTGCAACGGACAAGTCATCTCATCATTCACAGTGAAAGGGGCACGCGTGTAATTAGACGAGAGGCTTTAACATACACGTCATAATGCTCCCTGTTAACAAACTAAATAAACGCAATGGGCTCTTTTCGATCCAGAAACAAAATATTGCTTTAGATACAAGAGTAGCACTGAAAAAGTTATAATCAGTTCAATGAATGCAGAACATATCGGTTACTTCCTAGTTAAGAATTTCATGAAGGACACCAAGAAATGCTACTACTGACGAAAATATCGTCACTGTTCAAGCAATGCTTGAAAAAGTTCTAGAGACATACTATGAGAGAATTTTGGCTGTATTGGACATTGTTATCAGATGTCCAAAATATTTTGGATGAGTAGAGTGAGACTGAAAAATTCAATGCCATAGCCGGGATTTGAACCACGGATCACCCGCTCTCCGTCCGGTTGCTCTAAACCAATGAGCTACCATGTCCAACATGCCGACATGACATTAAATTATCCAACTGACTCGTATGTTTCCCGGTAGACCAATAGGTGTTCTCATATGCTCTAAGACACGTACCTTTTGTGGCGACTTACTATGCTGTAAGTACTTAAGTCCCAGACTTCATAGTTAAACCACTCAGCTACTATGACCAACATGTCGACATGACATTAAATTCTCCAACTGGCTCGTATGTTTCCCGGTAGACCACTAGGAGTTCTCATATGCTATGAGACACGCACTTTGTGTGACGACTTACTATGCTGTAAGTACTTAAGTCCCAGGCTGCATACGTCTATCAGGATAAAGGAAAGCCTCGGAAAAACCTTACTCAGGTAACTCACCCTAACCAGGATTCAAACTCGGGACCTCTTGAACTTGAGGCAGACACGCTACCATCTACGCCATTGAGGGGTCCAATGTATTGCATAAAAACTTGATAGTAAAAAAGATGTGTGCAAGATGGGTGCCGCGATTGCTAACAGTTAATCAAAAGCGCATCTGGAGAACTCTTCTACCGAGTATCTGGCGATGTTTAATTGCAATCCGCAAAACCTTTCTGGTCCGATTTTGACCGAGGATGAACTTTGCATCCATCATTACACACCAGAGTCAAAAGAGCAGTCTAAACAGTTGACAGTGCTGGTGAAATTGCACCAAACAAGACAAGCACTAGTTTGTCAGTTTGTAAGGTGAGGGTCAGGGTCTTTTTGGGATTCCCAAGGAATAATCCTCATAGACTACATGGAGCCTGCTATGCTTTATTGTTGGATCGTTAGAAATATGAGTTGAGTGAAAACGGGGCAAGATTGAAATGCAAAATGATGCTCTTTTGCCAGGATAAAGCATCATGACACACATCATCAATCGCAATGGCAAAAGTGCATGATTTGGGATTTGAATTGGTTCGTCACCTACCTTATTCACCAGTCTTCGCCCCCAAGTGGCTTCCTGCTGATCTCAAACATGAACTTTTACCTTGATAAGAAATTTTCATCAAATGAAGAAGTGATAGTCACGTCAACGAGTATTTTAAGGATCTTAAAGCAAGCTAAGGATGAAACTGGATGAAATGGCTGGATAGTAGCTGGACCAAGTGTATAGGCATCAATAGAGACTATGTCGAGATTCAATACAGTACTGTGTACCTCCAACGGACCCATCACTTAAAATTCTTATATTTGTATTACTGTGTTGCTATTTAACATTAATTTTGAAAACTTTAAGCAGCTCTCCTGCTCAATTTTGAAACAGTGACTTAGCAATTTCTGCTTCTGACCACTTCAGTTGGCATTTTACGGGACTTGTCCAACGACTTATGTATTTTATCGATTTAAAAACTGTAATGCTAAATTCTCAATTGGATTACGTGTATTGAGTGACCAGAAACTTCTGACCGGCAGTGTACAACATTACAAGGAATGCTTTGCTATTCCGTGGTGCCTACAGCTTTGTGAGTGGCATGTCCAACACTTCTGAATTGCGGTCTTCCTAAGCTGCGGCTCATGATGTGGCCGTCAGCTGTTGTCATTTGGCCCTAAATGCGCTTGACATCTGTCATCGTTTGAACGCGCTTGGCTCTGTCCCTTTCTCAAGCCGCATGCTCGGGTTTTTCGTTTTGTGTACGCGCACATATTCGGCTTCAGTTTTGCTGTACCGCACTTGGCTTCCTCAGACCCGAATGTATCTTCGAAGCCCTGCTATTTCTGATGAACTGTGACTCCTTTTTTACCAATTCCTTCGAACTTACATTGATATAACTACCACGTATTTGCTGTAAGTAGAGGAAATATTTATTCCACAGAAATTTCCATAGCATGATTGCTCCATCGACTCATTATATATAGAATGTCACTTGTAGCATAATATCTGTGTATGTTTGCATAAATAGTATAACTCCAAATGCTAATGTAGGTTAAAAAAACACACTTCGAATTTTTAACTTTGGAAATGTCTAAGAATATAACATAAACTGATGGAGAAAATCTATGTACCTCAAAACACGTTCACAAATAAATAGTTTCTAAAATAAGTTGTAATATTTACAAAAATTCTCCAAATATTTTCATTAAATCATTATATTTTTAGGGAGACATTATGACAAATGAAATGTATATCTTTAAAATCTCTGTAAATTCCACTTCATTCAGAAGGATTCTTTGCATAACTGCTAAAGACAAGAGTTAAAAACGGAATCTATACCTCGTTAGGTAATTTATTTAAAGTGATCGGTTTTGACTATTTTTGAAGCATGACTTTCAGCTAATGATTTAGCTATAAACACAGGGCCCGCCTCGGTAGCGAAGCTGATAGCGCATCTGCCTCAAGTTCAAGAGGTCCCGACTTCAAATCTCGGTCAGGGTGAGTTACCTGGCTAAGGATTTTTCTGGAGTTTTCCCTTATCCTTCAAGACCAATGTCGAGTAACTCTCAGCTCCATGGACCCCGGACTCATTTGAGCATCATTTCACCCAATTCATTTACCGATAAGTCCGATATGACTTAACGTTGGAGGACGTAAATTACAAAAAGAAACAAAAAAGAAAGAAAGCTATAAAAAGAAGCAAGAGTTTTGTTTTAAACGATTTTTCCCGAATTTCTGCGAGTCTTTCCTTTTTTCGATAGTAATATTTTTTAGCAGTAAATGAGAAAATTGCTATTCTTTTTAGACTACATAAAAATTTACATCTATTTCAAGTTTCATAAATATAACTTTAATTTAACATTCATGTTTTCATAGCGTCAAGCTAGAAGTCATAAAACGTGTTTAAAAATTTAACGAAAGCAAGATAAAATTTAACACTTAACAAAGCCAATACAGTGACATAATGCTCACTGAAATAACTGCTAAGCGGTACAACAATAAACTGACACCACAGCATCCGACTGATCCATGTTACTGAGAACTGTTTGTCATATGTTAACTGGAAACGTCATTTATTAGATACCACACCGTACACAGCAAAACCTACTATTATGTTGACCAGAGGTTTTGAGAAGGTAATGAACTACTAGGACGCTACCTTTAGATATTACATTAACCTGAAAATATTGTCCCTCAGGGCTTAAAAATGTGTTCCGAAATGCCCGAAAGTTAAATAACGAATACAGGCAATACCTCACTAAAAACACCCACATTTAGAAGCTAAACTGTACTGACACGCTGGTCTGGCTGGTTTAATTCAGTAGTTTACATCCTCATCCTCCTCATCATCATCATCATCATCATCATCATCATCATCATCATCATCATCATCATCATCATCACTGGCATGACAGCTCTGTGGGCCATATCCTTCTGTAGAAGTTTTCGCTGTTCTTCCTTCACCAAAGCCGTGCTTCTCCAATTCCTTATTTCCAGGATTTTTATATACCTTCTCACACCCTCCTCCCATCTCAGCTTCGGTCTGCCTCCTTGTGCCGTCCGGGGTTGAATTAAAATTTGTCTTAACTGTCCGATCTTCTGCACGGAGAACATGCCCAGTCCATTGCAGTCTCTCGATCTTAATAGCTGTCACAATATCTGGCTCATCAAACAATTTATACACTTCAAAATCGTATCTTTTTCTCCATTCATTCTGTTGCTCTTTAGAGCCAAATATGAGAAGCAATACTTTTCTCTCAAATATACTAAGGACCCTTTCATCCATTTTTGTCAATGGCCATGTTTCCGAAGCATACATTAGGACTGGTTTTAATAGGACTATATCAATTAGAAGTTTCAGTAGTTTACACTGCCAGCTAATTTGAAGCAATTGTCTATCCACTTCTAAAAGAAAAGCTATCAGTTCCTGCGCAAAATTTGTTAAATGATCATTTTTGCTATGCCAAGTGCTGCAATATTGTAAAGGTGTAACACCAACAATATTTCTTCTGAAAACTACAGTTTGATAACACATCCAATATTAGAATTCTAATAAAAAAAACAGTGGACCACCTTGTTTATTCCCAAATTTACTTGCTGAGAACTAAATGTGGGATATTAGAGAGTGGTCACTTTGGAAACAGAGTAAGTGCACTTGTAGATCATATTGTGACTTTGTGGGTTCGTGAAATGAAAAGTCCAATTGCACCACTCAAAAATGTTCTTTATTTCCACCGACTTACAGTTAAGCACTTGCCAATTACACAGAATTACGTAATGCACACAGTTACGATTCACCAGTTCGTCCGTTACAATTTCACTTGCAGTCGTAATTACGTACAATCCTCCGATGCACTCACACAGTCTTCTCGTCGTACACTAGCACTGCACTCTTACGCCAAGAACTGACTCACTCACGCTCCTCCAGCCCGGCGTGTTGCTTACATAGGTTCAGCTGGCCGATCGAGAATGTTCTGGATTAGATGAAATATCCCGTAAGTTCGAGAAATCAAGGGCAGCGGAAAGAGACGGCACGGTAATGCTTTTATTTCCCAGCCACCCCACGTTACCGCTATAAGACAAACGAGGGGGCGTGTCCGAGCGTGTCCGTCTCTTGCTGCTGCCGTCAGCTGGTTCTATAGGTTGTTCCAACGTTCGGGTGACAATATCATGGATCCCATTGTTAGAAAAACAGTAGAAGTGAATCTAAAAGATTGCTGCCGTGTCTATGACTTTGTCTAAACTCCGAAATGCAATATAAACTGATGATGTAATAACTATAAAAGCTATATCACTTGTTTCAACCTTCTAGAATAGTTAAATCAAGTATAGGTGATTTAAATCATGTAATGGCAGCAGCTAAACAACTAAATGTGTTTAAAACCAGTGATATTACTTGTGATTGTGATTTGTTTCTTTGTTACAAAGATATTTGTGACATTGTTGAAGAACAAAGCCATGATGGTAACGATAACAGATTAGATTTAGTAACAGTACTCTTGGCATTGAAGACAAAAGCTCATTCTTACCGCAGTTTCTGTGAAAAGTCCCTTCAATGTCTTTGGCTGCCGATGTCAAACGCTGACAGTGAGAGATTTTTCTCTACATATAACTTAGTTGTGACAGACAAAAGAACAACTATGAAAAGCGAAAATATCACAGCTTGTTGTATGCTGCAGTTTGGCGATGTCTAATGTGTGATATTTGATATTATTCAGTACTACCATCTCCTGATTTCCAATAATATACTTTATTTTGGGAAAAAGGGGTTTTGACAGTTGTGCTACTCTAGTTACCTGTTACTTTTTGAGCCATGTCATTGCTCATTAATTCTTCCCAAAACATTTGCGCAAAATTAGTACTAATAAACCACAAAACACCAGCAATTAAAATTATTAATGCGAATTTTATAAATAATTGTCCCCAGATAATCTTGCCTCCGACTATAACTTTATAAGGAATGTATCAAAAGCCACACATAATTCAATCAAAGCTGCAGAACTGCACTGTGGAAGACCATAAGCTGTATGCATCTAGCTCTCAAGTTTCCAAGAGCTTCTCCCTTGATCACTGTTCATCTACTCAGATCCCTCCTTGCTCTCCACCAAGAGTGCTTGTGGTTAGTGGTTTGTATGCACCAATTGCTTGAGGTTAAACTCCTTAATTAGAATCCGCTGTGAGAGGAATTCCATCCACTTCCAACATTCTTAATCACCCTTGCTTTACTTTAATTTGTTGCGGTCATTTGCTATAGCTACTTGTGTTTTACAGTTATTGCTTTTCTTTTAATTGCTTATTACCTCGATTTTTAATGGTCTTTTATTCATGTTCGAATCTCTTATACAATGGAGATAAATGGAGATTAAAGTTCAATGCAGTACTTTCCCGAAATGGTACAGTAGCCATTTCTGGCTTTAAATTGTTACGTTCTGTAACAAGTACTTATAGTGACTAAGAGATGCATAGTAATTCACCCGAAAATATAAAATTATACTAAGTATTAATTAATTAGAAATTAATTACTCTTACACACCAGCCGTGGTAGGACGCATTATGAGAGGGTAGAGCCAGAATGAAAAATTCAATGTCATAGCTGGGATTTGAACCACGAATCTTCTGGTTCCGTCGAGCCGCTCTAATCATTTGAGCAACTATGGCCAACGTGCCAACATGACAATAAATTCTCCAACTGACTCGTCTTTCTCCCGATAAACCAATAGCAGTTGTCATAAACACATGAGACAATTACCTTAATGGCGACTTACTATGCTGTAAGTACTTTAAGACCCGGGTATGACATTAAATTCTCCAACTGACTCGTGTTTTTCCCGGTAAACCACTAGGAGTTCTCATAAACACAACTACCTTAATGGCGACTAATTTTCATTCTGGCTCTACCCTTTCATAGTGCGTCCTACACACGGCTGGTGAGAACATTTAATTTCCATTAATTCTACCTAATAGTGGTCCGAACTATAAAGCCCTGGTCTTAAAGTACCTACAGCATAGTAAGTCGTCATTGAGGTAGTTGTCTCATGTTTTTATGAGAACTCCTACTGGTTTACTGGGAAAAACACGAGTCAGTTGGAGAATTTAATGTCTTACCCGGGTCTTAAGGTACTTACAGCATAGTAAGCCGTCATTAAGGTAGCTGTCTCATGTGTTTATGAGAACTCCTAGTGGTTTACCGGGAAAAACACGAGTCAGTAGCAGAATTTAATGTCATACCCGGGCCTTAAAATACTTACAGCACAGTAAGTCGTCATTAAGGTAGTAGTCTCATGTGTTTATGAGAACTCCTAGTGGTTTACCGGGAAAAACACGAGTCAGTAGCAGAATTTAATGTCATACCCGGGCCTTAAAATACTTACAGCACAGTAAGTCGTCATTAAGGTAGTTGTCTCATGTGTTTATGAGAACTCCTAGTGGTTTACCGGGAAAAACACGAGTCAGTAGCAGAATTTAATGTCATACCCGGGCCTTAAAATACTTACAGCACAGTAAGTCGTCATTAAGGTAGTTGTCTCATGTTTTTATGAGAACTCCTACTGGTATACTGGGAAAAACACGAGTCAGTTGGAGAATTTAATGTCTTACCCGGGTCTTAAGGTACTTACAGCATAGTAAGTCGCCATTAAGGTAGTAGTCTCATGTGTTTATGAGAACTCCTAGTGGTTTACCGGGAAAAACACGAGTCAGTAGCAGAATTTAATGTCATACCCGGGCCTTAAAATACTTACAGCACAGTAAGTCGTCATTAAGGTAGTTGTCTCATGTGTTTATGAGAAGTCCTACTGCTTTACCGGGAAAAACACGAGTCAGTTGGGGAATTTAATGTCATACTCGGGCCTTAAAGTATTTACAGCATAGTAAGTCGTCATTAGGGTAGTTGTCTCATGTGTTTATTAGAACTCCTAGTGGTTTACCGGGAAAAACACGAGTCAGTTGGAGAATTTAATGTCATACCCGGGCCTTAAAATACTTACAGCACAGTAAGTCGTCATTAAGGTAGTTGTCTCATGTGTTTATGAGAACTCCTAGTGGTTTACCGGGAAAAACACGAGTCAGTAGCAGAATTTAATGTCATACCCGGGCCTTAAAATACTTACAGCACAGTAAGTCGTCATTAAGGTAGTTGTCTCATGTTTTTATGAGAACTCCTACTGGTTTACTGGGAAAAACACGAGTCAGTTGGAGAATTTAATGTCTTACCCGGGTCTTAAGGTACTTACAGCATAGTAAGTCGCCATTAAGGTAGTAGTCTCATGTGTTTATGAGAACTCCTAGTGGTTTACCGGGAAAAACACGAGTCAGTAGCAGAATTTAATGTCATACCCGGGCCTTAAAATACTTACAGCACAGTAAGTCGTCATTAAGGTAGTTGTCTCATGTGTTTATGAGAAGTCCTACTGCTTTACCGGGAAAAACACGAGTCAGTTGGGGAATTTAATGTCATACTCGGGCCTTAAAGTATTTACAGCATAGTAAGTCGTCATTAGGGTAGTTGTCTCATGTGTTTATTAGAACTCCTAGTGGTTTACCGGGAAAAACACGAGTCAGTTGGAGAATTTAATGTCATTTTGGCACGTTGGCAATAGTAGCTCAAATGGTTAGAGCGGCTGATCGGAAACCAGAAGATCCGTGGTTCAATCCCGGCTATGGCATTGAATTTTTCATTCTGGCTCTACCTTTTCATAATTTCTTTTATTTACAATTTTAAAGTTTTTATACAAGGGTTTTAAAATACTAGTATATTATACAATTTCTTTCCTGACAGTTACTTTTCTTACTATCATATTTCCAGATTTAAGACACTTGTGTTTAATTTATTTCAATATTTAAGGAAACATTGTGGATTTTGTGACTTCTTGAACCAAAATAAAGCATTTTAAGGAAAAGGTGTGTGTGTAAGTGTTTGTACATTGTCCATGGAGGCACTAATTCACAAACAAAATGTAGGATAAGTAAGTTTTTATGTTCAGAAAATGTCAAGCACAACATGAATATACTGCCTAATGATTCAGTGATGAACTATTATGTGTTTCAAATGGAAAGAGTTCCGGTTTGTAGCCAATCAGATGCGTTAGAACCTTCACCGTTGCCACCTCGTTTACCCCACTCCTTTTATATTTCTCTCTCTCTCTCTCTCTCTCTCTCTCTCTCTCTCTCTCTCTCTCTCTCTCTCTCTCTCTCTCTCTCTCTCTCTCTCTCTCTCTCTCTCTCTCTCTCTCTCTCTCTCTCTCTCACACACACACACACACACTTGCGAGTGTTCGTGGCGCTAGACGTAAGGGAACGCCAACTGAATTTTCCAAAGTTTTATAATAATACAGTTTTTCAACGCGTATTACATATGCCTGCCAAGTGTGGGGGACCGCACACACGTCATCAGCGTCGTCTTCAGGTCATACAGAATCGCTTCATGCGCATCCCTACCAACGCTCCATGGTTCATCCGTAATCAGCAGCTCCATCACGAACTAGGACTGTTACCTCTTCACGACTACATTCGCAGGATCGCTCGTCGTTTCTTTTCCACGCTGCAAAAAGTTCCAGGAGCTGTGCATGATAACATCGTCGTCCGCACGTGCCAGCCCTCACGCTTGAAGAGGAGACTACCACAGGACCTGCTTCTAAGTGATGCATCTGATTCGAGTGATTTTAATGCTTGATGTCTGTCTTATATCTTTGACATAATTTCTCAGAGAGTATTATTGGAGTTCTAACTTAATGTAGTTAGGGGGCGGCATGTTAGCCTACCCCTGAGTGTTATTGTTCTTATTGTACCGTTACCTTCTTTTCACTCTGATCTGTAAGGCATTGTGCTGCTGATCGATAAATACAAAATTATATAAAACGTTTTTCAAATTAATACTGCAAAATGCATATTCGTATATTACGCAAATGGTTAAAACATTTAATTTAAAGTTAATTATAGTTTATGAATTGCTTATTTTTCTACTCCAACAAATATATCACGTGTGCATCCGTATAGCTGTGAATGTTAGTTACGTTAAGAGATAATTCGTTATTGTCGATTTCTCTGTATTGCCACGGATTCTCCGTGGTATATCCCTAACCCTGTGATCCATCGTGACCTGCACATTCCTACCCTAACAGACTACATCCACATCTTCTCACTCCCATTCTATCAAAACCTCCCCCATAACTTGAACTCCCTTATACGCGGTCTAGGTGAGTACGACATCGACCACGACAAAAAATACAAAAGACCCAGACTTGTTTTACGCACATCACAACACTGCAGTTCAGTACATAACTTATTTATTTATATATAAAGAAAAAACACCCAAACAAGCCCCTACCGTCATTTGTTCTAACTCGTAACATATTCTACTGCCAGTAAGGTCTTAGCCCTGATGTTGCTAGAGGCTGAAAGCCTGACTTCCGAACTTTCAAGTGTCAAATCGCAGGTGAATAATTCGTCATTGTCATTGTCTTCATCGTCTGAGTACTAAAAATTTATGATGATAGGTTCCAAAATCTCGTTACGTGCTATTTCTTTCCAAAAGTCGTCTTCTTGTAGTTTATCTGATGTCTCACGCAGTTTTCCCAGTCTTGTTGTGTTCCTTGTCAATTTCTTCAAGAATAAGTCGTTCAACGTCTTTCAAATTAAAAATATTATTTCTATTTGCCACATAACTTGAGCCCACATTAACTCAATTGGATTGTTCTAGCAGTAGTAAGGTGGAGAGGTGGATCGTACCTCATTAATCCAGCTGATACACTTTTTCATGGAAGAGTAACTGAATAATACTGCTTTGAACTCTCTAGAGTAAATAGAGATTACGAACCATTCATAAAAAGAGATATAATATGACCAGACACGTTCTACCAGACTAGCAAGAATTGTAATGTTTCCTCTCATCGAATTTAACAAACAACTTGACTTATTCAAAGTACATATTTCTTTTATCACGTCATGTCAAATGTTTACGTTTCAATACTGAGTAATTTCAAATATACGTTCACACATACATGTCAACCAATAATGATATTCATTACAGTGCTTACGTCGCAATGCATTGTTATAATACAATGGTATCTACTTTATTTGTATTACAAAAACTATTTGAGCCAAAAGTATGAGATATTTACGGTTATGTTAGATACATTACTCTCTCATTACTCATAGATCAGTTTTGGCAAATTCTGAATTATTGTCTTAGCGCAAATAGTATTTATTAGAGATTAATTAGTTTGACGCTCGTCACACACTACTGAGGGAGAATGCAGGAAGACAACACCGCAGTACACCAATGGTTGCACACCTAATAGCGCTCAAGGACAAACATCTTCCCCTTTGAAACACATAAGAGGCATTTTTCCCTAAGGATATGTGAGGAAGTAAGAAACACCGGTTGAGTTTAACGTTAAGCATAATGAAGGCTAATAATTTGTCTGTTCTACTAGGTGTGTTCAAAAGTGATTGAAACTACAACATTTTGTTGTTTACAGGAACCATTTATTGAACAAACGTATTCAGGTATTCCCCGTCAATGTCTATGCACTTGTTCTATGGTTCTGGCAGCTTCCGTATTAATGTATCAAACCATTCTTTGGGGGTATCTCGGGCTGCTGATGGACAACTGCATGAACTTCGTCATTAGCAGTGAACTCTTACTCCGTGTGGCCCCTTTCATCGAGTCCAAAAGAGTATACTCACTAGGAGCCATTCGGGTGAATACAGAGGACGTGGCAGCAGAATAAACTCTAGTGCACGAATGGTGGCCATGGTCTGGCGACTGACATGTGGTCGTGCATTGTCTTGTTGGAGAAGAATGCCACGACCCCATTTTTGATGGCGGTGTTGTTGAATGCATCGGTGGAGTTGTTGCAATGAATTGCAATACCACTCAGTGTTGATGGCCGTATTGGGAGTGAGCCAATCCAACAGCAGTATTCCTTTCTCATCCCAGAACACAGTCCCCATGTGTTCCTGGCCGTGACTTCCTATCTAACTGGGTTCACTGCTCTAAAATCCAGAGTTTGGATTTATCTACTGATATTCTCATTCCATGTTCAATAGCAATTTTATTTATACAGTATAGCATTTTCTGCAGCTCATCTTCATTTGTGGCCATTAGTATGGGTTCATCTGCACATAACTAACTTCTGAAACATTAATTCCTCTGTTAAGTTTATTTGACCATGTTCTTATTATTTTGTCAATATACAAATTAAAAACTGCAGTTGATAAAGAACAACCTTGTCTTACATCTCTATTAGCTATCACTGGTTCACTTTCATTTATTCTTTATTGTTGTGTCAGTGCACATACTTTTCATAACTTCAGTTAGTTGTAGTGGCATATCTCTACTTTTTAAAATCTTCCACAGTATTTTACCTGAAACTTTGTCAAAAACTATATAATAGACAAATAGTAACGTCTCGTCTCTAAATTGTGTTCTTTTCTTTTTTCCACAATGTGTTTCAGAGTAAAATTGCTGTCAATAGTGCCTCTTCTCCTTTTAAAACCTGTTTGTACTTCTAAGGAGTATTGCATCTGTTATTTTATTTAATTCTTGGGGCATCTCCTTCCTTTCCCAGCTCTTGTTAAACAGATACAATAATCTTCCATCTATTTTCCTACGGGCATATTTAAGCAATTCTGGATTAATCCTTTCCAGCCCAACTGGTTCAAATGCACCCACACTTTGTTTAACATTTAGATAATATTCAGGAAATCCCAGTGGTTTCACATGGCACCACTGCGTTTATGAGTGTTTTCCTTGGAGACAGATGGCAGCATCAACCAAAGCATGCGAGTACAAGGCTTCCTGTAGTTTGATGTCCACTTGGAAGTGTAATGCATAGTTGCCAACTGCTTTGCTCTTGAGATTTGCAATAATTCTGAGGTAAGTATCTATTATTTATATTTAAACATAATATACTGTAATAGTAGGTCTGCCAGGTTTAATAAACAACTATCTTGCAATATTAAAATGTTTTGCATTATTGTGCCATGAGCTAAAACAGTGGTGGGTCCATATGGTCCCAGTGTGAAGAAGTGATAATAGTTCGTAAGTCAACCAAATGAGGTTATGTGCAAATATCTAGATGCTAATTACTTTGTTTATTTGCTTTCAGATGTCTAAATGATCAGAACAGAAGGTGCTAGGGTACCTGCTAAATGGAGAGCTGTCTGATGACAAGGTATTTTGCGAATTTTCATATAAAGAAATTGAAAACAACATTGAAAGAAATGAGGGCATGCAACCGCTTGTTGAAATGTACAGAATAAATCTGAGGGCAAACATATATTACCTCCGACTTATCTTTCATCTTACTGACATATGTGTTGTCATTGCTTGGCTCCTTTATAGACATTGCCAACAGCAGAAACAAAATGCAATGCCTTTACCTCCTTTTCGACTGGAAATAGCCAATGTACTACTTCAGAGTGGGAAAGTTGCGAAGAGAAGACGTGGTCGAACTTCCACTTAGTCAGAAAATGCAGTACATCCACTAAAGAAATGTGCTGTTTAGCCAGTTAGTGATGTTATATTTGATGAAATTGGTCACTTGTCAGTGCATAACAAAAACAAGCACAGCTGCAAGATATGTATTAATGCCAAGACCCGAATTAGGTGCTCAAAATGTGAAGGGGCATTATATGTTCAAGGGAAAAAAATTGTTTTCTATTGTACTATAATAAATGTCATGATGTACTGTTGGATACAAGTGATTTTCTCTACATTATAGAATAACGAATTGAAACATCCAATGTACATACAAGGGATGTTTAATAAAAAGTGACTATTTTTTACAACGTACCTTTACTCATCCTCATAATTTTGATTAGTCTCCCCTGAATGCGATGCACTTGTCCCAGTGTTTCTGCAAGGCTTCAAAGACATGTGGAAATCATATCTGAGAGATCCTTCAAAATCGCCACCGCAGCCTTCACCACTGCTTCTGATGATGGACAATGTCTCCCACGAAGGCGTTTCTTCAAGTTAGGTAATAGCGAAAAATCACATGGGACTAAATCCGAACTATAGGGAGGGTGACGGGTGCACTTCACATTGATTTTCGCAAGATATTGAGCAACAACTTTGGCAATATGCGGCCGCGCATTATCATGGTGCAGCATCCAGCCTGCTTCACGGAAATGTGGTCTTTTGCGCCTGATATGGACTTGCAATGTTTTCAGGACATCCCTGTGGTATTTCCAGTTACTGATGTGTGTGCAGCTACAACATGCTGATAAACCATTCTATGAATATCAAAGAATGAAATGACCATAACTTTTCCAGCAGAAGCAACCACTTTTGCTGTTTTGGGGGTTGGTGATGAAGGAGATTTCCACACTGAGCTTTGCTGTTTGCTCTCAGGATGAAAATGAGGTAGCCAAGTTTCATCAGCAGTGACTACGTTTGAAAGAAACTCCGGATCTTCCTCTAACATCAACTTTAACTGCATGTTACCTCCATTGTAGTGATAGGCGATACTAAATATGGCTTAACTTGCCCGGTTTTCACAGGCGGGAACCAGGAGTACCAACAATGAAACTACTACTGTGTGTTTTGTTTCACTTTAAGCTATCAGAGTATAATAAGATTGCATTTTAGTGCGAAAAATTACGAATGTAAAATAATTATGATCATTCTTTATTGAACAGTCCTGGGAAATGCATTATGACATATTGTCACGGCAACAGGCATAAACGTTTCGGCACAAATAAGAAAAGAGGTGGTGGATAAGGTTTAATGGTAATAATCAGGCTTTTTAGTTAATTGATGGAAATTAATCATTTCTCCACACTAGCCGTATATAGGCTAAGATATTTTGATGGATAGAGTCAACATGAAAAATTCAATGCCATGGCAGGAAGGCACGTTGACCATGGTAGCTCAAAGGTTAAGAGCGACTGGACGGAAACCAGTAGATCCGTGGTTCAAATCCCGGCCATGGCATTGAATTTTTCATGTTGACTCTATCCATCAAAATATCTTAGCCTATATACGGCTAGTGTGGAGAAATGATTAATTTCCATCAATTAACTAAAATAATAAGAGTTAAATGATGAAGCCTGGGACTTAAGTACTTACAATAGTAAGTCGCCACGAACGGTGTATCTCGGATGCGAGAGCCCCTAGTGGTCTACCGGGGAAGTATGAGTCAACTGGAGAATTTAATGTCAGGAAGGCACGTTGACCATGGTAGCTCAAAGGTTAAGAGCGACTGGACGGAAACCAGTAGATCCGTGGTTCAAATCCCGGCCATGGCATTGAATTTTTCATGTTGACTCTATCCATCAAAATATCTTAGCCTATATACGGCTAGTGTGGAGAAATGATTAGTTTCCATCAATTAACTAAAATAATAAGAGTTAAATGATGAAGCCTGGGACTTAAGTACTTACAATAGTAAGTCGCCACGAACGGTGTATCTCGGATGCGAGAGCCCCTAGTGGTCTACCGGGGAAGTATGAGTCAACTGGAGAATTTAATGTCAGGAAGGCACGTTGACCATGGTAGCTCAAAGGTTAAGAGCGACTGGACGGAAACCAGTAGATCCGTGGTTCAAATCCCGGCCATGGCATTGAATTTTTCATGTTGACTCTATCCATCAAAATATCTTAGCCTATATACGGCTAGTGTGGAGAAATGATTAATTTCCATCAATTAACTAAAATAATAAGAGTTAAATGATGAAGCCTGGGACTTAAGTACTTACAATAGTAAGTCGCCACGAACGGTGTATCTCGGATGCGAGAGCCCCTAGTGGTCTACCGGGGAAGTATGAGTCAACTGGAGAATTTAATGTCAGGAAGGCACGTTGACCATGGTAGCTCAAAGGTTAAGAGCGACTGGACGGAAACCAGTAGATCCGTGGTTCAAATCCCGGCCATGGCATTGAATTTTTCATGTTGACTCTATCCATCAATAATCAGGCTTGCTAAGTAGTTTATGATAGCACGGAAATTGTAAACAGGCCCCGGCAAGCAAAAGATAACTGAGGTAAAGGACTTGCCGGCATAGATTAAGTTACGCTTCTGGAATGTGATAGAATATTTGGTTTCTTTATTCCGGAAATTTCAGGACTGATAGAGATTGTTCGGGTTCTGGTTTATGTTAAAACAATGTATAATTACGAATTAGGTATTTAAGGACAAAGTTAGTTGTAAAACAGTGTTGTGAAAAGAGAGACAGCTGGAAGTGTTATTGTAACCAGAGCTAATGATGTAATCTTCTGTCACTGTTTGTTATTGTGATGGACCTTGGGAGGCTGATGGTGACGTAACGTAATGCTGCTGTAATCTATAGGACTATTTCTACGAAAATAAGGGAAACTTTTAATTTCTGCAACTCGCCTTTTAATTCTGTCAACCCACAAAGTCAACAATAGTGACACCAGACTTTCTATCATATACCCTGTCATAAGGGTCTTAGAATATACTCATCTGTTTTTAAAAATAGTGTAAGAGATTTTGATTACCTCACTGCTCTTTTCAGGCCCGGTTGCATAAAAATTGCTAACCGCAGTTCATTTATTATCGAAGATCACCATTGAATTAAGTTTGCGAACCCGCGTGGGTTGTAAAATGCTGATCTTAGAACAGATGCATGCCGTTTATTACTGATCTGAGATCACAAAATCAAATGCAGCAACATCGCCAAACATCTTGCAACTTTCTTGTTGAATCGAAAGTATTCGATAATTATCGGAACAATCTTTTTTTATTTATCCAGATTTATGAACCCTATTTTAAGCAGTGGTATATTAGGGTTATAGTTGATACATACAAATACACAATTTTAACAAAAAATATTTTAAATACTAGAAGGAAGAAAATATGTTATAATCTGATGCATATTAATTTAAACTATTTCAGACGTTGAAACACTGAGTTTATAAACATCATGAAGTACTTATACTGTTGTGGCTTCATTAGCAAAGATGTGAGCAGAGCAGAAAATTCAGTTCCTAGAGAGTCTAGCTTGAATATTAATTCTTGTCTTTCTCTCCAGAAAATGGGACAACAGAAAAGGAGATGAACCACAGTTTGAAATTCTTCACCACACATGCACTTGGGGTTAGATTTTAAGTGAAAGCGTGATAATTATTCACCAAATTTACCATGTCCACTTAAAAATTGTGTCAAAACAAAATTTGGTACAAGAGTTTCACATTTTCCTCTATCATATACACTAGGGAAAAATAATGTTTTTGTTGAACTTCCATTTGGAGTTGTTAGCCATTGTTGGTTCCATTCTTCAAGAATATGTTGATGCATTATTCTCCTTACAGTAGAAATAGGACATAAAGAGTATGTCACAGGAAGATTGGATTCTGCAGCAATCAGCTCTCTCGTTACCTAAAATTCCGCTGTGTCCTTTAAGCCATCCCATGCAAATATGTCCTGGATGGTTTTGAAGCAAGGTTCTGATTTCATGTGCTAATGAATTTAAGTTGTATTTATCATCAATAGCGAATAGAGCTGATTGTGAATCACTAAGAATACGGGCACTGTTCCCATTAACAGTACACCATTTTATAGCGTCTTTAATTGCTAAGAGCTCCGACTGGAATACAGAACATTCAGGTGACAATTTAAACATGGAGTGAGTTAGTTCCGTTTGGTTTTCATAAACAACAAAAGCACATCCTACTGCAGATATATTATCTTCAAATTGGTAACGCGAACCATCTGTATATATGTAATAATCATGAAAATTACATATTTCCTTTAAACAGGTTACAAAACTTGATGGGTGTCCTGCTGTGGTAGGATGCTCCGGGATTTGTAGTTTTAAGTGAGACAGATAAGACGCACATTCACGTTCATGTCTTAAATTCATAATAGTTGCTGTTGATAAACAAGTGAGAGCCAAAGGTTCGATGTTAGCTATAATCTGAGCTGCATCAGTGGACATTGTACGATATCCTCGAATTATGTGAAGGAGGAATCCCCTTTGAATTTATGCAAGTCTTTTAACTGACCATTTTTTATTAAGAACATCCTGGAATGCAGATACACCATACAAAATTAGGGGCACTGCAGCACCTTGATATATAATTTTAAGAATACTAGAATTCAGACCCCAGGTTGGTCTTGTTGTTGTTGCGAGCGCACCAAGGAGCTTGCTGGCTCTTTCAGCAATATAATCAAAGTGTAATCGAAATGTTAATTTACAATCCAGTATAACGTCAAGGTATTTTACCGGAGATACCACCTTCAAGTTGACGTTATTCATGGTAAGAGTAATGGGCTCCATTTTTCTTCTTCTGGTCACAATTATCGCCAAGGTTTTATGGGGATTAAACATAAGTTTATTTTTAATTCCCCATGAGTGTATTATTTTAAGTGCTTCATTAGTTCTTTCTTCAAGGATTTTAGCGTCATTTGATTTAACAAGTAGTAAAGCATCATCTGCATAAGCAAAAATACTACAATCTGACGGCAGTTGTTGCTGTAACAGATCATCATACAGTGTAACCCAAAAACCTGGACTACATGCAGATCCTTGGGGGCAACCACGTGTAACTTCCTTTGTGATGGTTTCTCCACTTATAGTAAGCAAGGTTTGCGATCTCTAAAATAATTCACGATCGGAACTATTCGACTCTCTTTAATTCAGATGCACAGAGTAGCCAATCTAGACATAAAAAAACTAAATATGTCTTTCGCTTTATGGTTATATGTCCCAGAAATAATGTTATTTTAAATAAATAGTAAAAGAATTTACTCCATATTGAAACAGTATTTATCAAAAGCTAATTACTTGGCTTACTTTATTTCCATTATATGCCCAATTTACATCCTTTTCATTTTTGTCTGTTTACTATACCGTGAGTTGGAAAACATAAACAAAAAATAGAAGTTCAAGCAAAAGAAAAGATGCGTTCCTTTAACTTTAAATCTCGCATAACCCTTCTTATTTCACCTTTTCCATAGGCACCCTGATGAAATGAAATTTTAAAGCTGCGATCTTTCTTGTAACTCTGTGTATTGTTCTAAACGCAGTCCCTTTATTTATATAAAATATATCCCCAAACACCATTTTGAAGCTTTCAGTTGCATAGAACCCTAATGTGAGCAGGATCATAAATTTTGGATTGAGAGCATAATTCCTCGAGGTTTGTGTTCTTAACTGTGCATGTAGCCTATGCTCCAGTTCTTCTACTACATTTTGATAGTCATTTTGAATTTTCTGTCATTTAGTTCTAAGATGGAATTTCCTCTATATTGGAAAACACGAGGAGACCTTTCAAATTGAAAATTTTAATCTTCAGAGATATCCGATTAATCTGAATTCTGAAAATAATAAAAATGTATAGGTTATGAACACAAACAATGCACCTTTAACATAAATTTGTGAAATAAAGAGGCCAATTATTTATACTAGTAACCACAAAAATGCTTTATTTACTATTTATTTAATGCTGCACTACTTATTTCTTCTCAGAAACTATTTTGTAGATTCAGAAGTTCTACTGATCTAAGTTCAATCAAGTTAACTGGAGAAAATTGACCAGTTAGGTTTGATGTTAGATCAAGAGGCCATGAAATTAGATCAATGTTTATAAAACAAAAATTCTAAGTTTACCTTGACTCATGATGGATTTAAAAGGAAGGTTGGTTCTTTGTTACAACACGTGCAAGGCCAGTTGAGTCGAATAGCAGTTTCGGTGAATAAGTTGTTTTAATAAAAGAAACTTAAGAAACAGTGTCCTTAGCAGATTTCTAAAGGATAGCCCTTGACTTTTTGAACAGGGTATTCTATGAACCATTCATTGTGGCGACAAAATAGCCACAAAGAAGATCTTGGTGTGAAAAGAGGGCTTTCAGAAAGTGAAAGTGACATATACACCCACACGCGCAGCTGTGGACAACAGTCTTCGGCGTGGTGCCGATGAGAGCACTTCGTGGCTGGCAAGCCATTGAAACAGTCTGAGGCGTGAGGGCGATTAGGACAGTCCTCTTGTTCTGTCTTGGGCCAGGCATACCAGAAATGTGAGAATATATATTTCGGTTCATATATACGTGAGGAACGAATAAAGTTTATGGAGTAATAAACATTCTGCCGTCAATAAGTCTAAACAGGGATATTGGTAACCCTTGGTCGGCAACTTCAATTTCGATGTTCTAAAAAAAAGAAGCAGTAAATAAATAAGTTTGAAAAAGGCATTCCAGTGTCATTGAAATATCCTTCTCACACACATCCACGCATACCTCATTGTTTTACCCTGATCTAAACAAAATTGCTTCACACGGTAGCCTCAACGTAGAACTCATTGTTCGCCACATATATTATTGCTTCAACTGAAGATCATTTTCATGTGCTTGAACTTAGATTATATTTTATGCAACCGGGCCTTGGTGTTAGTGGTGCGAATTACACGTCACACGTTAGTTATATTTGATAAGTCAAGACAATTCTTCAATCCTGCATTCCCACTTGGTCCATATGGACCCACTTTGAAAAATCCTAATCCGGTACTAAACCTTTCAAATTCAGGGCAATTTTTAGTTTTAGGGAACATTTAGAAACCTAAAATAACTTATTTTTTACGTAGAATGATTATAGTTTGGGCTAGAAAGGTTAATATTATCAATTCTGCAGGCTTTTCTATCTAGATTATTAAAGTTATTACACACATATCTCCTTCATATAATTGTGCTTATAATTATAAGACGTAGATGTTAAATATATAAAGGAACTCTTGCTAAACCAGATATAAATTGAATAATGTTTTGGCTTAACAGGAGCAAGTATCGACTTTGCGAGCATGCTAACTTTAATGACAAAATTAATGAGTGGCTCTGCGCTTGACAAGTGGACATCACCGCACGTACAGGGAGGGTAAGAGAAGTTTAGAAGGGTTCGCAGGACGACAGGACTAACTAGGGACAAAGTTTTGGACCGTGGGTTGTACGTGCGCTGGGTTGTTGCCAGGCAAGTTGACAATGTACTTGTCGCCTTGTATCGCTAAGCTACCCTTTACCTCAACTTTTACACACAACTTTGGCCCACGCTCTTTAAGACTTTGTTGGTTTACACCTCAGGAGACCGTTAATTCTCCTACAACTCTGCTACTGGTGCTGGTAGTAACACTATCTTGGACAAGAATTATCAGCACTGCCACTAAAATCTCAACCAATGGCGTCATCACAGTCAGAGAAAATCTAAAGCACTTTGTTCTGATTGTTATATGGACTGCCACACAGAACAGAAGGGCGGTACAACCCTCCTACATCATTATATCTTCAACAGTTTAATACGAAATCCTCCGTACAACACGTAATAAACAGGGAAATGATTTTTATCAGCTAAAAAGTTTAATATATTTGTTAAACAGTTGAAACTGTTTACTGAACTACAAAAAATGTTTTCTTTCATTTTACATAAATGAAAAACTTGTAATAGAGAAGAACTATTCTGTTAACTTAGCAATGATGGATTATTGGTGTCACATATCAATTGTTGGAAATTGTTTGAAGTTACAGTTTATAACACATGCCTACTCTACGTTGTCCACTAGAAATCTCTTCACTTAAAGGCACCTGCTGTATAGAAAACGTGAAGCCGACGAGATAGGTTAGTTGCCGCGTGACGTGTTAGCGAGAGGTCATCAGCTTTCCATCAGTCTGAAAATAGAGAATTTTTCCGTATCTTTTGAATGTACCTGAAAATTATTAAACGTACTGCTGCAATCGGAAAATAATATTATATTTTACCTTCACATTTCGGTATATACACTAGTCACCCAACACGTATGTAATTTATTACCCGGCACTTCTCAACTGAACTGAAGGAATAGGAATAACTCGAACACGTACAGACCGACCGACCGACCGACCGACGTCCTAGCTGGCAGTATTTAGCCAGAAGGTTTTCGCTGCGTGCCTATCCGTTAAGGGTTTTAGAGTAGCCGTATTCCCATAAAAGCCCTGGGTGTTCAGCGGGCGAGCCTGTTTTCAATATCCGCTTGGCGCCTCATGCATGCCAGTACCTCCCTCTCTCCCTCCCCTCCAGCCGTATGCGTCAACTTGTATACGCAAAGGTAAGTGTGTATCCTCATCTAGACGAGTGAACTTGGTTATCACGTGCTTTGTTGGGAACACTAAATCTGTGAAACTTATCAGTTAGAATTCAGTTAAAGAAAAACGAAAGACCAATCTTCCAGAAAAGTCTGTTCTTGTGATAGACAACGCTTCATATCACAATGTGACCAGAAAAAAATGCCCCACAGCGAACAAAAAGAAAAGTAGGATTTGCAAGACTGGTTGGTTAAGCATAGGATTCCGTTCGGAAGCCATATGATGAAAGCGGAACTATATGATCTTATAAAGTTGCATAAGCCAAAATATAAGAAATATATTGTGGATGGAATTGTAGAAGAATATGGGCACGTAGTTCTCCGCTTACCACCGTACCATCCCGACCTGAATGCCATTGAAAAAATTTGGGCAAGTTTAAAAGAATGGGTTGCGCTTTGCAATGTGAGCTTCAACATGGGAGACGTGTGGCGTTTGTGCGAACAGCGATTTGGTGAAATAGGAGAAGCAGAATGGGGTCCAGTTTGCCGGCATGTTCACCAAGTGGAAGAGAAATATATAAAAACTGAGGGTCTCCTAGAAACAGAGGTGGGAAATCTAACGACCACTGTTAATGACGACAGTAGCAGCAGCGATTCGGAAAGTGACTACTCAGCAACCTCTGACTATGAGTGCAGCAGCAGAGCCGAGAGGTACGTTTTCGAGGGATGTGCAGACGACATGCTGGACGGCATTTAGGAACCTCCCCAATCACCTCACGCCTAAGCCACGCCCATCAGTGGTGAGATTCGCTCCTAAGGTAAGCAATGCATTATGCCAGGATTTTTACGGAAGTAATCTAACTCTACCACAGGTAAGGTTTCTTATTTGGGATCTTTTAGGATGGGGTGTAGGTTTTGAGGTTGAAGAGATTTGTGAGGTAACAGTTTTGTGCCTTCGGGTTGAAAGGAAGGGATGCGATGCCTAGCACCCTGTTGCTTTTGTTTATTTTAAGATTGGGAAACATTTAGATGCCAAACAGCTTAGGAGAATTATGTGGAGCTTAGCTTTAGCTGCCGATAGGGTTAGCTCCTGGGTTATCTTGTGTGCCCGCAAGCCATGCGGGGTACCCGATGTAATCTAGAACGGCGTCTAGTGGGGTCATAATATCCCAATGATCTGACAAGGAACATGTACAAAGATGAGAAGAGCTGTTTCTTATATCAACATAAACTATTTGCTGACTTGTTTATAAAGCGTAGGCCAGCTCATGGATTTCCTCTGAAGGTCCTTCGCCAGGAAGAAATGCATAACCTATACCAGTCGTGTTGAGTTCACGTACATTGTCCATCATCCTGACATCGAAATTTCTTTCCTTTGTGTTACGTGTATATGTTTGTAGCAAGCTGTTGACAAAATGTGATCTAATCTAACTTTACAGGCTAAGCAGAAGCCATCTTTTCTCACAAAGTCATATACTTTGCCACAGCTATGTGCAGAGGTTCTACTCCCATTAGTCCAGCACCCGTAGGACCACGGACCCGGGCCTCATTCTACCCGGGAGCGATGGATACTCCGGGGCTCCTTCCGTAGAGCAATACCTGATATCTTAAAAAGCCCCACCCCTCCTCCTCCGTTGAGCACAACGTCAAGACGGGATGAAAATCGATTCGCCACTTAAGCGCATCAAACCCCCAGGGAACACTACCGAAAACCTCGATGGGGCCGCCTGGTGATCTAACACATCTTCTACTAGCTCTGCAGGCTAGTACCCAGGACTTATTAGGCAACCCTCTTCCCCCTCCGGGCGGCCGTAGCCTGGCTGGAGGTACCCAATTACCCGTGGGTGTCGGGAACACATTGCCCCCTCGAGTCCAACCCAATCCGAACAACCCCCTGACGGGAGGGGCTCGACAGTTCGGCCCGAGGTTCTTCTATAGTATAGCAACGCAAAGAAAATCCCTATAAGGAATGTGCTGTGGGACAAGGACAGCGAATGTATGTGGCAGAGAACCCTTGCTATACTAGGAGCAGACCGTTAAAAAAGCATGCGCCCTATTCACTCTCTACATTAAAGCCGAGACGATTCATTCATAAAAGTAGAAGCCGTCAGAATGTTTTTGAAATGAAATGAAATGTGTAGTGTTTAACACCCGCTTTTACTACATGCGGCACCGCAGGCGGTGACACTGATGATGCATGATGCATGGAGCATCGGAGAAATGAGATGGCGGGAGAAACCGGAGGACCCGGAGAAAACCCGCCCCAACGCCGTGTTGTCCACCACAAATCTCACTTTGCAGTCGCCTGGGATTGAACCCGGGCCACCTTGGTGAGAGCCAAGCGGTCTAACCACTGAGCCACGGCGCGGCCAGAATGTTTTCGAATGGTCTGTAACTGTACTGACATGGGGTGTCATAAACCTGTTCAGAGAGGGTGTGGGGACCTTCGGCCAACCCCCTGCGTCTCGCCCCTCGGACACTTTCTCTCCTGTGGAGGAGTATAGTAACGTCAGAGGTACCACGAGTGCTAAGGGTCCCCAGCGCCCGCAACACGGCGGCTGAAGGGGACGGATCCCCTCCCCTACGGTTCTTTGCCACACACAAAATGCATAAAATATGCACTAATAACTAAATCGTGTAAAATATTTAATTACACAAACTATGTATTTGCCTAAACTTCCGTTGCCTATTAATAAAATAAATAATAGAGAATCAACAAAATATAGTACACAGACAAAGCAGTATTAATATCTAAAGAATAATCTAAAGTAAAATAATAAATGACCAAATGAAAAGTACGAAACAAATTGATACGCTGTCGAAAACAGCAGTCAGCCATAGCAATTAGATAAACACCTGCGCATCTAGTGATAAGGAATTGAAACTCCAGAGGATTGTGCTTAATTTGGTGCTAAATTGGTCCATTGAATTAGTTTGCAACTGAATAATAAACAAAGAAATGTGTTACTTCTTTATAAGTCATTCTGTATTTAAACTTCAGATTTAGAGTAGCATAAACCAAATTTAAACGTCTTAGGAGTATCAAGATTCACAACAATCGATGTAGTCTTATGAAGCAGCAAAGTAACACCATTTTTTGTTTTCTAATTACAATAATAGATGTTCATTTAAGTAATAAAAGTTTCATTAACTATTTGTGCAGAACCTTCTTCTGTTTATTACCAGTTCTGTTGCTATTCTCACTTGTTTCTTTCCTTTATTTGCGGAAGGGATTCTAGCATTACATTTGCAGACAGTGCCATATTCACTAATGTTCACTACAACGCCATGAGCGTGTAGCGGCCATCAATAAAGCATTCGTGGTTAGGATATATTATTTTTGCATTAACAAATTGTCCGTTTTCACGTTGGACAAATATCAAAGGTAGAAAATGAAAGCTTTGGCATATCCTAATTCATTTGATACTTCCTGACATAAAAAGTAGATGGCAGTTGCACAGGTCCAAGTGCTGTATTAACATTCTATGTGGGTTGGGATCTTGGTGCAGGAACGATGGGTGCGGTTCTGGTTCAGGAGAGGTCCCGATCTTTTGACATAGGATGTAAAGACGGAACAACATATTATTTTCCGGACTAGCTGGTTATTCTCCGTCATCGATAAAGGTGAGCAGGCAGGTTCTATCTCTCAGGGTCCAGCGTTTGACTGGAAGTAAACAATGCTTCCTCATCGGTTTCTCTCACCAGATTATTAAGTATCTAAACTGTAATGTTGCTCTCCCCCTCACTCGCTCGTCACAAAGATTATATCACACCTTCCTCTACGCTACCCGGTTTCTACATAGTAACCTAACTAACGGTACAAACACGCCAAGTATCACGACTCTCGCGAGTAAGTCCTTCACCGCCGCGGAACACTCTCAGGTGAAGTGCTGTGACTTGCCTCGCGTTCTCGCGTCCTCGCCATTCGTTGCTGACCTATCAACGACTCTTTTCTAGTTCACGTCTGTTTCACGCCTGTCACGTGATATATACTAAATTTTATTGGAAGTTCGGTTTTCCTTATTTCAACCTGATTGGTATTTCATTCCTTCTATATCTATGCAGCAGTTTTATTCCACCTTCCCGGGGTGTATAACCTCTGGCGTCCTAACTGTAAACTTCCTACGCATTCCTAGTGGCGTCGGTCTGGCGGAAGAGTTTTACCTTCTTTTGTTTCTGTACTTCGACATCCTGTCTCAAACAATCCTTTCTACCTAAAGCTATGTCTGCGTTGCTTTACTTGTGTTAAATATTCTGCTTTATGATTAAACATTTATTCCTATATTAGTTCCAATATTCTTGTTAGTAATTTATAGTATTATCGCCCTTCTCTTACAGACGTATGCAAATTATCAGACTCAATGGTGAAATTTTTAACATATACCCTTTATTTGCTATTTATTTAACAGAAATCATATTACAACGTAGCTTTTTCAACTCTTAGTATTTTGTATGCATTCCTTTAGCCTTTATTACAATTTTGATGCGTTTAGGCTCGCTCTCTACCAGAGTGGACCACTTTCCCTTTATTTCTTCATCTCTGTGCCAAATGCTTATCAGGCGCTCAATAAGCTGAACTTTTGTTGTTATTTTCAATTTTTTTCAGTCTCTGTTTAACAGTACCCTACAGATTCTCTAATGGATTTAAATAAGGGCAATTCCCCGGCCATGGTAGTACTTTTACATTGTTTTCTTTGAGGAACTGGGTTACAGAGTTTGCTCTATGGCAGGGAGCACTCTCATGCATGAACACAAAATCACCATTTGGAAACCATTCTTTACTTTGCGGAAATAGTCTTTTTTCTAATACACTTTTATACGTTTTCTGCTCTATAGATCCCACAACTATGTATAATCTTCCAGGTCCATGGACAGACATACAGCTCCAACCCATTTTTGATGTTGGGTGATCGACACACTGAGGGGAAAATGTTTCTTTATCTGTCCTCACATATTGGCTGCTCTCTTCACATACTTCAAACGTGGATTCATCTGAGAAAACTACCTAAAACAATAAAAACCTCTATTAATATTAAACAGTTTCAAAATTGCTCAAAGATAGTATAACAAAACCAGCAATGAGAGAAACAAAGTTTAGGCTGTTTAATTCATTTCCATAAAATTTACATGTACATATTTTAATTTTGTGCTATATACAATTTTCATATTATTTACCTTTCTCCAAAATTCCACTGGATGTTTCTGCACCTCTTTGGCATATTCTAAACGTTTTTTTGTCACTGCAGGTGTCAGTTTAGCCTTTTTACGAGGCCTGCATACTGGTACACCTGCTTCACATAATCTTCTGCAAACTACTGAGGCTGATATTTCTGTACCGTACTGCTTTAGTTGATTACTGAGGTCAATACTGGTTGCTCTTCCATTTTGTTTTGCCACCTGTACAAGTTTTCTTTGCATCCTCGGTGATAGCTTTCTTTTCCTCCCGCATTTTCCATCCCTTTGTGGAGTCAACGTCTCACCGAATGTTAAAGCTTGATTAATGCGGTTAACAGATTTTAGTGACATACACAATTTCTTAGCTATTTCACGTTGTGAATAAACAGTTTGCTTCAAAAGACTCTCAGCTACAGCCACTTTCCTTGGGGATAAGTGAGCAGTTTTAGCCATAACCTCACTTTGGAATCAATGTGAACGTTAAGGATAAGATACACGATGTTACCTGGCTTGAGATCAATTAATAATAAATACTGATGATATATTAGCCATAAAACACAATAAAGGCAAATATTAACAATCTTCCGCTACTACAGTCACCAAATGAGAGCAATATCACCAAACAGTTGGATAAACAGACATGAAGAAAATGGCTGCTCTTAATTCAGAGCTACCACCATATTACTATAAGTAATAAATAATAAGTAATAATTTATTAAGGAATAAATAATTTATTAAGTAATAAATCCCCCAGCTATTATTAAGAGAGTAATTTCCTTGAATATGCGTCATATTATAGTAAGGAAAATAATTACCACAAATTAAAATAGGTTACGGCGGAATATAGCTATTATTTAGAATGTTAAACTGAAGCAAAGTAAAAATCATGAATGAGTGTCATAATTTGCACACGTTTGTGCATTGTAATGTCGGAATCCTGTAGTACCTGCTCCAATCGGCCGTTATTATTCTGAGAGCCTCTATTAAAAAGTGAGGTTATGGTTAGTTTGGATAAGGGATCTATATTTTCTGAATTTTTATACTATATCCTTGAAATGAAATACTTAAACAGCCATTTTGATTCATGCCATTCACATACAGTTGTGAAACTTTATATAAAATTTATATTTACACTCAATTCTGTACAGAATATTCGAGTGAAATGCAGTATCTTATATACTATGTATGTACTTGGTGAAGAAAGTTTATGGAAAGCTCTTACTCAGTTCCGTAAGAGGGACGCATCTACCTTAAAAGTAACCAAAGATGAATACGAGAAGGAACAGAAAGAATAAGGAGATAAGAGAGAGTGAAGTAAGTGGTTGAGGCTAATGGAACAGCGATTATGATGAGAGAGGGAAATTTGGGGTAGAAGGTGTAACGATGTGTAAGGAGATAGGAGAATCGCAGTCGGTATTCACACAGGAGACTGTGCACCAGCAGTAATCAGGTTAGCAATTAGTGACGGATAATTACACCCGATAGAAAGGAAAAGGACAGAATAAAACCTTTCCTCTCCCTCTCACTCTTCCATCACATAAATCGATGTCCATTTGTTCCTTCCTTCAATGGAATTCGCCTTCACGAAAAAACAAATCTGTGAACAAAATATGAAACAAATGAATCAAGAGCAGCTTTGTACAATGATTCTGCGGCAGGCTTTCATCACTTAATGTTTTGTTTTGTTCCATTGTTTATAAATCCCGAGTGCTACCTCTTTGCGACATCATTGCAACTGCAGCTCTATGGGATCCACATAAAATACATGTACTGCATCACTTTCCTTACTTTAGTACAAAATATATTTACAAAACCTCTTATCACTGACTTTTTTAAATTAACGTCTTCCAAATTTAGGATAGAATGGAACAAAGTTCTAAGTAGCGGATTCGGCTTGTAGAACAGACTGATCCTGCGTGCCTGTGCCCCTACTGGGAGGAAGTATGAGGCGAGAACAGAGGGCGCTAAACCCAAAGAGTCACGACAGTACAGAGGACAATTAATAGTAGGGCAGCTGTCGCTAACCATCCTCTTAAACCAGCGAGTTACCGAGCTGTCCCCGAAGGTCGACCGCCGCCTCCGTGGGGCTTCCCACAGGGCAAGACCTAGAAGTCAACAAGCCTTCCCCCAATCTGGTCCGCAAACAAAGACGGGTGGAAGTGGACATGCCACGTATGCGCGCCAACCCCAATGGGGAAGGCTACCTAACGATCTCGGTAGGGCCACCTGATGATCTAGCACACCTTCTACTAGCTATGCTGGCTAGTACATGGGAATATATGGCTTCCCTCAACGCCCTCCGGAGACGTACCCGATCTCCCACAGGTATCGGGAAACACTGCCACCTCGAGACCAACCCAATCCGAACAACTGTCCTACGGTAAGGCCTCGGTAGTTCAGCCCGAGGTTCCTCTAGTAACGCCAGAGGTACCACGAGTGCTAAGGGTCCGCGGCGCACGCACCACATCAGCTGAAGGGGACGGATGCCCCCCTACGGGTAGTACAGAGGACAGGTACCCTACAGCTTAGCAGATGGAAATTCGCTGGTAGTCCAGTACAACCGACTGAGCCGGATGGCTCAGGTAGTTTCGTCTGTGGCCTGCATTCGGGAGGCCTGGGTTCCATTCCCGTGGTCGACCTGACTGACCCATGGGTTTTATCAGGGGAGTTCCCGGGTCGCTAGGTGAATGGTGGGTAGGTTAACTACATCCCACGAAGTTCCTTTCCCTCCGTTTCATCTTCATTATCATTTCACATCTTCTCTCATCTGGTGGTTCCTTATAGGGTAGAACAGTCGGCGGGTGTCTCGGCGATGCATGGCAGGATGATATGCACTGAGGAAAACTACTTCCTCCACTGTTAGGTCGGTTTCCGGTCTGAGCTGCTCTGCTGGGACCATTTCGGTACCGCCAGTCAGAGACCTTTGAGGCTCGAATGGCCTGCCTGGGACCATTAGGGATCAGCTACTGGGCTCGTTGCCGTCCCGCTGTAGGGGAGCGAGTTCGTTGTCCTGGCCTGTCGGGGTAGATCTCTATCCAAATAAACTGTAGGGTCCCTGCTCTCTGTACTGTCGTGTCTCCTTTGTACCATTAGGGCTCGGCTGCTGGGCTCGTTGCCGTCCCGCTGTAGGGAGCGAGTTCGTTGTCCTGGCCTGTCGGGGGAACTCTCTATCCAAGTAAACTGTAGGGACCCTGTCCTCTGTACGGTCGTGTCTCCTTGGTACCATTAGAGCTCGGCTGCTGGGCTCGTTGTCGTCCCGCTGTAGGGGAGCGAGTTCGTTGTCTTAACCTGTCAGGGGAAGTCTCTATTCAAGTAAACTGTAGGGACTCTGCCCTCTGTACTGTCGTGGCTCCTTGGTACCATTAGGGCTCGGCTACTGGGCTCGTTGTCGTTACGCTGTAGGGGAGCGAGTTCGTTGTCCTGGCCTGTCGGGGGAAGTCTCTATCCAAGTAAACTGTAGAGACCATGCCCTCTGTACTGTCGTGGCTCCTAGGTACCATTAGGGCTCGGCTACTGGGCTCGTGGACGTCCCGCTGTAGGGGAGCGAGTTCGTTGTCCTGGCCTGTCGGGGGAAGTCTCTATCCAAGTAAACTGTAGAGACCATGCCCTCTGTAGTATTGTGGTTCCTTGGTTCAGCCGTACTCTGTCTCCTTCGCCTTATCCTTCTTGCCGGGGCTGCCCCACTTGGGGACATAGTAACAATGGGTCCAGCATGGTGGGCTACGTACCGAATCCCCTCCGTAATGAAATCCCAATCCCAGTACAACCGGCAACCCCCTATACCGTGGCCACGAAAAGGTCCAATAAACCGGCTAGGAGACCAGAAACTCTCCCAAACGTAGACGTTTATCAAGAACATATCATCGTGTCATGCAGAGCAGAGACACCCGCCAACACCTCTACCGTGAATAACACCACCTGGTGAGATTTTTTTTTTTTTAAGCGATTTACGTCCTACAACGTTAAGTCATATAGGACGATGAATAAAATGGGTGAAATGATGTTCAAATGAATCCGAGGTCCATAGAGCTTAGAGGTATCCAACATAGGTGATATCAGGATAAGCAAAAACTCAAAAAAAAGCCTAATCTAGGTAACTCACCCTGACCGAGATTCGAACTCGGGACCTCTGGAATGTGAGGCAGACATGCTACCGAGGCTGTCAGAGATGATGTGAAATGTTAACTAAGGTAAAATGGAGGGTCGGGAATTTCGGATTAACCTACACAGCATTCGCTTGGCGACTTGGGGGAACCCCTGGAAAAAAAACAGTGGGTAAGCTAGGTCGGCCATGGAAATCGAGCGCAGACCTTCAAGATAGACCTTTTACAAGAAGGGTAAATATATTTACGGATCTCAAAATTTGCATTTGTAGTAAATTTTTATATTACATTAAGGTAGCAAAGCAATAACTTCTGTATCTACTATAAATATGCGATAACCCGTCACAGATTATGTCACTTTTAGCCATAATAGCCATTTATGCTACATGTGGGAAAAGTAGCATTTTATTCTCTGAGCAGGATAGCTTAAGTAACGAATGAAAGTGAGTGGAGTAATTCCTGCGAAAAGAATAAAAATGCTTTGAACAGGAGTGGCATGTACAGTGCGATCCATATAAACCTGAACCATTTCAATAGGCCGATTACATTACACTATTTACATCTCAGAGAAAATGTTTGAAGTGTCCTCTACCAGCATGTATACATGTTTCTACTTGTCTCACCATATTCTCTGAAGTTTTACGGAGAGTATCCTCGCCAATGTTACTTATTTCGGTTCAAAAGGATTATTCGAGATTATTGTAAGTGTGTGCGCTACGTAATTCTATGTAATCGGCAAGTGTTCCAACTGTAATTCGGTGGAAATAAAGAACATTTTGAGTTTGTGCAATTGGACGTTAAATTTCACGAACCCACAAAGTCACAATATGAATAATTTGGGCCTTTCTGAGGATTATACTTTCGCACAAGATAATGATCCAAAACACACAGCTCTAGATTCAAGGCTATGGTTGTTGTATAATACTCCACTATGGATGTTGACAAAACCACAATCCCCAGACATGAATCCAGGGGAGAATCTGTGGAGTATACTAGACAAAAATATTAGATATCATCAGAAATCTAGTATAAATGATCTAAAGAACACTCTACTACAGGAATGGCGTAAAATTACGGTGGAAACAACACAATCTTTGGTGAAATCCATGCCAAGGAGAATGGAAGAGTATATAAGTACGAATGGAGGGTCCACTAAGTACAAACCGTAATATTCTACACTATTTTGAGTATAGAGACGAATACTTATTTTGCATCCTATATTTCATAGCTTTATTTTTGAATGTTTAACTATGTTTACATGAATAGATACTGTGTTTCTTTATTGTATTATCTTTTCCACTAACCAAGATATAAGACAGTATCCCTGCTTTACTTTATTCTGATGATTTTCCACTATCTATACATCCTTAAACATAAACTCATACATTACACGAATACTTTTTGGAGTAACTGTAGCCTTTGGCAACGGTAGATAATTACAATCACCATGCCGTTTAGCTGCACTCAAATCTGCCAGAAGGGAAGCAGAACTTCTTTTGAAGCAATGTCCAATATAAACAGCTTAATCGGGCAATTCCAAGAATTTTGCAACAAAAGTAGGTATTTTCCCAAACCTTTATATTCGAAATGGTTGAATGAAGCATTCATTATTGCAGTTTATCACCTGCCATTTGACAGATCGATAGCGCAACTTGCGATCAGTGCGAACATGACTTACCTGATTGAGTATTCATATTCATATTCATTTATTGCATCCGTAAATCATACATTCATGATGTGGAATTGTCAAATTACTATCTACACAAAAAATAGTAACAAAAAACAAGAATTACAATATGTTGTTAGGCATATTAATTCAATTAATAATTAAAATTTACATTCCTTTTATTCCTACCTTTTGTCATTTAAATACTCTTCTACTGAGTAGTAACACTTTTGTAACGAATACTTCTTTGATGTGGTTTTAAACTTTGTGAAGGACTCAATGTTTTTTATTTCAGTTGGCAGTTTATTGTAGATATGAATTCCGTTGAATTTAAAACTGTGCTCATACATTTTCTTTTTATGATACGTGACATGTAAGTTTGAACTATTTCTCGTGTTATGGTCATGAATATCATTGCTTTTTTAAAATTTATCTAAGTTCGTTTTAACCTGTACTATTATTTCTAAAAGGTAAATGCTTGGTAATGACAATATGCCTAATTTTTGCACCATTTCTTACAACTATCTATTCTATTTAAATTCATGATAATTCCAATTACCCTTTTTGGATTCTAAATACTTTGATAATGCTACTACTATTTCCCCATATTGCTATACCATAAGAAATTAATTATGAAAATTTGCAAAATACGCTCTTCTTAATGTATTTAAATTTACACTGTCCTTAAAAATTGATATTTGGAAACAAATGCTACTTAATTTCTTCATTAGACTTTCAATATGTATATTCCAATTTAGACTGTCGTCCATCCAAACTCCTAAAAATGTTGTCTTTCCTATATATTTAATTTCATTATCATCCATTATAATTTCAGGTAAATTAACTGCCTTATTGATTTTATTATGAAAACCCAATGCCTGACTCTTATCCTTATTTATAACTAATTTGTTATTTTGAAACCAAATTGATACTTCTTTCAAATTATCTATTACATTTTCTTTGAGTTCGTCATCATTTTGACCTGATATCAAGAGGCTCGTATCCTCTGCGAATAAGGAGCATTTTAAAGAATTTTGTGAATAAAGTGCCAAATCATTAATATACAATTATTTACATTGAACAAGAAACTGAAGTTAGTCATTGGAAAGTTAAACATTTTTAACACTGTGTGGCAGAATTATTTTCCTTTAACACTACTCAGAGATGACCAAAGCCGAGCTGTTTACGTCATCTTTCTAAACAACATTTTGCGGTAAGTAACTTAAAAGGTCAGTTTATTCCATATTACGTTATTGTATGGTTACTATTTCTTATTCTATATTCCGTTTTATTTCTCTTTGTCTGGGATCCAGTGTGCGGTACACTACATGTGTTTTCGTGGAAGCACCTGTGTTTTGTTATTGCTAGTCCAAAGGAAACCACAACCGTTCACTGCCCGGCCTTGCTGGGTTAATGGAGCAGGTAGGTTCAGCTGCCCGACACAATTACTGCCATAGCGCTGCATGCTATAGGTAATAATCAGCAAAATAACTACACATAGTGCGGCTCCGCTTGCTAGGTGCCCAGTGCGCTAAAGGCACAACAGGGATATCCAGTTTAATCCTATGGAAACTCCTTAGAAACCTCAAGTCCGGAAACGTAGGACAATTTCAACAAGTATTTGTATGTTTATGAGGACTAATCCCTGAAATTTCGACAAAAATGATAAAACCTTTTTTTTTAAATTTATTTAAGGTCGCTCTAACTTCCTGGGTCATATCGCGACCATTTTCACAAAATAATACAATTAGTAACGTATATAAAAATTTACATTCAATATGCATGATTACAATCAAACATATAAAATATACACATTAATAACATTAATTATGAAAGCAATTTACATTAGACATAACTGAAAACAAAGACATGAACATATATAAGTTAACAACACTATTTTGCAAAACAAAACTTTCATTACTTTAACACCATTGTGTAGATTATGAATTACAATTGATTAAAGTATATTGCACATAATTTATATTAATTTCCAAATGTCTATATCCTTTAGGTAATTAAATAGAATGCGTCGTAATTTGAAACTGTTTAGCAGTATGGAGATGTCCTGTGGGACTCCGTCTTGTTTTCTGTTTCTTTCGTATTCATTGCATTCTATGAGAAGGTGGTAAATTGTAAGGTTTTCATTACATTCTTTACACGTAGTCTGCGGCTGTCTTGAGAGAAGATATGAAGTGACCAATTCGTAGACGGGTGAGAATGACTTGTTCCTTTCTAGTAAGCGGCTTGGTTGGGTGAAGAGCGGTGCATCCTTTTCTTATTTGGTGTAATTTTCCTGGTTG
Organism: Mantis religiosa; assembly: GCA_030765055.1. Lineage (NCBI taxonomy): Eukaryota > Metazoa > Arthropoda > Insecta > Mantodea > Mantidae > Mantis > Mantis religiosa. Next base: position 9,705,697 of record CM060951.1, read on the forward strand.
TTGATTCCATTCAGACTTCCATTTTTGTACTGGTGTTTTGGAGACATGATTTACAACATCTGAATATGGAATTTGGACGTTCGTTTGTTGGCGTAGTGATTTGGCGTCTTTAGCAGCTTCGTCCGCTCTTTCATTCCCTGTTATTCCTTGTTGGGAAGGGATCCAAATGAAAACCACGTCTTTGCCAGCATCGGTGATGTTACTGAATAGTGTCTGTGTGTCCTGAACTAATTTGTTGTCTGTTGCGTAGTTCTTCATGCTCTGCAACGTACTCAGGGTGTCAGAGCATATTGCATAGCAGTTGTGGTGTGCTGTCAGTATGCACGTACTTGCTTGATAAATGGCGTATAGTTCAGAACTGCAGGTGGAATAATAGTCACGTAGCCGCTGTGATAAAACTTATGTAAGCTTTGGAACTTATTATAAAATAATTCACATATTCGCTGCCTTCCACTATCTGACGCTTCATCCCCACATATAACTTTAAGTTGCACTTGGATACAGCTCTGGTTCATCTTGAAAAAACGGAATTACAGCTAAGAATACTGTTGATACCATATGACATCACTTCCGTGTAAGATCTCGATTGATTCCACCTGATTATATTGTAGCTACCCCATTAATACTTTCAAGTACGTCAATTATCACGTATTACAATGACGTTTTGCGTTTATTTTCATTTACAACTTATAGGTTATATTTTACCACAAACGGAAAGAGCGGCCGAGGATCCAAAGATTTTATATATAAGTTTAATTTTTATAGAAAAAACATATTATTTGTTTGTAAAATATACATTTAAACATAAAACATCGGACAAAAGTAACGAACATATTTATCGATGTTATAAAAATATCGACCTCAATACATCGATGTGAAAAACATTCGATGTTGCGTATATATCGATGTCTCAGCCCTGAAACTAACGCACGAAGATAATCCTCAGCTAAGTTGACAGCGGGATGACCGAAGTTGGTAAGAACGGCCCTTATACTAATTAACGTCTCATTATATACGAAATTATAAGTATTTTGTGTTATAGAAAATGTTTGAGGAAAATCAAATCAATGACAAATTGCAACGGAAAAGGGAATTGACTAATGCGCCCACAAAAAGAATCGTAAAAGGAAGAGAATGGAATATCAACAAGTGAATTGTTCAATGCAGTATGACCCTAATGAGGAAATGGAAAGCACGGGAGTTGAAAAAAATTGCCGAACGGAAAATGTAATAGCGAAGGAACGTTCCAGAAGATATTGTGAGAAGAAATGTCTCAATGCACTACAATCTGTTCATGATGTGGTTCATGATTCACAAACTCCCAGAGCCATATGCAATCAAATATGTGTATCAACAAGAAACAAAATATGAAAATGATTGTGAAGTAGCGTGCATTTTAATATAAAAATAAAATACATGTAAAAATATATCATAAGATTTGATTTTTCTTCCTTTATATACACGTTATATAAGAGAGCTGTTCAATAAAGAATGATCACAATATTTTTTGACAACGTACCTTACTCATCCTCATAATTTTGATGGTCCTTCTCAAAATAGTCTCCCCCGAATGCGATGCACTTGTCCCAGCGTTTCTGCCGGTCTTGAAAGAGATGCTGGAAACCATTTTACTTGAGATCCTTCAAAATCGCCTGCGCAGCCTTCACCACTGCTTCTGATGTTGGATAATGCCTCCCACGAAGGCGTTTCTTCAAGTTAGGGAATAGAAAAAAGTCACATGGGGCTAAATCCGGACTATAAGGAGGGTGAGGGATGCGCTTCACGTTGATTTTTGTAAGATATTCAGCAACAACATTGGCAATATGCGGCCGCGCATTATCGTGGTGCAGCATCCCGCCTGCTTCACGGAAATGTATATCGACTTGCAATGTTTTCAGGACATCCCTCTGGTATTGTCCATTTACTGATGTGTGTGCAGGTACAAGATGCTGATAAACCATTCCATGAATATCAAAGAGTGAGATGTCCATAACTTTCCCAGCGGAAGCAAACACTTTTTACTTTTTTGGGGTTTGGATCAAAATGATGTAGCTAAGTTTCATCAGCAGTGATTGCGTTTGAAACAAACTCTGGATCTTCCTCTAACATCAGCTTTAACTCTATGTTACCTCCATTGCAGCGGTGGGCGATACTGAATATGACTGAACTTGCCTGGTTCTCACAGGCGGGAACCAGGAGTGCCAACAATGAAAGTACTACGGTGTGTTTGTTTCACATTAAGCTAACAGAACACTGTCACCCGAACGTCGGAACTCTCTATAGAACCGTTCGGCAGTATGGCCAGATGGGAAGCATTAAGACCACACCTACCCATTTGTCTCATGTCACTAACTGAAGAGATGATTAGGAGAGCGTCGCAAGCCCTGTACCGTCTCTTTCCCCTCACACCAGACGTCTCGAAACCTCTGGATAATTGTGCGCACCCGAACCTCCCAGAAACGGCGATCTTTCCTTTATATGGACTGTAGTTGGCGCTTCGGTCTGCGATGTCTGTTCCCCTAAAGTTTCGCCTGTTTATGTCTCTGGTCCTCCCTGTCATGCTCTATGCGTGCGAAGTCTGGGGTATGGCCGCAGGCTCAACCTAGTTCTGCTCCAACGTGCACAGAATAAATGTCTTCGGATTATTTATTCTGTTTGCACAAGGTTCCTCGTGAGACTACTTCACGAGACTTCATCCCTCCGATACGTGGAGGATGAAATTACGCGCCGGGCCACCAAATTCTTCGAGAGTTTGTCTCAACATCAGAGCGCCCTCGTCAGATCCCTTGGGGATTATGTACCTCGTGAGCGTCGCTTAAAGCGATACCGGTTACCCCGCATGTCTTGCGGTCACTACCGGTAACCACATGATCCCCATTCCAGCCTAAACTAAATTTCAGCTTATCCAAAATTGTTATTATGGAATATTCAAAATTATACATACCTTCTTCCTAGTTTATTAACTAACCCACCAGCGGTGCACGCTGTCCGTGGCACCCGGTTCATCATTCCCTGAGGAGCAACAAGCTACCTCCCTACACTACCCCCACTTAAACTACACCCGTCATTCTGCAACATCCACATCCCGCCACTACGTGGTTAAGCTCTTCCCAGAGCAGGTACACGATTTGACCACCCTTCGGGCTGTTCTAAACAGCCCGCCAGCATGGAGTTGAGTTGGTCAGTCAGTTCTTGGCGAGCAGCCGTGAGGAGCGCCGGGTGAGTGGACTGACTGGAAGACGGTGTACGTGTATCGGAGGAGTGTACGTAACTGCGAGTGCAGAATGGACCTGTGACAGACGAACTGGTGATATGTAATTGTGTGCGCTAAGTAATTCTATGTAATCGGCAAGTATTTCAACTGTAATTTGGTGGAAATAGAGAACATTTTGAGTTTGTGCAATTGGACTTTTAATTTCAGGAACACACAAAGTCACAATATAATAAGTTTGAACTTTAGTGCGAGAAATTATGACCGTAAAAGGTTATGATGATTCTTTATTGAACAGCCCTTTACACGTTTGCAAGTCCGTCGTCATTCAGTTGATTCACAGTACTTTTATTTGCGAGCACACTTAGCGTAAGACATGAAATGCTGAGCTCGCAACTAACCTCTCTTTTCAAGAATGAGTGTCAACATTAAATTTTTTTAAATAATTGTTAAGAATGATTTATAATGAATCTTTTTAAGTTTTCACTTCTGTTCTGTGGTTTTAAGCACACACACATTTTTAACCGATGAGTTTGGCAAGTTTGTAGTATCAGGACACTGTAAGGAGACATCAGGGTTTCGGCAATATGCCTATTTTTATAAATTTTAACCCTATTGACGTGAACAAAGATAAAAATAAGTTTCACAAGAGGGAGAAAAAATTATATGGATACAAACATTACCTTCTTGTCAAGCAAAGTTATGGAGCCCTAATACAAAAGTGCATCGAGAAGATATTGACACATTGTTTCACTCACACTGTTTATTCACAGGACATGTTTCAAGAGCTCTCGCTCCTATCTTCAGCTGATACTCGACTAGTGTAAGTTGTAGTGGTTTCCTCTTTCTCCGTTTTGTCAATAGATGGCGTGATGTACTTGTCAAAGATGTCCGGTGGTGGAGTTTCAAAATTCAGGACTCTATGACGATTTTTGTTAATGAAGACTTTTTCCCATACGGAAAGGTCTATGGAGTGATTAACGTATTTTATTAGAGATGTTTCCAAGTTGATGTCATGTCTAGTATTCAAAAAATGAAAAGCCACTGCTGATTTTTCTGTTTCACCATTTTTAATGTTTCTTATATGTTGTTTAGTTCTGATATTAATATTTCTTTTTGTTTTTCCTATATAAATTTTAAGGCAAGTTTCACATTCGATCTCATAGACTCCTGGTTTTTCTTTGGTAGTGATTGAATTTTTGGGAGGGCCTTTCAACAAATTTCTGATATTAAACCTATTTTGAGGTGCAAGAGTTATGTTGTGTTTTGAGAAGATTTTTTTGGAATTTGTTATAGGCTGATGGGTGGAAGGCGAATTTTTTAAAAAAAATGAAAATATCAAAAAAATTAACAAGGAACTCAGTTTTGGTATTTACAGGAAACCGACACACACAGATAATTTCATTAAGAACAACAGTCTCAACCCAAAACAACACCAACATGCCATTTTAAACAGTTTAATCTTTCGGATGATCAACTTTCCACTAAACAGAGAAGATTATCAAGAAGAATACCTACACATAAAAAAGTAGCTATATCCAACGGTTTCAACCCAAATTTAGTAGACAAAACAGTTAACAGACTCAACAAAGCTAAGAAAATAAAAGAAACCAGCACCCTAGAACCTACAGGAGAAAAAGAGAAGAAACATTTTAAAAAATTTACCTTCCACCCATCAGCCTATAACAAATTCCAAAAAATCTTCTCAAAACACAACATAACTCTTGCACCTCAAAATAGGTTTAATATCAGAAATTTGTTAAAAGGCCCTCCCAAAAATTCAATCACTACCAAAGAAAAACCAGGAATCTATGAGATCAAATGTGAAACTTGCCCTAAAATTTATATAGGAAAAACAAAAAGAAATATTAACATCAGAACTAAAGACCATCTAAGAAACATTAAAAATGGTGAAACAGAAAAATCAGCAGTGGCTTTTCATTTTTTGAATACTAGACATGGCATCAATTTGGAAACATCACTAATAAAATGCGTTAATGGCCCCATAGACCTTTCCGTATGGGAAAAAATCTTCATCAACAAAAATCGTCATAGAGTCATGAATTTTGAAACTCCACCACCGGACATCTTTGAGAAGTACATCACGCCATCTATTGACAAAACGGAGAAAGAAGAAACCACTACAACTTGCACTAGTCGAGTATCAGCTGATTATAGGAGCAAGAGCTCTTGAAACATGTCCTGTGAATAAACAGTGTGAGTGAAGCAATGTGTCAATATCTTCTCGATTCACTTTTGTATTAATTTGTGCTTCACTGTCCCTAGGCTTCTTTCAAGTTTATACTTTATGGAGCCCTGTTTTGAATGTTGTGCCCTGTGTGTTTTATTCTATTGTTTAGATTCGTAACAAACCTATGATGAAAAGCAAAAAAAGAAATTTACCTTTGCTTTCCCCCGAGGTTTCTTCTCAGGAATATGGCCGTTTCGTGCAGAACATTTGGCAAGTGTACAAACAAAACACGGTATGTGTATATTCACACTTGGGCGTGCGTGCGTGCATGTGTGCTTGCTGAATTGGCTTCCTCTTGAAATGCGGCCTCTGAAATAAAACGAGTTGGCAGAGGGAGAATACACAAGCAACGGGGAAAGGAAAGGAAGGAATTGGAAACCAATATCCATTCAGTTGTCTGTGATGGGTAACTTGTTGGCAGATAAAAAGTTGTCCCAAGTCAAGTTTCGGAGTCAGCAACGCTGTCGGTGAACGATTGCAATATATCTGCCAACCGTGATCAAGAAAAATGATGTAATGATTGGAGGAGGAAATGGAACGAGATGACTTTAAGATGTGAAATTGACAACGTTCCCGCTACTTCTGATTGCAATGTCGAATTAGTTCAGCGTTTTCTGCTACGATAGTCGGGTTTAATCCTCTATTGGCAGATATCGAACTAATTTCATCTTTACTGACATCCCTTATCAGAAATGTTCCTTTCAATCTGATGCAATGTAACAGTTTTTTTCGCTTTATCGTCTATTTGTGACCCTCAGTTTTTTCTTCTTTTTTCTTTTGGACCTCAATCCAGCTTTGTCTGGTTTTCAGGTACCAATAATGTTCTAAATATTAATATAACATTAGTATCCAAATATCTTATTAGAATTCATTATTTCCACAAATTCTCGCCATTGTTACTGAGGCACATGTCGTGATGGGAAAACGGATTTTGTCAACCTTTGTCAAAGAAAATGATGATTGCTAAATTAGAATTTCATGTCGTTTAAACTCTTTTCCCAACCCATTCCAGACCCTTTGTTAGTTTATAAATAAATCCAGAGACGGGAGCAGTTCGTGATAAGAGTAGGGCCGAGCCGTGGCTCAGTGGTTAGACCGCTTGGCTCTCACCAAGGCGGCCCGGGTTCGATCCCAGGCGACCGCAAAGTGAGATTTGTAGTGGACAACACGGCGCTGAGGCGGATTTTCTCCTGGACCTCCGGTTTCCCCCGCCATCTCATTCCACCGGTGCTCCATCTTCATTTCGTGTATCATCAGTGACACCGCCTGCGGTGTCATATGTAGTAAAAGCGGGCGTTAAACACTACACATTTCATTTAATTTCATTTTCGTGATAAGAAAATACAAGTAAAATTGCACGTGCTTACGCAGCAAAAATTAGATGTTAGTATGGTGATCTCCGAAACATCCTAGGTACTGTAAGCAAAAACTTAATATTTTCTAAGCTTCAGCTTTGAAAGTAACAACTCATACCATAAAAAATAGCTTTGTAAAGAATTTGCGACCACAGGATCATCACAGCCGGGTAAATTTCTGTATTTTGAGGGAATCAAAACTTCAACTAATGCTTTTCAGATGCGTGTTTGATCATCCCAACAGAACCGATGGTATGCTACAGTTAAACCCAGTGTTATTAAAAAAACTCCTTTACATGGTAAAAATATCAGATCATAATACGCAATAAATTTATGGAAATAATTATTTCTTTCACACTAGCGGTATGTAGGCTAAGGTTTGAATGAGTAGAGGCAGACTGAAAACTTGAATGCCATAGCGGGGATTTGAACTACAGATCTCCCACTCTCCGTACAGTTTCTCTAACCAACTGAGCTACTATAGCCAACGTGCCGACATGACAATAAATTCTCTAACTTACATGCCGGCACTGAATACTCCAACTGCGTTGGCCTTAGTAGCTCAGTTGGTTAGAGCAACTGTACGGAGAGTGGGAGATCCCTGGTTCTAATCCCCGCTATGGCAATGCATTTTTCAGTCTGGCTCTGTTCATCCAAACCTTAGCTTACACACAGCTAGTGTGAAAGAAATAATTATTTCTATCAATTAACCTGAATAACATAATGGTTTAACTATGAAGCCTGGGACTTAAGTACTTACAGCATAGTAAGTCGTCATAAAAGGTGTGTGTCTCATAACATATGAGAACTCCTAGTGGTCTACCGGGAAACATACGAGTCAGTTGGAGAATTTAATGTCATGTCGGCATGTTGGACATAGTAGCTCAGTGGTTTAACTATGAGGTCTGTGACTTAAGTACTCACAGCATAGTAAGTCGTCACAAAAGGTGCGTGTCTCATAGCATATGAGAACTCCTAGTGGTCTACCGGGAAACATACGAGTTAGTTGGAGAATTTAATCTCATGTCGGCATGTTGGACATAGTAGCTCAGTGGTTTAAGTATGAAGCCTGGGACTTAAGTACTTACAGCATAGTAAGCCGTCACAAAGGTACGTGTCTTATAGCATATGAGAACTCCTAGTGGTCTACCGGGAAACATGCGAGTCAGTTGGAAAATTTAATGTCATGTCGACATGTTGGACATAGTAGCGCAGTTGGTTAGAGCAACCGCGCAGAGAGCGAGAGATCTTTGGTTCAAATCTAGGCAATGACATTTAGTTTTTCAGTCTGGCTCTACTCATTCATGCAATTAATTGTTATAAAGTAATATGACCTGTTCGTATGAGTGTACTATAAATGCAGAAAGATATAAAAGTTACATACTGGCACCAAATTTCGATCTTCTGACAGACATTGAATGTCAGTCTGGGTATTTCCAGCAGGATTAGGCGATCGCACATACAGCTACTGAGTTATTACAGTTTATTGTTAAAATATTTGAGAATATAATCATTAACAACGCAAAATGGTACATTCGATCCCCCCATCTGCAGGCACGCGATTTTTATTTATGGGCAACTTAAAATATAAAGTATAAAATCGATTTCCCACACATTTCAGGAACGAAAACAAAATCTCAGGAAAGAAATGAACGCTGTTCCGAACGCTGAAGTAATACGCGAATAAAAATTTCCTCAGATGTGCTCCAGATTAATTGTTGCAAATGGAAGCCGTCACCGAGGCTGATGGCTCATTCGGTTTTTTCTGTCTGTGCGCATTCGGGAGGTCCAATTACGATTCTTTTCGGGGGATATCCTGGGCCCAGAGGCAAATTTTGGGTCTATTAGCTAAATCAAAAGAATTTCCTGACTTTCCTATTCATCTCCATTATCATTTCACATCACCTGCCATCTGGTGGTGTCTTTCTGGGTAGAAGTGACGGCGGGAGTTACTTACAAGATCGGTGCTGTATCCCCTCCATATGATTTTATCCTATTAATCTTCTCCTATGTTAAAATGTGTGATCTGCTTATTGCGACAGTTAGAGACATGAGATTTGTTTTTAAGTTCACACCTGTGGCCGAGAGATATCAGTGCGACTGAGCCATGTTGCACAGTAAGTGATCGGAAGACGAGCCGTGGGGTTTTCGGCCACGTTTGTAGCATACGTACTACATTATGTGCATGTAGCATGTAGTATGAACATTCTTCTTCCTTCATTTTTTACCTTCCAGGTGGGGAGGGTTTAACTACCAAGACTTATAACTTAACGCCTGAGATCTGATACTTGTCGAGGAGCAGACAACCTCAAATCAGAGAGAGAGAGAGAGAGAGAGAGAGAGAGAGAGAGAGAGAGAGAGAGACAGACAGACAGACAGACAGACAGAGAGAGTAGCCAGGATGGGTGATCAGATGAAAGTGGGAGAAAAGATTATATAGTCACCACGTAGCATTGTTGTGCTGCTGCCTCGGGAGGGAGCCGGGCACTTGGCAGGAGAGCAAAAGATAGAGAGAGGCTCCGGAACGTTCTGCCCATTGTTGTTGCTGCGAAAGTTCTCCGAAGATCTGCCACTTTCTAGAAACAATTGCTGGGAATGTATAAATACCGGCATGGTGTTAGAGCGGCAGTTGCTTGTTGGTGTCTGCCATAGTCAACGATTGAAGTATGCCGCAGTGATTTCTTACATTTGCTTTCATGGAGCAAAACACCGAGTCGACCTTGATGATAGCTGAATATCAATTTCACGTCTTTTAACTGCATCAAAGGGTGCTCTAAATTTCTGCAAACCAGATTTCCGAATCTACATGACCCTGCAATCATAATAATCACTGCTAAATTTACATAAAGATGTGTATTTGTAGAGAAAATTGTGAAATCAGTAATGGCAAAACTGGAAAAACACACGAGAAACCCCGGTCTGGAAAACGTTTCTTGTAAATTATCCAGTATACAGTTCCCTAGGATCGAACCTAGACAAAAGTGAGTGGTCTACCCACTTGGCAACGGTGGTTAGACTTCACTACTAGTTTATCTTTATTTCCACTCAAATATTAATTATTAAATTATGCTTATGAATTAATTCTAAGGGTGTATATTTTAAGACCCAAGGGTCGTACATATTTTTCTGAGATTATTTGCATAATGAGTTTAATCAAGAGTGCCTTATGAAAGAGACTCCAATCCTACTTCTGCAATTCTTCAGTGCTCCATTATTGACGTTCTCAAGACTCATCAGAAGAAGAACGATCTCAGCATTCCATTGTTTGCACAAACAAATCGGAATCACCGTTTATTTTCCCGATGTTGCATTCTCTTGATACCGACGATTTTCCTTGATGTACGTTTGAGTTCAAAAGAAACCAAGAAAGCTGGCCAAATTATAATATAACTAAGTACTTTTTACATTCAATGTTTTGCACAGAAATGATTGGCCGTACGCTAAGTAATTCAAGTAAGTAAATTCTATATCGGCATCAAAGAATGTGTTAGCATGAGTTTTTCAGATATTATTTGTTATCGAATACTTTTAAGTTGTACCGAATGAAATATGTTCCTTATTCGGGAAGGCCTGGGTTTGATTTTCACACTTCCTATGTTTTCTTTTATCGAAGTTACCTGGGGTTGCTAGGAGAATGCTGAAAGCGATACTTACTTCTCCTGTATTTCAACGATTCGGCACAAACTCATATTTCGGCTTCAAAATGCATCTGACAATCGTTTCCAGGTCTTCTCAGATGTGTACTTTGCGTCCTCTAGTAAAATGCTCTTTCTTGGAATACTCTCTGGTGACATATTCTCAAGTTGTTGTTTCCATTCATTTCTATAGTGTACAATTTTTCTTTATCACAGAGTAACTGTTTTTAATTCTTGACTTATTTTATTGTTACAGATCTTATTTAATATTTTTGTTATATTGGAGATCTCATTTGAGCAGCCTTTATCAGCTTGCCCATGTTTAATATCCATAAGGGAAAGGCGGCATGGCCAGTACTTTGTCAAACTGCATTCGAGTGTCATTTCTGGTTTTAGTTTTCAGACACATTGGACCACATAACTGATGGAACCTGTGTACCTTATTTTTAAAACAATCTTAGACAGAAAAATCATCAACGGAAAATTCGAATATCAGATACTTCTGCTTTGCCCTTATCTTCAAGAAGACTTATCTATCTCTCGCTAATGAAAATGAAATTTGTGGAGTTTAACGCCCGCTTTTACTACATACGGCACCGCAGGCGATGACACTGATGATACATGAGATGAAGATGGAGCACCGGTGGAATGAGATGCCGGGGGAAACCGGAGATCCCCGAGAAAACCCGCCCCAGCGCCGTGTTGTGCACTACAAATCTCACTTTGAGGTCGCCTGGGATCGAACCCGGGCCGCCTTGATCTCGCTAATGAGACCTATTTGGGTATACCGTTGTTCAATTTGGAGCTCAGCATCCAAACCGCAAATCAAAACAGTACAGACTTTACAAAATTGGGTTTTGTGCTTGATAGCCAATGAACCTTGGTACATTCGCATTTTGAAGCGGTATCCTTACCTCTTCGTTGTGATCAAGGATGATGTTCGCTCCGGCCCAGCATCGCAGATGACCTTGACCTTGGTTCGTCGCGGGTCTGGTTGCACTCTCAGGGTCGACCCAGATATTGTTGACATCAAGTCCTCTATGGCTGCATGAATGTTCTAATTCTCAGAGTGAAAGCGATAGATGTACTTACGTGTCGAGAACATTCCATAATCTACATTGAACATTAACTTTCCAAAGATCAACTAGAAGAGGACGCACTAACTATATTTTAATATCACATTTATAACTTACAGTTTCGACGTAATACATTTTCTCACTTCTGTAAATGTTTTTGTTCAGTCTCTATGGCAACGCACATTTAACGATCGCGCTGTGAAGTAAAACATTTGACTAGCCATATTAAATTAGGTTTTCTTTTTATGTTTAAGAACAATATTAAAATTCAAGTTCAGAATTATAGCTTCAGTTTCAACATTACACAACGATCTGCTTACTCTAACAATAGAAAATACTCTTCAGTTCTACTACACTCGCCTCTTGACTTCCTTTGGTGAATATGCAAATGAAATTTTGAGACAGATTACTTAGCATATGCCACAAGAACGAGCACGCAGAAGACACACAGAGTTACTAATTTGAAATGATCCCAAATCAATTTAAATGGGGACAGTCACCGGACGGCAACCTCAATACAAGTTTACTATTTTTTTGAATAATTTTATCTTTAGTATCTAAACTAAAAGTACTTTGTGCAGGTATAGCAAGTTTTCAGTAAATTGAAAAATATCAATTATTGCAGCAGTAGAGCAGTCTGTTCGAATATTAGGACCACAAGGCGCTGTGCATGGCATCCGTCGGCTCCCTGATGTATGGAGGTGAGCTATTCATGTTAGAGGAGATTACTTCTATGCACTAATAACGTGGCTGCTGCGAAAGATGCTTTATTTATTGCTAACTCAAATGTTGTCACTAATTATTGAATGATATAGGTATAAAGGGAAAGTAATTACAAACACATCGACTAACAAACAGATTTAAAACATTTGGTGAATAGAGTCAACATGAAAAATTCAATGCCATGGCCGGGATTTGAACAACGGCACGTTGGCCATGGTAGCTCAAAGGTTAAGAGCGAGAGGACGGAAACCAGGAGATCCGTGGTTCAAATCCCGGCCATGGCATTGAATTTTTCATGTGACACTATCCATCAAATACCTTAGCTTATATACGGCTTGAAGTTACCCGACATTCGTCTTTCAGATAATGGAAAACCCTGGAAAAACCGTATCCAGGTAACTCACCCTGACCGACATTCGAACTCGGGACCTCTTGAACGTGAGGCAGACACGCTACCACCATGCCACCATGGTGGGCTTAAGCGTTTTAAGAACGGTTTCTCCAACAATAGAGAAAGATATTAGGTTGTATCATATCAAACTTTGTTTAATTAAATAAATTTATTTTGCAACGGTAAACGTTTTTGGGACATAGTGATCTAATTATAACAGCGAAGTTAAAAAGAAAACAGAAGGGGAGCCGGGTCAGTCTATCTGACCAATGTTAAAATGGGAGTTTTCTGGTGTGCTTAGCTTCAAGAACCACTGAATGGATTAATTTGAAACTTTTACTTGTTATTTTACAACACTTTCAAAATCCATTAAAGGCAACAAATCGTGTTTTGGAGTTTTAAATAGGGATAAGTGATTTTTTTTAAATAAATGTCTTGCAATTACTTCTAAAAATGTTCAAACCTTTTTTTAATTAAAATTTCCAATTATCTATCTACAAGTACCTTTAAACATAAGTGTAAGTTTTATTTTAATTCCAGAAAAAATGTAAACTTTTAGCTCAAATAGTTTTATAGATGAGAGTATCCAACGTTAAAAAAACAGCATCAAAGTTTTGCTATGTTGGAACTGCACCTCAGAATTTCCCCAGATCCATATTCTGCATCCTTTTCAACTTCAGCATCCTTCCTCTTTCGATTTTCACTCCTCTTCTTTTCAGACTCCATGGTCAGTTGCTCTATTGTATTAATTCATCATCATCATCTTCAAGGATTGGGCCCTGTGACTCGTTCCGTTCTCTTCAAGGGCCTACTGATCCCTCCAGCGTAGAGCTGGGCGTCCCACATCTCTCTTTCCCTTCGGATAATCTAAAACTCTTCTTGGAAGTCGTTCCGCGTCCATTCTTAAAATATGATTTTTCCATTCATTTTTGTTCTTTATTACTTTACTATTTAAATTAAACATCCCAAGCTCTTTTCTTATTTTGTCATTTGTTACGTGGTCTATTCTTTTATAACCTGCCACACTTCTCAGAAATCTCGTCTCTGAAAACTCATCTTAGGGACGTGGCGACCACATCGCTCAACCTTACGGTTGCCGTTAGCAAATCCAGTGCCTAGGGGGTTATCTGGGCCACCCGGGCTCTCGAGGGGAAATAAATATTGGGAGTACAGTTGCTCAGTGGTCAAAGGGCCCCATACATAAGGTTAAGTGTGAAGGCCTCAACGGGATTTTCAGTGTAGAAGAAGTTCTTCACTACGACGAAGTCGCGGAAGAGGCATACCTCCTAATGAGGATAATACATTAGGAACGGACAGATGCACTTCGAAGTCCAGTAAGACAGCTAATCTAGGAGAGAACAACTCCGATAAAAACCGGGCCCTCCAGGATGGGGGTTTAGCATTGGGCTTGTAACCCAATCTAGTAAAAAGGGAACTTACAATTCTCATTAAAAGAGCCAGACTGAAAATATGTTATTAATTATTTTGTTAAATCTAGCGCTGGAGGGAGGGAGCTGGTACATTGAGAAGGACAGTCCCTCGTCAATACTTCTGAAGTGATAAGCAAACCTTACATTTACTTCTGTACCACTTTCAATTGTTCTGGATGTTTCAAATGTATATTCTTTATTACACTTTTGGCAACTGAGTGATAATTTAGCTAATAATTCCTTTCCTTTCTTGGTTTCCTCTGGTATGAAAACATTTTTCCATTTTCACAAAAGTTGCACTGTAGAAAGCTTTTATATCTACTAACTGAAGAGTCGTTGATATACTGTCATTATTTACTACAGTTAAATTGGCATCACTGCCATTACACACTGAAAACACCAATTGTTTCCTTGAAGAACCAATTTTCATTTCACATTCATCGCCAATGTTTGAGGTTAGGCTTGACGAAGTCAATATATTGTCTTGTACCTATACTTTTTTCCATTTTAGGGATTGTAACTGCCATACTTTGATAAACACTTTTGGGACACAGTGATCTAATTATATCAGCGAGGTTAAAAAGGAAATAGAATAAAGTTGAGAACATAGATAGAGAAATACTAAAGGTGCTTTATTCTGGACATCTCGTGAAGGTAATTGCAATCTGTTTTTGTACCAGCAGAAGATATAATGCTATTAGAGTGTTTCAGGTTCCGTGTATGGTGTCGGAAGTCGTCTCGTTGTAGTGTAACGTGGGCAGGACAAGCGTTGTTGCTTGCTTTGCCTTTGTAGTTTGTTGCATGTTGCTCGTCATAACATACGAGGTAACTTGTGACAGTAATTTGGTCTTCTTGACAACTCATAAATCACATCCAGACTTGAGGAACTCCACAAGCATACACCACATAACTATTATGTGATTTCATTATTATACAAGGCGCGTCCATAAAGCCTAGGGGTGGGCAGTAGACACCAGAGGAGTATGCTTGGCACACTGCGACCTTCAGACAGATATATTGGGCCTAAAACAACACAAGGAGGAAGTGGTGAAGTGAGCGAACTGCAGCAGGTGACAGAGACGCACCGATATCCCTAATAAGTACTGAGAGTTCTACACACCGGCTCGAGGAACCACCAAAATTCTAGGTCCGGTATTAGGGGAGAGTAGGATAATGGCGCCTACTTAAGAAAAATTTTTCAACTTCCTTAGGAATAACTAAGTAAATCATTTTTAAAACATTTATTGACAAGTTACATGAACAGACTCTAGAAATGAATACATATCAAGACCTTCATTTAAACAGGAAGCCACGAAAACAAATAAATATAAAAGGTTGGATCGAGTAGTGTTGCCCACCATGTGCGGTTAATGGCGCTCGAAATTGAATAGCCCACCTCGTTGGCGTAGATGGTAGCCTGTCTGCCTCACGTTCAAGAGGTCCCAAATTTTTATCTCGGTCAGGGAGAGTTACCAGGATAAGGATTTTCCGGGGTTTTCCCTTCTCCTGACATATGAGACGATTTAAAATGATTATTAAAATATTATTAAATGTTAAAAATTATAAAATGGAATTATCTGGAAAAAGTATGAGAAAATCATCGATCAAAATTGCAAAAAATTGAATAATGTTGATTCGTCGTCATAGCAACGACCCATTTAATATATAAGAACGAGATGAGGCTGTTTCCTTCTTCTTCTCTATCAAGCTGTTGTATGAGTAAGACGTACTCGTCAAATTCTAAAATGGACGCTATCGTCAAAAGTTGTTATAGTATAATTGTAATTGTGCTACGAGTAACAATTATCAATTTATAGTGAAAATCTTTAATTATCAAGTGTTAAAAGGTCAAATTATCAATAAATCGAAAAGATTATTAAAAAGTAATTCGATAGAATAGTGTTTCATTTAAAAATCCACCATCTTATTTACATCCGCGACCCGTCCTTGGAAAGAGAATCTTATGCGAACATCAGAGCAGCTGTGGACGAGGTAATACTTCCAGAACATCAGGGAACTGCATAAATTCGATACATATTGTCTACGCAACGTGGGATTTAACCAACCTCAAATACACAGCTAAGTATTTTCGTTACACATACGAATGTCAGTTAACCCTAAGCTCCATGGACTCCGGGCTCATTTGAGCATCAGTTCACCCATTTCATTCATCGTCCGATATGACTTAAAGTTGGAGGACGTAAACTACAAAAAAAAACTGAATAAACCAATTTAATATTTCTTTATACAATAATCGCATTTTTAACTATCAAGTATGTCGGCTACACTTCATTCCTCATGTGCCCATTAAGAGTAGGGGACACAATGGAACAACAGTTCGTTATTTTGTCCAAATTCTCCAAAATAAAACATAACTTTTGACACAGGTTCTACATCATCAAGTTCGTCGTCGTCAGATATATTTAATTGGTTGATAGAATCATCGTCACCGGAGCTATCAGGCAAATTGATTTTGCTTCCTGTTTTCTGTTTCTTAAGATTCTTCTTTTGGGCCTTTTTGGTGCTATTGATTTTGATTCCAATGTTTTTGTGCAACCTCTTAAGGAGCGCCGTCTCTCTGCTTCCTGCAGTTGTTCCTTCATTTGAGAGGCTATTAGAATCTGAGACATTATTTTATTTGGCTGTCGTAGAGTGGTCATCCTGGAGACATATGAGGGACCTGGAATGGAGAAATATCTGCGACGAACATTTTGGCAGATCTTTTGGGTGTTTCTGGATCTCTGAAGATAGAAGTGATTGGCGAGGAAGGGACAGGCCTAAATCTGCTAACTGGAACAAGATATTTGTAGAGCACCATGATATTGTTGGTTTAGTGGCGGAAGAATTGGTTGTTGCTGAGGTCATGTCTAATATAGGTGTTTCTTGATGAGTAGGTCCATTATGCGATGTTTCATGATCCCCGTTTGCAACAAAAACTGCCGCTTATTCTCTGGTTGTTGGCCTCCCGGTATTTCTAAGTTATCTGCGGCCATAAAATCTTCATTATTGAACTGATCTGCTTTGACAGGCCAAATTTGATCCGTTGGATGAAATACTTCTAATATTCAAATATGTAAGGATAGAGCCAGACGGAAATATTCAATGTCATAAGCGGGAATTGAACAACGAATCTTCGGGTATCCGTCCAGCCACACTAAACCATTGAGCTCAATGAAGATCCGTGGTTCTAATCTCGGCTATGGCTTCGAGCTTTTCGAAAGAACAATTAATTTCCATTAATTGTACCTAATAGTGGTCCGAACTATAAATCCCGAGCCTTAAAGTACTTACAGCATAGTAAGTCGCCATTAAGATAGTTGTCTCATATGTTTATGAGAACTCCTAGTGGTTTACCGGGAACAACACGAGTCAGTTGGAGAATTTAATGTCATACCCGGGCCTCAAAGTACTTATAGCATAGTAAATCGTCATTAAGATAGTTGTCTCATGTGTTTATTAGAACTCCTAGTGGTTTACCGGGAAATACACGAGTCAGTTTGAGAATTTAATGTCATACCCGGACCTTAAAGTACTTACAGCATAGTAAGTCACCATTAAGGTAGTTGTCTCATGTGTTTATGAGAACTCCTAGTGGTTTACCGGGAAAAACACAAGTCTGCTGGAGAATTTAATGTCATACCCGGGTCTTAAAGTACTTACAGCATAGTAAGTCACCATTAAGGTAGTTGTCTCATTTGTTTATGAGAACTCCTAGTGGTTTACCGGGATAAACGCGAGTCAGTTTGAGAATTTAATGTCATACCCGGGTCTTAAAGTACTTACAGCATAGTAAGTCGTCATTAAGCTAGTTGTATCATGTGTTTATGAGAACTCCTAGTGGTTTACCGGGAAAACCACGAGCCACTTGGAGAATTTAATGTCATACCCGGGTCTGTAAGTACTTACAGCATAGTAAGTCGTCATTAAGGTAGTTGTCTCATGTGTTTATGAGAACTCCTAGTGGTTTACCGGGAAAAACACGAGTCAGTTGGAGAATTTAATGTCATACCCGGGCCTTAAAGTGCTTACAGCATAGTAAGTCGTCATTAAGGTAGTTGTCTCATGTGTTTATAGGAACTCCTAGTGGTTTACCGGGAACAACACGAGTCAGTTGGGAATTAAATGTCATACCCGGGCCTTAAAGTACTTACAGCATAGTAAGTCGTCATTAAGGTAGTTGTCTCATGGGTTTATGAGAACTCCTGGTGGTTTGTCGGGAAAAACACGAGTCAGATGGAGAATTTGATGTAATACGCGGGCTTAAAGCACTTACAGCATAGTAAGTCGTCATTAAGGTAGTTGTCTTATGTGTTTATGAGAACTCCTAGTGGTGTACCGGGAAAAACGCGAGTTAGTTTGAGAATTCAATGCTCTGTTGGCACGTTGGCTATAGTAGTTCAAGGGTTTGAGCGACTGGATGGAGACCAGAAGATCCCTGGTTCAAATGCCAGCTATGGCACTGAATTTTTTCAGTCTGGCTCTAATCTTTCATAGTGCGTCCTACACACGGCTAGTGTGAAAGAACAATTAATTTCCATTCAAATATGTGTTTGACAATGATGTTGTCTGGTGGGTCATAATGCTAAGGATTGAGCGCCATTACCCTCCGATGGCATGTTGAATTGATCATGAGAATCACGCATCTAGCACAGGACCACAAGATCGAATAAGTATCAGCTGGAAGCCATATGTAGGGACTCTCATCTTGTGTACTTTATAAAACATGTTTAGAAATCTATTCAGTGTTACCTTGTAATGATCTTGTTGTATTTGCACTAAGAAATTCACACAAAACACGCTTCTTCTCAACAAATTTGCATACACTGCTCTAAGCCCACGACACTCCTTCTGTGCTTTACCCCGTCTGCCCGCTACATGTCAGTGGTAAGCAGTATCTTCTAGAATCACTGTGTCTCAAGATTATTGCATGAGCACCATTGTACCACTCGTCCCTAAGCGTCGCCCTCCCACTTAAGCACAGCGACACCTCAACAATAAAAACTGCATTTACAATACGCAACGGGTCATGACATCTCTCGTGCTAGTATGACGGTGATCAAATCCGTGACTTCTCAGATGTGAGTCGTAGAGTCTACCTCGCCCGGCACCCCGGAGGCAGTTTAGGCAAGGATAGGTACAATTTAACGTTAAATTAATTGGGAGCCGATTAATGACACTAAGCAACACTTACTTTTAAATTTTCCCGGAACTAGTTTCAGAGGCCTTCCCTGTATCTTCAGCCGGACATCGACTGGTTCTCATTGGTGTAGCTGGCAATATTTTGTCATCGGTCTCCTCTGGTGGTGGTTCGAGGAACTTGCTGAACAAATCTTTCTGGAGGATGTCGAAATTGAATACTTTGTTCCTATATTTTGAAATAAAGATTTGTTCTCATGTGGACAGTTCTTCTTTTCCTGTCGTATGTTTTAGTAATTTTGGTTCTGGATTTATGTTGTGTTTTTTTTTTTTTCAAAAATGCGTGGCAACTGCTGATTTTTCTAATTGTTTGTATTTTATGTTCCTAAAGTGTTCCTTTGCTTTTGTTTCTAAATTTCTTTTGGTTTTTACAATATAAATTTGACTACAGTCACAGCATTCAATTTGATATATACCAGATTTTTTGTTAGATAGAGTGGCATCTTTGATGTTTGAGCTAATTAGGTTTTTTAAGGAGTAATGGTTCACTGGAGCTAGTTGAATGTTTTGTTTTTTGAAGACTTTTTTGAATTTATCAACGGCCCATGGATGGTAAGTGAATTTTTTGAAGATCATTTTAGTTTCTGTAGCTGAGAGGGTTGTGGTTTCCTTTAGTAGTTTCTTCTTATTTGCTAAGTTCACTTTTTTGTCTACTAGTGATTTGGGAAAGTCATTTTTCTGTGCTATTTCAATATTTTTTTGTATTCTATTTTGTATTCTTGGGAACAAATCTTTATTTCAAAAAACAGGAACAAAGTATTCAATTTCGACATCCCCCAGAAAGATTTGTTCAGCAAGTTCCTCGAACCGCCACTAGAGGAGACCGATGACAAAATATTGCCAGCTACACCAATGAGAACAAGTCGATGTCCGGCTGAAGATAAAGGGAAGGCCTTTGAAACTAGTTCCGGGGAAATTTAAAAGTAAGTGTTGCTTAGTGTCATTAATCGACTCCCAATTAATTTAATTTATACAACAACACTGTTTTCAACACTTCCATGAAAGGATTTACAATTTAACGTATTCATCACCTAAATTGAGACTTTTGTCATACCATGACACTAACTTTTGTATTAAAATTGAGACAGTTACCCAACTGTCTCCACCTCTATCATTGTGGAAAAGCGAACACTGATCGAACATATGTTTATTGTGATGTAAAACAGATTAAAATCACTGTGAATGAGTTCCAAATTTTATGGTAGATGGACTGGACTGGGGTGGACTACACTAGGGAGAGGATTCGGCATGGAGATCCAACTTGGTTTGTTGTATGCACCCAGTACACCAGAGAGAAAGGATGGGGCGAGAGGAGAGGTCTCACTAGTTGAGTACTCGCAGAAGTGCACAACTCCTAGTTCTTTACCGCCGGTGGCAAGATTTTGTGGTGACAATTATTTAAAAATTTCCGCATTAATATTTTTATTTGGTGTTGTTTCTTGTCCTTTACCATAAATTCTCATTAATTTTGCGCAAATTTTAGGGAAGAATTAACGAATAATATCACGGATGAAATGAAAAGTAACAGGTAATTAGAGTAGCACAACTGTCAAAAGCCCTTTTTTCACAAAGTGAAATATATTATTTGAAATCAATAGATAGTACGCAACATGAATAAAATCAAATATCACACATCAGACATCGCCAAACTACAGCATACAACAAGTTGAGATATTTTCGGTTTTCATAGTTGTTCTTTTGTCTGTCACAACTAAGTTATATGCAGAGAGAAATCTCTCACTTGTCAGCGTTTGACATCGGCAACCAAAGACACTGAAGGGACTTTTAACAGAAATTGTGATAAGGATCAGCTTTAGTCTTCAATGTCAAGAGTACTGTTACTACATCTAATCTGTTATCGTTACCATCATGACTTTGCTATTTAACATTGTCACAAAGAAACAAATGAAAATCACAAGTAATATCACTGGTTTTAAATACATTTAGTTGTTTAAATGCTGCTATTACATGATTTCAATCACTAATACTTGATTTAGTAACTAGCCGAGAAGGTTCAAACTAATTATAGAGCTTTGATGTATGAGTCACTATGTTTACACTCAAACTTCACTTACTTGTTGAATAGTTGAAACGTTTTCAAGATCATTCGATCTCATCCTCAGCTGTTTGGTGACTAAATGAACCTTCCTCTTCTTCCACTACTACGGAGCTCCGATCACTCTGCCATCTGGTGTTAGGGGCACTAAGTTTTAATACTTCATTTAATGCCGGAATTTCAAAATTTATAACTTTACCACGGTTTTTTATGAATATTTTTTCCCAAATATCCAATTCTATGGGTGTACTTAAAGATATTAACAGTTTAATGTTGTGGCCAATGTTGTGGTTTTCTGTCCAAAAATGGTGTGAAACTGCAGATTTTTCTGGTTGTTTCAACTTAATGTTCCTCTGGTGTTCTTTTTGCCTGGTTAACAAGTTTCTCTTAGTTTTTCCTATATAGCTTTTTTCACAGGTTTCACAATTAATCTGATAAATTCCTGATTTCAAATTGTTGGGGATTGTATTTTTCAGTGGTTTATTTAGCAGGTTCCTCAGACTGAATTAGTTTTGGGGTGCTAGTTTTAAGTTTAGTATTTTGAAGATACGTTCAAATTTTCTAAAAGCGCATGGATGGTAGGTGAATTTTCTATATTGCCAATTTGTGTTTTTAAGTGGTGTGAGAGTTGTATTTTTTGATATTATCTTCAGTTTTTCTTTTCTCTTCATCATGTTCCTTATGATGGCTGGGTTGAATCCATTTAATACCGCTATGTCTTTTATGTGTTGTTGTTCTTTCAAAAATTCATCCTTACTCAGTGGGATGTTGTATAGCCGGTGAATTAGACTTCTAAAGGCAGCTAGTTGATGTGAAACTCGGTTGTATTCATGTTTCTTTATGTAATTATCTATGTGTTTGGGCTTCCTGTATATTCCAAAATCTAGACCATGACGATTTCTATTTATCTTGAGGTCCAAAAGGGGTAGGGTGTTGTCTCTCTCTACTTCCATAGTAAATTGGATGTGATTATCTTGCAGGTTTAATAATTTTAGAGAATCTTCTCTAAGTTTTTTCCGGAATGATAGCAAAAACATCATCAACATATCTATGCCAAAATTTATAAATCTGTGGGAAGGCCTTTACTATGTGTGTTTCAAAATAGCTCATGTATAGGTCTGCTAAAATAGGTGAAAGTGGTCTCCCCATAGCTAGTCCATTTGATTGTCTGTAGAATTTTTGGTTAAACATGAAGTAATTATTCCTTATGCATAAATCTGTAAGATTGATAATGTCATCTATTTCTCTGGGGTCCGTTGTAGTCTGGGTTAGCCATTTTTTGAGGAATGTAGGTATTTTTTCTACTGGAATGCTTGTAAAATGTGCCTTAACGTCAAAAGTAACTAGTATGTTATTTTCCGGGATGTTGTACTTCTGTAGGTGATTTATCAATTCTAAGGAGTATTTTATTCCCAAACTTTGAAATTTGTCATATGATTTTAATTTTCTTACTAACCACTTTGCAATGTGGTATGTAGGTGAATTGATGCCATTGATGATGGGTCTCATGCTGTTGTCTTGTTTGTGGATTTTTTGGCAGACAGTACAACCTTGGTAGTGTGGGGTTGGAAGATTTTAAGTTGTATTTTTCAGATGTACTTAATGTTTTTGTAATTGATGTAGCTTTATTAACGGAAGTGATACTTTTGGATAATGGATTTTTTGGAATTATATATTAATAATATTATATATTACTATATATTTATTATATATTATTATTTATTATATATAATTATTATATATTATTATATATTATTAATATTGATAATTATATAGCTTTTATGGTTATTACATCATCGGTTTATTTTGCCATAATGGAGTTTAATTTAGACAAAGTCATACGAAAGCAATCTTCTAGATTCTCTTCTACTGCATCTCTAACATTGGGATCCATGATGTGATCTACAAGTGCACTTACTCTGTTTCCAAAGTGACCATTCTCTAATATTTCATAATTGGCTCTCTGCAAGATTCGGTTAAAACCATATTAGCTACAGCATTTTTTTAAATTTTTTATTGAAATTCTAATATTAGATCTGTTTTCAATCTGCAAATTTCAGAAACAAATGTTGTTGTTGTTGTAACTTTACAATATTGGAGCACTTTGCAACGCAAACATGATCATTTAAAATACTTTGCGCAGGAAGTGAAAGCTTTTGTTTGAGTTAAGAAATCAACAATCACATCAAAGTAGCTGACAATGTAAACAACTAAGTTAAACCAGCTAGACCAGCGTGTCAATAGAGGCAATGAGAACACTTTTAGCTTTTAGATCTGGATGGTTTTCAATTAGGTATTCTTTGGTTCCTTTTTTTAAGTTTAGACCAAAAAGCTTAAGCACAGATTGGGGAAACACCAGCTCCCCCCACTCTCTATATTCTGAGAAAATATAGAGTGGACGGACACAGTCACCTGGCTAGGACTCAAAATGGACCAAGGGCTGACGTGGAAAGAGCACGTACACCAAATCAGAGGTAAAGTCAACGCCCAATTGGGCAGGCTCTACCCCCTGATAAGCATGAACTCTCATATAAAAATGAACTTAGGGCTCACGCTATACAAAACTCTTATAAGGCCCATATTCACATATGCAACGCCGGTCTGGGGGTATGCTGCCAAAACATATATACTAAGATTACAAAAATTTCAAAACAAAATACTACGAATGATAGCAAAAGTACCTCACACAGCACCAGCCGACCTACTACACAGCGAACTAAAAATGCACACAGTAGAAGAATTCATTAAGAAGCTAGCATATGACACATAAAAACCTTGAAATACACCACAATACTCTAATCTCACGACTCGGAAACTACACTACAGAAATAAACATACACGCGCGACCATTATCACTGATCGAAAGAAGACTCACACACGACGACGAAGACGACGTTCAGAACTTCCTGAACAACCTAATAAGGGACGACTGACACAGACAGTAAGGCTGACACCCCTACTTTCCCTTCATTAATCTTTATCTTACTGACTCTTTTCAGAACACTGCCCGCACAGAGCCCTCCAAGCCCTTGACAACAGTCAAGGCGGTCCGGGAGTCAGAGGGCCTCCCACCAGTGTCCTACAGGCGCAGAGACAGCGGGCGACTGCAGATGGAGTAGGACACGCCGACGACAACGCATGGACTAAGGAAATAACGAACGGCCACGACGGAACTGAGGACGACCGAACACACAGTTCGAATTGCATGCCACGTACAAACCATTGACAAACCCAGGAAACTGGAGCCATAAGTAGAACTAACAACCACACCAATCCCTGACTATCAGGTCACCAAGGCCTGAGCTTTATTATTACAATACACATAGGCTTACGAAGCACACATATAAAATAGATAAGCTACACGTAACACTGACCAACAGGCCTACCCGGCCTGAGCCATAGGTATATATTTAAACTAACGCATGATTAAAACTTTGTGGTGCCCAGGTTTCATGGTCACCACCAAGAAGCAACATAGACGCGCTCGCATGCATCGCATGCCAGCTTAATAGATACCACATACTAACCGGGGTGCTATGCGGGACCCGACTAAGCATGTTAATAAATGCACGCAAAATAATATAACATTCACGTTACTAACACGTGGAGGGGTTTTTTAGTTAGTATGCCTGGCCCCCTTAGGGCACAGGGATCCTCACACTGTCGGCCATCGCACGTGAGCCGTCGCCTGTTACTGGGTTTTTCCCCTACAAGGTAAAAAAAAATCGGAACACATTCTTAAGCCCTGAGGGTCAATATATTCATGTTAATGTAATGTCTGGAAGTAGCTTCCTAGTTGTTCAGTTCATTCTCAGTAGCTGAATAGGAGTTTCTGCTGTGTACGTTGTGTTATACAATAAATAACATTTCCAGTTGACATACGACAAACAGTTCGCAGTATCACGGACCAGTCGGATGCTGTGGTGTCAGTTTATTGTTACACCGCTCAGTTGTTATTTCAGTGAGCGTGATTATGTCACTGTATCCGTTTTGTTAAGTGTTAAGTTTCATCTTGCATTCGTTAAATTTGTAAACATTTTTTCATGACTTCTAGCTTCATGCTACGAAGACATGAATGTTAAATTAAAGTTATATTTATGCAATTTGTAATAAATGTAAATTTTTCTATGCAGACTAAAAATAGAAACTTTCTCATTGGCCGCTAAATATATATTACTCCCGAAAAAGGAAATACTCGCGAGAACTCGTTAAAAACAGAAACTGTTACCTCTGGTTATAGCATAGAGTAGGTAATGTTCTCTTGTTTGCAACTTCTTAGTTAGCCATAATCATGATGGCTCTTTAAATACATCGAAGGACAGTAGTTCTTAATTACGGAGCGCTACGCATATCCGCGCTTTCAGGGAGCGAACTGGACTTAGCTATTGATTAAAACACAGACTGTTGAAATTACGCAGAGAGGCGGAACAGCCCTGCTGGACATTACGGTTCCATAAATCCAAGTTTTATTAAGTGGAGATCCGGTCCGTTAAGTGTATTATACGGACAAATCCAAGGCCGCCTGCCTTTCATCATTGATTTGAGAAATCCCTTATAACTAGGTTCAGCTCAATACTAGGCGACTAGGGTCCAGCCAGAGATTTGGACGGTATTACGCAATCACTAGCTCTTAAGTATCAGCTGGCTACTTCAGGATATTATGAAAGGAGCATTATGACTACCATTACTACATCTACAGAACTTAGTGGATTGGTAAATACGAATGGAAGTTGCAGGTTCATCACTTGCTGCGCTGCTCAAACCACAACTTTGCTATCTCTTTTAAACTACTTCTTCTAAACTAGCTACAAAATAAGAATGAACATGGGTTGAGCCCATACAGTCTTGGCGTTGCCAGTTCCACGGCAAGCGGGCGACAGAGTTGGAAGATATATCTGTCTTTGTCTCAAGCTAGCAGGTATCATACAGATACTGAGATGTACAGTGATACAGATGTTGATAGAGAGGTTCACTTAATATTTCAGCATGTGTGTCAGAACATATTGTCACCCTGGCGGTAGATTCGCGAAGCCGATGAAAAATGATGGCCGATCGTTACCGGAAGTGAGAGACAGATGAGAGTAGTTGTTAGAGAAAATAAACAGTTTTGAGGTTCTACCAATTTTGTAATGTTGAACAGTGTACTTCGAGGAGAATAAAGTGTAGTTTTTGTGTTTCGTAATCTCGTTTTATTATTTCACGAACCCACAAAGTCACAACTGGTTTCAGGAAGCGGGATAACTACATCACCGAACATTATGGCCATGGAATTGGCATTGGAAATGCTTTTGCAGAAGATGAACGAATTAACAGCTAAGTCGGAAGCGGCAAATAACAACCTGGCCGCAGAGTTGAAAGAAATAAAGACCGAATTGACCACAGAAATGAAGGCAGCGAACGACAGTCTGGCCACGGAAATGAAGGAGGCGAACGAGGTCCTCGCCGCCAAATGACACTAAGGAACACGTTTTTTGTACCCGAAACAAAATAGACTAATTCTTATGCAAAATGTCCCGCTGATTCCAAAAATGCCTCTGAAAATGCTGTATCACGTAACGTTTTTGAGATATTCTTATTCTTTTATGTAAAATTACAGAAATGAGGTATGATACCAACTCATATTGACTTAATTTAAAATAATAGCCATTGACTCTTCTAAATACAGCTTAAAGGCAGTGTTGCTTCATAATGGCAGTTTACTACCTTCAGTAACTTTATTTCATGGCATAGGAATGAAGGAGACATACCACTCCATGTCCATCATTTTAGATGCTATTAGTTATCAAAACCATGGCTGGGAAATTTGTAGTGACCTCAAGGTAGTTGCCTTGCTAACGGGACTGCAGGGAAGTTTCACAAAATATTGCTGTTTTTTATGCTTATGGGACAAGCATTTTATAGTGAAAGAATGGGGGAAAGGGGAAGCCTATACCCCTGGAGCAAGCAGTGTTAAGTATGTGCCTCCAGTAGACCCAAACAAAGTTCTTCTCCCCCTTCACATAAATCTCGGATTAATGAGGAATTTTGTTAAAGGTTTGGACAAAAGTGGAAGTGCATTTGAGTATTTAAGAAGTATCTTTCCCAAAATAAGTGAATCTAAATTGAAGGAAGTTATATTTGTCGGTCCTCAAATAAAACTACTTCTTAAAGACAGGCTTTTTTAATCAAAGCTTAAACGTGTTGAACTGGCAGCATGGAAATCATTTAAATCAGTGGTGGAAGGCTTCCTGGGCAATAACAAAGAAGAAAATTATGAAACTTTAGTCTCAGAACTATTAAGGAGCTACAAAGAAATGGGTTGCCGTATGTCACTTAAAATCCACTTTTTGCACTCTCACCTTGATAGCTTCCCTACAAACCTAGGAGCTGTAAGTGATGAGCAAGTTGAGCGTTATCACCAGGACATTTCTGAGATGGAAAGACGTTACCAGAGTCGCTGGGATTTAGCCATGTTCGAAGACTATTGTTGGTTCTTCAAACGGAAGAGCGCATGTCAATACAAAAAAAAAAAAAAAATCAGCAGTGAAACACTTCTGAGATGATTCAGGCATTGGTTTTCACTATTATTTGTGTTTATTTATTTTAATAATAATTAATAATAATTATTATTTTCAATGTTATTTTGCAATAAAATACCTATGACTTTCAATTAATCAAATATGAGTTATCACATCACATTTCTGTAAGTTTTCAGAAAAAATTATGAATACCTAAAACACGTTAGGTGATACAGCATTTTGAGGGGCATTTTTGGAATCAGCAGATCAGTTTACATAAGAATTTGCCAATTTTGTTTCGGGTATATAAAAAGAATTATTTTTTGTTCCCCAGTGTGATTACACATAATCTCAACCTTAAAACCTTGAACTGAAGAAGAGTTCGCTTACGTAGCTAACGTTCATATGTACACAAAACAAAATGAAATAATGTGTTTGCTACAGTGAAACAAAATAGTGACATTTCAGCGATTTGTGAATATAGTTTCTATTTTAATGATGCCATATTTGCATAATGTCTGTAATGGACTTTAAACCATTTTTGTTTCATCTTCTTTCAAGAAGAAATTTTCGACCATCATTGATTCTCCTATATTTGAACGCAAAATATTTCACAATATTATGCAAAGAAGATACAGAATCCGTAAATTTTATTTTCCCCCTCATTAAATTGGTCAACATTTGGGCAGTTGCATATTCCCCCTTCTCATATAAATCATGAACTGTTATATGTGACTCACACTTCTGAAAGTTCTCTAAGTTGGTAGCACGTTTTTAGCTGCCCAATGTTTCCCTGGAGATATAAATATGGAATCTTCTCTTAATTTGGTGAACTGTTTGCCTTCTTTAACAATGTTTGTCAAAGAATGAGCACTCACGTGACAAGATTGTAACATTAATTCTCGACTAGCAGCGAAATTTATACTTTCGAAAATGTCTTTAATTATTTATTTATTATCCAATTTTTTATTCCTATTTTACCCAAAGGTATATTAGAAATATAGTCTTACAAATTTATGAATGTAATACAATTTACAAAAACATAACAAATTTGATATCAAGCTGACAAACAGTAAACAACAAGATGAATCATTTAGCTTAAGAAATACTTTGTTTAAGAAAGTCATGAAATATTGATAAGTTTTGTAATTCATCAGAATATATGTAAGTGGTTTTGAGAAAGTGTAACCTAAGGATTGAAGCAATAATTCAAGTTCGTATCTTTCAAAACAGAAAAACGGGCAATCAAATAAAATGTGAGGGACATCTGGAAAAAGATTTCCACATGTAGATTTGATTTAGAATCGAAATAAGTAAGCTGAAAATTTGCCATGTCCAGTTAAGAATCGAGTGAGGACATAGTTAAGATTAAGGAATTTACATTTATGCCTGTCAGAAGCTGTTGGGAAATATAAAACCTTAGTCAAAGCATCACAATCACTTTTAACCAGTATTCATTCCAGTCGTTGATGATAATCTCCTTTAATGTTTGCCTCACATAAGAAATGGGGCATAGAGTGTGTGTCTGGAGAATCTGAAGTCGCAGCTCTTTTTGCTAGCTCATCTGCACGTTCACTTCCGGCAATCCCTACGTGTCCTCTGACCCATTTAATACACAGATGAGAACTACATAATAATTGATTCCTTATATATAGTAATTTAAGTTCTCCAACGTTAAGTCATGTTGGACGATGCATGGAATGGCTGAATTGATGCTCAAATGAGTCCAGGATCCATAGAGCTTAGAGTTACACGACATTCGTCTTTCAGCATAAGAGAAAAAGCTGGAACAAACCTTATCCATGTAACTCACCCTGACCGAGATTCGAACTCGGGACCTCTTGAACGTGAGGCAGGCACCACGCTACCACCACGCTACCGAGGCGGGCAATTACATATGTGGTCAGCTTATCGGTAATCTCATGGACGATAGATTTCTAAGAAGACTTGTCACTTGTGATGATAAATGGGTATATTAGCGAAATCCTGGTGCCTCGGAACAATGGTTTAAACCCTACCACCCTGCCAACTAGAGACCGTTTCAGTTCCAAAGTAATGTTGTGTGTCTTTTGCAATTTTGAATGTATGATTCACTGGGAGTTATTCGAAACGGGCGAGCTATCGATGCAAATCATTATTCTCAAAAAGCGAAACGAGTTTATGAAACTTTGAGATCGAGATACCAAACATTAGTTAACCAAACTAGAGATCTACTGCAAAAGGGCAATGTAACACCCCATAGTGCAAACAACCAAGGAAATAATTAAGGAATTGGAAGAAATTGAACTACTACCACATCCAGCATACAGCCTTGATCACTCACCATCAGATTATAATCCTTTTTCGATACCTGGATCACTTTGTACGTGGAAGAAACTTTGGCAAATGCCTGTCACCGTATTCTTGGTATCAAAAACCAGAGGCTGGCAACATCGTGGGTTAATACATCTCGGTGAACGGCAGCCCAAAGCCCATAATATAATCTAATGGTGTGTAACTTGAACATTACATATTTCAAATAATCCTTTTTCTTTAAAAACGTAATTTAATATGAGACAGTTATCTATATTCCCTTGATCTTCTTGAACATATTTGTGTCGCTATTTTGGAAGATTCTAAACTGAAATACCACGTTTGGTATATAACCGACGTTTTTTCTTCATTGACTGACACTCACACAGAGACCTGCGTCTAGAATGTCTTTCAGGGGTTCCCAAATCAGTAATTTCCGTTTAAATATCGTAACGTAGCATTTCTGCAATATAGTACTTCGCCTAATTAGCATAAGCAGTAGAGAAATTAGTATGAATTTGTATGTATAAGAATGCGTAGTGAAGGTTAACTGCATTGGAACGTCATACATTATATAGTATATACAGTAAATTCGAAGCGCCTATCCGGAACTTCAGTATTTTCCATTCATATGCTGCTTTACTGGTTGTATCGGTTATGCCTTGGAAACAATTGCTCTTCTGCAAACGAAGCTCCGGAACATATGATTTGGACAGTTATTAATATCGTTTTAATCGCTTTTAATCTCTCTGTATACCTTTCACACACATTCGTAAGTCCTTTTATAGTTGTATGCCCTAGAGATGATGGTATATCCATCCAAAACAACGAAACATACGAACCTCTCCAGCCGGGGATTGAGCTTCAGACCGTTTTATATACAGGATGTTTAACCATTTCTTTCATTATCTTTTGGACGTTTAAGGGGGTTGTAGATAGGAGCTGAAGTTCGGAAAATGATATACATATGGCATACTGACGGTATGTTTTTCATTTAGTTGTCCTCAATTCATTTGTATGAGGTACGTTGAAGTTATAAAACCTCCTATTTTTTCACGATTGGAACCAGAAGGGATGTCCTAGCCTTCTCAAAATACACGTTAACTCAATGTGAATACGTGATAGAGATGGCACTACTGTACAATGTATAGAACTCTAGCGGCAGCGAGAAGAGTTAGGGCTGTTCTTGATACTTAACATGACGACATTTTCATTACAAAAACAGCGTGTAGTCATTCGTTTTCTCCATTTTTGTGGTGTGACACTTATTGAAATTCATCGCCATTTGAGGGATGGGACCATGGATGTATCGCCATGTATCCCTGTCCAACTCGACATTTTAATGAGATTCTCACATCTTCTACTCTATACTTCGAACACACTGTATATAATAAGATATCCCTGAATCAAGCGTAGCCTTAGACAGAGAGGATTGCAATGAAATGGTAATATATTTATCCTGAGGTATAAAAACAAGTAGTCGCTACGTCATAAAATCGACAAAGCAGTAAAACACTAACCCTTAGGGAACAATACTACTTTTATTTGCCGTGCTCAGGTGCGTTTTCTAGAATCCCCTACTCTAGTTATAGAAGGGATGACAATAAAAGCAAATCCCAAATAATCCCAAAAGTTTTTACGAAATGTGCCTGTTGATCATCAAGTAAAGGTTTAAAGACAAAGACAAAAATTAAAGTCAAGACAAAAAATATAATCTGTAAATAAAGAGCAATACGTATATGAGAAACATATTGATTGTTTCTTAAAACTCTTTATGTATTTATTTAATTTTGCATATGCCGGTGGACATTCCAACTCACTGAATATTTATAACTCAAGTTATGAAGCAATATAGGTCTTGATTATATCCAGCGCTGTTCATCGATTTCGCTTGACATTTCATTGCCGACACCGGTGTCTCCACCCAGGAGTAAGTACCGGCAACCAAATAAATGCAAGTTTTGCACAGAACTACAGGTATCCGGCAAAGAACTAGTAATAAGAATCATTCAACAAACGCCTTCATGAGGCACATAATTAGTTCAACAGTGTGAATTACATACAGAAAACACTGCAAGAGGGAGCAGGATTCAACCTCGAGGTTAGGGATCCTTCGCCATAAGGACTAGCAAACAAACAAAGCTACGGACATACAGTATAAAGGGAATATTTACCAGGGCGGTTCAATAAGGATGATTATAATTTTTACGGTTATAATTTTTCGCACTAAAATTCAATCTTATTATGTTCTGTCAGCTTAATGTGAAACAAACACACCGTAGTAGTTTCATTGTTGGTACTCCTGGTTACTGCCTGTGAGGAACAGGCAAGTTCGGACATGTGCAGTATGGCCTATCGCTGCAATAGAGGTAACACGCGAGGAACTATATGTTGCTTTGAAATTCTGTTTTCGTCTCAACAGATCTTCAGTTGAGGCCTATACAATGTTACAGACGTATGGAGAGTCTGTTCTTCCCTACAGCACAGCTCGAAGGTGGTTTAAAATGTTTAAAGATGGGAGACCATCAATTTCAAAGGAAGGTGAACCGGTGCTCCAGTTACTGCTCTTACGGAAGAAACCATCAAATCTGTTGCTGCCATTGCGAGAGAGGATCGACGAATTACCTTATTATCACTTTCAGAAATACTGAACATTACATTGGGTGCCACCCACACTTTGGTGACAGAAACATTACACATGAGACATGTTTGTGTGGGATAGGTTCCAAGACTGTTGATTCCCGAACAAAAGAACATCTGCTTGCAGTAAAAGTTAATGTTAGACGAATATACGGAGTTACTATCTAACGTAATCACTGCTGATGAAACGGGGTACATCATTTTGATCCTGAGAGCAAATAGCAAAGCTCATTGTGGAAATCTCCTTCATCACTGTTTGCGCCATTATCGTCATTTGTTCCGGCGGGTGCATGAATATTTCACTTGGCGCCGGTTATGCGGCCAGCTGATCATGTGACCCGCCAGCGCGCAAGAAAAGAGGCTTCTTCCTTTATAGTTACAGACATGTTGAGACATGTGATGTGCTTCGTTGTGTGGCTGAGTGCAGCTGTTGTTGCAATGAAAGAACCGTTTTAGTTTATCTCAAATATTAAATGTATTGTTGTCTTCTTCATGATTATTCACATAAGAAATGTAGCGGGTGCAATAAATTTATCTAGTGATATGAACACATCTCTATCGAGTACAGTCCACAAAATCAGTTTCCTTGGTTACAGCTAAAATCAAGGTGGTCCTGCGCATTAAATTAAGCACGACACGAACAATTACCAACCCCAAAAAATCAAAAGTGTTTGCTTCTGCTGGGGAAGTTATGGTCATCTCATTCTTTGATATTCATGGAATGGTTTATCAGCATTTTGTACCTGCACACACATCAGTAACTGTACAATACTACAGGAATATCCTAAAAATATTGCAATTCCATATCAGGCGCAAAAGAGCACATTTCTGTGAACCAGGCTGGATGCTGCACCATGATAATGCGGGGCCTCATATTGCCAATATTGGTGTTGAATATCCTGCAAAAATCAACGTGAAGTGCGTCCCTCACCCTCCCTATAGTTCGGATTTAGCCCCATGTGACTTTTTTCTATTCCCTAACTTGAAGAAACGCCTTCGTGGGAGGCATTATCTATCATGACAAGCAGTGTTGAAGGCTGCGGAGGCGATTTTGAAGGATATTTTAAAAATGATTTCCAAAATGCCTTTGAATACCGGCAGAAACGCTGGGACAAGTGCATCGCATTGAGGGAAGGCTATTTTGAGAAGGACCATTAAAATTGTGAGGATGAGTGAAGGTACTTTGTCGAAATAATTGTGACCATTTTTATTGAACAGCCTTTGAATAATCTTTAATTTTCTAATACACAAAGAA
Source organism: Mantis religiosa (assembly GCA_030765055.1). NCBI lineage: Eukaryota > Metazoa > Arthropoda > Insecta > Mantodea > Mantidae > Mantis > Mantis religiosa. The sequence continues at coordinate 9,739,705 of CM060951.1, forward strand.
CATAGTATTATTATAACGATGATGATCAGGATCAGGACGACCATTGTTATCATCATCATCAGCATCATTAAAAGAGGCCGCGCCGTGGCTCAGTGGTTAGACCGCTCTGCTCTCACCAAGGCGGCCCGGGTTCGATCCCAGGTGACCACAAAGTGAGATTTGTGGTGAGCAACACGGCGCTGGGGCGGGTTTTCTCCGGAATCTCCAGTGTTCCCCGTCATCTCATTCCACCGGTACTCCATCTTCATTTCGTGTATCATCAGTGTCATCGCCTGCGGTGCCGTATGTAGTAAAAGCAGGCGTTAAACACTACACATTCCACATCATTAAAAGGAGCAACACAACGCATTTTCGCCCGCCTCGGTATCGTGTTATCGAATCTCGACCAGGGTGAGTTTCCTGGCTAAGGTTTCCACCGGGTTTTCCCTTATCCTGAAAGACGAATGTCGGGTAACTCTAAGTTCTATGGAGCCTGGGCTCATTTAAGCATTATTTGACCCATTCCATCCACCGTCCGATATGACCTAACGTTGGAGGCGTAAATTACTAAAAAAAACACATTTTCTATATGGGTTTTTACAGCTGGTGTTTAAAAGCTCAATAAGACATACTTTACGACATTACGAAATGCACCGAAGGGAATGACACAGGCGATTTCGCCTGTGGCCAGCTTTCGGGAGGCCCGGATTCAATTAACGTGGCAGACCTACCTTACTCATAGGTTTTTTGGGGTTTTCCCGGGTCGCTAGGCAAGTGCTGGGTAGGTTACTTACATCCCCCGAACTTCTTGTCCCTCCATTTCATCCCCAGTATCAGTTCATATCATCTGTCATCTGGTGGTACCTTTCAGGATAGAAGTGTCCGCGGGAGTCTCGGTGGTGCATGACAGGATGATATGCTATGAGAAAACCACTTCCTGCTTTGGTATGTCGGTTTCCGGTCTCCGCTCACCTACTGAGACCATTTCGGCACTGCCAGTCAGGGACCTTTGGGGACCTTTAACGTCATACTGGCATGTTAGCCATGACAGCTCAATGGTTAAGAGCAGCCGGACAGAAAACTGAAGACTTGTGGTCCAAATCCCAGCCATGACATTAAATTTTCAGCCTAACTCTACTGTTTGCCTACGACAAGAAGGCTAGAGGGGTATGAAGGGTAGAGCTGCTTCAACTGTTTATCTGCTCTGCTAGTGGATCTGTTTACTACTCAACTCAACTTAAGGCTGGCGGGCTGTTTTGAACAGCCCGAAGGGTGGTCAAATCGTGTACCTGCTCTGGGAAGAGCTTAACCACGTAGTGGCGGAATGTGGATGTTGCAGAATGACGGGTTTAGATTAAGTGGGGGTAGTGTAGGGAGGTAGGTTATTGCTCCTCAGGGAGTGATGATCCGGGTGCTACGGACAGCGTGCACCGCTGGTGGATTAGTTAATAAACAAGGAAGAAGATAAGTATAATTTTGAGTTTTCCAGAATAAATTTTGGATAGCTGTAATTTAGTTTAGGCTGGAATGGAGATCATGTAGTTACCGGTAATGACCGCAAGACATGCGGGGTAACCGGTATCGCTTTAGGCGACGCTCACGAGGTATAGTCCCCAAGGGATCTGACTAGGGCGCTCTGATGTTGAGGCAAACTATCGAAGAATTTTGTCGCCCGGCGCCTAATTTCATCCTCCACGTATCGGAGGGATGAAGCCTCGTGAAGTAGTCTCACGGGGAACCTTGTGCAAACGGAATAAATAATCCGAAGACATTTATTCTGTGCACGTTGGAGCAGAACTAGGTGTGAGCCTGCGGCCATACCCCAGACTTCGCACGCATAGAGCATGGCAGGGAGGACTAGAGCCATAAAGAGGCGCAACTTGAGGGAAACAGACATCGCAGACCTAAGCACAGGGTATAGTGATGCCACGGCACCACACGACCGATGAGCTTGCTCCTGGATGTGTTCCCGAAAAGTTAGGCCCTTGTCCAGCTTGACTCCCAAGTATTTGATTGAATTCTCCCACCTGATCCCTTGCCAAAAGTAGGTAAATGTGGGGAAATTGGTGGGAAAGTGGCTCTTGGTGAACAGTATCGCTTGGCTTTTCTCCGTGTTAATGGACAATCGCCAAAGCGTGCACCAATTCTGGAGTAGGATTAGATAACTTTGGATGGGGTTGAAGGTTCTGCGTGTGTGTCTGTTTGTTGAAAATAGCAGCACGTCGTCAGCATATTGTGCTATGTTGACGTGCTGTTCAGCTGCCGGATCTAATGATTGTTGCACTAAATGCAGCGATAGGTATTGTGTGTAGGTGAGTTCTGACAGCACTTGCATATTTTAAACGAGTCTTCCATCATTGTCATACTCGGGAGGGGAGCATAGATACCGTGCGGTCAGCAAAAGTTATTACTTTACAAATTTCTCTAACTTGCCTTCTTATCCTGAGCAATGAGTATCATTCCAATTACTATTTTGTCTATTATCGATGCTGTCACCTACCAGGATTATAACAGCATCACCGGTGTACTTCAATTTTCTCACACATAAATTCTTTCACTCGCCAACACGATGATATGCTCTCCATTTTAAGTAATACTTCAGGCGCATTCGTATTCCTTATACTTCAAATCATTTATTTTTATACAGTGTTGCATTTTTTGAGAGAACGTGCTCACTACACTGTCTGCGGATATAAATACCAGAATCTTGAACCCCTCCATGGGTGAGTGAATTGCCCACACGTGATTTCTGCTTGGTTTAGGAGATTTGTAGAGAGAAAAGGTCGAAACGTTAAGAGATATACCTATAATGAAAAGATCAAAGGTTGCCTCTGGCTATCGGTTCTTTTCAAGAAATCTAGACTTCCACTGACTGCCTCCCACAGATGTTGATGAAAGAAACTAGAAAAAAATCACGTTCTTTCAGCGAACAACTCCTGCAGTGCAAATGAAACGATAAACACCCGGAAACACGAATACTACATAACGTAGACTTATCTGCAAGGTTTCCATCTGGTGCAGTTTTAGTTTCTCTAGCGTTGAAAATTTAAATAAAATAAAAAGTTGGTAAATGTACCTCTTGTGAGTTGGATTATACCTGATATCTGACAGTGTTTCCTTTGCTAGGCGAGGACACATATATTTGTATTTGAAAATGCAAACTAATTAGAAATTATGACACGTAAATGTACACCAAACCTATATAAACTACCTACTATAAATGTGATAGAAGAAAAATGAATTGAATGAAGCTAGGATATGATATTTCTAGAAGCTACATGGCACACTCCAAAGACTTATGCAAAAAAGTACGTATGTAAGAACTTCAAAATCAAGAACACTTATTCTGGATGTTCATGGTGCGATATCTAAATGTATGTTTGATGATATGAAATTTAATAGTAGCTCTTTGAAATTAAGATCTATTCTGTAGTTTTAGCCATGGAATATAAACGGAAATTAATTGTTTTTTCACACTAGCCATGTGTAGGACGCACTATGAAAGGGTAGAGCCAGACTGAAAAATTCAATGTCATAGCCCGGATTTGAACCACGAATCTTCTGGCCTCCATCTAGCCGCTCTAAACCATTGAGCTGCCATGGCCAACGTGCCGATATGACATTAACTTCTACATTCTCCATTTTATGAGAACTCCTAAGTGGTTTACCGGGAAACACACGAGTCAGTTGGAGATTTTAATGTCATATCCGGATCTTAAAGTAGTTACAGCATAGTAAGTCGTCATTATGGTAGTTGTCTCATGTGTTAATGAGAACTCCTAGTGATTTACCGGGAAAAACACGAGTCAGTTGGAGAATTTAATGTCATACCCGGATCTTAAAGTACTTACAGCATAGTAAGTCGCCATTAAGGTAGCTGTCTCATGTGTTAATGAGAACTCCTAGTGGTTTACCGGGAAAAACACGAGTCAGTTGGAGAATTTAATGTCATACCCGGGTCTTAAAGTACTTACAGCATACTAAGTCATCATTAAGGTAGTTGTCTCATGTGTTTATGACAGCTCCTAGTGGTTTACTGCAAAAACACGAGTCAGTTGGAGAATTTAATGCCATGTCGGCACGTTGGCCATAGTAGCTCAATGGTTAGAGCGGCTGGACGGCAACCAGAAGATCCGTGGTTCAAATTCCGGCTATGGCATTGAATTTTTCAGTCTGGCTCTACCCTTTCATAGTGCGTCCTACACACGCCCAATGTGAAAGAACAATTAATTTCCATTAATTGACCTAAGAGTGGTCCAAACTATAAATCTCAGGCCTTAAAGTACTTAAAGCATAGTAAGTCGTCATTAAGGTAGTTGTCTCATGTGTTTATGAGAACTCCTAAGTGGTTTACCGGGAGAAACGCCAGTCATTTGGAGAATTTAATGTCATATCGGCACGTTGGCTATAGTAGCACAATGATTAGAGCGGCCGGACGGAGACCAGAAGAACCGTGGTTCAAATCCAGGCTGCGACATTGCATTTTTCAGTCTGACTCTAACGTTTTCACACTTTAGCCTCCACACAACTAGTGTGAAAGAGCAATTAATTTCCATTAATTGACCTAATAGTGGTTAACTGCCCTAAAGTACTTAAATGTTGTAAGTCACCTTTAAGGTAGTTGTCTCATGTGTTTATGAGAACTCCTAGTGGTTTATGGGGAAAAACACAAGTCATTTGGAGAATTTAATGTCATACCCGGGACTTAAAGTACTTACAGCATAGTAAGTCGTTATTAAGGTAGTTGTCTCATGCTTTTATGAGAACTCCTAGTGGTTTACCGGGAAAAACACGAGTCAGTTGGAGAATCTAATGTTATACCCGGGTCTTAAAGTACTTACAGCATAGTAAGTCGTCATTAAGGTAGTTGTCTCATGTGTTTATAAGAAGTCCTAGTGGTTTATGGGGAAAAACACAAGTCATTTGGAGAATTTAATGCCATACCCGGGTCTTAAAGTACTTACAGCATAGTAAGTCGTCATTAAGGTAGTTGTCTCATGTGTTTATGAGAACTCCTAGTGGTTTATGGGAAAAAACACGAGTCAGTTGGAGAATTTAATGCTATACGCGAGTCTTAAAGTACTTACAGCATAGTAAGTCGTCATTAAGGTAGTTGTCTCATGTGTTTATGAGAATTCCTAGTGGTTTATGGGGAAAAACACAAGTCATTTGGAGAATTTAATGTCATACCCGGGTCTTAAAGTACTTATAGCATAGTTAGTCGTCATTAAGATAGTTCTCTCATGTGTTTATAACAACTCCTAATGGTTTATGGGGAAAAACACGAGTCCGTTGGGGAATTTAATGTCATGTCGGCACGTTGGCCATAGTAGCTCAATGTTTTAGAGTGACTGCACGGAGACCTGAGAATCCGTGGTTCAGGTCCTGGCTATGACATTGTATTTTTCAGTCTGACTCTACGTTTTCACATGGATTATAAATATCTATTTTTGTGAAACCTTATCTGAATTGCAGTTAACTTTCTTTCGTGTAGCAAACAATTCCTCTTTTCTTTGCGAACACATAGCAGCAGTTTATTTTAGATGCTTGGTAAATATAACAAGGAATTCATACGAGAAGTCAACTTAGAAACTCACATAGCATCTGCGGATTTCGAAAAGGCATTTGATTCTATAAGTATAAATAGACTGTGGAACATAATGGACAAATGGGAATATCCACTTATAGAGTAGAAACAATTAAAAACTTATATAGAGACATAAAATAAATACAGACACGATAAAAACAGAAGGAATAAAAGTAAATCAATGAGTACGAGAGGGATGTAGCCTCTCTCCCACACTATTTAATGTTTTTATGAAAGTCAGCAGCATGAAATCTATCCTCATAAATGGTCTTTTGAGGGGGAGATTATGTTGAAATTATTGGTGTTACATTATTGGAAGGTCTTGCACTCAAATATCAAGTTATTTAATCGACTCTTGGTTTAGGAGATCTCTATATTGTTCATAAGTAGATCAGAGGAGGGTATTGGGCAATGCCAGTTGTATTTATAGAAATAACGTAAATGGTTTTTAAATAAAAATCGCCTTATCATAATGGATATACACTATAGCTAATTGTAAAAAGAATTGCTATTCATTTTGTTACAAACACAATGTATATGGGAAAATTTTACAAACGGGGATTAATATGAAATCGTCGGGTATTATGGAATAGGTGCTTTAATGCATTGGAAAACAAATTTGATTTAAAAAAGCATAAAATATGATCGGTTTAAGATGGACAAAGCATCCACAAGCACATGTTTAGTTGTATACACTGTATTACTATGGTGATCCTTGTTGAGTTCAACGGAAAAATAGGAATAGGGACCGGAATAGGAATAGTAGCTCTTAGTTACCGTAGTTTCTATTTGAGAGAGACATTAATATTGGGAAATGCAAACAAATGTTTCAGAATTGTGGACATTATATACTTACACGTTGTTGTATCAGGAATGTGATATCTTTCACGCTTTGAAAGACATTCAAAAGTCATGTGTAAGTCAGATTTTCAAGAGCTATTTCCAGATAATTCCATGATATGCATTTAAATTTGACTATTAAATGAATCATATACTTATGGTCGTTTATTCGAAATACAACATCCGATTTAGAGGAAATCAAAGTTTTCAAAAGTTGTCCGTACTTTGGTTATGGTTGACTTTGTTGAAAACATTACTGTGTCATGTTTGCGGAATAGTGAATTTAAATAGTACGCTAATACGAGGGTGGTATGAAAAGTCTCCGACCTCAACATGAAGACGGAAGCATTCCTAAATAAAAGCTGGTGAAGTTCGCTGTTCATCTGTTGACAGCTACTCACCAAAGTTTCAGCCATTTTGGACTCTGAATTGTTATGTAATTGTCGTTTCAGTGAGTTGATGTGAGTGTTTTTATGAAGATGAAAAAATAGAGTAACGAGCTGTCATTAAATATTCGTTTTAAAGGTAATACGACTACGCAAATCAAAGTGGAGTTGGATTCTGTGTATGTGGATTCTGGGCAATCACCAAAGTGAAATTTTGAGCAGATGAATTTTAGCGTGGCCGTAAGAGCTTGGGAGACGATGTTACCGACGAAAAGATCGTCAAAGTTCAACAAATGGTGCTAGACGATCGCCGAATTAAAGTGAGAGACACAGCAGAGACTATGAACATGTCAAAAGAACGTGTTTGTTACATATTAAATCAACATTTAGACGTAAGAAAGCTATCCGCGCGTTGTGTGTTGCGTTTCCTCACGTTAGACCAAAAACGTGTTCGAATGAATATTTCCAATGCTCTGTTGGCACAACTTAGGCGATATAAGTCCGAGTTTTGGATACATTATACACCCGAAACAAAAATATAGTCCAAACAGTGGACAACAAACGGGGAAACGGCTCCAAAAGGTGATTGCGACTGTTTTTTGGAATTTTCATGAAGTTATTTTAATCGATTATCTTCAAAAAGCAAAAACCATTACAAGAGCATACTACTGATCATTACTTGATAAGCTAACGGGAGAACTTGCGGGAAAAGGGCCACATTTGCGGAAAAGGTAAATCCTGATTCACCAAGACAATGCAACATCTCACACCTCAGCGGTTGTAATGGCGAAAATCCACGAATTACGGTTTGAATTGCTTGACTAACCAGTTCTAGCTCCAAGCGACTACTTTTTGTTTCCTCATCTTAAAATTGGGCCCGGGGGACTGAGATGTTCGTCAAATAAAGATGAAATAACCTTCGTGAACAATTATTTTGCAGATAAAAACGTCGAATACATTTTGGATGGCTTACAGGGATGGGAGCATCGGTGGGAGAAGTGTGTAGAGTTACAAGGAGACTATGTTGAAAAACGTCGAGTACTATTTGGACGGGTTACAGAGATGGGAGCATCGGTGGGAGAAGTGTGTAGAGTTACAAGGAGACTATGTTGAAAAACGTCGAGTACTATTTGGACGGGTTACAAAGATGGGAGCATCGCTGGGAGAAGTGTGTAGAGTTACAAGGAGACTATGTTGAAAAACACCGAGTACTATATGGACGGGTTACAGAGTTGGGAGCATCGCTGGGAAAAGTGTGTAGAGTTACAAGGAGACTATGTTGAAAAACGCCGAGTACTATTTGGACGTGTTACAGGAATGGGAGCATCGGTGGGAGAAGTGTGTAGAGTTACAAGGAGGTTATGTTGAAAAACGCCGAGTACTATTTGGTCGGATTACAGAGATGAGACCATCGCTGGGAGAAGTGTGTAGAGTTACAAGGAGACTATGTTGAAAAACACCGAGTACTATTTGGACGTGTTTCAGAGATGGCAGCATCGCTGGGAGAAGTGTGTAGAGTTACAAGGAGACTATATTGAAAAACGCCGAGTACTATTTGGACGTGTTACAGAGACGGGAACATCGCTGGGAGAAGTGTGTAGAGTTACAAGGAGACTATGTTGAAAAACGGCGAGTACTATATGGACGTGTTACAGAGATGGAAGCATCGCTGGGAGAAGTGTGTAGAGTTACAGGGAGACTATGTTGAAGAAAAAAAAAGATTGTGAAAAAAATGTATCTTTATCAGGTCTTTAACCTTTCAGACCAGCTATGTATATACCTATGCACAAGAACATTCTCTACATTTTAAAGTCAAATGTGTATCCTATGTTCCCTGTAGATACCCAGAAATTAATAAAAACATTGTCAGAACCAAAACCAATGGACGTAATTATTTTTGAAAGTTCAGAGGGATGAATTAATTTTAATTAAAAAGAAAAAGAAGGTGCTACGGCTGCCAGTGATTTAAATAAAGCCAAGTAAAGTGTCACTGTTGGAGGTCTGTGGTCACCTGGGAAATGCGATAACAGTTGAACACTGACCTTTGTTTTCATGCACGACATCTCCAAAGCCACCTGCTGTTTCCTTGTGTGACACGCGACAGACTGTTTCCTTGTCTCGTATCAGGGAATCCTTCACTGCCTAATCCTGAAAGATTTGAGGCTTTCTCTTTGTTAAGTAATTATATCAACGTGCTTAAGTAAATATGTAAAGGAGACAACAGACAATATATTTCAGTTTTGTTACAGAAACAGTTATCATTATCATAAAGACATTGATACAACAAAAGTTAGCAGATAAAACAAAGTTCAATTCTGGCACCTTAAACAGTCGGCAAATAGTTAATTTGGAAATTAATTGTTCTCAGAGTGTCTTGCCATACTTTAGCCTACACACGGCTAGTGTGAGAAAACAGTTAATATCCAGTAATTAATCTAATGGTGGTTAACTATAAAGCCCGGGTCTTAAAGTTCTTACAACATAGTAAGTCGTCATTAAGGTAGTTGTCTCATGTGTTTATGAGAACTCCTAGTGGTTTACCGGGAAAAACACGAGTCAGTTGGAGAATTTAATGTCATACCTGGGTCTTAAAGTACTTACAGCATAGTAAGTCGTCATTAAGGTAGTTGTCTCGTGTGTTTATGAGAACTCCTAGTGATTTACCGACAAAACACGAGTCAGTTGGAGAATTTAATGTCATACCCGGGTCTTAAAGTACTTACAGCATAGTAAGTCGTCATTAAGGTAGTTGTCTCATGTGTTTATGAGAACTCCTAGTGGTTTACCGGGAAAAAGCGAGTCAGTTGGAGAATTTAATGTCATACCCGGGTCTTAAAGTACTTACAGCATAGTAAGTCGTCATTAAGGTAGTTGTCTCATGTGTTTATGAGAACTCCTAGTGATTTACCGACAAAACACGAGTCAGTTGGAGAATTTAATGTCATACCCGGGTCTTAAAGTACTTACAGCATAGTAAGTCGTCATTAAGGTAGTTCTCTCGTGTGTTTATGAGAACTCCTAGTGGTTTACCGAGAAAAACACGAGTCAGTTGGAGAATTTAATGTCACACCCGGGTCTTAAAGTACTTACAGCATAGTAAGTCGTCATTAAGGTAGTTGTCTTATGTGTTTATGAGAACTCCTGGTGGTTTACCGGGAAAAACACGAGTCAGTTGGAGAATTTAATGTCATACCCGGGTCTTAAGGTACTTACAGCATAGTAAGTCGTCATTAAGGTAGTTGTCTCATGTATTTATGAGAACTCCTAACGGCTTACCGGAAAAAAAACACGAGTCAGTTGTAGAATTTAATGTCATACCCGCGTCTTAAAGTACTTACAGCATAGTAAGTCGTCATTAAGGTAGTTGTCTAATGTGTTTATGAGAACTCCTACTGGTTTACCGGGAAAAACACGAGTCAGTTGGAGAATTTAATGTCATACCTGGGTCTTAAAGTACTTACAACATAGTAAGTCGTCATTAAGGTACTTGTCTCATGTGTTTATGAGAACTCCTGGTGGTTTACCGGAAAAACACGAGTCAGTTGGAGAATTTAATGTTGTACCCGGGTCTTAAATACTTACAGCATAGTAAGTCGTCATTAAGGTAGTTGTCTCATGTGTTTATGAGAACTCCTGGTAGTTTACCGGAAAAACACGAGTCATTTGGAGAATTTAATGTTGTACCCGGGTCTTAAAGTACTTACAGCATAGTAAGTCGTCATTAAGGTAGTTGTCTCATGTGTTTATGAGAACTCCTAGTGGTTTACCGGGAAAAACACGAGTCAGTTGGAGAATTTAATGTCATGTAGGCACGTTGGCCATAGTAGCTCAATGGTTTAGAGCAGCTGGACGGAGACCAGAAGAACCATGATTCAAAGCCCGGCAATGGCATTGATTTTTTCAGTCTGACTCTATCTTTCCATACTTTAGTCTACACACAGCTAATGTGCAATAACAATTAATTTCCTTTAGTTGACCTAATAATGGTTAACTATAAAGCCCGGACCTTAAAGTATTTAAACGTTGTAAGTCGTCATTAAGGTAGCTGTCTCATGTGTTTATGAGAACTCCTAGTGGTTTACCGGGAAAACACGAGTCAGTTGGAGAATTTAATGTCATACCCGGGTCTTAAATTACTTACAGCATAGTAAGTCGTCATTGAGCTAGTTGTCTCATGTGTTTATGAGAACTCCTAGTGGTTTACCGGGAAAAACACGAGTCAGTTGGAGAATTTAATGTCATACCCGGGTCTTAAAATACTTACACCATAGTAAGTCGCCATTAAGGTAGTTGTCTCATGTGTTTATGAGAACTCCTAGTTGTTTACCGGGAAAAACACGAGTCAGTTGGAGAATTTAATGTCATACCCGGGTCTTAAATTACTTACAGCATAGTAAGTCGTCATTGAGCTAGTTGTCGCATGTGTCTATGAGAACTCCTAGTAGTTTACCGGGAAAAACACGAGTCAGTTGGAGAATTTAATGTCATGTGGGCACGTTGGACACAAGAGCTGAAGGGTTTAGAGCGGCTGGACGGAGACCAGAAGGTCAAGATTTCAAATCCCGGCTATGACATTGAATTTTTCAACCTGACTGTAGCCCTCCAAATAGTTAATTTTTTATCGTACGTGTCAATTTAACTGGTGTTGTCCATTATTACACCAGAGCACACATACACTGAAAGAAAAATCCTATGATTAAGACGGTAGCACCGTTCATCAGACACGGGGGTAGTGCAGAGAGTAACAAAAGCTCGCAAACATGGAAAAACCATTATCACTTTTCTAACTTGTACTGTGCAGAGGAAGTACAAGACGGTACCTACGTAAGCCTTACTAATGACAGCCGATACCTGGTCTGTTGACTATATTATTAGATTAAGGGATGCAACTTGGTGTCTAAAGAAGGAAGAATACGCGAAAGCTTTCAAAGTTATGGGGAAAAGATACAATTTTTGATAGATTCAAAATGAAAAATTCAATGCCACGGCCGGGATTTGAACCACGGTTCTCCTGGTTTCTATCCAGCCTCTCTAAGGCATTGAGCTATCATGGCCAACTTGCCATCCTGACATTAAATTCTCCATTTGACTCGTATATTTCCCCGGTAAACCAATAGTGTGAAGAGATGATTAATTCCCATCAATTAACTAAAATAATAAGAGTTAAATGATGAAGTCTAGGACTTAAGTACTTGCCACAGCAAGTCGCCGCAAAAGGTGTTTTTTAATGTAATTTACGTCATCCAACATTAAGTTATATCAGACGGTGGATGAATTGGTTGAAATGATGCTCATTGAGTCCATGGTCCATGCAGCTTAGAATTACCCAACATTCGTCTTGAAGGATAAGAGAAAACCCCGGAAAAAACTTATCCAGGTAACTCACCCTGACGAGATTCGAATTCTGGACCTCTTGAACGTGAGGCAGACACGCTACCATCTACGCTACTGAGGTGGGCACAAACGGTGTATCTCAAATGTCAGAGCCCTTAGTGGTTTACCGGGAAAGTATACGACTCAAATGGAGAATTTAATGTCATGACGGCAGGTTGGCCATGGTAGCTCAATGGGTAAGAGTGACTGGGCGAAAACCAGGAGATCCGTGGTTCAAATCCAGGCCGTGGCATTGAATTCTTCATCTTGACTATCTATTAAAGACCTTAGGCTATATACGGCTATTGTGAAAAATGATTAATTTCCATTAATTAACTAAAATACAAAGATGCGGTATTAAGAAGGATCTTCAGAATTATTTACTAAAGAAAGGGCAAGAAGAGTACATCATTTATTTACCAGGGCTGTTCAATAAAGAATTATATAATTTTTCACGGCCATTATTTTTCGCACTACAATTCAATCTTATTATATTCCATTAGCTTAAAGTGAAAAAAAAAAAAAAACACGTCGTAGTACTTTCATTGTTGGTACTCCTGGTTCCCGCCTGAGAGAAATAAGCAAGTTCAGACATATTCAATATCGCCTACCGCTGCAATAGAGGTAAAATACTGTTTTAAAGTTGATGTTAGAGGAAGATCCGGAGTTTTTTCCAAATCTAATCTCTGCTGATGAAACTTGGCTACATCATTTTGATCCTGAGAGCAAACAGCAAAGCTCAGTGTGGAAATCTCCTTCATCACCAATCCCCCAAAAAGCAAAAGTGGTTGCTGCTGCTGGGAAAGTTATGGTCATCTCATTCTTTGATATTAATGGAATGGTTTATCAGCATGTTGTACCTGCACACACATCAGTAACTGGACAATACTACATGGGTGTCCTGTAAACATTGCAAGTCCATATCAGGCGCAACAGAATTTCCGTGAAGTTGGCTGGATGCTGCACCACGAAAATGCGCGGCCGCATATTGCCAATGTTGTTGCTGAATATCTCTCAAAATTCAAAGTGAAGTGCATCCCTCGCCCTCCCTATAGTACGGATTTAGCCCCATGTGACTTTTTTCTATTCCCTAACTTGAAGTAACGTCTTCAATTATCCATCATCAGAAGCAGAGGTGAAGGCTGCGGAGGCGATTTTGTAGGATCTCTCAAAAATGGTTTCCAGCATATTTTTTGAAGACTGGCAGAAACGCTGGTACAAGGGGAGACTATTTTGAGAAGTACCATCAAAATTTTGAGGATGTGTAAAGGTAAGTTGTCAAAAATGCGTTGTGATCTTTCTTTATTGAACAGCCCTCCTATTTAGTTATTTCTTTAGTTATTTATTATACATTTTTGTTTACTTATGCACTTATTTACTTACTTATTTATTTAATTTCCATTTATTTCACCCTATTTCTAAGCGGGCCGTAATTAATCCACCCAGCATCCACCTGACGACCCAGAAAAACTTGGAACAAAACCATGGGTGGGGTCAGTTACGGGAATCGAATCCAGGCCTCCTGAATGCAGACTACTGATCACTCCGTCTGGACACTCCCCTCGGTAACTCATAACGCTTTCCCTACAGTTTTAGTATATTTTAATAATGAAGATGTGGTAAAACAACATAATTCATATATCCTATCTTAAACGTTTACTATATTTAAGAATGAACCTTCGTGGAAACGTTGATTGAGGAAACTGCATGAATATGGTACATTAACTTATGGATGACGCTTTTCTAGTTACATTTATTGCCAAACACAAGATAGAACTATTTTTCACTAACTGCGCCTTCTGTCGGTAGATGGCTCTACCTGTAACATCTTATATCGTGAAAGAGAATTTATAATTATTTACTTAAGTTTTAAAACAAATTGGAATTATGATGTTGATATGTAATTTAGTTTTAATTTGTTTTATTGTATTAAAATAAGCAGAAGCTGTTTTATACAAATAGATCATATTCACGAAGCTATTTAATGAGTTTGAGAAAGGAAATATGCAAAATTAAATATATATCTGAGGTTTATAATGATAATGTTTCATTACTTTAATGATAATTCAAGATTGTTGCTATAGTACAGAAATATAAAATCAAAACTATTGGAAATGATGCTTCCGTCACAAATGCCTCATGAGCTGTAGCAAGATAATGGAATGTGTCACTTGAGAGAGGAGTCCATATTGTGACTTTGTGGGTTCGTGAAATGATAAAACGAGGTTACGAAACACAAAAACTACACTTTATTCTCCTCGAAATACACTGTTCAACATTACAAAATTGCTAGAACCTCAAAACTGTTTATTTTTCCAACACTACATTCCACTGTCTCTCACTTCCGGTAACGATCGGCCATCATTTTTCATCGGCTTCGCGAGCCTACCACCAGGGTGACACTGCTCCCTCCTCAAGGCTGGTCGTCCCGAACAGCGCCTTCGTAGCGGGCCAGGCGATCCAGGTGTACCACCAACATCTTTCCTCGGGGCACCTTCTGAATACGGTAGACGACGTCATTAATCCTCCTCATCACACGGTACGGTCCTTGCCATTGCTGCTGAAGCTTCGAGCAGCGTCCCTTGGTCCGGGTCGCGCGGTACAACCAGACCAGGTCACCCTGCTGGAACCCTTGGCTGTTGGCTTGCCTGTCGTATCGGGTTTTCATGCGGTCGCTCGCCTTCTGGATGTTCTGGCGAGCCATCTTGTGCATGTCGTGGAGGTGGTCCACCAGGTTCTCCACATCCCTCAAGAGTGACCCAAGTCTGCGTCCGCCAGCTGCTCCCTCCTCAGGCCTGCGCTATACCAGCCATCCGCAGGCACTCCCGTGACTACTCGAACTCCTGCGGCACGCTCCTTCCCCTCCACTCTTGTGCATTGGCCGCACTCTTCTGGACAGGATCTTCGGGACATAGCGTCCGCGTTACCGTGACTCTTCCCTCTGCGATGTTCCGAGGTGAAGTCGTACTCCTACTGCCTCTGGACCCAACGTGCTGTCTGGCCTTCTGGTCGCGCCGTCACAATCACCTCGCTCCTCGCGGGGACAACCACGTCTTCGCTCAAGACGACCCTGCAAATTCCAAGGCACTCTTCTGGTTGACGGAGTATAACCTCTTCTCCGTTGAGCCTCAGGACCTTCCTGCCGACGTCGACCGTCGCCTCGTGGCTCCTGAGGGCATCCAGTCCCAGAATCACCTCCTCAGCCACCTTCGCGACGAGCACCCACAGAGGCACGGCACTCTGTCCCAAGTTCAGCTCCAGCAGGGCCTCCTTCTCCACAGGCATGGTGTCGCCCGATGCCGTCACAAGCTCGTATGGTCGACTCGGCTTCCTCGTTGGCAAACCCTTCGCCACGTCAGGTCTGATGATGGTCACGGCCGCCCCGGTGTCCATCAGCACGCGGCACGGCTTCCCTCTTACCCAGCCATCCGCGATGAGGTTGTCATCCATCCGCCGGCTGACGGCGCGGATTGTCACTCGAGGGGATGGTGGTAATGGCGCCGAAGTACCCCTCTCCACGACGGCCCTTACTCGTTTTCCGGCTGCTCTTCTTGGTGTGAGCAGTCTCTCTCGGCTTCGCGAGCCTACTACCAGGGTGACACTATACACTTGACGGTCTGCCTCGGTAGCATACCTGGTAGTATCTCTGCCTCAGGTTCAAGAGGTCCCGAGTTCGAATATCATTTACAAGACTCAGACGATGAAGACTGTGACAATGACGAATTGTCTCTTAATGGAAGTGACATTGACAGCGATATGGATGAGCAACTGGCAGTTCCATTGGATTAGAAAAACATAGAAGGTAATTCATAAACTGTAAGTATAGTTTATATTAGTTTAAAATATACATAATTTGCCAAAATGCTTTTTCCAATTTTGGCAACTGCATCATTGTAAAAGTTTGTAAAATATAATTTGCTTACCCTTACGTCTGCACCAAGCAGACCTACATGTTGTATGAGTGTACGGGAAAGAGGGAAATATAAAAATAGTGGGGTAATATGCTGGCAACGCTGAGTGTGATACGACATCTGATTAGCTCGACTCCAGAAACCTTTTCATTTGAAACACATAATAGTAACAGTAATAGTATTTTTTCCAGAAATTTAGAGGTTATGTACAGACTAATGGCAAGTAATATGATAACAAGGTGTGCCATTGTGCTTAAATAGTCTTTGAAAAAGGGTAGACATTATTCACATAGTCGTGTGACTAAAAAAATGAATGTACCGACAAAACAATCGATGTTATTAGGAATATTGATATTCTTGCCAATATTGATGCCGGCAAAACGACTAAAACAGAACGTATGCTGTTCAATTCAGGATGTATTCCTAATAAGGGCAAGGTACGTCACAGTACTACAGTTAAATTAAGACAAAGAAATATTTCGGCTACACAAATATGAGTCCTGCGCCGTGGCGTAGCGGACTAAGACAGCATGCCTTGGTCCCTAGTCATGGAAAGCGGCCCGGTTTCGATCCCACCCATGTGGTGAGGATTTTAGGTCCCGGGTATAGGACCGGTGAGGAAAGTGAGGAGCTTACGCTAGGTAAGCGGAACTGGTCACTGTATCGGTTCGATGATCGCCCACCTCTGCCGTGCATAAGTGGGCGTGAGGCCGGCAGTCGGGTTGGTAGACCTTGGCCCTCTAAGGTCTGTCACGCCATGGGTTATATGAGATACGAACAGGCAAAAACGAAATTCGTAAAAGATAACAACGAAAGACAATTCCATGAATCTATATATAACTCGTTTAGCATTGTTTGTTACTCATAATTTGGCAGTAACTGCGTAGCTTTGCATATGAAAACAGGAGGTAGAAAGGGTCATTTGCCCACAAGTTAAGTAAAAGTTAACGTTGCTGCATTGTGAGCAATTTTATCTTCAAATCAAAGCACATGGCAATTACGTTCTGTTAAATCAGTGGACATAGTTTGACCAGACTCTACTTTTCATTATGCAACAAGGGCTGTTCAACAAAGAATGATCATAATTTTTCTAACTAAAATACAATTTTATTATATTCTGTTAGCTTAATGTGAAACAAACACGCCGTAGTAGTTTCATTGTTGGTACTCCTGGTTCCCGCCTGCAAGAACCAGTTCAGACATGTTCAGCATGGCCTACCGCTACAATGGAAGTAACACACGAGGAACAATATGCGGCTTTGAAATTCTGTTTTCGTCTCAACATATCTTCAATTGAGGCCTATACAATGTTACAAGAGGCCTATGGAGAGTCTGTTCCTTCCAAAAGCACAGCTCGAAGGTGGTTTAAAATGTTTAAAGATGGGAGACAGTCAATTTCAAAGGAAGGTGGACCCGGTGCTCCAGTTACTACTCTTACGGAAGAAAACATCAACACTGCTGCTGCCATTGTGAGAGAGGATCGACGAATTACCTTCAGATCACTTTCTGAAATACTGAACATTTCATTGGGTGCCACTCACTCGTTGGTGACAGAAACATTACTCATGACACGTGTTTGCGCGCTATGGGTTCCAAGATTGTTGATTCCCAAACAAAAGGGCATTCACAGGTCTGCATGCAGTTAAAGTGGATGTGAGAGGAAGATCCGGAGTTTCTTTCAAACGTAATCACTGCTGTCGAAACTTGGCTTATTATTTTGATCCTGAGAGCAAACAGCAAAGCTCAGTGTGGAAATCTCTTCCATCACCAACCCCCGAAAACGCAGCAGCAGTTGTTTCAGCTGGATAAGTTATGGTCATCTCAACCTTTGATACACACGGAATGGTTTATCAGCATGTTGTACCTGTACACATATCAGTAACTGGAAAATACTACAGGGATAACCTGAAAATAGTACAAGCTCATATCCGTGAAACAGGATGTATGCTGCATCACGATAATGCGTGGCCGTATATTGCTAATGTTGTTGCTGAATATCTTGCAAAAATCAACGTGAAGTGCACTCCTCACCCTCCCTAAAGTCCGGATTTAGCCCCATGTTATTCCCTAACTTGAAGACATGTCTCCTAGTGGGAGATATTATCCATCATCAGAAGCAATGGTGAAGGCTGCGGAGGCGAGTTTTAAGGATCTCTGAAAAAATGGTTTCCAGCGTGTCTTTGAAGACTGGCAGAAACGATGGGACAAGTGCAACGCATTCAGGGGAGACTATTTTGAAGATGACCATCAAAGTTATGTGGATGAGTAAAGGTATGTTGTCAAAAAATATTGTGATTATTCTTTATTGCACAGCCCTCATAATTTAAATGTATAATTTATCACAACAGTGGTGCGATCTATTTGCAATACACATAATCATATTTCAATTGTTTATCGCAGTTCGCACTAGAGTTAACTTTATTTTTCTTCCATTTATACCCCGCCTTAGCTCCAATTGTCATATCGGCGGTCGTTCTCCTTTGGAACATATCGAAGATGTTAACTCGTATTCGTTGTGTTTTAATCATTAGATCACGTACACATTCACACTCTCATTCATACTTCCAGACTCTGGGGAAGATGAGGAATTATCTTGGTCGGAGAAAGCCTTTAACTGCAATGGTCATATCGGCGGCCGTTCTCCTTTGGAACATATCGAAGATGTTAACTCGTATTCGTTGGGTTTTAATCATTAGATCACGTACACATTCACACTCTCATTCATACTTCCAGACTCTGGGGAAAATGAGGAATTATCTTGGTTGGAGAAAGCCTTTAACTGCAATGGTCATATCGGCGGTCGTTCTCCTTTGGAACATATCGAAGATGTTAACTCGTATTCGTTGGGTTTTAATCATTAGATCACGTACACATTCACACTCTCATTCATACTTCCAGACTCTGTGGAAGATGAGGAATTATGTTGGACGGAGAAAAATCCCCACCCCCACCACCGGGAATCGAACCCGGGACCCCTATCACGGCAGGCAGGCACTCTACAGACTGAGCTACGGGTAGAGTTAAGTTGTACGTGACATTGTCAGTCTTCTGTTTTCTGGAAAAAGCAAGTGAAAGAAAGTACAACGCCGCAGACAATTATCACTAGAACTACAACTACAAATTCTAAAAACTAATATTAAATAATATTTAGTGCTTCAGTCCCTAGTGTAAAGCTAAACATGAGAACATCAGACATTTGACTACATACGAAAGTTTATGTCGTTTGAAATGTAATCCATCTTGTATTAAAAATCTGTAAAATTACTTGAGTTGATCTTGTTCTAAATGTAGTTCATCTTAGTTTCAGAACTTAGTATAATATCAGTGATACCTTATAAATTCTGACGCTCTTGTTGGTCTACACACCTTTATTTTGTAATCATTCCTGATCGAAAACAGAGTACTACTTCTAATCTTGTTATAATAACCTACAATTTAATTTATAAAGCTCAGACTATAAGTATACATACCCAGAAGCGGATATACCATGTGATGCTCCACACTGTAATGCATTTACTTCAAATAACCCATTTCCAACTCGCACTTCGCACTTTAATAAGATTATATAACGCGTTATTTCATCTGATTAGGGACACGTCTATCTAAGCTACATGAACGAAACAGGTGAAGGTCGAGCGAAGTTCATAAAACAGCTGAAACGCGATATTTGAGTGCAGATCCGTGCACAATCGAGTAGCAGCGTACAGTCAATACAGAAAGTATTCGTGCGTCGATTAAATATAGAAATGCCACGCGATATTTATGAAGATTAGTTAGTTCACTTGTAAAATTACGAAGTTCTGATTTCGTTCGTGTATTACGCCTAAAGTCTGTACATTTAACAGCTTCTCACACAAATATCATCAAAAGTGTTTAAATTCCCATTCTAGACGTCATGGGCCTCAACTGCACCGACTGCGAGCTCTATTACGCGTATAGCTATGCCTCTTGCTAATATGATTTCCCTTCCGTTTGCTATTCCTTAACTTTGTATTTGGTGATTAATAACACCGCATGTATAGCACAGAGGTACATGCACAACAAAGGCAAGTTATATCACGATCCTTCCCCAGTTTCTGGTTATCCAGCTTTTCCTCAACATCCCTTAACCGTTTAGCTAATGTAGGACGATGAGAGAAATGTTCAAATGATGTCAGAATCCATTCAGCTTAGAGGTCAAAGTAGATGTTGAATGAAATGATGCTAAAATGAATCCAGGGACCATTCAGCTTAGAGTTACCAGACATTCATCTTTCACGATAAGCGACAACCTCTACTTTAAGTCATATCAGACGTTGAATGAAACTATGTTGAAATTAGTGCAGGGTCCATAGAGCTTAGAGGTATCAGACATTCATCTTTAAGGGTAAGGGAAAACCTCCAAGGTTAAGTCATATCGGACGAAGAATGAAATGATGTTGAAATGAGTACAGGGTACATAGAGCTTAGAGTTACCAGGGATAGTTACCAGTTCCCTTATTCTAAGCGAAAACTTCCAATGTTAAGTTATATCGCGTAATGAATGAAATGATGCACTACTGAGCCCAAGGTCCATAGAGCTTAGAGTTACCAACATTCATCTGTCGGGATAAGAGAAGACCTCCAAGTTAAGTCATATAGGACGATGAATGAAAAGATGTTCAAATGAGTACAAGGTGCATAGAACCAGACATTCATCTTTCAGGATAAGAGAAAACCTCCAACGTTAAGTCATATCGTAGGATGAATGAAATTATGTTCAAATGAGTACAGGGTACATAGAGCTTAGAGTTACCAGATATTTAACTTTCAGAACAAGAGAAAACCTCCACCATTAAGTCATATCGGACGATGAATTAAATGATGTTCAAATAAGTACAGGGTACATAGAGCTTACAGTTACCAGACATTCATCTTTCAGGATAAGAGAAAACCTCCAACGTTAAGTCATATCGGACGATGAATTAAATGATGTTCAAATAAGTACAGGATACATAGAGCTTACAGTTACCAGACATTCATCTTTCAGGATAAGGAAAAACCTCCAACGTTAAGTCATATTGGATGATGAATGAAATGATGTTCAAATAAGCACAGGGTACATAGAGCTTAGAGTTACCAGACATTCACCTTTCAGGATAAGAGAAAACCTCCAACGTTAAGTCATATCTGACGATGAATTAAATGATGTTCAAATAAGTACAGGGTACATAGAGCTTAGAGTTACCAGACATTCACCTTTCAGGATAAGAGAAAATCTCCAACGTTAAGTCATATTGGATGATGAATGAAATGATGTTCAAATGAGTACAGGGTACATAGAGCTTAGAGTTACCAGACATTCACCTTTCAGGATAAGAGAAAACCTCCAACGTTAAGTCATATCGGACGATGAATTAAATGATGTTCAAATAAGTACAGGGTACATAGAGCTTAGAGTTACCAGACATTCACCTTTCAGGATAGAGAAAATCTCCAACGTTAAGTCATATTGGATGATGAATGAAATGATGTTCAAATGAGTACAGGGTACATAGAGCTTAGAGTTATCAGACATTCATCTTTCAGGATAAGAGAAAACCTCCATCGTTAAGTTATATCGGACGATGAATGAAATGATGTACTAATGAGTCTAGGGTCCATAGATCTTAGAGTTAGCAGGGAAAACCTCCAAAATTGTCATGCCGAAGGATAAATGAAATTACGTACAAATGAACCCAGAGTATATAGAGCTTAGAGTTACCAGACATTCTTCTTTTAGGATAAGAAAAATACTCATGAACCCGCATGAGCCATCCCGCTTGGTATATCCGACCTTAAAGGCATCATGTCTAACGAGGGGATCAAACCGGGGAACTTTCCGTGACAGAGAACTTATTCTCTAACCCACTTATTCTCAGCAGGGATTGAGGAAGAGGTAAAGTCACACTTCACAAATACCTCAACTTTAACTTGTCCTTAAAGATTACCGAGATATCCCTTGCTTTAATTTCTATTTTCAAAAGATTTTTCATCACTCGATTTTGTTTATGGTGATCTCATAGAAATCCCTTGGAATTTAAAAGGTGCGATAAAGCAGCAGCAGCAGCACAAATCTGGCAGGCTGTTTGGAACAGCCCGAAGGGTGGTCAAATCGTGTACCTGCTCCGGGAAGAGCTTAACCACGTAGTGGCGGGATGTGGATGTTGCAGAATGACGGGTGTAATTTAAGTGGGGTTAGTGTAGGGAGGTAGCTTTTTGCTCCTCAGGGAATGATGAACCGCGTGCTACGGACAGCGAGCACCGCTGGTGGGTTAGTTAATAAACTAGGAAGAAGGTATGTATAATTTTGAATATTCCATAATAACAAATTTGGAGTAGCTGAAATTTAATTTAGGCTGGAATGGAGATTATGTGGTTACCGGTAGTGACCGCAAGACATGCGGGGTAACCGGTATCGCTTATAGCGACGCTCACGAGGAACATAATCCCCAAGGGATCTGACTAGGGCGCTCTGATGTTGGGGCAAACCCTCGAAAAATTTTGTCCTCCGGCGTCTAATTTCATCCTCCACATATCGGAGGGATGAAGCCTCATGAAGTAATCTCACGGGGAACCTTGTACAAACAGAATAAATAATCCGAAGACATTTATTCTGTGCACGTTGGAGCAGAACTAGATGTGAGCCTGCGGCCATACCCCAGACTTCGCACGCATAGAGCATGATAGGGAGGACCAGAGCCATAAAGAGGCGCAACTTTAGGGGAACAGACATCGCAGACCGAAGCACAGGGTATAGTGATGCCACGGCACCACACGACCGATGAGCTTGCTCCTGGATGTGCTCCCGAAAAGTTAGGCCCTTGTCCAGCTTCACTCCCAAGTACTTGATTGAATTCTCCCATCTGATCCCTTGCCCGAAGTAGGTAAATTGGGGGAAGTTGGCGGGGGGCGATAAAGCGACCTGCTTTGTAAACATTTAACTATCATTAATCTCTTACAGTTCTCTTGAATGTACAAGTTAATGCAATACGGAAATGCTGCATTAACTATTTATCTTAATTTTATAGCAAATAGAAAACAGGAAGTATTGGAAGAAGACTTGGTTGAGAAGCTGTTAAATTCTATTTGACTAAACAACATTTTGAAAAATAATATATACAACATATGTTTTGTTATTTATAACTGAATGTCACCCTGGAGACCTCTGGTTCACAAAAGATACATTAAAACTACCGACCGTGTCTTGCTCTCCATAGATGGCACAACGTGTAATAATGCAGCTGCGTTTAGGAGGATAAACTATTATTTACCAAGACTAATAACAAATTGCAACTAGGTTATTTACAAATAACTTATGTTCAATTTGTATTAATTGTATGAAAATTGACAGTACCTATACTTTATTTTAAGACAAATTAAAGAACGCATAATTGTCTCTTAGAAAGGAGGTACGCTGCAGGAAACACATGTATTCACTTTTCGTAATGTATAACATACCTTACCGCGTTAGGCAGGAGGTTCGTCGATACTTTCGGCGACCCCCGGCTGAGGCGGACAGACTCCCAGTTATAAGGCCCAGTGAGCCTCAGGGCCTACTCCGGCGCCTCAAACCAAAAAAGGCGGCGGGACCTGATGGCATAACGCCACTCATGCTCCGCCACCTTCCTTTCAGGGCCGTGATATTTCTTACCAGAGTCTTCGATATGTGTCTCTCTCTGAGTCACTTTCCACGTAGTTGGAAAGAGGCTCGGGTGATATGCATCTTGAAGCCAGGGAAAGACCCGGTTAATCCTGCCAACTACCGCTCCATCAGCCTCCTTTCTGTTCTCTCAAAGGTTTTCGAGAGACTTTTCTTAGCGCGCATGTCCTTCTGGGTGACATACAAGCCATCCCTCCTCACCAGTTTGGCTTTCGTCCTGGGCATTCTACGTCACAGCAGTTGCTGCGCGTGGTGGAGGCTGCAGCCCTGGGTTTCCAGGACAAGGCATTCACCTCGGCGGTTACTTTGGACGTGGAAAAGGCTTTCTCTACGACCTGGCACGCGGGTCTTCTGTACAAATTCATCCAACTGGAGCTACCCACTCAAGACATACACCTTCTTCACTCTTTCCTAAGACATAGATTCTTCACTGTCACAGTGGCGGGAAAAACATCTACACGAAGGTCTATCCGCGGCGGAGTCCTCGAAGGTTCTGTGTTATCTCCGACGCTGTACATCGTCTACGTGGCTGACCTTCCCACCGAACAGCACGTCAACATAGCACAATATGCTGACGACGTGCTGCTATTCTCAACAAATAGACACCCACGCAGAACCTTCAACCCCATCCAACGTTACCTAATCCTCCTCTAGCATTGGTGCACGCTTTGGCAATTGTCCATTAATACGGAGAAAAGCCAACCGATATTGTTCACCAAGCGCCGCTTTCCCGCCAATTTCCCCCAATTTACCTACTTCGGGCAAGGGATCAGGTGGGAGAATTCAATCAAGTACTTGGGAGTCAAGCTGGATAAGGGCCTAACTTTTCGGGAGCACATCCAGGAGCAAGCTCATCGGTCGTGTGGTGCCGTGGCATCACTATACCCTGTGCTTCGCTCTGCGATGTCTGTTCCCCTAAAGTTGCGCCTCTTTATGGCTCTGGTCCTCCCTATCATGCTCTATGCGTGCGAAGTCTGGGGTATGGCCGCAGGCTCACATCTAGTTCTGCTCCAACGTGCACAGAATAAATGTCTTCGGATTATTTATTCTGTTTGCACAAGGTTCCCCGTGAGATTACTTCACGAGGCTTCATCCCTCCGATATGTGGAGGATGAAATTAGGCGCCGGGCGACAAAATTCTTCGACGGTTTGCCCCAACATCGGAGCGCCCTCGTCAGATCCCTTGGGGATTATGTTCCTCGTGAACGTCGCTTAAAGCGATACCGGTTACCCCGCATGTCTTGCGGTCACTACCGGTA
Source organism: Mantis religiosa (assembly GCA_030765055.1). Lineage (NCBI taxonomy): Eukaryota > Metazoa > Arthropoda > Insecta > Mantodea > Mantidae > Mantis > Mantis religiosa. The sequence continues at coordinate 9,764,700 of CM060951.1, forward strand.
ACCACATGATCACCATTCCAGCCTAAATTAAATTTCAGTTAATCCAAAATTTTTATTATGGAATATTCAAAATTATACATACCTTCTTCCTAGTTTATTAACTAACCCACCAGCGGTGCACGCTGTCCGTAACACCCGGTTCATCATTCCCTGAGGAGCAACAAGCTACCTCCCTACACTAACCCCACTTAAAATACACCCGTCATTCTGCAACATCCACATCCCGCCACTCCGTGGTTAAGCTCTTCCCAGAGCAGGTACACGATTTGACCACCCTTCGGGCTGTTCCAAACAGCACGCCTGCATGGAGTTGAGTTGAGTTGTATAACATACGTTAACTGGATCTCCTTATGGGATGATAGAATTGACATTGAAATCTGTATCTTTTCTATTGTAAAATACAGGCTTCTATATTTAAACAAAAATCTGTCTGTTCTCGAGTTTTTCATAAAACAGTCACGCAGAAATATTATTAAAAACAATTGGTATTTTTATATACGCAATCCCAACATTTGGAAAGTTGTGTTTCACCATGTTTGGTTTAATACACCACTTCCTTTAAGAACATCGTAGAGAAGTTAACAATGTATAGATAATATAAACATAATGTAGCAGCAGATGTAGTAGTAGTAGTAGTAGTAGTAGTAGTAGTAGTAGTAGTAGTAGTAGTAGTAGTAGTAGTAGTAGTAGTAGTAGTAGTAGTAGTAGTAGTAGTAGTAGTAGTAGTAGTAGTAGTCGTAGTGGAGACAATACGTAACTGTTTTGGTAGCGTATATAAACAAAAATGTAAGTAGAAGAACGAGTTAAGAAAGCCATAAAAATACAGTTCGTTAGCTTACTGTGACATTCATATATTATACAAGTGAAGCACTCTTGTACCTCCCCAGAAATAAAATCATGTCAGCGACATTTTAGCATCTGTTTCATCTTGCTGCCTATAGGTTGCGCTACCTGTAATATCTTGCAGCTCAATGTAATATCTGTAAATATTCACTATCTCTTACAACAAATTCTAATTGTTGTATTGGCAAATAAGTTGTACTTAATAGATTGTTGTGATAAAGTAGGCAACATTTTTAATATACACAAAGCCATATTTAAACACCTTAATAATTGTGTGTGAGGAAGCAAGCTTACTCATTAAATCCGAGGACTGTTCATTAAAGAATGATCATAATTTTTTACCGACATAATTTTTCGCACTAAAATCCAATCTTATTATATTCTGTTAGCTTAATGTGAAACAAACAGGCCGTAGTAGTCTCTTTGTTGTTACTCCTGGTTCCCTCCTGAGAGAAGCAGGCAAGTTCAGACATGTTCAGCATCGCCTACCGCTGTAATGAAGGTAACATGCAGTTAAAGTTGATGTTAGAGGAAGATCTGGAGTTTCTATCAAACATAATTGCTCCTGATAAAACTTGGCTACATCATTTTTATCTTGAGAGAAAACAGAAAAGCTGCTTCTGCTAGGAAAGTTACAGTCATTTCATTCTTTGATATTCATGGAATGGTTTATCAGCATGATGTACCTGCACACACATCAGTAACTGGTCAATACTACAGAGATATCCTGAAAGCATTGCAAGTCCATATCAGGCGCAAATGACCACATTTCCGTGAAGCAGGCTGGATTCTGCACCACGATAATACGCGGCCGCATATTGCCAAAGTTGTTGCTGAATATCTTGCAAAAATCAACGTGAAGTGCATCCCTCACTCTCCCTATACTCCTAATTTAGCCCCCTGTGGCATTTTTCTATCACCTAACTTTAAGAAACGCCTTGGTGGGAGGGCTTATCAATCATCAGAAGCAGTGGTGAAGGCTGCAGAGGCGCTTTTGAAGAATCTCTCATAAAATGGTTTCCAGCATGTCTTTGAAGACCGGCAGAAACGCTGGGACAACTGCATCGCATTCAGGGGAGACTATTTTGAGAAGGACTATCAAAATTATGACCATGGTTAGAGGTATGTTATCAGAAAAAAAGAGTGAAAATTCTTTATTGAACAGCCCTCGTATATAACTGTAACGTTTCATGGTTTCAATGGGAATACAGCTAATTTTGGGGCTCATTTCTAGAACTAGCTGACACATACGTTGAAGGAAAGATTGCCATGGTTTATTTTGCAGACAATGGCGAGGTGAGGGAGAGCCCTATGTGTTCCCCCTATTTTGGACATCACCACTTTTTGACGGGTTTGTAGTTTCAACGGAGGAGTGTGAAAATGAGGTAGTGGGAGAGAAAGGAGGTAGGACGTTCCCTCCTCAGCAACCCTTGTGCACTGCTGATGGATTAGGCGTTTCAAGAGAGTGAGTTCATTTCTATGTCAGGACAAATTCTTGGAAGCTATTGTAAGTGTTTTATGGTTACTGGTTACGCCCACAAGCCTGCGAGGTAGCCGGTATTTCCTTTGAGGGAGTTCTCTGTGACGGTAGTCCCTGAGAGACCTAACCTATTTGGTGTTGTGGTTGGATCAGCTGTAAATTTTTCCACCAATCACCCGATATCATCTCGGTAGAGTAGCCTCTTCTGGAAGTATCGGTAAATAAAACAATTGGCTCGAAGATAGCAGCTAAAAAGCTGTGTCCATGCCCCAGATTTCACAAGCACAATGCTCTAGGAAGATTGCAAGTGTTCGAAGAATGTCTCTGTTCAAAGGAACCACATTCCGGACCTCCACGTTCTTATAGGAAACTCAAAGATCTGCGTGCAAGGAGCGACAGTTCCGGCTCTGGGACCAGCTTGGTCAATTGTATATTATGCCCGAAGTGGGGTATGCCTGGGAGGAAAGTGAGGCGAGAGGAAACAGAGGGTGGCTGTCTAAAGGAGTCACTGCAGTGCACAGGGCAGGAACCTCACACTTCAATTTGATGAAATCTTCGCCCGGCAGGCCAGAACATCGGACTTTCCCCCGTGTAGTGGTATGAAGACGGTCCCAGCAGCCGGTTCGGAGAACGTCAACCGACCTACCGGAGGAGGAAGTGCTTCACTAAAAGCGTATCATCCTGCCATGAACCGTCCAGGATCTCCCGACGCTCTACCCTGAAAGAGACCATCAGATGGGAGATGATATGAAAAGATAATTGAGGGATATAATTAGCCTATCCAGCATTTACTTAGTGACCTGGCAAAACCCCCGAAAGAACCAATGGGTTAGGAATGCAGGCCGCGGGCGTATCCACTTCCATCACGTCTAGAGTCCACAGGACCAGATAGGGGGGGGGGGCCTTGTTTGTATCCAGGTCTTGTCTTATCGAATGCCCAACGGAGGAATCCGGGCGCCCTTTGGGACAGCTTGGATACTCCCTGGTTGAAAGAGGCCCGGGTCTTGGTCCTACGCGGCCAGGACTAAACTCAAAAAAAAACTCAAACTCTGAACAAAACAACTGTCTATCAAAGAGACCAAATTTAAGTTGCCTTGCTCTAGCCTACTTTTTCACGGCAGAGACTAAGGTACAGGTGAAGTCTCACTCTGAAATAACATCAAATTTAACGTTATTAAAAATTTGCAAGATATTGCTTCTTTTTAGCCTTTTTTTTCAAAAGATTTTATATCTTTGAAACACGAAGTTATATTGTGCTTCTAGTGATCTCAAGGAACTAACATGTAATTTGAAAGGCATGATTAATCAACCTCCTTTTTAAACATTTAACAATCATATTAATCTCTTACATTTCTCTTGTATGTACATGTTAACGCGTGAGGGAAATGCTGTATGCAATGTCTACCTTAATCTTATAGCAGACAGAGAAATGGGAGTCTTGGAAGAAGACTGGGTTGAGAAACTGTTAAAATTTCTTTGACAATGTAACATTTTGTATATTGATTTATACAACAAATTTTTGTGTTATTCATAAATGATTGTCACCCAGTAGACGTTTGGTTCACAAACAATAGATGCATTCATCTACCCACCGTGTCTTGCTCTCCAGAGATGGCACCAGCTGTATAACATCGTTTAAGAATATAAACTATTATTTACCAAGACAAATAAAAAAGCTGCAACTGGGTGACTTATAGGTATTTAATGTTTAATTTGTATTAATTATAAGTAAATTGATAGTAACTGTACTTTATAATAAGACAGCAATTAAAGAACGCATAATTGTTCTTAGATAGGAAGTTGTCTAACGCAAATATATCTATTCAGTTTTTGTTACTTCGATTCTGTTAAACATTTGTTGAATTTTGAGTAGAAAATTTGGAAATGTTACAGTATTCAGAGGTTTTTGGTCAGTGTGATGTTAGTGACGAAGATCTGTAAGCAATTTCGAAATATCTCCTATGCGACTTAACGTTCTAGGACGTAAATTAAAACAAAATCCCTCTAAGGGTATTTTTTCCTAGAAGACTCAACATTATAATTTCATTTCTCATGAATATAACATCAAGATATTGCAGTTTATTCAAACTTTCAAAGCAGTAAGGCGATATTCACAACTTTTGGAAATGCTCTCATGTAAGTACTAGAGGTATCATTTGGTGTTAACGTTTGTATATCTGTGTAACGTTAGGGTTTGAGTTTCAACAGACGTGTATCGTTCTAATCCTCATACACTACAGGAACACTGTGCAAGGAGCCACAACGCATGTCTCGATAGCGAGGGTGTAGCATGTCTGCCTCACCTTCAAGAAGTCCTGAGTTCGATTCTCGTTCAGGATGAGTTAAATGGATAGTGTTTTTCCGGGGTTTCCGCGTATCCTGAAAGACTAATGTCGGGTAACTCTAAGCTCTTTGGACCCCGTGCTCATTTCAGTATTATTTCACCTATTCCATTCATCATCCGGTATGACTTGACGTTGTAGGACGTAACTTACAAAAGAACCACAAAAAAGACGCTGCTGAGTGTGAGCGCAAGTGTTTACACGAGATATGCTGCTTGTTTGAGGCCAGCAGGTCAAGATTTCCAGAATCTATTATAAGGTACGTCTGGTCCGCCTCTGTCCACGTAAGTCCCCCAGCGAATGCTGGTCGACTAGCGCAATATCAGGCCGTGAATGGTTTCCATTATAATTTACCTAACTTATATTCCGCAGAGAGCAGTTATCACAAAACTCCTCACATTGCTCTAATTTAAGGAGGCGTTTATGATATGTTTGCATCTAAAAGGTAACCTTACTGTCTTAACTGAACCAATCAAGGAAGCCTGTATCACAATCGGCGTAGCCCCTCACTCTCTATCTCTTTCCGTCCACACTTTTGCATCAAGATTGAAGTAGTTTGAGATGTGGTGTCGCAGAAGTGGTAGTGGTACTGGCAGTAGTAGTAGTAGTAGTAGTAGTAGTAGTAGTAGTAGTAGTAGTAGTAGTAGTAGTAGTAGTAGTAGTAGTAGTAGTAGTTGCAGAGGCAATCAATACTCTAAGCATTTTTGTAGCGTATGTAAACATAAATATGTATGTAGAAGAACGAGATAAGAAAACCACGTGAATACAGTTCGTTAGCTTACTGTTACATTCATACATTATCCAAGTGAGGCGCTCTTTTATTTCCCCAGAAATAAGATAATTTAAGAGACATCTTGGTTTGTTTCATCTTCCTGTCGACAGATTGCGCCACGCGTAATAACTTCCACCGCGAGGAAATATCTGTAATCATTCACTATTTTTTATAACAAATTATGAATCTTATATTGGCAAATAACTAAGAATTAATTTGTGTTTTTATGTTAAACTAAGCAGCTGTTTTTATATATTCACATCCAAATTTAAACAAACTAATAGTAATTGTGTTCGAGGAAGGAATGCTACTAATTAAGTATATAACTGTAACATTTTTAATAATATTTCATTGTTTCAATAGTACTTTGGGAGAGTTGAAATCAATCTGTTGGAACTAGCTTACATATACGATGAAAACAAAACATTGACATTATTTTAAGTAGCTAAAGCTGTTTTATACATAACACTTCTAAGATTTTAACATCTGTGTGCAAGATTTTGCATCCATTCCTTCAACCTGAGGTACCAATAATTTGTTATTTTGAAATAAAAAATTTACGCTGAAAACCCACAACACATCCTACAAAATCACTAAAAGAAAAATCTCACCTGAGGTAAAGCCCTTAACGTGTGGGCACGCAGGAAACAACTTCTGGCTTTATACAGCCAGCCAGCACTTCGGTCAGTTGGTCGGTGACAACATTTATTTTGAAGCTAATGGCAGGCTGAATGAAAGCCCGAGCTATCACCCTATATCAGACATCAACACTTTGTGTCGGGGCTTGCAGTTGCATGAGTGGTGGGTGAAAAGGAAGTGGGAGGGAAAGGAGGTAGCAGTAATGCTCCTCAGAAGCCTTGTGTACTGCTCGTGGATTAGACTTTTCAATTGAGCGAGTTGAATCCTACGTCAGGACAAATTCTTGTAAGCTAATGTAAGTGCTGTATGGTTAGCAGTTATGCCCACAAGTCGTGCGAGGTAGCCGGCATTTCCCTAGACTGAGTTCTGTCTGACGGTAGTCCCTAAGAGGCCTTACCAGATTCAGTTGTGGTTTGATAAGCTGTAAAGCTTTCCGTGCATCAATTGATACCAACTTAGTAGAGTAGCCTCACCTGGAAGTATTGGCATACAAAACAGTTGTCCCGAAGGTAGCAGCTCAGAACCTGCGGCCATACCACAGACCTCACAAGCATAAAGCTCTAGAGGGATCACGAGAGTTCGAGAAATATCTCATTCAAAGAACCACATCCCAGACCGCAGCAATTGTATGGCGAAGTGAAATCTCTGCGTTCAAGGAGCAACGAATTCGGCTCTGCGACCATCTTGGTCTATTGTATCATATGCCCCAATTGATGTAACCCCGGGTGGAAGGGTCAGGCATGAGGGGTGAGGGGGTGGCCCTCCCAAGGAGCCACTATAGTGTAAAAGGTATGGTCTCCACATATTGCTTAGATGAAAGCTCCCCACCCGCGCTGGCCAGCACAATGAACTTTAACCCCTACTACGGTTCGAAGACACTCACAGCAGCTGGCCTACGGCAGGAGGAAGCGGTTCACTCAAAGCATATCACCCTGCTATGAATCGCCGAAGCTCCCGACGACACTTCTTCCCTGAAAGAGGACATCAGATGAGAGATATGAAATGATAATGCAGATGAAGTAGAGGACAGGAAATTCGGGGGATATAATTAGCTTACCCAGCATTTGCTTTGCTACCTGGGAAACCCCCTGAGTAAAACCCATGTGATAGGTAGGGTCTCGTATATGCGGGCCACAGACGAAACTACCTCAGTCATGCGGCTTGGTATACCCGGACTTAAAAGTACTATTCTATCAAAATGATCATATCCGGTAACTTTCCGTGACCGAGAACTTACGTTGCCTTGCTCTGACTTACTTTTTCACGGCAGAGACTAAGGTATGGACGAAGGCTCACTATGCAATAACGTCAACTTTAACGTGTGTTTTAAGATTTCCGAAGTATTTCTAGTTTTTAGCTTCCATTTTCCAAACATTTTATACCTCTATTACACTTATCCCCATTGTGATTCTAGTGATCTCAAGGAACTTCCTATGAATTTGAAAGGCGCAATACAGCGACCTGTTTTTAAAACATTTAACTATCATATTAATCTCTTACACTTCTCTGGTATGTACATATTAATGCTCTACGAAAATGCTGTATTAACTATCTTAATCTTAGAGCAGATAGATAAATGGAATGCAAGGAAGAAGACTGTGTTGAGAAACTGTTAGAATCTGTTTGACTAAGAAACATTTTGAACAATGATTAATATAACAGATCCTTTATTATTCATAATTATTCTCATCCCAGATACTTTTCGTTCACATTAGATACATTCGTAATTCCGACCCTGTCTTGCTCTCCATAGATGGCACCACCTGTAATCTACATCAGCGTTTAGAAGGATAAGCTATTATATGCCAAGACTAACAACAAACTGCAACTATGTGACTTAAAGGTAGTTAATGTTTAATTTGTTATTTTTACTATGAAAACCAATAGTAACTATACTTTATAATAAGACAGCAATGAACGATCGCATAATTGTATGTTAGAAAGGAAGTGTTCTAAAGGAATTATATGTATTCAGGTTTCGTAAACATATTTCATCTTTTAATGAATATAACATACATATGTTTTCGAATGCTTTGAAATTTTTTACAGTTATGAACAGGCAATATAATTTTCCGTTTGTCAAAATATTTTAAGGCACCAGTGTGAGGTTAGTGACCAGAGTCCGTAAGCAATTACAAAATATCTCGTGAAAGGCGAGTGTCGTGTAACCTTAAACGTCATATCACCCATTTCATTCATTGTCCGCTGTGACCTAATGTTAGAGGACTTAAATTAAAGAAAAATTAAAGCTCTAAGGATATTACTATAAAATGTCAGATTTTAATCTCACTTCTCATTCAACTGTCATCATAAATTGTCAGAACGGGAAGGAGATATTCAAAACTTTTGGAAATGCCACATATAAGGTTGATTTGAGCAAAACCTTGTAAGGCTTTGTGTTGTATCAATGTAAGATGCCAAAATTTAACCAAATGTTTGAAATATTTACAGCGTTTAAGTTTGATTGAAGTAAATAAATAAAGCGACCTGCTTTTTAACTACTTAACTATCAAATTAATCTCTTACATTTCTCTTGAATGTACATATTAACAATTGACGGAAATACTCTATGTAATGTTTACCTTAATATTATAGTGGACAGAGATATGGTAGTCTTGGAAGAAGACTGGGTTGAGAAATTGTTAAAATCTGTTTGACCGAGTTACATTTTGAATAATGATTTTTACTCAAGTATTATGTTATTCATAAATGATTGTCATCCATGAGACGTTTGGTTGACAAAAGATACATTCAACCTACCGACCTCGTCCTGCTCTCCATAGATGGCACCACATGTAATATGTAACAGCGTTTAGGAGGATAAGCTATTATATATCAAAACTAACAACAAACTGGAACAATGTGACTTACAGATACTTTTCATTTAATTTGTATTTAGTATATATAAATTGATAGTGTGTGTACGTTATACTAAGATAGATATTAAGGAACGAATAATTGTTTCATAGAAGAGAAGTCTTCTAAAGCAAATATATTTATTCACCTCTTGTAGGTATATCTTATATTTTAATTTATGTAGTACTAGGGTCATTTTGATTCTGTTGACGTTTTGTACAATTATAAGTGGAGCAATTGGAAATGTATTTTTCGGCTTATCCTGAATGTTACATCATTCAGAAGTTATAGGTCAGTGTGATGTTAGTGACGAGGATTTGTAAGCAATTTCAAAATATGTCGTGTAATATTAAACGTCATTTCATTTATCGTCCGATGTGAGTTAACGTTAGAGGACGTAATTTACATTGTCTCTGAGGGTATTCCTAGAAGTTCCAACATTTTAATTTCATTTATCATAAAAATAATTTCAAAATATTGCAGATTATTCAAATTTTCAAAACCGTAGGGAGATATTCAAAATTTTCGGAAATGCCCCGTGAAAGTTCTAGCGGTATAATTTGACGTTAACGTTTGTATTGATGTGTAGCGATAGGGCTTGAGTTTCAACAGACATGTATCGTTCCAGTACTCATACACTACAGGAAGATTGTGCGGAGAGGAAATCCGCCTCCTTCAGTTGCTGTAGTTCGAGCGCTGCGACCTCCTAGCACTCGTGGTACCTCTGACGTTACTAGAGGATCCTCGGGTGGAACATTCGAGCCCCTCCCTGAATGAGAGTTGTTCGGATTGGGTTGGACTCGAGGGTACAATTTGGTCCCGTTACCCGTGAGAGGTTAGGGTACCTCTGGGTAGTTTTCGGCCGCCCGGAGGAGGAGAAGGTTTCCTAAAAGGGTCCCGTGTATTAGCCTGCAGAGCTAGTAGAAGGTGTGCTAGATCACAAGACGGAAACAGCGAGGTTATTCGGTAGTCTTCCCTTCGGTGTTGACCTGCCCACTTCCAGCCGTCTTTACGATATTGTCCATGGGGGGAGGGGCATTTTAGACTCGAGGTGTCGCCCCTAGGAAAGACCCCGGAGTTTTACATTGCTCCCGGGCTGATAGAGCCCGGAATCTTTGAACTCTCGGGTAGACCTCGCGACATGTTCAACGTACCACTTGAATACCGCTGCTGAGCCTCTAAGAGTGAGCGAGAATGTTTACACGTGATATGCTGCTTATTTGTGAGCAAAAGGTCAAGATTTCCAGAATCTATTATGAGGTAATTCTAGCCTGTCTCTGCCTGAGTAAGTAACCCAGCAACTGCCGGCCGACTAGAGCAAATGGTGAGCGCCGTGAGTGTTTCGACTTAATTTAACTAACTTATATTCCGCACTGAGCAGTGACGAGGAAACTCCTCACAGTACTGCACTTTAAAGAGGCGGCTACGGTATCTATGCGAATAAAAGAATACACTTATTATCTTACCTCGACCAATCAAGGAAGGCTGTTTCACTATCGGCGTCTCTTCTTCTCTTTTTCCACCCACATTTCATCAGGATTGAAGTAGCCAGAGATACGCTGTAGCAGAAATGGTGGTAGCAGTTGTAGTAGTAGTAGCAGTAGTAGTAGTAGTAGTAGTAGTAGTAGTAGTAGTAGTAGTAGTAGTAGTAGTAGTAGTAGTAGTAGTAGTAGTAGTAGTAGCAACAGTTGTAGCAGTGGTAGAGGCAACGAATACTGTAACTGTTTCTATAGCGTATATAAACATAAATATATGTAGAAGAACGAGTTGAAAAATTTATGTTAGCACAGTTCGTTAGCTTTCTGTGACATTCATACATTATCAAAAAGAGAAGATCCTTTACTTCTGAAGAAATTAAATCATTTCAGTGACATTTTAGTATCTGTTTTATCTTATTGCCGATAGATTGCGCTACCAGTAATATTCTACAGTGGAAGGTGCTATCTTTATTTATTTACTATCTTTTATAACAAATTGTAATTTTTAAATTGGAAAATAACTTAGCATTTGTTAATGTTTGTTATGTTAAAATAAGCACCAATTTTCATATACCCCCAAAAATTTAAAGAACTTATAATAATTGTGTGCGTGGAAGAAGGGCTACTAATTAAATATATAACTGTAACATTTTTAGTAATAATTCATAATTCCAATGACATTTTAGCAGTGAAAATATTTGTTTTTTGGAAATAGCTTACATATATAATAAAGAAGACATTGACATCATTTACAGGAGCTACAGCAGAGCTCCTCATAATACTTCTAAGATGTTTGGCAACAAACTTTTTCCATATAAAAAATAAAATCAAAACAACAGCGTGCGATGTTTTGCATGCATTCCTTCAAACTGAGATACAGATAATTTGTTACTTTGAAAAAAAAATGTCAACCTAAAACCCACAACACATCCTACAAAATTGCTAAAAGAAATACCTGGCCAGCGGTAAAACCCTTAACGTGTAGGCACGCAGGAAGCACCTTCTGGCTTTATACAGCCAGCACTTCGGTCGGTAGGTCGCTGACATTTATTTTGAAGGTAATGGCAGGCTAAGGGACAGCCCAAGCTATCACCCTATAACAGACATCAACACTTTGTGTCGGGGCTTGCAGTTTCATGAGTGGTGGGTGAAAAGGAGGCAGTGGGAGAGAAAGGAGGTAGCAAAAATGCTCCTCAGAAACCCTTGTGTACTGCTGATGGATAAGACTTTTCAAGTGAGGAAGCTGAATCCTACGTTAGGACAAATTCTTGTAAGCTATTGTAAGTGCTCTATGGTTAGTGGTTATGCACACAAGTCGTGTGGGGTAGCCGGTATCTCCTTGGACGGAGTCCTATGTGACGGTACTCCTTAAGTAACCTTACCAGATTCTGTTGTGGTTTGATCAGCTGTAAATTTTTCCGGCCGTCATCTGACACTAACTTGGTAGATTAGCCTCAACTGGAGGTATTTGTACACAAAATAATTGTCCCGAAGGTAGCAGCTTAGAACCTGCGGCCATGCCACAGACTTTACAATCAACAATTGTGTAGCGATGTCAAAGTTCTGCGACAGATCAAGGAGCGACAGATTCGGCTTTTCGAAGAGCTTGGTCTGTTGTATCATATGCCCCAATGGGGGTATCCCCGTGAGGAAGGGTCAGGCGAGAGGGGACAGATGACCTCCGAACCAAGGAGTAATTATAGTGCAAAGGCAGGGTCCCCACACCTTACTTATATGAAACCCCCTTTCCCTGTGGGCCAGAAGAACGGATATTTCCCCGTACTGTGGTACCAAGACGGTCTCTCAGTCAGGTCCGAGAACTACAGGAGGAGGAAGTCGTTCACTCAGGGCATATCATCCTTCACGCACCGACGAGAATACCGCCGACAGTTTTACCCTGAAAGAGACCACCAGATGAGGGATGACATGAAATGAAAACGGAGATAAAGTTGAGGGACAGGAAATTCGGGGGATGTAGTTAACCTTACCAACATTCGCATAGCGACCAGGGTAAACCCCGAAAAACTCATGGCTTCCGTAGGCTGGCCATGGGAATGAAACTCGGATCTCGTGAATTCGGGCCACAGAAGAAACTCTCTTAGCCATCGCGCTTGGTATACCCGGACTTAAAAGTACTGTGTCTATCAAAGTGAACAAATGCGGTAACATTCCGAGAAGCTATGTTGACTTGCTCTATCCTACTTGTTCACGGCAGGAACAAATCTCACTTACGAAGTGTCACTCTGAAATAGCGTGAAAATTAACGTATCCTTGAGAATTTTTGAGATATTCCTTCTCTTTAGCTTCCATTCTCCAAAGATTTTATATCTCTGAAACACTATGCTCCACTGTGTTCCAGTGATCTCAAGGAACTAACTTGGAATTTGAAAGGCGTGATAAAGCGACCTGTTTTTAAACATCTAACTATCATATTTTAAACACCTAAGTATCTCTTGTATGTACATATTAACGCGTGACGTAAATGCTGTATGCAAAGTTTACCTTGATCTTATAGCAGAAAAATGGTAGTCTTGGAAGAAGACTGGTTGGAGAAGCTGTTAAAATCTGTTTGCGTTACATTTTGAATATTGATTTATACTCATGTGTTGTGTTATTCATAAATAATTGTCACCCAGGAGACGTTTTGTTGACAAAAGAAATATTCAACCTACCAACCGTGTCTTGCTCTATACTCAAACTACCGACCGCGTCTTGCTCTTCATAGATGGCACCACGTGTAATAATGTAGCAGCGTTCAGAAGGATTAGCTATAATTTACCAAGACAAACAACAAATTGTAACTAGGCTATTTACAGATAACTTATGTTAAATTTGTATTAGTTGTATAATAATTGACGGTACCTATACTTTATTCTAAGACAGAAATTAAAGAACGCATAATTGTCTCTTAGAAAGGAGGTCTGCTGCAGGAAATATATGTATTCACTTTTCGTAATCCTATGTCATATATTAATTGCAATGAAATGGTATTTCACTTTTTATTCTGATGTAATTTTGCGCAGCTATAGTGACCAAGGTATGTGAGCACTTATAAATATCTCGTGAAAGACGAATGTCAGCTAACTTTAAGCTACATTTTAGCCATTTCATTCATCATCCGATTTTACTTAACGTTAGAGAACTTAAATTTAAAAAACAATCTTCCTAAGGGTGTTCATTGAAAATTCAACATTTTAATTTAACTTCTTATTAAAGTGATACCATTAATTGTCAGAACGGTAAGGAGATATTAAAAACATTAGGAAATGCCCCATGATAGGTTGGTTTGACAGTAACCTCGTGAAGTTTAGTGCTGAATCCATATCAGATGCCAAAATTAAACCAAGAGTTGCAGCGAGAATTAACGACACGTCGATATACTGTCGTCTCGTCGCTGCTTTGTAGAATGCGGAATACGACTCCATCTTCTTTTTCGCTATTACTAAGCGACATGCCGCTTCTCGTCGATTTCTGCCTCAGCCGCTCCGCATGGATCTCTGGGTATGCGTAGGATATTAGCACAAAAAACAAGAACTTTCTTTTAAATGCGATTTAGTCAAACCAAATAGAATTAAAGCTTTGCCGATAGGTATTTGTGGCTACGGCCGCAGAGTAGGTTCACTAACTATCGCAATATAACACAATGCTGCTCAGGTTGACGGCCAACTGCCTCTGGACCAACCTCCTTTTTCGAGTGCTCCCACGCAAGTGATGTTTCTTTTCCCTCGTGGTCTCAGATCACGCCGTTACTTCCCCTTAACCCCCTACAAATTTTAGCGCCAAGCATCGCGTCGTCACGCCAATGGAGAGACCTTTTACTTTTCTTCCTCGACCAGGTGTGCAGTCAAGTTTCCGAGAAAACCGGTCTCGGGGAGTAACCCAAAGTACCTGGCCTCTGACCCTCCTTACTTGCTCGCACACTTTTATCCCATTCTGTCACTTTTAACACCAACTAAGCCACCACTATCTGTAACATTTTAACAAGCGTTGATTTCCAGTTTGTATAAATTCAATGCTTTGTGCATTTACAGTTTCGGCTTCAAAGTTTGAATTGTTTACAGCATTTCTGTTATTGCTGTTATATCCTTCAGACGCATACAGAAACACGGACCGGACGTACACACGGGTTAAGGGCACAATGTCTATCAAATCCGGTAACGTTCCGTTACCGAGCAACCAAGATGCCTTGCTCTACCCTACTTGTTCACGGCAGGGACTAAGGTAGAGGCGAAGTCTCACTCTGAAATAACGTAATCTTAACGTGCCCTTAAAGATTTTTGAGATATTCCTTCTTTTTAGCTTCCATTCTCCAAAGATTTTATATCAGTGAAACACTAAGCTCCACTGTGTTCCAGTGATCTAAGAAAACTATCTTCGAATTTGAAGGTCGCGAAAAATCAACCTGCTCTTTAAACATTTAACTATCATATTAATCCCTTACATTTCTCTTGTATGTACATACTACTACGTTACGAAAATGCTGTGTGCAATATCTATTTTAGTCTATTAGTAGACAAAGAATGGAGTCTTGGAAGAAGACTTGGTTGAGATACTGTTAAAATTTCTTAGACTGGGCTACATTTGGATAATGATTTATACAACAAATGCTCTGCTATTCATAAGGATTGTCACCGGGGACACTTTTCGTTGACAAACCATAGATACATTCAACCTTCTTACCGTGTCTTGCTCTCCATAGATGGCACTACGTGTAACATGTAACAGCGTTTAGGAGAATAAGCTATTATACACCAAGACTAATTACAAACTGCAATTATGTGACTTACAGGTATTTAAATTTTAATTAGGTTTTTTTCTATGAAAATCATTAGTAACTACACTTTATAATAAGAGAGGAATTAACGAACGCATAATTGTATGTTAGAAAGGAAGTGTTCTAAAGGAAATATATGTATACACTTTTCCTAAACATGTTTCATGTTTTAATGGAAGTTACCCAGCACACCAGGCAATTCTGTAGAACTTTTGTGCAGTTCTTAGTAGAGCAATTAGAAATGTAGTTTTCCGCTTATCACAAGTGTTACAGAATCGAGTGTGATGTTTAGTGAACAGCGTCTGTAAGCAATTACAAAATATCTCGTAAAAGGCGAATGTCGTGTAACTTTAAACGTCATATCACCCATTTCATTCATATTCCGATGTGACATATCGTTAGAGGACTTATATGAGAAAAAAAAATCTTTCTAAGAATAATCCAGGAAAATACGTTTTATTTCACTTCTCATTAAAATGACATCATAAATTGTCAGAACGGGAAGAAGATATTCAAAACTTTCGGAAAATGCCCGCATGTAAGTTTGGTTTGTAGGTAACCTGTAAAGCTTGGTTTTGCATCCAGGTAAGTTGCCAAAATCAAACTAAAATATTGATTTATTTTCAGCGATTTTCTTTGTTTAGTTATACCGTTAAAATGCATACAGAAACCCGGACCGAACGAATTTCCAAAGTTTGATTGGAGTATCTATAAACTTGTTTTGACAAAAGAAATATGGATAATTTGACAAGAGTTTTAATCAGATCTGGTTTGAAAAATCCTATGGAGGGGATTCGACCCTACAAGGAGACCAGACCTATTGAACTTTTGACCCAAGTGGGATATGCCTGAGTCTAAGCGCGAGGGAAATGTGGGCGGAAATACAGAGAGAGAGAGACTCCTAGTGGTTTACCCGGAAAAGCACGAGTCAGGTGGAGATTTTAATGTCATTTTTGCACGTTGGCCATAGTAGCTCAAATGGTATAGAGTGGCTGGACGGAGAACTGAAGATCTGTCATTCAAAGCCCTGCTTTGCCATTCAAATTTACAGTCTGATTCTTGCTTTCTAACGTTAAGAAGACATGCAAAAATTTTGGAAATGCCCTCATTTTTGTTAGGCTTAAGGGTCACTTCGTATATCTTAGTGTTGCATCCATGTAAGTTACCAAATTTAAACCTAAAGTTCGATTTATTTACAGCGTTTTTTAAGTTATACCTTTCAGACGGATACAGACACTTGGAGCGAACGTATTTCTAAAGTTTGATTGTAGTATCTATAAACTTGTTTTGACAAAAGAGACATGAGTCACTTGAGATGAGTTATAAATATATCTGGATTGAACTGGATCGAATTATTCTACGAGGGTATTCGACAGTGCTAGAAGACTAGGTCTATCATACCTATACCACAAGTGGGAAATTCCTGGAGGAGGATGAGGCGAGAGGAGGGACAGGATGGCGGACCAAAGGAGTCACGGCAATGCTTCTTACACTTGAGCAGTACTAAGCTCCCCGAACGGTCAGTATAGTACTAGTATCACACTCACCGTAGTCCCGAAGTGGTCCACCAGGACAAGATAGTCCTACCGGAGGAGGAAGTGTTTGCCAGGAGTATATCATCCTGCCATGCAACTTCAAGACTCCTCAACACTGTATGCTCTGAAAGAGACCTCCTAATGAGAGAGGGTGTGTAATTCTAATGGAGAGACTGGATATTCGGGGTTGTAATTAACCTGCCCAGTATTGGTCTGGAGAGCCGAGACATCTCCGGAAAAGCCCATGGATAGGGTAGGTATGCCAAGAGAATCGAACCTGGAACTCCCAAATGCAAGCCATAGACGAAACCCTTTATGTCATTCTACTCGGTACTGGTATTGCAGCAAGATATTGTCTAACTGTTAAGATTTATCAGAAATGTAACAGTTTTACACAATGAGAGGCTCTCTCGCCAGATATTATACGATATAATTACATCTTAATATTTATGGAAGTATCTCTCAGTTGTGTTATTTTATCTACCTAGCACACATCTTCTTAAAATACAATTTAAAATAATATACATTATATAGATCGCACTATGCTATGATAGAATTAAAAACAAAATCTGTATCGTTTTCTAATGTAAAATACAATCTTCTATATTTAACCAAATATCTGTCTGTTCTCGAGTTTTCCTTAAAACAGTCACACAGAAATACTATTAAAAGCAATTCGTCTTTTATATACGCAATCCCAACATTCGGAAAGTTGTGTTTCACCATGTTTGGTTTAAATACACAACTTCCTTTAAGTACATCGTAGAGAAGTTAACAATGTATAGATAATATAAACATAATGGAGAAGATGTTGTGGTAGTAGTCGTATTGGAGAAAATACGTAACTGTTTTGGTACCGTATATAAACAAAAATATACGTAGAAGAACGAGTTAAGAAAGCCATTTGAATACAGTTCGATAGCTTGTTGTGACATTCATACATTATACAAGTGAAACTCTTTTGTACCTCCCCAGAAATAAAATCATGTCAGCGACATTTTAGTATCTATTTCACCTTGCTGCCGATAGATTGAACTACCTGCAATATCTTACAGCTCAATGTACTATCTGTAATTACTCACTATCTTTTATAACAAATTGTAATTTTTATATTGGAAAATAACTTAGCCTTCGTTGATGTTTGTTATGTTAAAAGAAGCACTAATTCTCATATAACTCCCAAAAATTAAAAAAAACTTATAATAATTGTACGCGAAGAAGAAAGGCTACTAATTAGATATAAAATTGTAACATTTTTAATAATAATTCATAGTTTCAAGAACATTTTAGCAGTGTAGAAATATTTATGAATATTTGTGGTATATTTTGAATATTTATAAATGTTTTGGAACTAGATTACATATATGATAAAGAAAACATTGACATTTAAAGCAGCTAAAGCTCTGAGCCCCACATAATACTTCTAAGATGTTTGGCAACAACCTTTTCCCATATACAAACAATTATATGAAAACAACAGGGTGCAGTGTTTTGCATCCATTCCTTCAACCTGAGTTACAGATAATTTGTTACTTTGAAAAAAATGCCAACTTAGAACCCACAGCCCAGTCTACAAAATCCCTAAAAGAAAAACCTTTCCTGCGGTAAAACCCTTAACGTGTGGGCACTTAGGAATTACATTCTGGCCATATACAGCCGCCGCACTTCGGTCAGTTGGTCGGTGACATCATTTATTTTGAAGCTAATGGCAGGCTGAGGGACAGCCCAAGCTAGTTCCCTATATCAGACATCACCACTTTGTGTCGCGGCTTGGAGTTTTATGTATGGCGAGTAAAAAGGAGGTAGTGGGAGAAAAAGGATGGAGCAGTAATGCTCCTCAGAAACCCTTGTGTGCTGCTGATGGATTAGACTTTTCAAGTGAAGAAGCTAATTCGTGCGTCAGGACAAATTCTTGTAAGCTATTGTAACTGCTCTATGTTTTGCGGTTATGCCCACAATTGGTGCGAGGTAGCCGGTATCTCCTTAGACGGAGTCCTCTGTGACGGTAGTCCCTAAGTAACCTTACCAGATTCTGTTGTGGTTTGATCAGCTGTAAATTTTTCCGGCCGTCATCTGATACTAACTTGGTAGAGTAGCCTCACCTGGAGGTATTGGTATACAAAATAGGTGTCCCTAAGGTAGCAGATTAGAACCTGCGGCCATGCCACAGACTTTACAATCAACAATTGTGTAGCGATGTCAAAGTTCTGCGACAGATCAAGGAGCGACAGATTCGGCTCTGCGACGAGCTTGGTCTGTTGTATCATATGCCCCAAAGGGGTATCCCCGTGAGGAAGGGTCAGGCGAGAGGGGACAGATGACCTCTGAACCAAGGAGCAATTATAGTGCAAAGGTAGTGTCCCCACACCTTACTTATATGAAGCCCTCCATTCCCTGTGGGCCAGAACAACGGACATTTCCCCGTACTGTGGTACCAAGACGGTCTCTCAGTCAGGTCCGAGAACTACAGGAGGAGGAAGTCGTTCACTCAGGGCATAACATCCTTCACGCACCGACGAGAATACCGCCGACAGTTTTACCCTGAAGGAGACCACCAGATGAGGGATGGCATGAAATGAAAACGGAGATAAAGTTAAGGGACAGGAAATTCGGGGGATGTAGTTAACCTTACCAACAATCGCATAGCGACCAGGGAAAACCCCGAAAAACTCATGGCTTCCGTAGGCTGGCCATGGGAATGAAACTCGGATCTCGTGAATTCGGACCACAGAAGAAACTACCTGAGCCATCCCGCTTGGTATACCCGGACTTAAAAGTACTATGTCTATCAAAGTGAACAAATGCGGTAACATTCCGAGAAGTTATGTTGACTTGCTCTATCCTACTTGTTCACGACAGGAACAAGTCTCACTCACGAAGTCTCACTCTGAAATAGCGTGAAAATTAACGTATCCTTGAGAATTTTTGAGATATTCCTTATCTTTAGCTTCCATTCTCCAAAGGTTTTATATCCTGAAACACTATGCTTCACTGTGTTCCAGTGATCTTAAGGAACTAACTTGAAATTTGAAAGGTGTGATAAAGCGACCTGTTTTTAAACATCTAACTATCATATTTTAAACACCTAAGTATCTCTTGTATGTACATATTAACGCGTGACGTAAATGCTGTATGCAAAGTTTACCTTGATCTTATAGCACAAAAATGGTAGTCTTGGAAGAAGACTGGCTGGAGAAGCTGTTAAAATCTGTTTGCGTTACATTTTGAATATTGATTTATACTCATGTTTTGTGTTATTTATAAATAATTGTTACCCAGGAGAGGTTTTGTTGACAAAAGAAATATTCAACCTACCGACCGTGTCTTGCTCTACATTCAAACTACCGACCGCGTCTTGCTCTTCATAGATGGCACCACGTGTAATAATCTAGCAGCGTTCAGAAGGATAAGCTATAATATACCAAGACAAACAACAAATTGCAACTAAGTTATTTACAGATAACTTATGTTAAAGTTGTATTAGTTGTATAAAAATTGACGGTACCTATACTTTATTCTAAGACAGAAATTAAAGAACGCATAATTGTCTCTTAGATAGGAGGTCTGCTGCAGGAATTATATGTATTCACTTTTCGTAATCCTTATGTCATATATGTATTGCAATGAAATCGTATTTCATTTTTTGTTCTGATGTAATTTTGCGCAGTTATAGTGACCAAGCTATGTAAGCACTTATAAATATCTCGTTGAAAGACGAATTTCAGTAACTTTAAGCTACATTTTAGCCATTTCATTCGTCGTCCGACTTGACTTAACGTTAGAGGACTTAAATTTAAAAATCTTCCTAAGGGCGTACTTTGAAGATTAAGCTTTTTAATCTCACTTCTTATTAAAATGATATCATTGTCAGAACGGTAACGAGATATTCAAAACCTTCGGAAATGCCACATTTAAAGTTGGTTTGAGAGTATCCTCGTGAAGTTTAGTGCTGCATCCATATCAGATGCCAAAATTAAACCAAAAGTTGCAGCAGGAATTAACGACACGTCGATATACTGTCGTCTCGTCGCTGCTTTGTAGAAGACGGAACACGACTCCACGTTCTCTTGAGCTATTACTAAGCGAAATGCTGCTTCTCGTCGATTTCTGCCTCAGCTGCTCCGCATGGATCTTGTACCCTGGGTATGCGTAGGATATTAGCACAGAAGAACCAGAGCTTTCATTTAGAATGCGATTTATTCAAAGCAAATAGAATTAAGGTTTTGCCGGTACGTCTTCTTTGCTACGGCCGCAGAGAAGTTTCACTAACTATCGCAATATAACACAATGCTGGTCAGGTTGACGGCCAGCTGCCTCTGGACCATCCTCCTTCCGCGAGTGTTCCCACGCAAGTTATCTTTCTTTTCCCTCGTGGTCTCAGATCACGCCGTTACTTCCGCTTCGCGTCGTGACGCCAACTGTGAAGTCTTTTACTTTTCTTCCTCGACCAGGTGTGCAGTCCAGTTTCCGAGGAAACCGGTCTCGGAGAGTGAGGCAAAGTACCTGGCCCCTGACCGTCCTTACCTGCTCGCACACTTTTGTCCCACTCTGTCACTTTTACACCAACTAAGCCACCACTAACTGTACCTCTTTAACAAGCGCTCATTTCCAATTTAGACAGCTTCAATACTTTGTGCATTTACAATTTCGGCTTCAAAGTTTGAATTGTTTACAGATTTTTTTTTTTTTTTTTTTTTTTTTTTTTTTTGCTGTTATACCCTTCAGACGCATCCAGAAACACGGACCGGACGTATACACGGCCTAAGGGCACTAAGTCTATCAAATCCGGTAAAATTCCGTGACCCAGAAACCAGGTTGCCTTGCTCTAGCCTACTTGTTCATGGCAGGGACTAAGGTATAGGTGAAGTCTCGCTCTAAAATAACGTAATCTTAACGTCCCCTTAAAGATTTTCAAGATATTCCTTCTCTTTAGCTTCCATTCTCCAAAGATTTTATATCTGTGAAACACTATGCTTCACTGTGTTCCAGTGATCCAAAGGAACTATCTTGGCATTGGAAAGGCGTGATAAATCAACCTGCGTTTTAAACAACTGGCAGATGCAGACTTGGGACCACTCATGAGGGAAGTGGAGGTACGGACAAGTCCAACCTGGGAGGATATCGTACCGAGGAACGACACCTACAAGTCGGACTGGGCCCAATGGGACTCACTGAAGAGAAGGCAGGACGTGCAATTTCAGGTTGAGCCCAGAGGTTCTACTCCCATTAGTCCTGAAACCATAGGAACTGGACCCCGGCCTCCTTCAACCAGGAAGTTATCCGAGCTGTCCCAAAGGGCGCTCGGCGTCCTCCGTGGGGCTTTCCATAGGGCAAGACCTTGTTACCTAACAAGCCCCCCCCATCTGGTCCTATGAACTCAAGACGGGTTGGAAGTGGATACGCCACTTACGCGCGCCGACACCAAAGGTGAAGACTACCGAAAAACCTCGGTGGGGCCCCCTGGGGTTCTAGCACACCTTCTACTAGCTTTGCAGGCTAGTACCCGGGAGACTTATAGGCTTCCCACAACCCCGTCCGAAGACTTACCCGATTCCCACGGGTTTCGGGAACACACTGCCCCATCGAGTCTATCCCAATCCGAACAACCCCCGAAGGAGGGGCTCGGCTGTTCGGCCCGAGGTTCCTCTAGTAACGTCAGAGGTACCACGAGTGCTAAGGTTCCGCAGCGCCCTCACTTTGGCAGCTAAAAGGGACGGATTCCTTCCCCTTCGGGGGTTGTTCCGGCTTGAGCCCAGAGGTTCTACTGCCATTAGTCCTGAACCCGTAGGAACTGGACTCGGGCCTCCTTCAACCAGGGAATGGGAATTGCCTGATGGGAAGTTACAGAGGCAATAAATGGTACTTCCCCAATATAAGATCCCGCAGGTCTTGGTGGAAGTGCACGCCGGTACTTCGGGAGGACACCTGGGAGAAAACCGCACAATCTGCAAACTCCAAGACCAATACTACTGGATGAGGCTCCAAGCAGACTCTGAGATATGGTGCCGTCAATGTCACGCGTGCGCGGCTAGTCGCGGCCCCCAGACTAGGAGCCGGAGTCGCATGCAGCAATACAACGTCGGAGCGCCATTCGAAAGGATCGTCGTCGACATAGCTGGACCATTGTCAGTATCCGACAGTGGCAACAGGTACCTGATAGTGGTCGTTGACTACTTCACCAAGTGGCCAGAGAAGTAAGCAATCCCTCAGCATGAGGCCAAGACAATCACTGACTGTCTTGTGGAGCAAGTGTTTTGCCGATTTGGGGTGCCGTTAGAACTCCACAGCGAACAGGGCACCAATTTTAAGGCAATCCTCATGAAGCAGACACTAGAAAGACTTTTGATGAACAAGACCTGCACCACACCCCTACAAACACAGTCAGACGGCATGGTGAAGAGATACAGGAATACCGTAGAAAAGCACCTGAAGGAGGTTGTGGCCAGCCATCAGCAACACTGGGACGTCAAGGTGCCACTGTTCTTGCTGGCCTACCGCTCGTCTACGCACGGCACCACTGGGATGACACCAACCAGCTTAATGTTCGTGCAAAAGTTATGCCTCCCCTGTGATCTGGCTTTCGAAAGCCCCCGGACGCAAAATAGCCCGCAACCGAGTACGTGGAGAATGTAGTGGACCATCTCCATGACATGGATGAGATGGCTGGTCAGAACATCCAGAATTCTAGTGACCGCATGAAGACTAGATACGACAGGCAAGCCAACAATCAGGATTTCCAGCAATGTGACCTGATCTGGTTCTACCGAACTACTCGGACTAAGGGACGCTGCCCGAAGCTTCCGCAGCCGTGATAAGGACCCTACCGGTTGTTGAAGAGGATTAACGACGTGGTGTACCGCATCCCGAAGGTGACCCAAGAGAAAATGATGGTGGTACACTTGGATCGTTTGGCCCGTTACGATGGTGACGTTCGGCACGATCAGCCTTGAGGAGGGAGCAGTGTCGCGGCGAAAAAGCATGGAAGTTCCGGTGCCCAGAGAGAAGAGCGTTTTGTGTACACAAAAGGAGTGCAGATAAAGGCAACAGACCGAAAAGTTTCACGTATATAACGAGCTTGCATAAGCAAATAAGTATAGCACTTGAGATAAAAGACTTACCGAAACAAATTGAGATAAATAGATACTTCTGTAAATATCTTGAATTTAGGAATGAGGTATATAAGTGCCGCCTCGCCAAGAGTGAGTGAGTCGCAAGAGATAGGCAGAGAACAAATGAGAGTGTTGTCGTAACCTGAACGCTGTTTCTTATTGTCATTGAACTTGGAAGGTTGTGTTGTGATATGTGATGTAATTTTACTGCTACGGAGTGTATTTCTACGCAATATAAGGAACGTTAAGAATTTCGGTAAATTGTACTTTTAATTCTACGAACCCACAAGCTCTTACCGTTTTTTTAAGTCCTCCAAAATTTTGTCATATGGGACAATGAATAAAATGCGTGAAATGATAGCTCCAATGAGTCCGGAGTCCATGTAGCTTAGAGTTACCCGACATTGGTCTTTAAGGAAAGAAACCTTATCCAGGTAGCTCACTCTGACCGAGACTCTAACTCTGGAGGTCTTGCACGTCAGAGACGCAGCCATCTACGCTACCGTGTTTGCAGCGTATATAAACGTATATATCTGTGTGTGTAGAAGAACGAGTTGAGAAAACCACGTGAATACAGTCCGTTAGCTTACTATGACATTCATATTTTATCCAACTGACACGCTCTTTAACTTCCCCAGAAATAAAATAATATTTAGGGGCATTTTGTTTCTAAATTCATCTTTCTGCTAAGAGATTGCGCTACCTGTAATATCTTACAGCGAGAGGTGGTATCTGTAATTATCAACTATCTTTTATAACAAATTGTAATTTTTATATTGGAAAATAATTTAGCCTTCGTTGATGTTTAGTGTTTTAAGGTAAGCAGCAATTTTAATGTACCCAAAAACGAATTTAAACAAACTTATAATATTTGTGTGAGAAGAAGAAAGGCCACTAATTAAATATATAACTGTCACACTTGTAATAATATTTCATATTTTCAATGTCAATTTTAATAACTTTATGTTAATTTGTTGGTCCTAACGTACTTATATGATGAAGAAATCGTTGACGTCATTTAAAGCAGCTACAGCTGAGCTCCAAATTATACTTCAAAACCCTTTGGCAACGAAATTTTTCAACCTATAAGTATAAAATTACAAAAACAGCGTACAAGGCTTCGTATTCATTCCTTCACACTGAGTTACTTTGTTAGTTTGTTACTTTGAAAAAAAAATATTCAACCTAAACCCATAACCCAGTCTACAAAATACCTAAAAGAAAAACCTTATCTGCGGTAAAACCCTTAACGCGCGTGCACGCAGAAAGCCCCTCCTGGCTTTATAAAGCCAGCCAGCACTTCGGTCAGTTGCTCGGTTACATCATTTATTTTGAAGCTAATGCCAAGCTGAGGGACAGTCCAAGCTATTTTCCTATATTAGACATCACCAGTTTGTGTCGCGGCTTGGAGTTTCATGGATGGCGGGTGAAAAGGAGGTAGCAGTAATGCTCCTCTGAAACCCTTGTGTACTGCTGATGGATTAGACTTTTCAAGTGAAGGAGCTAATTCACACGTTAGGAAAAATTCTTGTAAGCTATTGTAACTAGTCTATGGTAAGCGGTTATGCCCACAAATGGTGCGAGGTAGCCGGTATCTCCTTAGACGGAGTTTAGTCCCTAAGAGACCTAACCAGATTCTGTTGTGGTTTGATCAGCTGTAAAGTTTTCCGGCCATCACCTGATAACATCTTGGTAGAGCAGCCTCACATGGAGGTATTGGTATAGAAAATAATTGTCCCAAAGATAGCAGCTTAGAACCTGCGACCATGCCACACACTTCAGAAGCATAAATCTCTAGAGGGATCACGAGAGTTCCAGAAATTTCTCATTCAAAGAAGCACATCCCGGACGGCAACCATTGTGTAGTGAAGTCAAAGATCTGCATGCAAGGAGCGACAGATTAGGCTCTGCGACGAGCTTGGTCTGTTGTATCATATGCCCCAAAGGAGGAAGTGTCAGGCGAGAGGGGCTGGAGGGCGGCCGTGCCAAGCAGCCACTATAATGCAAAAGGGAGGGTCCCCACACCCTCCTTAGGTGAACCCCCTCTAACAGGAATTTGTGTCCGTTGTTAATTTATCTTCGTCTTCATCAGCCACTCGGATGCAATTTGGGACAGGATTTCTGTGTTGGACGCACAATTCTTTCCCTTCTCATATGAGTTTTTGTGGCTATCTATTTCCTCTGGTCACCAATAGTATCATTTTATTCTAAGTAAGAGTCATGAGACATCTGTGTTTCAAGGCGTGGTTCGGAATAAAGAAGTCAAATTCTGTAATTGGTTATATTTATACAGATTCCAGTTATAACTTAAAATGTTCCTGATCTATCACCACACTCCACCATTACAACAAAAATCTCTCTCTCTTTGAAACGAGATTATTGATTTATCCTTTACTGTTCAAAACTTTTATCTTCTCTGCCTCATTTTCCCACCAAGAAACCAGATTATTGATCTGTCGTAACTTAACGAGACTGAAGAACATATCACTCTCCTAAAGATTATTGACTTATCGTAAATATCGTTACTTCTACTTAATTTTGTGATTGGCCGATCCAATGCCACGTCACCACATTATGTCTTATTACGTCATACCATTATTATTTTGGTCAATCACAAAATTACATACATTTTTACATATTTAACTTATTAAATGTGTTTACATATTCAGTTTTTATAAATTTATACTTCAAACATAACCCAAAAGTACTGTTACACACCAAACCCTGCAGACCAGGACAATGTACATTTCCCCATACTGTTGGGGAGAACTACAGGAGGAGGAAGTCGTTCACTCAGAGCATATTGTGACTTTGTGGGTTCGTGAAATAAAAAGTCCAATTACACCACTCAACAATGTTCTTTATTTCCACCGACTTACAGTTAAACACTTGCAAATTACACAGAATTACGTGCTGCAACAATTACAATTCACCAGTTCGTCCGTTACAATTTCCTTGTACTCGCGTTTACGTAAACTCCGATGCACGCACAGTCTTCTCGTTCATTAACACGTCCTTCGCTAGCACGTCAAACACTGACTAACACTGCCTTCTTACACCAAGAACTGTCCTCACTCCACACTAACCAACCAACTGACTGACTTGACTGACTAGCTGCAGCCCTTTTTATAGGCATCTCGCCGTCTTCTCGACGTTTCCAGATGATGAACGATCCCGTAATTTCTAGAACCAGGTGGACAGAAACAGACGGCACACTGATGTTTTTCCTCCCAACCACTGCCTGTCACCACTACAAGACAAACGAGGAGGAGGTGTGGCTAACCGAACCTCCCCTGCCTTCCGCTGCCAGCTGCTTTCACAGGGTGTTCCAGCGCTCGCGTTACAATATCATCCTTCACGCACCGCAGAGACTCCCGCTGACACTTTTACCCTGAAAGAGACCAACAGATGAGAGATGACATGAAATGAAAACGGAGATAAAGTTGAACGACAGGAAATTCGGGGGATGTAGTTAACCTACCCATCATTCGCATAGCGACCAGGGAAACCCCAAAAAGCTCATGGGTTCGGTAGGATGGCCATGGGAATAAAACTCGGAACTTGTGAATGCGGGCCCCAGACGAAACCGCCTGAGCCATCGGACTTGGTATACCCGGACTTAAAAGTACTATGTCTATCAAGGTGACCAAATCCGGTAAAAGTCCGAGAAGTTACGTTGCCTTGCTCTATCGTACTTGTTCACGGCACAGACTAAGGTATGGGCGAAGTCTCACGCTGAAATAACGCCAACTCTAACGTGCTTTAAACATTTCCGAGATATTGCTCCTTTTTACCTTCTTTTTTCTAAAGATTTTATATTTTGAAACACTAAGCTTCATTGTGCTTCTAGTGATCTCAGAGAACTAACCTGGAATTAGAAAGGCGTGATAAAGCAACCTGCTTTTTAAACATCTAACTATATTAATGTCTTACATTTCTCTGGTATGTACATATTAAAGCGTGACGGAAATGCTGTATGCAATGTTTACCTTAATCTTATAGGGGACAGAGAAATGGTAGTCTTGGAAGAGGACTGGGTTGAGAAACAGTTAGAATCTGTCTGACTAGATTACATTTTGAATAATGATTTATACTCAAGGATTCTGTTTTTCATAAATAATTGTCACCCAGGAGAATTTTTGTTTGCAAAAGTTACATTCAACCTAACGACCGCGTTTTGCTCTTCAGAGATGGCACCACATGTAATATGTAACAGCGTTTATGAGGATAAGCTATTATTTAACAAAACTGATAACAAACTGGAACCATGTGATTAACAGATACTTCACGTTTAATTTGTATTTATTATATATAAATTGATAGTGTGAGTACGTTACACTAAGGCATATATTAAGGAACGAGTAATTGTTGCTTAGAAGTGAAGTCTGCTAAAGGAAATATATCTATTCACCTCTTGTAGTCATATCTTGTATTTTAATTTGAATAAGACCACGTTAATTTTGATTCTGTTGTCGTTTTGTACAATGATAAGTGGAGCAATTGGAAATGCATTTTTAAGCTTATCATGAATGTTACAGCATTCAGAAATTATAGGTCAGTGTGGCCCTGACAAGGATCTGTAAGCAATTAAAATATGTCGTGTAATATTAAACGTCATTTCATTTATCGTCCGATGTGAGTTAAAGTTAGAGGACGTAAAATACAATGTGTCTAAGGGCATTCCTAGAAGTTTCAACATTTTTATTTCATTTATCATGAAAGTAACAGCAACATATGGCAGTATATTCAATTTTTCAAAACGGCAAGGGGATATTCCAAATTTTGGGATATGCCCTGTGTAAGTTCTAGCGGTATCATTTGGCGTTAACCTTGCTATACGTGTGAGCGGGTTTGGGTGTCAACAGACGTGTATCGTTCCAATCCTCATACACTGCAGGAACACTGTGCGGGGTGGAAATCAGCTTCCTTCAGCTGCTGTGGTGCGAGCGCTGCTACCTCCTAGCAATCGTGGTATCTCTGACGTTACTAAAGGAACCTCGGGCCCCTCCCTGAATGAGAGTTGTTCGGATTGGGTTGGACTCGAGGGTGCGGTGTGTTCCCGTTAACCATGGGGGGTAGGCTACCTCTGGGTAGTTTTCGGCCGCCCGGAGGAGGAGAAGGTTGCCTAAAGGGGTCCCATGTATTAGCCTGCAGAACTAGTAGAAGGTGTGCTAGATCACAAGACGGCTCCAACGAGGTTATTGGGCTTTCATTCCTGCAGGGTTGAAGTGTCCACTTTCACCCGGCTTTACGATGTTGTTGGAGGGGGGAGGGAGTATTTTAGACTCGAGGTATTGCCCCAAGGAAAGAACCCCGGAGTTTTACACTGCTCCCGGTCTGATAGAGACCGGAGTCTTCGGAGTTGCGGGTGCACATCGCGACATGTTCAACGGACCACATGAAGACCGCTTCTGAGTTTCTGAGAGTGAGATATGTTGCTTGTTTGTGAGCAGAAGGTGAAGATTACCAGAATCTATTATAAGGTAACTCTAGTCTGCCTCTAAGTCACCCAGCGACTGCCGATCGACGAGAGCAAATGGTACCGCCGTGAATGTTTTCAACTTAATTCAACTAACTTATATTCCGCACTGAGCAGTGACGAGGAAACTCCTCACAGTACTGCACTTTAAAGAGGTGGCTACGGTATCTATGCAAATAAAAGAACACGCTTATTATCTTACCTCGACCAATCAAGGAAGACTGTTTTAGTATCGCCGTTTCTTCCTCTCCCTTTCCACCAACATTTCTTCATCAGGATTGAAGTAGCCAGAGATACGATGTAGTAGAAATGGTAGTGGTAGTAGTAGTAGTAGTAGTAGTAGTAGTAGTAGTAGTAGTAGTAGTAGTAGTGGAAGTAGTAGTATTTGTTGTTGTGGTTGTTGTTGTTGTGCTAGTAGAGGCAAACAATACTGTAACTACTTTTGTAGCGTACATAAACATAATTATATGGAGAAGACCGAATTGAAGAAGCTATGCTAATACAGTTCGTTAGCTTACTGTGACATTCATACATTATCCAAGAGAGAAGTTCCTTTACTTCTGAAGAAATTAAATCATTTCAACGACATTTTATTATCTGTTTCATCTTTCTGCCGATAGATTGCGCTACCAGTAATATCTTACAGCGGGAGGATTTATCTGTAATTATTTACTATCCTTTATAACAAATTGTAATTTTTATATTGGAAAATAGCTTATCTTTTGTTGCGGTTGTTCTGTTCAAATAAGCAGCAATTTAATTATACCCCCAAAAATTTAAACAAACTTATAATAATTGTGTGCGAAGAACGAAGGTTACTAATTAAATTTATAAGTTTAACATCTGTAATAGTATTTCATATTTTCAATGACTATTTTAAAGACAAATATGGACTTCATTTAAAGCAGCTACATCTGAGCTCCACATAATACTTCCAAGCTGTTTAGCAACAAACTTTTTTCCATATAAAAATAAAATCAAAACAACAGCGTGCAATGTTTTGCATGCATTCCTTCAAACTGAGATACAGATAATTTGTTACTTTGAAAAAAAAAGTGTCAACCTAAAACCCACAACATATCCTACAAAATTCCTGAAAGAAATACATGGCCAGCGGTAAAACCCTTAACGTGTGGGCACGCAGGAAGCACTACTGGCTTTATAAAGCCAGCACTTCGGTCGGTTGGTCGCTGACATTTATTTTTGAAGCTAATGGCAGGCTAAGGGACAGCCCAAGCTATCACCCTATAACAGACATCAACACTTTGTGTCGGGGCGTGCAGTTTCATGAGTGGTGGGTGAAAAGGAGGCAGTGGGAGAGAAAGGAGGTAGCAGAAATGCTCCTCAGAAACCCTTGTGTACTGCTGATGGATAAGACTTTTCAAGTGAGGGAGCTGAATCCTAAGTCAGGACAAATTCTTGTAAGCTATTGTAAGAGCTCTATGGTTAGTGGTTGTGCCCACAAGTCGTGTGGGGTAGCCGGTTTCTCCTTGGACGGAGTCCTCTGTAAGGGTAGTCCTTAAGTAACCTTACCAGATTTTGTTGTGGTTTGATCAGCTGTAAATTTTTCCGGCCGTCATCTCATACTAACTTGGTAGAGTAGCCTCACCTGGAAGTATTGGTATATAAAATAGGTGTCCCTAAGGTAGCAGCTTAGAACTTGCGGCCATGCCACAGACTTTACAATCAACAATTGTGTACCGATGTCATAGTTCTGCGACAGATCAAGGAGCGACAGATTCGGCTCTGCGACGAGCTTGGTCTGTTGTATCATATGCCCCAAAGGGGGTATCCCAGTGAGGAAGGGTCAGGCGAGAGGGGACAGATGACCTCAGAACCAAGGAGCAATTATAGTGCAAAGGTAGGGTCCCCACACCTTACTTATATGCACCTCCCATTCCCTGTGGGCCAGAACAACGGACATTTCCCCGTACTGTGGTACCAAGACGGTCTCTCAGTCAGGTCCGAGAACTACAGGAGGAGGAAGTCGTTCACTCAGGGCATAACATCCTTCACGCACCGACGAGAATACCGCCGACAGTTTTACCCTGAACGAGACCACCAGATGAGGGATGACATGAAATGAAAACGGAGATAAAGTTGAGGGACAGGAAATTCGGGGGATGTAGTTAACCTTACCAACAATCGCATAGCGACCAGGGAAAACCCCGAAAAACTCATGGCTTCCGTAGGCTGGCCATGGGAATGAAACTCGAATCTCGTGAATTCGGGCCACAGAAGAAAGTACCTGAGCCATCCCGCTTGGTATACCCGGACTTAAAAGTACTATGTCTATCAAAGTGAACAAATGCGGTAACATTCCGAGAACTAATGTTGACTTGCTCTATCCTACTTGTTCACGGCAGGAACAAGTCTCACTCACGAAGTCTCACTCTGAAATAGCGTCAAAATTAACGTATCCTTGAGAATTTTTGAGATATTCCTTCTCTTTAGCTTCCATTCTCCAAAGATTTTATATCTCAGAAACACTATGCTCCACTGTGTTCCAGTGATCTCAAGGAACTAACTTGGAATTTGAAAGGCGTGATAAAGCGGCCTGTTTTTAAACATCTAACTATCATATTTTAAACACCTAAGTATCTCTTGTATGTACATATTAACGCGTGACGTAAATGCTGTATGCAAAGTTTACCTTGATCTTATAGCAGAAAAATGGTAGTCTTGGAAGAAGACTGGGTGGGGAAGCTGTTAAAATCTGTTTGAGTTACATTTTGAATATTGATTTATACTCATGTTTTGTGTTATTCATAAATAATTGTCACCCAGGAGACGTTTTGTTGACAAAAGAAACATTCAACCTACCGACCGTTTCTTGCTCTACACTCAAACTACCGACCACGTCTTGCTCTTCATAGATGGCACCACGTGTAATAATCTAGCAGCGTTCAGAAGGATAAGCTATAATATACCAAGACAAACCTCAAATTGCAACTAAGTTATTTACAGATAACTTATGTTAAATTTGATTTAGTTGTATAAAAATTGACGGTACCTATACTTTATTCTAAGACAGAAATTAAAGAACGCATAATTGTCTCTTAGAAAGGAAGTCTGCTGCAGGAAATACATGTATTCACTTTTCGTAATCCTATGTCATATATTAATTGCAATGAAATGGTATTTCAGTTTTTGTTCTGATGTAATTTTGCGTAGTTATAGTGACCAAGGTATGTAAGCACTTATAAATATCTCGTTGAAAGACGAATTTCAGGTAACTTTAAGCTACATTTTAGCCATTTCATTTGTCGTCCGACTTGACTTAACGTTAGAGGACTTAAATTTAAAAATCTTCCTAAGGGCGTACTTTGAAGATTAAGCTTTTTAATCTCACTTCTTATTAAAATGATATCATTGTCAAAACGGTAACGAGATATTCAAAACCTTCGGAAATGCCACATTTAAAGTTGGTTTGAGAGTAAACTCGTGAAGTTTTAGTGCTGCATCCATATCAGATGCCAAAATTAAACCAAAAGTTGCTGCAGGAATTAACGACACGTCGATATACTGTCGTCTCGTCGCTGCTTTGTAGAATGCGGAATACGACTCCATCTTCTTTTTCTCTATTACTAAGCGTCATGCCGCTTCTCGTCGATTTCTGCCTCAGCCGCTCCGCATGGATCTCTGGGTATGCGTAGGATATTAGCACAGAAGAACCAGAGCTTTCTTTTAAATGCGATTTAGTCAAACCAAATAGAATTAAAGCTTTGCCGATACGTATTTGTGGCTACGGCCGCAGAGTAGGTTCACTAACTATCGCAATATAACACAATGCTGCTCAGGTTGACGGCCAACTCTCTGGACCAACCTCCTTTTTCGAGTGTCCCCACGCAAGTGACCTTTCTTTTCCCTCGTGGCCTCAGATCACGCCGTTACTTCCCCTTAACCCCCTACAAATTATAGCGCGAAACATCGCGTCGTCACGCCAATGGAGAGGCCTTTTACTGTTCTTCCTCGACCAGGTGTGCAGTCAAGTTTCCGAGAAAACCGGTCTCGGAGAGTGACCCAAAGTACCTGGCCTCTGACCCTCCTCTTTAACAAGCTCTGATTTCCAAATTATATAATTTCAATACTTTGTGCATCTACAGTTTCGGGTTCAATGTTTGAATTGTTTACAGCATTTTTGTTTTTGTTGTTTTACCCTTCAGGCGCATACAGAAACACGGACCGGACATATACACGGTCAAAAGGCACTATGTCTATCAAATCCGGTAACATTCCGTGACCGAGAAACCAAGTTGGCTTCCTCTACCCTACTTGTTCATGGCTGGGACTAAGGCATACACGAAGTCTCACTCTGAAATAACGTAATTTTAACATGTCCTTAAATATTTTTGAGATATTCCTTCTCTATAGCTTCCATTCTCCAAAAATTTTATATCTCTGAAACACTATGCTCCACTGTGTTCCAGTGATCCAAAGGAACTACCTTGGCATTGGAAAGCGTGATAAACCGACCTGCTTTTTAAACATTTAACTATCATATTAATCTCTTACATTTCTCTTGTAGGTACATATTAGTGCGTTACGAAAATGCTGTATGGAATTTCTATTTTAATCTATTACCAGACAAAAAATGGAGTCTTGGAAGAAGACTGGGCTGAGAAACTGTTAAAATCTCTTAGATTAAGATACATATGGATAATGATTTATACAACAGATGTTCTGTTATTCATAAGGACTGCGACCCAGCTTTTTTTTTTTTTCCGTTGACAAACAATAGATGCATTCAACCTACATACCGTGGCTTGCTCTCCATAGATGGCACTACGTGTAACATGTATCAGCGATTAGAAGCATAAGCTATTATACACCAATAAACATAACAAATTACAACTATGGGACTTACAGGTATTTAATGTTAAATTTGTTTTTCTACTATGGAACAGAATAGTAACTATACTTTATAATAAGACAGCAATTAACGAACGCATAATTGTATGTTAGAAAGCAAGTGTTCTAAAGGAAATATATGTATTCAGGTTTCCTAAACATATTTCATGTTTAAATGGATATATAAGAGAGATGCTAGGCAATTCGCTGAAATTTTGTACAGTTATGAATAGAGCAATTTGCAATATAATTTTCCGTTTATCACAAATCCTAAGGCTCCAGTGTGAGGTTAGAGACCGGAGTCATTAAGCACTTTCAAAATATCTCGTGAAAGGCGAATGTCGCGTAACCTTAAACATCATATCACACATTTCATTGATTGTCCGCTGTGACTTGACGGTAGAGGACGTAAATATTCCTATAAAATTCAACATTTTAATCTCACTTCTCATTCAAATGTCATCATAAATTGTCAAAACGGCAAGGATATATTCAAAACTTTTGCAAATGCCACATGTAAGGTTGGTTAGAGAGAAACCTTTTTAGGCTTTGTGTTGTATTAATGTAAGATGGCCAAATTATCCCAAATGTTTGAATTATTTACAGCGTTTTGTTTTAGTGGTACCCTTCTGAGCCATACAGAAACAGGAACCGGACGTATTTCTAAAGTTTGACTGGAGTATTTATAAACCTGTTTTGACAAAAGAAATACGAGTCATTTAACATGATTTGGATTATTCTAGGGAGGGGATTCGAAACTTCTAGGAGAGTAGATCTATTGAATCTATGACCTAAGTGGGATATTCCTAGGAGGAAGGATGAGGCGAGAGAACGGACAAGGTGCCAGACCAAAGGAGTCATGGCGGTGCCTCTTACAATTTAGCAGTACTAAGCTCCCCGGCCGGCCAGTATAGAACTAGTATCCCACACACCGTAGTCCTGAACTGGTCCACTAGTACGAGACTCCAGCCGACACTTTCTAACCTGAAAGAGACCTAATTAGAGAGGGGGTGTGGAATGCTAATGGAAAGACTGGGTACTCGGGGTTGTAGTTAACCTACCCAGTATGCGCTTGGCGATCCGGCACAATCCCCCCCAAAAATCCATGCATAAAGTAACCCTGCCAAGAGTATCGAACCCGGAACTCCCATACACGAAACCGGCTATGCCAAAGACTTGGTACTGGTATTGCAGTAAGACGTTGTCTAGCTTTTAGTATTTATCAGAAATGTAACGGTTTTACTCAATGAATATCACTAACACCCGATATTTCACGATATAATTACCTCTTAACTTTTATAGAACTATTTTGCACTTGCGTTATTTTAATTATCTACGTAGCAGATATTTTTATAAAATACAATTAAAATTAATAAAGACTATATCGGTCTCACTCTGGGGTAATAGAATTAACTTCAAAATCTGTATGGTTTTGTAATGTAAAACACAAAGTTTTGTATTTCTCTTTATTCCGTGGGTATGACGTTCATAAATCAGTGGCACACACATATACAGATGCAAATATATTATTAAAACATAATTCCTTATCTTGTTCCTTTTTTTTCATACAGAAAACCCAAAATTTGGAATTTGAATGTTATTTGTGTTTCGCCATGTTTGTTTAAAGCGCACCACACTCGGAGAGAAATTAGGAATGAACAGTACCAGTCAAAAGGGTTCGATCTCCTATCACAATTATGGGTTTGTTCATAAAACCTGGATTTCGTTTTGAATATTGTATCATATCGCCGTTCTGATCATAAAATATGTACGAACATGTAGATCCTACTTTGTACTTCACTGATTTACCACGTAGAGGTTTACGGCTGACGAGCTCTCACAAGTACACTGATGTGCATTTGTCTATGACGTTTCTAATCAAGTAGGCCTTATTCCTTCAGCAGTCTGTGTGACAAGCAGTTCACATGTTTTATCCAATTTGCACGACTTTATATTCTGACGTTACTGCTCTGTTCTATTCTCACACCGACTATTCACGAACTACTAACTACCCTGGATCGACTAGTTCACTGGTTCTCTAACTGGGACATTTCCCTCAATACTAACAAGGCAGAGGTTAAGATCTTCTCTTTACGTCCTTATAGGGAGAAGAGCAACCGATACACCGGAAGATGTAGTGGTCAGCCAAAGCATATTGTGACCTTGTGGGTTCGTAGAAATAAAGTTCAACTTGCAGAAATTAAAAATGTTCTTTATTACCGTACACTCTTTTCTTTTTTTACGTATCAGAATCACGTCACATACACAATCACAATCTACCCAGGTTGATGATCACAACAACAGGTTCTGGTTACATCTGTTTACAACACACTTTACAACTGTTTACTGCTCTTGCTTACGACTTTGTCTTGGGCAGTTGTCGCTTCCTTAAATACCTCATTGATAATTCGAGGCTGTTCTGTAACTATCACTGGATGTTTCTGGAGTAAACAAGACATCGAATTTTCTGCCACTAGACGGAATCCGAACCTTCCTGAATCGTAACTTAATCTATGCTGGCAAGTCCTTTATCGCCGCTATCAATTCCATCGAGCAACTCATTTAAAGGCTCAGCTTCAATATAATCGAGAAGAACATGAACCACAATCAACTAATACGGGCACTAGCGGAATATGACACAACACACGATAAACACGCAAGTCCACTGTCTATTTTTGAAAGAACGATTCATCTCGGGGAGCCAGAGGTAGACCTACAACAATATCTGGAAAACCTAGTTAACCTTCAAGATGCATTACATCGCTGACCGGAGATAAACACACACCCCTACACGTACACCTACATACAGACAGTTGAGCACAGAGGAGCGTAAGCACTTATTAATAACATTATTAATATTAGAATTTATTGTTTTAATTTTTCCACCCCATTAGTCTTGAACCCGTAGGAACAAGACCCGGGCCTTTTGCTACCAGGGAGTTATCCGAGCTGTCCCAAAGTGCGCTGGGCGTCCTCCGTGGGTCTTTCCTTAGTGCAAGACCTTGGTACCTAACAAGCCCCCCATCTGGTCCTGTGGACTCAAGACGGGATGGAAGTGGATACGCCACTTACGCGCGTCAACACCAAAGTTGAAGACTACCGAAAACCTCGGTGGGGCCACCTGGTGATCTAGTACACCTCCTACTAGCTTTGCAGGCTAGCACCCGGGAGAATTAATGGCTTCCCTCAACCCCGTCCGGAGACATACCTGATTCCCACGGGTATCGGGAACCACTGCCACCTGGAGTTTATCCCAATCCGACTCTACATACACACACACACACACACACACACACACACACACACACACACACACACACACCTCACAGAGTCCTCAAGTCCTTCCGCCCATCATTGGCCAAGGGAAAGAGGATACCCCGTAAGTGGCACAGGCTCGCACCTAGTTAACCTTCCAGATGCTATACATCGCTGACCGGAGATAAACACACACCCATACACGTACACCAACACACACACACACACACTCACACACACACACACACACACACACACACACACACACACCACCCAGAGCCCTCAATCCTTGCGTTAATCATTAGCCAAGACGGCCCCGGTGAAAGAGGGTCCCCCCTGAGTGGCACAGGCTCGCCCCTACAATTGA
Organism: Mantis religiosa; assembly: GCA_030765055.1. Classification (NCBI taxonomy): domain Eukaryota; kingdom Metazoa; phylum Arthropoda; class Insecta; order Mantodea; family Mantidae; genus Mantis; species Mantis religiosa. Next base: position 9,802,480 of record CM060951.1, read on the forward strand.
TAGGTAGGCCGCCCGCCGAGTGCGCTCTTTAAAATATCGACCATGTAGATACATGGACTATAAGAAGGCTTTTCACACACCTAACAATGCTGACGGCAGATGATCACAACTAACCATTAAAGGCAAATGCCGATAATGCAAACTAGATTTGCATGTAGGTTTGGCAAGATAGCAGTAAGTATAATAGTTTACAACTAACATACTTGCATGTATTACTTGCAGTGACAATAAACCACCTAAACTTAAGACACAGCGCTACGGCGTGATAAATTACCCTAAATTTCCCAACAAATAACTCCTGGAATCCTATCAAATACCACCCAAACCACTGGAGCAGGCTGGGCTTTATGTCAAGTCTGTATTCCTGCATCAGTAACCTACTCAGCTGAATCGCACTGCGAGACAGCTAAGATAATCTCCTGGAATGCGCGGGTGTATTAGGCGGTACCGCAGCGCATTTCTCCTTCCCAATCCGGTGGAGGTTTTATAGTGGAGTAGTACCTTTGAGGAGAATCCCACATACCCCACTTGTCCCCTCAAACACAGTGGAAATCCGTAAATAGATCTTTCCTACAATCGAAAAAAAACTATATTTTGTCGCGTCAGCCCGGCCGCCTGTGTTACTTTTGCATTTGCAAAATTTAGTCATTGCTTTTCTCTCTGTAGTTGATGTATTTGTGCTGGCTATGTCGCGTCCACGGCTGCTCATCGGCTACGGCTTAAGGAGAGCTTACTTGTATGGAGATCTGAGGCTCGTGAGAAGGGAAACAATCATAAATAATATACTAATCACTGTTTAATCGAATACACATTTCTATATAAAGTTCCCGGCAAAAATGTTTTCACTACTGGTGTCCGCACAGCTTGCTTTCCTTACACACACTTCCCTTTACCTGATTACCTCACTGTAAAGAGGATGAGGATATTGAACAACCCTCGGTCCCGTTATGTACCGTTATGTCTGTCTTTTGAAAATGACTAACGGGCATTCTTTTCATCATGTATGTAGTAAAAACATTTTTCGGTGAGGCATTTTCCAACACAAATTGTATATTATATTATATTTTGATATATACATTCATAATAATGAGCACCTTATAAATAATGCCTCAATTAGCCTGTTATTTATGCACAAAAGCCGCGCTATCGTAGATAATGCGTTCGCGACAGTATCATTCTGCCATCCACCGAAGAGGCTCCCGGCGAAATAAAATGATAAAACAGATAAATGGGGGTACAGGGAATTCGAGGGATATAATAAACCAAGTGACCCAGGAAAACACCCCCAGAACCCATGGATTAGGTCGGCCAACCACGGGAATCGAACTCGGACTTCGTGAATGCGGGACAGAGACGAATCCGCCTGAGTCATTCCGCTTGGTATACCCGAACTTAAAAGTACTATATCTATCAAAGTGATCAAATCCAGTAACATTGCGAGAGGTTACGTTGCCTTGCTCTAACCTACTTGTTCACGGCAAAGACTAAAGTATGGGCGAAGTCTCACCCTGACATAACGTCAACTTTAACGTGTCGTTAAAGATTTCCTAGTTCTTCCTTCTTTTTTAACTTCTATTTTCCAAAGATTTTATATTTTGAAACTCTAAGCTTCATTTGTTTCTAGTGATCTCAAGGAAGTAACTTGGAATTTGAAAGGCGCGATAAATCAACTTGCTCTTTAAACATCCATCACATAAATCTCTTACATTTCTCTTGTATGTACATATTAACGCTTTACGGAAATGTTGTATGCAATGTTTTCGTTAAACAAATAGCAGGGAAATGGTAGTCATGGAAGAAGACTGGCTTGAGAAACTGTTAAAATCTGTTTCACTCAGTTACATTTTGAACAATGGTTTATACTCAAGTTTTGTGTTATTCATAAAAAATTGTCACCCTAGAGACTTTCGGTGGACAACCAATATATACACTCAAACTACCGACCGTGTCTTGCTCTGCACAGATGGCACCACATGTAATATGTAACAGCGCTTACGAGGATAAGCTATTATTCACCAAGACTAATAACAAACTGCAACTATGTGACTTAAAGGAAGTTAGTGTTTAATTTGTGTTAATTATATGTAAATTGATGGTAACAATACTTTACACTAAGATAGCAATTATGGAACGCATAATTGTTTCTCAGAGAGAGAGTCTACTAAAGGAGATATATGTATTCACTTGTTTTGGTTATATTTCGTATTTTAATCTAATAAGACTTAAGCACACAGATTCTGTTGAACTTTTGTACAATTACGAGTAATGCTATTGGAAATGTATGTGTGATGTTAGTGACTAGGTTCTGTAAGCAATTTCAAAATATATCGTGTAACTTTAAACGTCACTTCAATCATCGTCCGATGTGACTTAACGCTAAAGGAGGTAAATTAAAATATATCTAAGTGTATTACTAGAAGAATTAACATTTTAATTTCACTTGTCATGAAGGCAACTTCAACATTCAAATTTTGAAATCGCTAAGGTGATATTCGAATCTTTCGGAAATGCCCTCATATAAGTTCTAGCGGTTTTATTTGGCGTTAACGTTAGTATTCGTGTGTAGCGATAGGGTTTGAGATTCAACAGACGTGTTTCGTTCCAATCCTCATACACTACAGGAACACAGTGCGGGGAGTTGATCTGTGCCCTTCAGCTGCTGTGGTGCCAGCGCTGCGGACCCTTAGCTCTCGTGTTATCTCTGACGTTACTAGAGGAAACTCGGGCCAAATTGCCGAGGCCATCCCTGATTGGGGTTGCGCGCATTGGGTTGGACTTGAGGGGACAGTTTGTTCCCGTTACCCGCGGGAGATAGGGGACCAGCTGATGACGGTGATACCTTGCCTGTGGGGATGGAGGCCCTGTTGCCGTTGACCTTGGGAAGGAGTGACGTATGTCTGTGGGTGTTTGTCGCGATGTTGGCTGAGGAGGTGATACTATGATTGTATGCACTCAGGAGCCAAGAGGCTACGGTCGACGTCGGCAGGAAGGTCCTGCGGCTCAATGGAGAAAATGTGATAGTCCGGCAAACCGACAACTGTCTTGGAACCTGCAGGACATCTTGAAGTAAGACGTGGTGGTCTTGGCGAGAAGTGAGGTGGTTGTGACGGGGTGACTGGCAGGACAGCGGGCGAAGAACATGATGCTGGACAAGATGACGCCTGTGCACGGACTCTGTGTAGCCAGGACATTATTGCCGTGTCGAAAGGAGGTGCCCATGAGGCTGTTCAACTCAGCAGACACAGATCACGACGTCCAGGTCGGCACGGAACTGAGGACGTGCGAGGTCGTGGTGAGCGTAACCGCAGTCGACAAGACACCGTGGCCGGTGACGACACAACAGATGGGGCCCCAGCTAGAAGGCTTATTGGAGAGGGCGGCTGACCACCTGACCAGAGAACAGCTGGCGAAACTTCGAGAACCAGTGAGGCGATACCAACGCGAATTGAGCCAGGGAGCCAGGGAATACGGCCTCACGGATAAAGTGCTTCACCGCATCGACACCGGAAACGCCCAGCCTATTCGACAAACACTTAAACGGGTTCCGTTTGTGAAGCGAGCGGCTCTACGGGATATTATAGAGGATATGAAATCCAGGGGTGTGATTTAAAAGGCTGACAGCCCTTGGTGTTCCCCTGTAGTTCTGATGACAAAGAAGAGCGTTAAGCTATGCTTCTGCGTGGACTAGTGGAAGCTGAACTCTTGGTGGGCCCGCCTGGTGATCTAGCACACCTTCTACTAGCTTTGCAGGCTAGTACCCGGGAGAATTAATGGCTTCCCTCAACCCCGTCCGAAGACGTACCTGATTCCCACGGGTATCGGGAACACACTGCCCCCTCGAGTCCATGCCAATCGGAACAACTCCCGAAGGAGGGTTCGGTTTTTCGGCTCGAGGTTCCTCTAGTAACGTCAGAGGTACTACGAGTGCTAAGGGTCCGCACCTTGGCAGCTGAAGGGGACGGATCCCCTCCCCTACGGGAGCTGTTTCAGGTATGGGAATCTCCTGATGGGAAGTAGCAGATAGAGCAATTGGTACTTCCCCGATATAAGGTCCCGGAGGTCTTGGAGGAACTGCACGCTGGTACTTCAGGAGGACACCTGGGAGCTAACCGTACTATCGACAATCTCCGACAGCGAGACTACTGGCTGAGGTTCCAAGCAGACTCTGAGAGATGGTGCCGTCAATGTCACGCGTGTGCAGCTGGTCGCGGCCCCCAGAATTGGACCCGGGTTCACATGGAGCAGTACAACGTCGGAGCGCCATTCGAAAGGATCGCCGTCGACATAGCTGCACCATTCGCAGTATCCGACCGTGACAACAATTACCTGATGGTGGTCGTGGACTACTTCACCAAGTGGCCAGAGGAGTATGCAATCCTGAAGCAGGAGGCCAAGACAATCACTGACTGCCTTGTGGAACAAGTGTTCTGCCGATTTGGGGTACCGTTAGAACTCCACAGCGAACAGGGCACCAATTTTAAGGCAATCCTCATGAAGCAGACAATAGAAAGACTTTTGATGGACAAGACCTGCACCACACCCCTACAAACACAGTCAGACGGCATGGTGAAGGGATACATCAAAACCTTAGAAAAACACCTGAGGAAGGTCTTGGCCAGCCATCAGCGAGACTGGGAAGTCAAGGTGCCACTGTTTTTGCTGGCCTACACACGACACCACTGGGATGACTCCAACTAGCTTAATGTTCGGCCGAGAGTAACGCCTCCCCTGTGATCTGTCTTTTGGAGGCCCCTGGACGCAAAACAGCCCTCAACCGCGTACGTGGAGAACGTGGTAGACCATCTCCATGACATGCATGAGATGGCTGGTCAGAAGATCCAGAAGACGAGCGACCGCATGTAGACCCGATACGACAGGCAAGCCAACAGCCAAGAGTTCCAGCAAGGTGACCTGATCTGGTTGTACTGAGCTACTCGGACCAAGGGACGCTGCCCGAAGCTTCAGCAGCCGTGATAAGGACCATACCGGGTGTTGAAGAGGATTAACGACGTGGTGTACCGCATCCCGAAGGTGACCCAAGAGAAAATGATGATGATACACTTGCATCGTCTGGCCCGTTACGATGGTGATGTTCCGCACGACCAGCCTTGAGGAGGGAGCAGTGTCGGGGCGAAAAAGCATGGAAGTTCCGGTGCCCAGAGGGAAGAGCGGTTTGTGTACATAAAAGAGACTGCAGATAAAGACAACAGACCGAAAGGTTTCACGTAGATAACGATCTTGCAGAAGCAAATAAATATAGTACTTGAGATAAAAGACTTACCGAAACAAATTGAGATAAATGGAAATTTCTGTAAACATCTTGAATTTAGGAATGAGGTATATAAGGAAGTGCCGACTCGCCAAAAGTGAGTGAGTCACAAGAGATAAGCAGAGAACAAATGAGAGTGTTGTCGTAAACTGAACGCTGTTTCTTATTGTCATTGAACTTGTAAGATTGTGTTGTGATATGTGATGTAATTTTACTGCTACGGAGTGTATTTCTACGCAATATAAGGAACATTAAGAATTTCGCCAAATTGTACTTTTAATTCTACGAACCAACAAGCTGTTACCGTTTTTTTAAGTCCTCCAACATTTTGTCATATGGGACGATGAATGAAATGCATGAAATGATGCTCCAATGAGTCCGGAATCCATGGAGCTTAGAGTTACCCGACATTCGTCTTTAAGGAAAGAAACCTTATCCAGGTAGCTCACTCTAACCGAGATTCTACGCTACCGTGTTTGCAGCGTATATATATCTGTGTGTGTAGAAGAACGAGTTGAGAAAACCACGAGAATACAGTCCGCTAGCTTACTATGACATTCATATATTATCCAACTGACACGCTCTTTAACTTCCCCAGAAATAAAATAATTTCAGGGACATTTTTGTTTCTGATTGAACTTTCTGCCAAGAGATTGCGCTCCCTGTAATATCTTACAGCGAGAGGTGGTATCTGTAATTATTTACTATCTTTTATAACAAATTGTAATTTTTAATTTGGAAATAATTTAGCCTTCGTTGATGTTTTGTGTTTTAAAGTAAGCAGCAATTTAAATATACCCAAAAACAAATTTAAACAAACTGATAATAATTGTGTGAGAAGAAGAAAGGCTACTAATTAAATATATAACTTTGACACTCGTAATAATATTAATATTCATAATTTGTTGGAACTAAAGTACTTATAGGATGAAGAAATCATTCTGATGATTTAAACTCGCTACAGCTGGGCTCCAAATTATACTTCAAAACTCTTTGGCAACAAAATTTTTAAACGTAAATAAAAATTAAAATTAAAACAACAGGGTACAAAGTTTCGTATCCATTCCTTCATCCTGAGTTACTTTATTTGTTACTTTGTTATTTTGTTACTTTGAAGAAAAAAATGTCAACCTAAAACTCATAACCCAGTCTACAAAATCCCTAAAAGAAAAACCTTACCTGCGGTAAAACCCTTAACGTGTGGGCACGCAGGAAACACCTTCTGGCTTTATACAGCCAGCCAACCAGCACTTCGGTTGGTTGGTCGGTGACATCATTTATTTTCAAGCTAATGGCAGGCTGAGGGACAGCCCAAGCTCTCCCTCTATATTAGACATCACCACTATGTGTTGGGGCTTGGGGTTTCATGTGTGCTGGGTGAAAAGAAGTAAGTGGGAGAGAAAGGAGGTACCAGTTGTGCTCCTCAGAAACACTTGTGTACTGCTATGAAAGTGATAAAATCCGATAACATTCCGAGAAGTTACGTTGCCTTGCTCTAGCCTAATTGTTCACGACAGAGACAGGTAAGGGCGAAGTCTCACTCTGACATAACTTAAACTTTAACGTGTCTTTAAAGATTTTGGAGATATTGTTTCTTTTCAGCTTATATTTTCCAAAGGTTTTATATCTTTGCAACACTAAGCTTCGTTGTGTTTCTAGTGATCTTAAGGAATTATTTTGGAATTTGAAAGGCGTGAATTTGAAGAAGACTGGGTTGAGAAGCGGTTAAAATCTGTTTGACTGAGTTACGTTTTAAATAATGATTTATCCAACAAGTGTTTTTGTTATTCGTAACTGAATATCACCCTGGAGACCTCTGGTTCACAAATGATACATTCAACATACCTACCGTGTCTTGCTCTCCATAGATGGCACTACGTGTAATTATGTAGCAGCATTTAGGAGGATAAGCTATTATATACAAAGACTAACAACAAATTGCAACTAGGTTACTTACTGATAACGTATGTTTATTTTGTATTAATCGTATGAAAATTGACGGTACGTATACTTTATTCTAAGACAGAAATTAAAGAACGTATGATTGTCTCTTAGAAAGGAGGTCTGCTGCAGGAAATATATGTATTCGCTTTTCGTATTCGTATGTCATCCTTATAAATGCAATTAGCTGTTCGTACATGTTCTATTCTGATGTAATTTTGCGCAGTTATAAATACAGCAAATCAAAGTGTATTTTCCGCTGATCACAAATGTTACAGGATGCGGAGGTTTTAGACCAGGTAATGTTAGTGACCAGGGTATGTAAGCACTTGTAAATATCTCGTGAAGGACGAATGTCAGGTAACTTTAAGCTACATTTCAGCCATTTCATTAATCGTCCGATATGACTTAACGTTAGAGGACTTAAATTTAAAAAAAAAACAAGCTTCCTAAAGGCGTTCATTGAAAATTCAACATTTTAATTTAACTTCTTATTAAAGTGATACCATTAATTGTCAGAACGGTAAGGAGATATTGGAAACATTAGGAAATGCCCCATGATAGGTTGGTTTGAGAGTAACCTCTTGAAGTGTAGTGCTGCATCCATATCAGATGCCAAAATTAAACCAAAAGTTGCAGCAGGAATTAACGACACGTCGATATACTGTCGTCTCGTCGCTGTTTTGTAGAAGACGGAACACGACTCCACGTTCTCTTTCGCTATTACTAAGCGAAGTGCTGCTTCTCGACGATGTCTGCCTCAGCTGCTCCGCATGGATCTTGTACTCTGGGTATGCGCAGGATATTAGCACAGAAGAACCAGAACTTAATTTTAAATGCGATTTATTCGAACCAAATATAATTAAAGGTTTGCCGATACGTCTTCGTTGCTACGGCCGCAGCGTAGATTCACTAACTAAGGCAATATAACACAATGCTGGTCAGGTTGACGGCCAGCTGTCTCTGGACCAACATCCTTCCGCGAGTGTTCCCACGCTAGTTATCTTTCTTTTCCCTCGTGGTCTCAGATCACGCCGTTACTTCCCCTTAACCCCCTACAAATTTTAGCGCGAAACATCGCATCGTCACGCCAACTGAGAGGCCTCTCACTTTTCTTCCTCAACCAGATGTGCAGTCAATTTTCCAAGAAAACCGGTCTCGTAGAGTGAGCCAAAGTACCTGGCCTCTGACCCTCCTTACCTGCTCGCACACTTTTATCCCATTATGTGAATTTTAACACCAACTAAGCCACCACTAACTGTACCTCTTTAACAAGCGCTGATTTCCAATTTATAATACTTCAATACTTTGTGCATTTACAGTTTCGTCTTCAAACTTTGAATTGTTTACAGCATTTTTGTTTTTGCTGTTATACCCTTCAGACGTACACAAAAACACGGACCGGACGAATTGACGGCCTGAGGACACTATGTATATCAAATCCGGTAACATTCCGTGACCGAGCAACCAAGTTGCCTTGCGCTACCCTCCTTCTTCATGGCAGGGACTAAGGTATAGGCGAAGTCTCACTATAAAATGACGTCAAGCTTAACGTGTCTTTAAAGATTTTCAAGATAATCCTACTTGATCATGGCAGGGACTAAGGTATAGGCGAAGGCACATTCTGAAATAACGTAACCTTAACGTATCCTTACAGATTTTAGAGATATTCCTTCTCTTTTGCTTCCATTCTCCAAAGATTTTATATCTCTGAAACACTATGCTCCACTGTATTCCAATGATCTAAAAGAACTACCTTGGCATTGGAAAGGCGTGATAACTCAATCTGCTTTTTAAACATTTAACTATCATATTAATCTCTTACATTTCTCTTGTATGTGAATATTAGTACGTTACGAAAATGCTGTATGCAATATCTATTTTAATCCATTAGCAGACAAAAATGGAGTCTTTGAAGAAGACTGGGTTGAGATACTGTTAAAATCTCTTAGATTTAGCTACATTTGGACAATGATTTATACAACAAATGTTCTGATATTCATAAGGATTGTCACCCATGGTACTTTTCGTTGACAAACGAATACACGGCCTAATGGCACTATGTCTATCAAAGGGATCAAATCCGGTAGCATTCCGTGACCGAGCAACCAAGTTGCCTTGCTCTACCCTACTTGTTCATGGCAGGGACTAAGGCATACGCAAAGTCTCACTCTGAAATAACGTAATCTTAACGTGCCGTTAAAGATTTTTGAGATACTCCTCTTTAGCTTCCATTCTCCAAATATTTTATATCTCTGAAACACTATGCTCCATTGTGTTCCAGTGATCTATAGAAACTATCTTGGCATTTGAAAGTCGCAATAAATCAACCTGCTCTTTAAACATTTAACTATCATATTAATCTCTTACATTTCTCTTGTAAGTAAATATTAGTACGTTACGAAAGTACTGTATGCAATATCTATTTTAATCTATTAGGAGATACAAAACTGGGGTCTTGGAAGAAGACAGGGTTGAGATACTGTTAAAATTTCTTAGACTAAGCTACATTTATAACACACACGTTCTGCTATTCATAAGGATTGTGACCCAGTTTGTTTTCCTTGACAAACAATAGATACATTCAACTTACATGCCGTGTCTTGCTCTCCATAGATGGCACTACGTGTAACATGTAACAGCGTTTAGGAGAATAAACTATTATACACCAAGACTAATAACAAACTGCAAATATGTGACTTACAGGTATTTAATTTCTATTTAGTTTTTCTTCTATGAAAATCAATAGTAACTACATTTTATAATAAGACAGCAATGAACGAACGCAAAATTGTATGTTGGAAAGGAAGTGTTCTAAAGGAAATATATCTATTCACTTTTCGTAATTATATTTCATGTTTTAATGGAGGTATCCCAGAAGACCTGGTAATTCTGTTGAACTTTTGTACAGATCTGAATAGAGCAATTAGAAATGTAGTTTTCCGCTTATTACAAGTGTTACAGAATCCAGTGTGATGTTTAGTGTACAGCGTCTGTAAGCAATTACAAAATATCTCGTGAAAGGAGAGTGTCGTGTAACTTTAAACGTTATATCAACAATTTCATTCATATTCCGATGCGACATATCGTTAGAGGACTTAAATGAAAAAAAAACTCCTTCTAAGAATATTCCTGGAAAATTCAACGTTTTAATATCACCTCTCATTAAAACGACATCACAAATAGTCAGAACGGGAAGAAGATATTTAAAAGTTTTGGAAATACCGGATGTAAGTGTGGTTTGAAGGTAACCCCGAAAAAGCTTGGTTTTCCATGCAAGTAAGACGCCAACATCAAACTAAAATATTGATTTATTTTCAGCGATTTTCTTTGTTTAGTTATACCGTTCAAATGCATACAGAAACCCGGACCGGACGTATTTCCAAAGTTTGATTGGAGTATTTATAAACCTGTTTTGACAAAAGCAATATGGGTAATTTGACAAGAGTTTTAATCAGATCTGGTTTGGAAAATTCTACGGTGGTGATTCGACATTACAAGGAGACCAGTCCTAAGGAACCTGTGACCCATTGGAACATTCCTGAGTCTAAGCGCGAGGGAAATGTGGGCGGAAAGAGAGAGAGAGAACTCCTAGTGGTTTACCGGGAAAAACACGAGAATTTAATGTCATATCGGCACGTTGGTCATAGTAGCTCAATGGCTTAGAGCGGCTGGACGGAGACCAAAATATCCGTGGTTTAAACCCAGGCTATGGTATTGAATTTTCAGTCCGATTCTTCCATTCCAACATTAAGAAGACATGGAAAACTTCTGGAAATGCCCTCATGTCAGTTTGGCTTATGGGTCACCTCGTAGATCTTAGTGTTGCATCCATGTAAGTTATCAAAATTAAAGCTAAAGTTCGATGCATTTACAGCGTTTTGGTTTTTTTATGTTATATCCTTCAGACGGATACTGAGACATCCCACTGGCTTAAAAGTACTATGTCTATCAAAGGAATCAAATTCAATAACATTCGGTGACCGAGAAGTTACGTTGCCTTGCTCTAGCCCACTTGTTCACGGCAGAGACTACTGTATAGGCATAGTCTCACTCTGAAATAACGTCAAATTTAACGTGTTATTAAATATTTGCGAGGTATTGCTTCTTTTTAGTTTCTTTTTTCAAAAGATTTTATATCTTTGAAACACCAAGTTATATTATGCCTCTAGTGATATCAAGGAACTAACATGTAATTTGAAAGGCATGATTAATCAACCTGCTTTTTAAACATTTAACAATCATATTAACCTCTTACATTTCTTTTGTATCTACACGTTAACGCGTTACGGAAGTGCTGTATGCAATGTCTACCTTAACCTTATAGCAGACAGAGAGAGGGGAGTCTTGGAAGAAGACTGGGTTGAGAAACTGCTAAAACCTCTTTGAGCATGTAACATTTTATATAATGATTTATACAACAAATTTTTGTGTTATTCATAAATGATGGTCATCCAGGAGACGTTTGATTCACAAACAATAGATGCATTCATCTACCGACCGCGTCTTGCTCTCCAGAGATGGCACCACCTGTTATGTATAACATCGTTTAAGAATATGAACTATTATTTACCAGGACAAATAAAAAGCTGCAACTGGATGACTTACAGGTATTTAATATTTAATTTGTATTAACTATCTGTAAATTGAGAGTAACTGTACTTTATAATAAGACAGCAATTAAGGAACGCATAATTGTTCTTAGATAGGAAGTTGTCTAACGCAAATATATGTATTCACTTTTTGTTACTTAGAATGTGTTAAACATTTGTACAATTTTAACTTGAAAATTTTGAAATCTTACAGTATTCAGAGGTTTTTGGTCAGTGTGATGTTAGTGACGAAGATCTGTAAGCAATGTCGAAATATCTCCTCTGCGACTTAACGTTTTAGGACGTAAATTAAAACAAAATCCCTCTAAGGGTATTTTTTCCTAGAAGACTCAACATTCTAATTTCATTTCTCATGAATATAACATCAACATATTGCAGTTTATTCAAGATTTCAGACCAGGAAGGAGATATTTACAACTTTTGGAAATGCCCTCATGTAAGTTCTAGAGGTATCATTTGGTGTTAACGTTTGTATACATGTGTAACGTTAGGGTTTGAGTTTGAACAGACGTGTATCGTTCTAATCCTCATACACTACAGGAACACTGTGCAAAGAGCCACAACGCACGTCTCGGTAGCGTGGGTGTAGCATGTTTGCCTCACCTTCAAGAAGTCCTGAGTTCGGTTCTTGGTCAGGATGAGTAAACTGGATAGGGTATTCCGGGGTTTTCCCGTATCCTGAAAGACGAATGTCGGGTAACTCTAAGCTCTATGCACCCCGTGCTCATTTGAGCATCATTTCACCCATTCCATTCATCATCCGGTACTACTTGACGTTGTAGGACGTAACTTACAAAATGAACCACAAAAAAGACGCTGCTGAGTGTGAGCGAAAATGTTTACACGAGATATGCTGCTTGTTTGAGGCCAGAAGCTCAAGATTTTCAGAATCCATTTTAAGGTAATTCCGGTCCGCGTCTGTCCATGTAAGTTCCCTCGTGAATGCTGGTCGACTAGCGCAATAGCAGGCCGAGAGTGGTTTTGCATTATAATTTACCTAACTTATATTCCGCACAGAGCAGTTATCAGAAAACTCCTCACATTGCTCTAATTTAAGGAGGCGTTTATGGTATCTTTGCAACTAAAAGATAACCTTACACTCTTACCTGAACCAAACAAGGAAGCCTGTATCACAATCGCCGTCTCTCTCTTTTACTCTCTATCTCTCTCTCACTCTCTATACTTTTCCGCCCACATGTCTGCATCAGGATTGAAGTAGTTTGAGATGTGGTGTAGCAGAAATGGTAGTGGTGCTGGTAGAAGTAGTAGTAGTAGTAGCAGCAGTTGTTGTTGTAGAGGCAATCAATTCTGTAACTATTTCTGTAGCGTATATAAACATAAATATGTATGTAAAAGAACGAGATGAGAAAACCACGTGAGTACAGTTTGTTATCTTACTGTTTCATTCATACATTATCCAAGTGAGACGCTCTTTTACTTCCCCAGAAATAAGATAATTTAAGGGACATCTTGGTTTGTTTCATCTTCCTGTCGACAGATTGCGCCACGCGTAATAACTTCCACCGCGAGGAGGTATCTGTAATTATTCACTATCTTTTATAACAAATTATGAATCTTATATTGGCAAATAACTAAGAATTAATTTGGGTTTTGTGTTAAACTAGGCAGCTGTTTTAGTATACTCATAACCAAATTTATACAAACTGATAGTAATTGTGTCCGAGGAAGGAATGCTATTAATTAAGTACATAACTGCAACATTTGTAATAATATGTCATTGTTTGAATAATACTTTAGGAGGGTTGAAGTCAATTTGTTGGAACTAGCTTACATATACGATGAAAACAAAACATTGACATTACTTAAAGTAGCTAAAGCTGTACTCTACATAACACTTCTAAGATTTTAACATCAGTGTGTAAGATTTTGCATCCATTCCTTCAACCTGAAGTACCAATAATTTGTTATTTTGAAATAAAAAATTTACGCTGAAAACCCACAACACATCCTACAAAATCACTTAAAGAAAAACCTCACCTGAGGTAAAACCCTTAACGTGTGGGCAGGCAGGAAACACCTTCTGGCTTTATACAGCCAGCCAGCACTTCGGTCGGTTGGTCGGTGACATCATTTATTTTGAAGCTAATGGCAGGCTGAATGAAAGCCCGAGCTATCACCCTATATCAGATATCAAAACTTTGTGTCGGGGCTTGCAGTTTCATGAGTGGTGGCTGAAAAGGAAGTGGGAGGGAAAGGAGGTAGCAGTAATGCTCCTCAGAAGCCTTGTGTACTACTCGTGGATTAGACCTTTCAATTGAGCGAGTTGAATCCTACGTCAGGTCCAATTCTTTTAAGCTGTTTTAAGCGCTCTATGGTTAGCGGTTGTGCTCACAAGTCGTGTGGGATGGCCGGTTTGTACTTCGACGGATCCTCTGTGACGGTAGTCCCTAAGAGGCCTTACCAGATTCAGTTGTGGTTTGATCAGCTGTAAAGCTTTCCGTGCATCATCTGATAGCAACTTAGTAGAGTAGCCTCACCTGGAAGTATTGGCATACAAAGCAGTTGTCCCGAAGGTAGCAGCTCAGAACCTGCGGCCATACCACAGACCTCACAAGCATAAAGCTCTAGAGGGATCACGAGAGTTCGAGAAATATCTCATTCAAAGAACCACATCCCAGACCGCAGCAATTGTATGGCGAAGTGAAATCTCTGCGTGCAAGGAGCAACGGATTCGGCTCTGCGACCAGCTTGGTCTATTGTATCCAATGCCCCAACTGGGGTAACCCCGGGTGGAAGGGTCAGGCATGAGGGGTGAGGGGGTGGCCGTCCCAAGGAGCCACTATATTGTAAAAGGCATAGTCTCCACATTTTGCTTAGATGAAACCTCCCCCCCCCCCCGGCGCAGGCCAGGACACCGAACTTTAACCCCTACTGTGGTTCGAAGACACTCACGGCAGCTGGCCTACGGCAGGAGGAAGCGGTTCACTCAAAGCATATCATCCTGCCATGAATCGCCGAAACTCCCGCCGACACTTCTACCCTGAAAGAGACCATCAGATCAGAGATGTGAAATGATAATGCAGATGAAGTGGAGGGACAGGAAATTCTGGGGATGTAATTAGCTTACCCAGCATTTGCTAAGCGATCTGGGAAAACCCCCGAGAAAGACCCATGTGTTAGGTAGGCTGCCCACGGGAATTCAACTCGGTCCTCGTGAATGCGGGTCACAGACAAAACCGTCTGAGTCATCGCGCTTGATATACCCGGACTTAAAAGTACAATGTCTATCAAAGTGATGAAATCCGGTAACGTTCCGAAACATTCCGAGGAGGTACGTTGCTTTGCTCTAGACTACTTGTTCACGGCAGAGGCTAAGGTATCGGCAAAGTCTCACTCTGAAATAACGTCAGCTTTGACGTGTCGTTCCTTTTAGCTTCTATTTTCCAAAGATTTTATATTGTGAAACACCAAGCTTCATTGTGTTTCTAATGATCTCAAGGAAGTAACTTGGAATTTGAAAGGCGCGATAAATCAACTTGCTCTTTAAACATCTATCATATTAATCTCTTACATTTCTCTTGTATGTACATATTAACGCTTTACGGAAATATTGTATGCAATGTTTCGTTAAACAAATGGCAGGGAAATGGTAGTCATGGAAGAAGACTGGCTTGAGAAACTGTTAAAATCTGTTTCACTCAGTTACATTTTGAAAAATGATTTATACTCAAGTTTTGTGTTATAAATAAAAAATTGTCACCCTGGAGACTTTTGGTGGACAACCAATATATACACTCAAAGTACCGACCGTGTCTTGCTCTCCATAGATGGCACCACATGTAATATGTAACAGCGTTTACGAGGATAAGCTTTTATTTAGCAAGACTAACAACAAACTGCAACTATGTGACTTTAAGGAAGTTAGTGTTTAATTTGGTTAATTATATGTAAATTGATGGTAACAATACTTTACACTAAGGTAGCAATTAAGGAACGCATAATTGTTTCTCAGAGAGAACGTCTACTAAAGTAAATATATGTATTCACTTTTTGTGGTTATATTTCGTATTTTCCATCAAGTACCTGGGCGTCTAACTTGATAGAGGCCTAACTTTCCGCGGACACATCAGGGAACTATCGGCACGGGTGCAGGGGGCTATTGCCTCTCTGTACCCAATGCTGGGTTCGCGCTCGATGCCAGTCCGCTTAAAGCTACACCTCTTTCGAACGCTGATAATCCCACTTATGGTGTACGCCTGTGAAATCTGGGGCATGGCTGCCGATAGCTGGATAGCATACCTTCAGCGTGCACAGAATAGAGGACTCCCATCCATCTATTCTGTGGGACGCTCTTTTCCCGTAAGGTTACTTCACGAAGCTTCCCTTCTCCCATACCTGGAGGACGAAATTAGACGCCGGGCAACAAAATTTTACGATAAAATTCCTGCTCATAGAAGCGCCCTGGTTCGGTCTCTAGGAGACTACGTACGCTGCGAGACGCCGATTCAGGCGTTACCGGGTACCCCGTATGGCTTGCGGGCATCCGAGGTAACAAAGAAGTTAATCCCTACAGCAGCATAAGCTAAATTACAAATCTCCAAAAGAGCTGTTTGGCTACTAAATTTACCCCATTTTAGATTAATAAAACACCAGGGTGTAAACAAAAAAGCGGTTTGGCGTCCTGTACAAAATTAAAGAGGAGCAAAAAGCTACCTCAACAAAATTTTCTTCAACAAAAAATATCACATCATCCTACAAATACCACAATTAACAACCTGCGGTCAGACCCAAAACCTGGGTGGGTACGCAGCAAAAACCTTCTGGCTGTTAACAGCCTGTCAGTACATGACTTGGACTTGGACTATATTTCGTATTTTAATCTAATAAGACTTAAGCACACAGATTCTGTTGATCTTTTGGACAATTACGAGTAATGCTATTGGAAATGTATGTGTGATGTTAGTGACTAGGGTCTCTAAGCAATTTCAAAATACTTCGTGTAACCTTAAACGTCATTTCGTTCATCGTTCGATGTGATTTAACGTTACAGGACGTAAATTAAAATATATCTAAGTGTATTACTAGAAGAAATAACATTTTAATTTCACTTGTCATGAAGATAACATCCATTTTTTGCAGGTTATTCAAATTTTGAAATCGCTAAGGTGATATTCGAATCTTTCGGAAATGCCTCATGTAAGTTCTAGCGGTTTTATTTGGCGTTAACGTTTGGTTTCGTGTGTAGCGATAGGGTTTGAGATTCAACAGACGTGTTTCGTTCCAATCCTCATACACTACAGGAACACTGTGCGGGGAGGTGATCCGTCCCATTCAGCTGCTGTGGTGCGAGCGCCGCGGACCCTTATCACTCGTGGTATCTCTGACGTTACTAGAGGAAACTCGGGCCAAATTGACGAAACCCTCCCAGATTGGGGTTGCGCGCATTGGGTTGGACTTGAGGGGACAGTGTGTTCCCGTTACCCGCGGGAGATAGGGGACCAGCTGATGACGGTGATACCTTCCCGTGGGGAAGGAGGCCCTGCTGCCGTTGATCTAGGGAAGGAGTGACGTATGTCTGTGGGTGTTTGTCGCGATGTTGGCTGAGGAGGTGATACTAGGATTGGATGCACTCAGGAGACAACAGGCTACGGTCGACGTCGGCAGGAAGGTCCTGCGGCTGAATGAAGAAAAGGTGATAGTCCGGCAAGCCGACGACTGCCTTGGAACCTGCAGGATATCTTGAAGTAAGACGTGGTGGTCTCCGCGAGAAGCGAGGTGGTTGTAAAGGGGCGACTGGCAGGACAGCGGACGAAGAACGTGATGCTGAACAAGATGTCCCCTGTGCACGGACTCTGTGTACCCAGGACATTACTGCCGTGCCAGGAGGAGGTGCCCGTAAGGCTGTTCAACTTGGCAGACACCGATCACGACGACCAGGCGGAACGGAGCTGGAGACGTGCCAGCTCGTGGTGAGCGTAAGTGCAGTCGACAAGACACAGGAGCCGGTGACGACGCAAAAGCTGGGTCCCCGGCTAGAAGACTTATTGGAGAGTTTGGCTGACCACCTGACCACAGAAGAGCAGGAGAAACTTCGAGAACCAGTGAGGCGATACCAGCGCATATTGAGCCAGGGAGCCAGTGACTACGGCCTCACGGATAAAGTGCTCCACCGCATCGACACCGGAGACGCCCAGCCTATTCGGCAAACAGCTAGACAAGTTCCTATTTTGAAGCGAGCGGCTGGACGGGATATTCTAGAGGACATGAAATCCAGAGGTATGATTGAAGAGGCTGACAGCCCTTGGTGTTCCACTGTCACTCTGATGACAAATAAGAGCGGTTAGCTACGCTTCTGCGTGGACTACTGGAAGCTGAACTCTCTCACCCGAAAGGACTGCTTCCCTCTACCCCGTACTGACGACACCCTGGACAGGCTTGCTGGTGCGAAGTGGTTTTCGACACTGGACCTGAAGTCGGGTTACTGGTATGTGGCTCTAGACCCCAGAGACAAGGAGAAGACTGCATTGGCGACAGGCCTAGGGCTTTGGCAGTTCATAACCATGTCCTTTGGCCTCTGCAATGCACCAGCCACCTTCCAACGCCTCATGGAGTCGGTGACGACAGCACTGCCTTATGGCGCCTGCCTGCTCTACCTGGACGACACCATCATCATCGGCATGACTTTCGAGGACCATCTCGAGAATCTGAGTAAGGTGCTGCAGAGACTGCAGGTTACCATCTTAAAGATAAATGCACACAAGTGCCAGGTCTTCCGCAAGGAGGTGAACTATTTGGGTCACATAGTCTCACAAAGAGGAGTGGCCACAAACCCGGAGAAAATCCAGGCTGTGAGAGATTGGCCTCTCCCAAAGAAAAAAGCGAGAGTTACGCAGTTTCCCGGGGCTGTGCAATTATTACTGCCGCTTCAAAAAGGGCTTCTCCAAAATCGCCAAAACCCTAACCCGCCTGAAGGAGGAACACTGACCTGATGTGTCGAGGATGACGTCGAAGACGCTTTGCAGCACCTGAAGAAGACCCTCTGCAGGGCCCCTATTCTGGGGTTTCCACAACCAGGCGGCACCTTCCTTGTGAACACTGACGTCAGTGACCATTGCATTGGGGAGATGCCCTTATCGCAAGTTCAGGACGGCCACGGGCAGGTAATAGTTTACTAGAGCAAGACGCTTTCTATGGCAGAGAACATCTACTGCGTCACCCGGCGAGAAGTACAGGAGGTAGTAAAAAGCTTGGAGCACTTCCTGAAGTACCTGTAAGGTGAGCCATTCCACCTGAGGACTGACCATTCCGCTCTAACCTGGCTATTGAGCATTAAGAACCTGGGAGTCCAGAGAGCACGTTAGGTCCAGAGGCTACAGGAGTAGGACTTCACCTCTGAACATTTTAGAGGGAAGAGCCAAGCTAACGCACACGCCATGTCTCGAAGACACAGTCTAAAAGAGTGGGGCCAGTGCTTAAGAGTGGAAGAGAATAAGCGTGCCGCAGCTCTCAGAGTGGTTAACGCTGTGCCTGCGGAAGGTTGCGGTAGCGAAGGACTGAGGAGGGAGCAGCTGGCAGATGCAGACTTGGGACCACTCATGAGGGAATTGGAGGCACGGACAAGTCCAACCTGGGAGGACATCGTACCGAGGAACTCCACCTACAAGCCTTACTGGGGCCAATGAGACTCACTGAAGACAAGGGAGGACGTGCTGTTTCAGAAATGGGATTCTCCTGTTGGGAAGTTGCAGATAGAGCAATTGGTACTTCCCCGATATAACGTCCTGGAAGTCTTAGAGGAAGTGCACGCTGGTACTTCAGGAGGACACCTGGGAGCAAACCGAACAATCGACGAACTCCAACAGCGATACTACTGGCTGAGGCTCCGAGCTGACTCTGAGAGATGGTGCCGTCAATGTCACTTGTGCGCGGCGAGTTGTGGCCCCTAGACTTGGACCCGGGGGCGCATACAGCAATACAACGTCGGAGCGCCATTCGAAAGGATCGCCGTCGACATAGCTGGACCATTCGCAGTATCCGACCGTGGCAACAAGTACTTGATGGTGGTCGTGGAATACTTCACCAAGTGGCCAGATGAGTATGCAATCCTGAAGCAGGAGGCCAAGACAATCACTGACTGCCTTGTGGAACAAGTGTTCTGCCGATTTCGGGTGCCGTTCGAACTCCACAGCGAACAGGGCACCAATTCTCAGGCAATACTCATGAAGCAGACACTAGAAAGACTTTTGATGGACAAGACCTGCACCACACCCCTACAAACACAGTCAGACGGCATGGTGAAGGGATACATCAATACCTTAGAAAAGCACGTAAGGAAGGTCGTTGCCAGCCATCAGCAAGACTGGGACTCAAAGTGCCACTGTGTTTGCTGGCCTACACACGACTCCACTGGGATGACTCCAACTAGCTTAATGTTCGGCCGAGAGTTACGCTTCTCCTGTGATCTGTCTTTTGTAGGCCCCCGGACGCAAAACAGCCCGCAACCGAGTACGTGGAGAACGTGGTGGGCCATCTCGATGACATGCACGAGATGGCTGGTCAGAACATCCAGAAGGCCAGCGACCGCATGAAGACCCGGTACGACAGGCAAGCCAACAGCCAAGAGTTCCAGCAAGGTGACCTGATCTGGTTGTACTGAGCTACTCGGACCAAGGGACGCTGCCCGAAGCTTCAGCAGCCGTGATAAGGACCTTACCTGGTGTTGAAGGGTATTAACGACGTGGTGCACCGCATCCCGAAGGTGACCCAAGAGAAAATGATGGTGGTACACTTGGATCGTCTGGCCCGTTACGATGGTGACGTTCGGCACGATCAGCCTTGAGGAGGGAGCAGTGTCGCGGCGGAAAAGCACGGAAATTCCGGTGGCAAGAGAAAAGAGCGTTTTGTGTACACAAAAGGAGTGCAGATAAAGGCAAGAGACCGAAAGATTTCACGTAGATAACGAGCTTGCATAAGCAAACAAATATAGCAGTTGAGATAAAAGACTTACCGAAACAAACAAACTGTGATAAATGAAAATTTCTGTAAATATCTTGAATTTAGGAATGAGGTATATAAGGAAGTGCCGACTCGTCAACGGTGAGTGAGTCGCGAGAGATAAGCAGAAAACAACTGAGAGTGTTGTCGTAAACTGAACGCTGTTTCTTATTGTCATTGAACTTGGAAGATTGCGTTGTGATATGTGATGTAATTTTGCTGCTAAGGAGTGTATTTCTACGCAATATAAGGAACATTATAAAACTTCTGCAAATTGTACTTTTAATTCTAAGAACCCGTAACCTGTTAGCGTTTTTTTAAGTCCACCAAAATTATTTCATATGAGACAATGAATGAAATGCGTGAAATGATCCTCCAATGAGTCCGGAATCCATGGAGCTTAGAGTTACCCGACATTCGTCTTTAAGGAAAGAAACCTTATCCAGGTAGCTCACTCTGACCGACATTCTAACTCGGGACGTCTTGCACATGAAACAGAGATGCAGCCATTTACACTACCGTGTTTGCAACGTATATAAACATATATATATATATATATATATATATATATATATATATATATGTGTGTGTGTGTGTGTGTGTGTGTGTGTGTAGACGAACGAGTTGAGAAAACCACGTGAATACAGTCCGTTAGCTTACTATGACATTCATATATTATCCAACTGACACGCCCTTTAACTTCCCCAGAAATAAAATAATTTCAGGGAAATTTTTGTTTCTGATTCATCTTTCTGCCAAGAGATTGCGCTACGTGTAATATCTTACAGCGAGGGGTAGTATCTGTAATTGTTAACTATCTTTTATAACAAATTGTAATTTTTATATTGGAGAATAATTTAGCCTTCGTTGATGTTTAGTGTTTAAAAGTAAGCAGCAATTTTAATATACCCAAAAACAAATTTAAACAAACTTATAATAATTGTGTGAGAGGAAGAAAGGCTACTAATTAAATATATAAAGGTAACACTTATAATAATATTTGGAACTAATGTACTTATATTATGAAGAAATCATTGACATCATTTAAAGCAGCTACAGCTGAGCTGCAAATTATACTTCAAAACTTTTTCGCAAGAAAATTTTTCAACTTATAGGAATAAAATTAAAACAACAGGTTACAAGGTTTTCCATCCATTCCTTCAACCTGAGTTACAGATAATTTGTTACTTTGAAGAAACTAATGTCAACCTAAAACCCACAAAACATACTACCAAATCCCTAAAAGAAAAAACCTTACCAGCAGTAAAACCCTTAACGCATGGGCACGCAGGAAACACCTTCTGGCTTTATACAGCCAGCCAGCACTTAAGTCGTTTGGTCGTTGACATCAATTATTATGAAGCTAATGGCAGGTGCAGGACAGCCCAAGCTATTCCCTTACATTAGACATCACCATTTTGTGTCGCGGCTTGGAGCTTCAAGTATGGTGGGTGAAAAGGAGGTAGTGGGAGAGAAAGGAGGTAGCAGTAATGCTCCTCAGAAACCCTTGTGTACCGCCGATGGATTAGACTTTTCAAGTGAGCAAGCTGATTCCTACGTCAGGACAAATTCTTGTCAGGTATTGTAACTGCTCTGTGGTTACTGGTAATACCAACAAGTAGTGTGAGGTAGCCGGTATCTCCTTATAAGCAGTTCTCTGTAACGGTAGATCCTAAGAGACCTTACCAGATTTTGTTGTGGTTTGATCAGCTGTAAAGTTTTCCGGCCGTCACCTGATATCATCCTGGTATAGTAGCCTCACCTGGAGGTATTGGTATAGAAAATAATTGTCCCAAAGATAGCAGCTTAAAACCTGCGACCATGCCACAGACTTCAGAAGCATAAATCTCTAGAGGGATCACGAGAGTTGCAGAAATTTCTCATTCAAAGAACCACATCCCGGACGGCAACAGTTGTGTAGTGAAGTCAAAGATCTGCATGCAAGGAGCGACAGATTCGGCTCTGCGACGGGCTTGGTCTGTTGTATCATATGCCCCAAAGGAGGAAGGGTCAGGCGAGAGGGGCTGGAAGGCGGCCGTGCCAAGCAGCCACTATAATGCAAAAGGCAGGGTCCCCACACCCTCCTTAGATGAACCCCCTCTAACAGGAATTTGTGTCCGTAGTTAATTTATCTTCGTCTTCATCAGCCGCTCGGATGCAATTTGGGACAGGATTTCTATGTTGGACGCACAATTCTTTCCCTTCTCGTGTGAGATTTTGTGGCTATCTATTTCCTCTGGTCACCAAAAGTATCATCTTATTCTAAGTAAGAGTCATGAGACATCTGTGTTTCAAGGCGTGGTTCGGAATAAAGAAGTCAAATTCTGTAATTGGTTATATTTATACAGATTCCAGTTATAACTTAAAATGTTCCTGATCTATCATCACACTCCACCATTACAACAAAAATCTCTCTCTCTTTGAAACGAGATTATTGATTTATCCTTTACTGTTCAAAACTTTTATCTTCTCTGCCTCATTTTTCCACCAAGAAACCAGATTATTGATCTGTCGTAACTTAACGAGACTGAAGAACATATCACTCTCCTAAAGATTATTGACTTATCGTAAATATCGTTACTTCTACTTAATTTTGTGATTGGCCGATCCAATGCCACGTCACCACATTATGTCTTATTACGTCATACCATTATTATTTTGGTCAATCACAAAATTACATATATTTTTACATATTTAACTTATTAAATGTGTTTACATATTCAGTTTTTATAAATTTATACTTCAAACATAACCCAAAAGTACTGTTACACACCAAACCCTGCAACCAGGACAACGTACATTTCCCCATACTGTTGGGGAGAACTACGGGAGGAGGAAGTCGTTCACTCCGAGCATATTGTGACTTTGTGGGTTCGTGAAATAAAAAGTCCAATTACACCACTCAACAATGTTCTTTATTTCCACCGACTTACAGTTAAACACTTGCCAATTACACAGAATTACGTGCTGCAACAATTACAATTCACCAGTTCGTCCGTTACAATTTCCTTGTACTCGCGTTTACGTAAACTCCGATGCACGCACAGTCTTCTCGTTCATTAACACGTCCTTCGCTAGCACGTCAAACACTGACTAACACTGCCTTCTTACACCAAGAACTGTCCTCACTCCACACTAACCAACCAACTGACTGACTTGACTGACTAGCTGCAGCCCTTTTTATAGGCATCTCGCCGTCTTCTCGACGTTTCCAGATGATGAACGATCCCGTAATTTCTAGAACCAGGTGGACAGAAACAGACGGCACACTGATGTTTTTCCTCCCAACCACTGCCTGTCACCACTACAAGACAAACGAGGAGGAGGTGTGGCTAACCGAACCTCCCCTGCCTTCCGCTGCCAGCTGCTTTCACAGGGTGTTCCAGCGCTCGCGTTACAATATCATCCTTCACGCACCGCAGAGACTCCCGCTGACACTTTTACCCTGAAAGAGACCAACAGATGAGAGATGACATGAAATGAAAACGGAGATAAAGTTGAACGACAGGAAATTCGGGGGATGTAGTTAACCTACCCATCATTCGCATAGCGACCAGGGAAACCCCGAAAAACTCTTGGGTTCGGTAGGATGGCCATGGGAATAAAACTCGGAACTTGTGAATGCGGGCCATAGACGAAACCGCCTGAGCCATCGCGCTTGGTATACCCGGACTTAAAAGTACTATGTCTATCAAGGTGACCAAATCCGGTAAAAGTCCGAGAAGTTACGTTGCCTTGCTCTATCGTACTTGTTCACGGCACAGACTAAGGTATCGGCGAAGTCTCACGCTGAAATAACGCCAACTCTAACGTGGCTTTAAACATTTCCGAGATATTGCTTCTTTTTACCTTCTTTTTTCTAAAGAATTTATATTTTGAAACACTAAGCTTCATTGTGCTTCTAGTGATCTCAGAGAACTAACTTGGAATTAGAAAGGCGTGATAAAGCAACCTGCTTTTTAAACATCTAACTATCATATTAATCTCTTACATTTCTCTTGTATGTACATATTAAAGCGTGACGGAAATGTTGTATGCAATGTCTACCTTAATCTTATAGGGGACAGAGAAATGGTAGTCTTGGAAGAGGACTGGGTTGAGAAACAGTTAGAATCTGTCTGATTATATTACATTTTGAATAATGATTTATACTCAAGGATTGTGTTTTTCATAAATAATTGTCACCCAGGAGAATTTTTGTTTGCAAAAGTTACATTCAACCTAACGACCGCGCTTTGCTCTTCAGAGATGGCACCACATGTAATATGTAACAGCGTTTATGAGGATAAGCTATTATATACCAAAACTAATAAAGAACTGCAACAATGCGACTTAGGGCTACTTTACGTTTAATTTGTATTTATTATATAAGAATTGATAGTGTGAGTACGTTATACTAAGGCATATATTAAGGAACGAATAATTGTTGCTTAGAAGTGAAGTCTGCTAAAGGAAATATATCTATTCACCTCTTGTAGTCATATCTTGTATTTTAATTTGAATAAGACCACGTTAATTATGATTCTGTTGACGTTTTGTACAATGATAAGTGGAGCAGTTGGAAATGCATTTTTAAGCTTATCATGAATGTTGCAGCATTCAGAAATTATAGGTCAGTATGATGTTACTGACAAGGATTTGTAAGCAATTAAAAATATGTCGTGTAATATTAAACGTCACTTCATTTATCGTCCGATGTGAGTTAACGTTAGAGGACGTAAAATACAATGTGTCTAAGGGCATTCCTAGAAGTTTCAACATTTTTATTTAATTTATCATGAAAGTAACATCAACATATGGCAGTTTATTCAATTTTTCAAAACGGCAAGGGGATATTCCAAATTTTAGGATATGCGCCATGTAAGTTCTAGCGGTATCATTTGGCCTTAACCTTGCTATACGTGTGAGCGGGTTTGGGTGTCAACAGACCTATATCGTTCCAATCCTCATACACTGCAGGAACACTGTGCGGGGTGGAAATCAGCCTCCTTCAGCTGCTGTGGTGCGAGCGCTGCTACCTCCTAGCAATCGTGGTACCTCTGACGTTACTAAAGGAACCTCGGGCCCCTCCCTGAATGAGAGTTGTTCGGATTGGGTGCGACTCGAGGGTGCGGTGTGTTACCGTTAACCATGGGGGGGTAGGCTACCTCTGGGTAGTTTTCGGCCGCCCGGAGGAGGAGAAGGTTGCCTAAAGGGGTCCCATGTATTAGCCTGCAGAGCTAGTAGAAGGTGTACTAGATCACAAGACGGCTCCAACGAGGTTATTGGGCTTTCTTCCCTGCAGGGTTGATGTGTCCACTTTCATCCGGCTTTACGATGTTGTCGATGGGGGGAGTGGCTTTTAGAATCGAGGTATTTCCCCAAGGAAGGAACACCGGAGTTTTACGTTTCCCCCGGGCTGATAGAGGCCGGAGTCCTTAAACTCTCGGGTAGACTTTGCGACAACATGTTCAAGGAGGCACAAGAATACCGCTGCTGAGCTTCTGAGAGTGAGCGAGAATATTTACACGACATATGCTGCTGGTTTGAGAGCAGAAGGTCAAGATTTCCAGAATCTATTATAAGGTAACTCTAGTCTGCCTCTGCCTGAGTAAGTCACCCAGCGACTGCCGGTCGACTAGAGCAAATGGTACCGCCGTGAGTGTTTTCAACTTAATTTAACTAACTTATATTCCACACTGAGCAGTGACGAGGAAACTCCTCATAGTACTGCACTTTAAAGAGTCGGCTACGGTATCCATGCAAATAAAAGTATACACTTATTATCTTACCTCGACCAATCAAGGAAGACTGTTTCACTATCGCCGTCTCTTCCTCTCTCTTTCCGCCAACATTTTTCATCAGAACTGTAGTAGCCTGAGACACGATGTAGTAGTAATGGTGGTAGTAGTAGTAACAGTAGTAGTAGTCGTAGAGGCAACGAATACTGTAACTGTTTTTATAGCGTATATCAACATAAATATATGTAGAAGAACGAGTTGAGAAAATTATGTTAATACAGTTCGTTAGCTTTCTGTGACATTCATACATTATCAAAAAGAGAAGTTCCTTTACTTCTGAAGAAATTAAACCTTTTCAGCGACTTTTTAGTATCTGTTTTATCTTATTGCCGATAGATTGCGCTACCAGTAATATTCCACAGTGGAAGGTGCTATCTTTATTTATTTACTATGTTTTATAACAAATTGTAATTTTTAAATTGGAAAATAACTTAGCATTTGTTAATGTTTGTTATGTTAAAATAAGCACCAATTTTCATATACCCCCCAAAAATTTAAAGAACTTATAATAATTGTGTGCGTGGAAGAAGGGCTACTAATTAAATATATAACTGTAACATTTTTAATAATAATTCATAATTCCAATGACATTTTAGCAGTGAAAATATTTGTTTTTTGGAAATAGCTTACATATATAATAGAGAAGACATTGACATCATTTACAGGAGCTACAGCACAGCTCCACATAATACTTCTAAGATGTTTGGCAACAAACTTTTTTCCATATAAAAAATAAAATCAAAACAACAGCGTGCGATGTTTTGCATGCATTCCTTCAAACTGAGATACAGATAATTTGTTACTTTGAAAAAAAGTGTCAACCTAAAATCCACAACACATCCTACAAAATTCATAAAAGAAATACCTGGCCAGCGGTAAAGCGCTTAACGTGTGGGCAAGCAGGAATCAAGTTCTGGCTTTATACAGCCAGCACTTCGGTCGGTTGGTCGCTGACATTTATTTTGGAAGCTAATGGCAGGCTAAGGGACAGCCCAAGCTATCATCCCATAACAGACATCAACACTTTGTGTCTGGGTTTGCAGTTTCATGAGTGGTGGGTGAAAAGGAGGCAGTGGGAGAGAAAGGAGGTAGCAGTAATGCTCCTCAGAAACCCTTGTATACTGCTGATGGATAAGACTTTTCAAGTGAGGGAGCTGAATCCTACGTCAGGACAAATTCTTGTAAGCTATTGTAAGTGCTCTATGGTTAGTGGTTATGCCCACAAGTCGTGTGGGGTAGCCGGTTTCTCGTTGGATGGAGATCTCTGTGACGGTAGTCCCTAAGAGACCTTACCAGATTCTGTTGTGATTTGATCAGCTGTAAATTTTTCTGGCCGTCATCTGACACTAACTTGGTAGAGTAGCCTCAACTGGAGGTATTTGTATGCAAAATAATTGTCCCGAAGGTAGCAGCTTAGAACCTGCGGCCATGCCACAGACTTTACAATCAACAATTGTTTAGCGATGTCAAAGTTCTGCGACAGATCAAGGAGCGACAGATTCGGCTCTGCGACGAGCTTAGTCTGTTGTATCATATGCCCCAAAAGGGGTATCCCCGGAAGGAAGGGTCAGGCGAGAGGAGACAAAGGGCATCCGACCCAAGGAGCAACTATAGTTCAAAAGGCAGGGTCCCCACACCTTACTTATATGAACCCCCCATTCCCTGCAGGCCAGAGCAATGGACGTTTCCCCGTACTGTGGTACCAAGACGGTCTCTCAGTCAGGTCCGGGAACTACAGGAGGAGGAAGTCGTTCACTGAGAGCATATCATCCTTCATGCACCGCCGAGACTCCCGCCAGGTGTTTTACCCTGAAAGAGACCACCACATGAGAGATGACATGAAATGATAATGGAAATGAAGCTGAGGGACAGGAAATTCGGGGGATGTAGTTAACCTACCAAGCATTCGCATAGCGACCAGGGTAAAGCCCTGAAAATCTCATGGGTTCGCTAGGCTGGCCATGAGAATAACACTCGCACCTCGTGAATGCGGGCCCCAGACCAAACCGCCTGAGCCATCGCGCTTGGTATACCCGGACTTAAGAGTACTATGTCTATCAAAGTGAACAAATCCGGTAACGTTCCGTAACATTCCGAGAAGTTACGTTTCCTTGCTCTAACCTACTTGTTCACGGCATTGACTAAGGAATGGGCGAAGTCTCACTCTAAAATAACGTCAACTTTAACGTGTCTTTAAAGATTTCCGAGATATTGCTTCTTCTTAGCTTCTGTTTTACAAAGATTTTATATCTTTGCAACACTAAGCTTCATTGTGATTCCCGTGACCTCAAGGAACTAACTTGGAATTTAAAAGACGCGAATTCGAAGAAGACTGTGTTGAGAAACTGTTAAAAACTGTTTGACTGAGTTACATTTTAAATAATAATTTATCCAATACGTGTTGTGTTATTCATAACTGAAAGTCATCCTGGAGTCCTCTGGTTGACAAAAGATACATTCAACATACCTGCCGTGTCTTGCTCTCCATAGATGGCACCACGTGTAATAACGTAGCAGCGTTTAGGAGGATAAGCTATTATATACCAAGACTAACAACAAATTGCAACGAGGTTACTCACAGATAACTTATGTTTAATTTGCATTTATCGTATGAAAATTGACAGTACCTATACTTTATACTAAGACAGAATTTAAAGAAGGCATAATTGTATCTTAGAAAGGAGGTCTGCTGCAAGAAATATATGTATCCGCCATTCGTATTCCAATGTCATATTTATAAATGCCATTAGCTGTTCGTACTTTTTCTATTCTGTTGCACTTTTGCACAGTGATAAATACAGCAATTCAAAATGTACTTTCCGCTGATCACAAATGTCACAGGATGCGGAGGTTTTAGTCCAGTGTAATGTTAGTGACCAGGGTATGTAAGCACTTATAAATATCTCGTGAAAGACGAATGTCAGGTAACTTTAAGCTACATTTCAGCCATTTCATTCATCGTCCGATGTGACACAACGTTAGAGGACTTACATTTAAAAAACAATCTGCCTAAGGGCGTTCACTGAAAATTCAACATTCTAATTTCACTTCTTATTGAAATGATATAATTTAATTGTCAGAAGGGTAAGGAGATATTTAAAACTTTCGGAAATGCCCCATGTAAGTTTGGTTTGAGTTAACCTCCTGAAGTTTAGTGCTACAACCATATAAGATGCCAAAATTAAACCAAACGTTGCAGCGGGAATTAACGACACGTCGATAAACTGTCGTCTCGTCGCTGTTTTGTAGAAGGCGGAACACGACTCCACGTTCTCTTTCGCTATTACTAAGCGAGATGCTGCTTCTCGTCGATGTCTGCCTCAGCTGCTCCGCATGGATCTTGTACTCTGGGTATGCGCAGGATATTAGCACAGAAAAACCAGAACTTTATTTTAAATGCGATTTATTCGAACCAAATATAATTAAAGGTTTGCCGATACGTATTTGTGGCTACGGCCGCAGAGTAGGTTCACTAACTATCGCAATATAACATAATGCTGGTCAGGTTGACGGCCAACTGCCTCTGGACCAACCTCCTTTTTCGAGTGCTCCCACGCAAGTGATCTTTCTTTTCCCTCGTGGTCTCAGATCACGCCGTTACTTCCCCTTAACCCCCTACAAATTTTAGCGCGAAGCATCGCGTCGTCACGCCAATGGAGAGACCTTTTACTTTTCTTCCTCGACCAGGTGTGCAGTCAAGTTTCCGAGAAAACCGGTCTCGTAGAGTGAGCCAAAGTACCCCGCCTCTGACCCTCCTTACCTGCTCGCACACTTTTATCCCATTCTGTAACTTTTAACACCAACTAAGCCACCACTAACTGTACCTCTTTAACATGCTCTGATTTCCAAATTATATCATTTCAATACTTTGTGCATTTACAGTTTCGGCTTCAAAGTTTGAATTGTTTACAACATTTTTGTTTTTGCTGTTATACCCTTCAGACGCTCCCAGAAACACGGACCGGACGTATACACGGCTAAGGGCACCATGTCTATCAAATCCGGTAACATTCCGTTACCGAGCAACCAAGTTGCCTTGCTCTACCCTACTTGTTCATGGCAGGAACCAAGCTATATGCAAAGTCTCACTCTGAAATAACGTAATCTTAACGCGTCCTTAAAGATTATTGAGATACTTCTTCTCTTTAGCTTCCATTCTCCAAAGACTTTATATCTCTGAAACACTATGCTCCATTCTGTTTCAGTGATCTAAACGAACTATCTTGGCATTGGAAGGGCGTGATAAATCAACCTGCTCTTTAAACATTTAACTATCATATTAATCCCTTACATTTCTCTTGTAAGTACATATTAGTACGTTACGAAAATACTGTATGCAATATCTATTTTAATCTATTAGGATATACAAAAATGGGGTCTTGGAAGAAGACTGGGTTGAGATACTGTTAAAATTTCTTAGACTAAGCTACATATATACCACACACGTTCTGCTGTTCATAAGGATTGTCACCCAGTTTGTTTTCGTTGACAAACAATAGATACATTCAACTTACATGCCGTGTCTTGCCCTCCATAGATGGCACTACGTGTAACATGTAACAGCGTTTAAGAGAATAAACTATTACACACCAAGACTAATCAGAAACTGAACATATGTGACCTACAGGTACTTAATGTTTAATTAGATTTTCTTCTATGAAAATCAATAGTAACTACATTTTATAATAAGACAGCAATGAACGAACGCATAATTGTATGTTGGAAAGGAAGTGTTCTGAAGGAAATATATGTATTCACTTTTCGTAATTATATTTCATGTTTTAATGGAGGTATCCCAGAAGACCTGGTAATTCTGTTGAACTTTTGTACAGATCTGAGTAGAGCAATTAGAAATGTAGTTTTCCGCTTATCACAAGTGTTACAGAATCCAGTGTGATGTTTAGTGTACAGCGTCTGTAAGCAATTACAAAATATCTCGTGAAAGGAGACTGTCGTGTAACTTGAAACGTCATATCAACAATTTCATTCATATTCCGATGCGACATATCCTTAGAGGACTTAAATGAAAAAAAAAAATCCTTCTAAGAATATACCTGGAAAATTCAACGTTTTAATGTCACCTCTCATTTAAACGACATAATAAACTGTCAGAACGGGAAGAAGATATTTAAAACTTTCGGAAATACCCGGATGTAAGTTTGGTTTGAAGGTAACCCCGTAAAGCTTGGTTTTGCATCCAGGTAAGACGCCAACATCAAACTAAAATATTGATTTATTTTCAGCGATTTTCTTTGTTTAGTTATACCGTTCAAATGCATACAGAAACACGGACCGGACGTATTTCCAAAGTTTGATTGGAGTTTCTACGTATAAACCAGTTTTGACAAAATAAATATGGGTAATTTGACAAGAGCTTTAATCAGATCTGGTTTGGAAAATTCTACGGAGGGGATTCGACACTACAAGGAGACCAGTCCTAAGGAACCTATGACCCAATTGGGACATTCCTGAGTCTAAGCGCGAGGGAAATGTGGGCGGAAAGAGAGAGAGAGAACTCCTAGTGGTTTACCGGGAAAAACACGAGTCAGTTGGAGAAGTTAATGTCATGTTGGCACGTTGGACATAGTAGCTGAATGGCTTAGAGCGGCTGGACGGAGACCAAAATATCCGTGGTTTAAACCCAGGCTATGGTATTGAATTTTCAGTCTGATTCTTCCATTCCAACATTAAGAAGACATGGAAAACTTCTGGAAATGCCCTCATGTCAGTTTGGCTTATGGGTCCCCTCGTAGATCTTAGTGTTGCATCCATGTAAGTTATCAAAATTAAAGCTAAAGTTCGATGCATTTACAGCGTTTTGGTTTTTTTAAGTTATATCCTCCAGACGGATACTGAGATATCCCGCTGGCTTAAAAGTACTATGTCTATCAAAGGAATCAAATTCAGTAACATTCGGTGACCGAGAAGTTACGTTGCCTTGCTCTAGCCCACTTCTTCACGGCAGAGACTACTGTATAGGCATAGTCTCACTCTGAAATAACGTCAAATTTAACGTGTTATTAAAGATTTGCGAGGTATTGCTTCTTTTTAGCTTCTTTTTCAAAAGATTTTATATCTTTGAAACACCAAGTTATATTGTGTTCTATTGATATCAAGGAACTAACATGTAATTTGAAAGGCATGATTAATCAACCTGCTTTTTAAACATTTAACATTCGTATTAACCTCTTACATTTCTTTTGTATCTACACGTTAACGCGTTACGGGAGTGCTGTATGCAATATCTACCTTAATCTTATAGCAGACAGAGAGAGGGGAGTCTTAGAAGAAGACTGGGTTGAGAAACTGCTAAAACCTCTTTGACCATGTAACATTTTATATAATGATTTATACAACAAATTTTTGTGTTATTCATAAATGATTGTTACCCAGGAGACGTTTGGTTCACAAACAATAGATGCATCATCTACCGACCGCGTCTTGCTCTCCAGAGATGGCACCACCTGTTATGTATAACATCGTTTAAGAATATAAACTATTATTTACCAAGACAAATAAAAAAGCTGCAACTGGGTGACTTACAGGTATTTAATGTTTAATTTGTATTAATTATAAGTAAATTGAGAGTAACTGTACTTTATAATAAGACAGCAATTAAGGAACGCATAATTGTTCTTAGATAGGAAGTTGTTTAACGCAGATATATGTATTCACGTTTTGTTACTTCGATTCTGTTAAACATTTGTACAATTTTATGTTGAAAATTTTGAAATGTTCCAGTATTCAGAGGTTTTTGGTCAGTGTGATGTTAGTGACGAAGATCTGTAAGCAATTTCGAAATATCTCCTATGCGACTTAACGTTATAGGACGTAAATTAAAACAAAATCCCTCTAAGGGTATTTTTTCCTAGAAGACTCAATATTTTAATTTCATTTCTCATGAATATAACATCAAGATATTGCAGTTTATTCAAACTTTCAAAGCAGTAAGGCGATATTCACAACTTTTGGAAATGCTCTCATGTAAGTACTAGAGGTATCATTTGGTGTTAACGTTTGTATATCTGTGTAACGTTAGGGTTTGAGTTTCAACAGACGTGTATCGTTCTAATCCTCATACACTACAGGAACACTGTGCAAGGAGCCACAACGCATGTCTCGATAGCGAGGGTGTAGCATGTCTGCCTCACCTTCAAGAAGTCCTGAGTTCGATTCTCGTTCAGGATGAGTTAAATGGATAGTGTTTTTCCGGGGTTTCCGCGTATCCTGAAAGACTAATGTCGGGTAACTCTAAGCTCTTTGGACCCCGTGCTCATTTCAGTATTATTTCAACTATTCCATTCATCATCCGGTATGACTTGACGTTGTAGGACGTAACTTACAAAAGAACCACAAAAAAGACGCTGCTGAGTGTGAGCGCAAGTGTTTACACGAGATATGCTGCTTGTTTGAGGCCAGCAGGTCAAGATTTCCAGAATCTATTATAAGGTACGTCTGGTCCGCCTCTGTCCACGTAAGTCCCCCAGCGAATGCTGGTCGACTAGCGCAATATCAGGCCGTGAATGGTTTCCATTATAATTTACCTAACTTATATTCCGCAGAGAGCAGTTATCACAAAACTCCTCACATTGCTCTAATTTAAGGAGGCGTTTATGATATGTTTGCATCTAAAAGGTAACCTTACTGTCTTAACTGAACCAATCAAGGAAGCCTGTATCACAATCGGCGTAGCCCCTCACTCTCTATCTCTTTCCGTCCACACTTTTGCATCAAGATTGAAGTAGTTTGAGATGTGGTGTAGCAGAAGTGGTAGTGGTACTGGCAGTAGTAGTAGTAGTAGTAGTAGTAGTAGTAGTAGTAGTAGTAGTAGTAGTAGTAGTAGTAGTAGTAGTAGTAGTAGTAGTAGTAGTAGTAGTAGTAGTAGTAGTAGTAGTTGCAGAGGCAATCAATACTCTAAGCATTTTTGTAGCGTATGTAAACATAAATATGTATGTAGAAGAACGAGATAAGAAAACCACGTGAGTACAGTTCGTTAGTTTACTGTTACATTCATACATTATCCAAGTGAGACGCTCTTTTACTTCCCCAGAAATAAGATAATTTAAGGGAAATCTTAGTTTGTTTCATCTTCCTGTCAACAGATTGCGCTACCTGTCATATCTTACAGCGCAAGGTGGTATCTGTAATTATTCACTATATTTTATAACAAATTATGAATCTTGTATTGGCAAATAACTAAGAATTAATTTGTGTTTTTGAGTTAAATTAAGCAGCTGTTTTAGTATACTCATAACCAAATTTAAACAAACTTATAGTAATTGTGTCCGAGGAAGGAATGCTATTAATTAAGTATATAACTGTAACATTTGTAAAAATATGTCATTGTTTCAGTAATACTTTAGGAGAGTTGAAGTCAATTTGTTGGAACTAGCTTACATATACGATGAAAACAAAACATTGACATTATTTAAAGTAGCTAAAGCTGTACTCTACATAACACTTCTAAGATTTTAACATCTGTGTGTAAGATTTTGCATCCATTCCTTCAACCTGAGGTACCAATAATTTGTTATTTTGAAATAAAAAATTTACGCTGAAAACCCACAACACATCCTACAAAATCACTAAAAGAAAAACCTCACCTGAGGTAAAGCCCTTAACGTGTGGGCACGCAGGAAACACCTTCTGCCTTTATACAGCCAGCCAGCACTTCGGTCAGTAGGTCGGTGACATCATTTATTTTGAAGCTAATGGCAGGCTGAATGAAGGCCCGAGCTATCACCCTATATCAGATATCAAAACTTTGTGTCGGGGCTTGCAGTTTCATGAGTGGTGGCTGAAAAGGAAGTGGGAGGGAAAGGAGGTAGCAGTAATGCTCCTCAGAAGCCTTGTGTTCTTCTCGTGGATTAGACTTTTCAAGTGAGCGAGTTGAATCCTACGTCAGGTCCAATTCTTGTAAGCTGTTTTAAGCGCTCTATGGTTAGCGGTTATGCTCACAAGTCGTGTGGGATGGCCGGTTTGTACTTCGACGGCGTCCACTGTGACGGTAGTCCCTAAGAGGCCTTACCAGATTCAGTTGTGGTTTGATCAGCTGTGAAGCTTTCCGTGCATCATCTGATACCAACTTAGTAGAGTAGCCTCACCTGGAAGTATTGGCATACAAAATAGTTGTCCCGAAGGTGGCAGCTTAGAACCTGCGGCCATGCCACAGACCTCACAAGCATAAAGCTCTAGAGGGATCACTAGATTTCGAGAAATATCTGATTCAAACAACCACATCCCAGACCGCAGCAATTGTATGGCGAAGTGAAATCTCTGCGTGCAAGGAGCAACAGATTCGGCTCTGTGACCAGCTTGGTCTATTGTATCATATGCCCCAACTGGGGTAACCCCGGGTGGAAGGGCCCGGCATGAGGGGGAGGGGGTGGCCGTCCCAAGGAGCCACTATAGTGCAAAAGGCATGGTCTCCACATATTGCTTAGATGATAGCTCACCCTCCCCTCGCAGGCCAGGAAACGAACTTTAACTCCTACTGTGTTTCGAAGATAGTCACGGCAGCTGGCCTACGGCAGGAGGAAGCGCTTCACTCAAAGCATATCATCCTGCCATGAATCGCCGAAACTCCCGCCGACACTTCTACCCTGAAAGAGACCATCAGATGAGAGATGTGAAATGATAATGCAGATGAAGTGGAGGGACAGGAAATTCTGGGGATGTAACTAGCTTACTCAGCATTTGCTAAGCGATCTGGGAAAACCCCCGAGAAAGACCCATGTGTTAGGTAGGCTGCCCACGGGAATTCAACTCGGTCCTGGTGAATGCGGGTCACAGAAGAAACCACCTGAGTCATCGCGCTTGATATACCCGGACCTAAAAGTACAATGTCTATCAAAGTGATGAAATCCGGTAACGTTCCGTAACATTCCGAGGAGGTGCGTTGCCTTACTCTAGCCTACTTCTTCACGGCAGAGGCTAAGGTATAGGCAAAGTCTCACTCTGAAATAACGTCAGCTTTAACGTGTCTTTAAAGAATTCCAAAATATTCTTTCTTAGCTTCTATTTTGCAAAGATTTCATATCTTTAGAACATTAATCTCCATTGTGTTTCTAGTGATCTAAGGGAAATATCTTGGCATTTGCAAGCCGTGATACATCGACCTGCTTTTTAAACATTTAACTATCATATTAATCTCTTACACTTCTCTCGTATGTACATATTAATGCTCTACGAATATGCTGTATTAGCTATCTTAATCTTAGAGCAGATAGATAAAAGGAATGCTTGGAAGAAGACTTGGTTGAGAAACTGTTAGAATCTGTTTGACTAAGAAACATTTTAAATAAAGATTAATATAACAAATCCGTTATTATTCATAATTATTCTCATCCCGGAGACTTTTGGTTGGCATATACATTCGAACTTCCGGCCGTTTCTTGCTCTCCATAGATGGCACCACCTGTAATTTGCATCAGCGTTTAGAAGGATAATCTATTATATACCAAGACTAACAACAAGCTGCAACTATGTGACTTACAGGTAGTTAATGTTTAATTTGTTTTTCTAATATGAAAACCAATAGTAACTATACATTATAATAAGAAAGCAATGAACGAACGGATAATTGTATGTTAGAAAGGAAGTCTTCTAAAGGAACTATATGTATACAGGTTTCGTAAACGTATCTCATGGTTTAATGGATATAAGATAGGTTCTTGTCAATTCTGTTGAACTTTTGTACAGCTATGAATTAAGCAATTTGCAATATAATCTTCCGTTTACCACAATCCTGAGACTCCCGTGTGAGGTTAGTGACCAGAGTCAGTAAGCACTTTCAAAATATCTCGTGAAAGGCGATTGTCCTGTAACCTTAAATGTCATATCACCCATTTCATTTATTGTCCGCTGTGACTTAACGTTAGGGGACGTAAATTAAAGAAAAATGAAACCTTTAAGGATATTCCTAGAATATTCAACATTTTAATCTCACTTCTCATTCAAATGTCATCATAAATTGTCAGAACTGGAAGGAGATATTCAAAGCTTTCGTAAATGCCACATGTAAGGTTGGTTTGAGCAAAACCTTGTAAGGGTTTGTGTTGTATCAATGTAAGATGCCAAAATTAAATCAAATGTTTGAAATATTTACAGCGTTTAAGTTTGATTGGAGTAAATAAATAAAGCGACCTGCTTTTTAACTATTTAACTATCAAATTAATCTGTTACATTTTTCTTGAATGTACATGTTAACGCGTGACGGAAGTGCTCTATGCAATGTTTACCTTAATATTATTGCAGAGAAATGGTAGTCTTGTAAGAAGACTGGGTTGAGAAGCTGTTAAGATCTGTTTGACCGAGTTACATTTCGAATAATGATTTATACTCAAGTATTGTGTTGTTCATAAATGATTGTCATCCATGAGACGTTTGGTTGACAAAAGATACATTCAACCTACCGACCTCGTCCTGCTCTCCATAGATGGCAACACATGTAATATGTAACAGCGTTTAGGAGGATAAGCTATTATATATCAAAACTAACAACAAACTGGAACAATGTGACTTACAGATACTTTCCGTTTAATTTGTATTTAGTATATATAAATTGATAGTGTGTGTACGTTATACTAAGATAGATATTAAGGAACTAATAATTGTTTCATAGATGAGAAGTCTTCTAAATGAAATATATTTATTCACCTCTTGTAGGTATATCTTATATTTTAATTTATATAGTACTAGGGTAATTTTGATTCTGTTGACGTTTTGTACAGTTATAAGTGGAGCAATTGGAAATGTATTTTTCGGCTTATCATGAATGTTACATCATTCAGAAGTTACAGGTCAGTGTGATGTTAATGACGAGGATTTGTAAGCAATTTCAAAATATGTCGTGTAATATTAAACGTCATTTCATTTATCAGCCGATGTGAGTTAACCTTAGAGGACGTAATTTACATTGTCTCTAAGGGCATTCCTAGAAGTTCCAACATTTTAATTTCATTTATCATAAAAATAATTTCAAAATATTGCAGATTATTCAAATTTTCAAAACGGTAGGGAGATATTCAAAATTTTCGGAAATGCCCCGTGAAAGTTCTAGCGGTATCATTTGGGGTTAACGTTTGTATTGATGTGTAGCGATAGGGCTTGAGTTTGAACAGACATGTATCGTTCCAGTACTCACACGCTACAGGAACATTGTGCAGAGAGGAAATCCGCCTCCTTCAGTTGCTGTAGTTCGAGCGCTGCGACCTCTTAGCACTCGTGGTACCTCTGATGTTACTAGAGGATCCTCGGGTGGAACATTCGAGCCCCTCCCTGAATGAGAGTTGTTCGGATTGGGTTGGACTCGAGGGTGCAATTTGGATCCGTTACCCGTGAGAGGTAGGGTACCTCTGGGTAGTTTTCGGCCGCCCGGAGGAGGAGAAGGTTTCATAAAAGGGTCCCGTGTATTAGCCTGCAGAGCTAGTAGAAGGTGTGCTAGATCACAAGACGGATCCAGCGAGGTTATTCGGTAGTCTTCCCTTCGGTGTTGACGTGTCCACTTACAGCCGTCTTTACGATGTTGTCAATGGGGGGAGGGGCATTTTAGACTCGAGGTATTGCCCCATGGAAAGAACCTCGGAGGTTTACATTGCTCCTGGGCTGATAGAGGCCATAATCTTTGAACTCTCGGGTAGACCACGCGACAACATGTTCAACGAACCACACGAATACCGCTGCTGAGCCCGTGAGAGTGAGCGAGAATGTTTACACGAGATATACTGCTTGTATGAGAGCAGAATGTCAAGATTTCCAGAATCTATTATAAGGTAATTCTAGTCTGCCTCTGCCGGAGTAAGTCACCCAGCGACTGCAGTTCGACTAGAGCAAATGGTGACCGCCGCGGGTGTTTTCGGCTTAATTTAATTAACTTATAATCCGTACTGAGCAGTGACGAGGAAACTCCTCACAGTACTGCACTTTAAAGAGGCGGCTACGGCATCTATGCAAATAAAAGAATACGCTTATTATCTTACCTCGACCAATCAAGGAAGACTTTTTCACTATCGCCGTCTCTTCTTCTCTTTTTCCACCCACATTTCATCAGGATTGAAGTAGCCAGAGATACGCTGTAGTACAAATGGTAGTAGTAGTAGTAGTAGTAGTAGTAGTAGTAGTAGTAGTAGTAGTAGTAGTAGTAGTAGTAGTAGTAGTAGTAGTAGTAGTAGTAGTAGTAGTAGTAGTAGTAGTAGTAGTAGTAGTAGTAGTAGTAGTAGTTGTTGTTGTGCTAGTAGAGGCAAACAATACTGTAACTGCTTTTGTAGCGTATATAAACATAAATACATGTAGAAGAACGAGTTGAGAAAATTATGTTAATACAATTCGTTAGCTTTTTGTGACATTCATACATTATCAAAAAGAGAAGTTCCTTTACTTCTGAAGAAATTAAATCTTTTCAGCGACATTTTAGTATGTTACATCTTTCTGCCGATAGATTGCGCTACTTGTAATATCTTACAGTGGAAGGTGCTATCTGTAATTATTTACTATCTTTTATAACAAATTGTAATTTTTATATTGGAAAATAACTTAGCCTTTGTTGATCTGTGTTATGTTAAAACAAGCACCAATTTTCATATACCCCAAAAAATTTAAAGAACTTATAATAATTGTGTGCGTGGAAGAAGGGCTACTAATTAAATATATAACTGTAATATTTTTAATAATAATTCATAATTACAATGACATTTTAGCAGTGAAAATATTTATTTTTTGGAAATAGCTTATATATATATATGATAAAGAAGACATTGACATCATTTACAGGAGCTACAGCAGAGCTCCACATAATACTTCTAAGATGTTTGGCAGCAAACTTTTTTCCATATAAAAAATAAAATCAAAACAACAGCGTGCGATGTTTTGCATGCATTCCTTCAAACTGAGATACAGATAATTTGTTACTTTGAAAAAAATGTCAACCTAAAACCCACAACACATCCTACAAAATTGCTAAAAGAAATACCTGGCCAGCGGTAAAACCCTTAACGTGTAGGCACGCAGGAAGCACCTTTATACAGGAAGCTTTATACAGCCAGCACTTCGGTCGGTTGGTCGCTGACATTTATTTTTAAGGTAATGGCAGGCTAAGGGACAGCCCAAGCTATCACCCTATAACAGACATCAACCCTTTGTGTCGGGGCTTGCAGTTTCATGAGTGGTGGGTGAAAAGGAGGCAGTGGGAGAGAAAGGAGGTAGCAAAAATGCTCCTCAGAAACCCTTGTGTACTGCTGATGGATAAGACTTTTCAAGTGAGGAAGCTGAATCCTACGTTAGGACAAATTCTTGTAAGCTATTGTAAGTGCTCTATGGTTAGTGGTTATGCACACAAGTCGGGTGGGGTAGCCGGTATCTCCTTGGACGGAGTCCTATGTGACGGTAGTCCTTAAGTAACCTTACCAGATTCTGTTGTGGTTTGATCAGCTGTAAATTTTTCCGGCCGTCATCTGACACTAACTTGGTAGATTAGCCTCAACTGGAGGTATTTGTATACAAAATAATTGTCCCGAAGGTAGCAGCTTAGAACCTGCGGCCATGCCACAGACTTTACAATCAACAATTGTGTAGCGATGTCAAAGTTCTGCGACAGATCAAGGAGCGACAGATTCGGCTCTTCGACGAGCTTGGTCTGTTGTATCATATGCCCCAAAGGGGGTATCCCCGTGAGGAAGGGTCAGGCGAGAGGGGACAGATGACCTCCGAACCAAGGAGTAATTATAGTGCAAAGGCAGGGTCCCCACACCTTACTTATATGAAACCCCCTTTCCCTGTGGGCCAGAGGAACGG
The DNA here is from genome assembly GCA_030765055.1 of Mantis religiosa. Taxonomy (NCBI): domain Eukaryota; kingdom Metazoa; phylum Arthropoda; class Insecta; order Mantodea; family Mantidae; genus Mantis; species Mantis religiosa. Next base: position 9,843,828 of record CM060951.1, read on the forward strand.
ATATTTCCCCGTACTGTGGTACCAAGACGGTCTCTCAGTCAGGTCCGAGAACTACAGGAGGAGGAAGTCGTTCACTCAGGGCATATCATCCTTCACGCACCGACGAGAATACCGCCGACAGTTTTACCCTGAAAGAGACCACCAGATGAGGGATGACATGAAATGAAAACGGAGATAAAGTTGAGGGACAGGAAATTCGGGGGATGTAGTTAACCTTACCAACATTCGCATAGCGACCAGGGTAAACCCCGAAAAACTCATGGCTTCCGTAGGCTGGCCATGGGAATGAAACTCGGATCTCGTGAATTCGGGCCACAGAAGAAACTCTCTGAGCCATCGCGCTTGGTATACCCGGACTTAAAAGTACTGTGTCTATCAAAGTGAACAAATGCGGTAACATTCCGAGAAGCTATGTTGACTTGCTCTATCCTACTTGTTCACGGCAGGAACAAATCTCACTCACGAAGTGTCACTCTGAAATAGCGTGAAAATTAACGTATCCTTGAGAATTTTTGAGATATTCCTTCTCTTTAGCTTCCATTCTCCAAAGATTTTATATCTCTGAAACACTATGCTCCACTGTGTTCCAGTGATCTCAAGGAACTAACTTGGAATTTGAAAGGCGTGATAAAGCGACCTGTTTTTAAACATCTAACTATCATATTTTAAACACCTAAGTATCTCTTGTATGTACATATTAACGCGTGACGTAAATGCTGTATGCAAAGTTTACCTTGATCTTATAGCACAAAAATGGTAGTCTTGGAAGAAGACTGGTTGGAGAAGCTGTTAAAATCTGTTTGCGTTACATTTTGAATATTGATTTATACTCATGTTTTGTGTTATTCATAAATAATTGTCACCCAGGAGACGTTTTGTTGACAAAAGAAATATTCAACCTACCGACCGTGTCTTGCTCTATACTCAAACTACCGACCGCGTCTTGCTCTTCATAGATGGCACCACGTGTAATAATGTAGCAGCGTTCAGAAGGATTAGCTATAATTTACCAAGACAAACAACAAATTGTAACTAGGTTATTTACAGATAACTTATCTTAAATTTGTATTAGTTGTATAATAATTGACGGTACCTATACTTTATTCTAAGACAGAAATTAAAGAACGCATAATTGTCTCTTAGAAAGGAGGTCTGCTGCAGGAAATATATGTATTCACTTTTCGTAATCCTATGTCATATATTAATTGCAATGAAATGGTATTTCACTTTTTATTCTGATGTAATTTTGCGCAGCTATAGTGACCAAGGTATGTGAGCACTTATAAATATCTCGTGAAAGACGAATGTCAGCTAACTTTAAGCTACATTTTAGCCATTTCATTCATCATCCGATTTTACTTAACGTTAGAGAACTTAAATTTAAAAAACAATCTTCCTAAGGGTGTTCATTGAAAATTCAACATTTTAATTTAACTTCTTATTAAAGTGATACCATTAATTGTCAGAACGGTAAGGAGATATTAAAAACATTAGGAAATGCCCCATGATAGGTTGGTTTGACAGTAACCTCGTGAAGTTTAGTGCTGAATCCATATCAGATGCCAAAATTAAACCAAGAGTTGCAGCGAGAATTAACGACACGTCGATATACTGTCGTCTCGTCGCTGCTTTGTAGAATGCGGAATACGACTCCATCTTCTTTTTCGCTATTACTAAGCGACATGCCGCTTCTCGTCGATTTCTGCCTCAGCCGCTCCGCATGGATCTCTGGGTATGCGTAGGATATTAGCACAAAAAACAAGAACTTTCTTTTAAATGCGATTTAGTCAAACCAAATAGAATTAAAGCTTTGCCGATAGGTATTTGTGGCTACGGCCGCAGAGTAGGTTCACTAACTATCGCAATATAACACAATGCTGCTCAGGTTGACGGCCAACTGCCTCTGGACCAACCTCCTTTTTCGAGTGCTCCCACGCAAGTGATGTTTCTTTTCCCTCGTGGTCTCAGATCACGCCGTTACTTCCCCTTAACCCCCTACAAATTTTAGCGCCAAGCATCGCGTCGTCACGCCAATGGAGAGACCTTTTACTTTTCTTCCTCGACCAGGTGTGCAGTCAAGTTTCCGAGAAAACCGGTCTCGGGGAGTAACCCAAAGTACCTGGCCTCTGACCCTCCTTACTTGCTCGCACACTTTTATCCCATTCTGTCACTTTTAACACCAACTAAGCCACCACTATCTGTAACATTTTAACAAGCGTTGATTTCCAGTTTGTATAAATTCAATGCTTTGTGCATTTACAGTTTCGGCTTCAAAGTTTGAATTGTTTACAGCATTTCTGTTATTGCTGTTATATCCTTCAGACGCATACAGAAACACGGACCGGACGTACACACGGGTTAAGGGCACAATGTCTATCAAATCCGGTAACGTTCCGTTACCGAGCAACCAAGATGCCTTGCTCTACCCTACTTGTTCACGGCAGGGACTAAGGTAGAGGCGAAGTCTCACTCTGAAATAACGTAATCTTAACGTGCCCTTAAAGATTTTTGAGATATTCCTTCTTTTTAGCTTCCATTCTCCAAAGATTTTATATCAGTGAAACACTAAGCTCCACTGTGTTCCAGTGATCTAAGAAAACTATCTTCGAATTTGAAGGTCGCGAAAAATCAACCTGCTCTTTAAACATTTAACTATCATATTAATCCCTTACATTTCTCTTGTATGTACATACTACTACGTTACGAAAATGCTGTATGCAATATCTATTTTAGTCTATTAGTAGACAAAGAATGGAGTCTTGGAAGAAGACTTGGTTGAGATACTGTTAAAATTTCTTAGACTGGGCTACATTTGGATAATGATTTATACAACAAATGCTCTGCTATTCATAAGGATTGTCACCGGGGACACTTTTCGTTGACAAACCATAGATACATTCAACCTTCTTACCGTGTCTTGCTCTCCATAGATGGCACTACGTGTAACATGTAACAGCGTTTAGGAGAATAAGCTATTATACACCAAGACTAATTACAAACTGCAATTATGTGACTTACAGGTATTTAAATTTTAATTAGGTTTTTTTCTATGAAAATCATTAGTAACTACACTTTATAATAAGAGAGGAATTAACGAACGCATAATTGTATGTTAGAAAGGAAGTGTTCTAAAGGAAATATATGTATACACTTTTCCTAAACATGTTTCATGTTTTAATGGACGTTACCCAGCACACCAGGCAATTCTGTAGAACTTTTGTGCAGTTCTTAGTAGAGCAATTAGAAATGTAGTTTTCCGCTTATCACAAGTGTTACAGAATCGAGTGTGATGTTTAGTGAACAGCGTCTGTAAGCAATTACAAAATATCTCGTAAAAGGCGAATGTCGTGTAACTTTAAACGTCATATCACCCATTTCATTCATATTCCGATGTGACATATCGTTAGAGGACTTATATGAAAAAAAAAATCTTTCTAAGAATAATCCAGGAAAATACGTTTTATTTCACTTCTCATTAAAATGACATCATAAATTGTCAGAACGGGAAGAAGATATTCAAAACTTTCGGAAAATGCCCGCATGTAAGTTTGGTTTGTAGGTAACCTGTAAAGCTTGGTTTTGCATCCAGGTAAGTTGCCAAAATCAAACTAAAATATTGATTTATTTTCAGCGATTTTCTTTGTTTAGTTATACCGTTAAAATGCATACAGAAACCCGGACCGAACGAATTTCCAAAGTTTGATTGGAGTATCTATAAACTTGTTTTGACAAAAGAAATATGGATAATTTGACAAGAGTTTTAATCAGATCTGGTTTGAAAAATCCTATGGAGGGGATTCGACCCTACAAGGAGACCAGACCTATTGAACTTTTGACCCAAGTGGGATATGCCTGAGTCTAAGCGCGAGGGAAATGTGGGCGGAAATACAGAGAGAGAGAGACTCCTAGTGGTTTACCCGGAAAAGCACGAGTCAGGTGGAGATTTTAATGTCATTTTTGCATGTTGGCCATAGTAGCTCAAATGGTATAGAGTGGCTGGACGGAGAACTGAAGATCTGTCATTCAAAGCCCTGCTTTGCCATTCAAATTTACAGTCTGATTCTTGCTTTCTAACGTTAAGAAGACATGCAAAAATTTTGGAAATGCCCTCATTTTTGTTAGGCTTAAGGGTCACTTCGTATATCTTAGTGTTGCATCCATGTAAGTTACCAAATTTAAACCTAAAGTTCGATTTATTTACAGCGTTTTTTAAGTTATACCTTTCAGACGGATACAGACACTTGGAGCGAACGTATTTCTAAAGTTTGATTGTAGTATCTATAAACTTGTTTTGACAAAAGAGACATGAGACACTTGAGATGAGTTATAAATATATCTGGATTGAACTGGATCGAATTATTCTACGAGGGTATTCGACAGTGCTAGAAGACTAGGTCTATCATACCTATACCACAAGTGGGAAATTCCTGGAGGAGGATGAGGCGAGAGGAGGGACAGGATGGCGGACCAAAGGAGTCACGGCAATGCTTCTTACACTTGAGCAGTACTAAGCTCCCCGAACGGTCAGTATAGTACTAGTATCACACTCACCGTAGTCCCGAAGTGGTCCACCAGGACAAGATAGTCCTACCGGAGGAGGAAGTGTTTGCCAGGAGTATATCATCCTGCCATGCAACTTCAAGACTCCTCAACACTGTATGCTCTGAAAGAGACCTCCTAATGAGAGAGGGTGTGTAATTCTAATGGAGAGACTGGATATTCGGGGTTGTAATTAACCTGCCCAGTATTGGTCTGGAGAGCCGAGACATCTCCGGAAAAGCCCATGGATAGGGTAGGTATGCCAAGAGAATCGAACCTGGAACTCCCAAATGCAAGCCATAGACGAAACCCTTTATGTCATTCTACTCGGTACTGGTATTGCAGCAAGATATTGTCTAACTGTTAAGATTTATCAGAAATGTAACAGTTTTACACAATGAGAGGCTCTCTCGCCAGATATTATACGATATAATTACATCTTAATATTTATGGAAGTATCTCTCAGTTGTGTTATTTTATCTACCTAGCACACATCTTCTTAAAATACAATTTAAAATAATATACATTATATAGATCGCACTATGCTATGATAGAATTAAAAACAAAATCTGTATCGTTTTCTAATGTAAAATACAATCTTCTATATTTAACCAAATATCTGTCTGTTCTCGAGTTTTCCTTAAAACAGTCACACAGAAATACTATTAAAAGCAATTCGTCTTTTATATACGCAATCCCAACATTCGGAAAGTTGTGTTTCACCATGTTTGGTTTAAATACACAACTTCCTTTAAGTACATCGTAGAGAAGTTAACAATGTATAGATAATATAAACATAATGGAGTAGATGTTGTGGTAGTAGTCGTATTGGAGAAAATACGTAACTGTTTTGGTACCGTATATAAACAAAAATATACGTAGAAGAACGAGTTAAGAAAGCCATATGAATACAGTTCGATAGCTTGTTGTGACATTCATACATTATACAAGTGAAACTCTTTTGTACCTCCCCAGAAATAAAATCATGTCAGCGACATTTTAGTATCTATTTCACCTTGCTGCCGATAGATTGAACTACCTGCAATATCTTACAGCTCAATGTACTATCTGTAATTACTCACTATCTTTTATAACAAATTGTAATTTTTATATTGGAAAATAACTTAGCCTTCGTTGATGTTTGTTATGTTAAAAGAAGCACTAATTCTCATATAACTCCCAAAAATTAAAAAAAAACTATAATAATTGTACGCGAGGAAGAAAGGCTACTAATTAGATATAAAATTGTAACATTTTTAATAATAATTCATTGTTTCAAGAACATTTTAGCAGTGTAGAAATATTTATGAATATTTGTGGTATATTTTGAATATTTATAAATGTTTTGGAACTAGATTACATATATGATAAAGAAAACATTGACATTTAAAGCAGCTAAAGCTCTGAGCCCCACATAATACTTCTAAGATGTTTGGCAACAACCTTTTCCCATATACAAACAATTATATGAAAACAACAGGGTGCAGTGTTTTGCATCCATTCCTTCAACCTGAGTTACAGATAATTTGTTACTTTGAAAAAAAATGCCAACTTAGAACCCACAGCCCAGTCTACAAAATCCCTAAAAGAAAAACCTTTCCTGCGGTAAAACCCTTAACGTGTGGGCACTTAGGAATTACATTCTGGCCTTATACAGCCAGGCAGCACTTCGGTCAGTTGGTCGGTGACATCATTTATTTTGAAGCTAATGGCAGGCTGAGGGACAGCCCAAGCTAGTTCCCTATATCAGACATCACCACTTTGTGTCGCGGCTTGGAGTTTTATGTATGGCGAGTAAAAAGGAGGTAGTGGGAGAAAAAGGATGGAGCAGTAATGCTCCTCAGAAACCCTTGTGTGCTGCTGATGGATTAGACTTTTCAAGTGAAGAAGCTAATTCGTGCGTCAGGACAAATTCTTGTAAGCTATTGTAACTGCTCTATGTTTTGCGGTTATGCCCACAATTGGTGCGAGGTAGCCGGTATCTCCTTAGACGGAGTCCTCTGTGACGGTAGTCCCTAAGTAACCTTACCAGATTCTGTTGTGGTTTGATCAGCTGTAAATTTTTCCGGCCGTCATCTGATACTAACTTGGTAGAGTAGCCTCACCTGGAGGTATTGGTATACAAAATAGGTGTCCCTAAGGTAGCAGATTAGAACCTGCGGCCATGCCACAGACTTTACAATCAACAATTGTGTAGCGATGTCAAAGTTCTGCGACAGATCAAGGAGCGACAGATTCGGCTCTGCGACGAGCTTGGTCTGTTGTATCATATGCCCCAAAGGGGTATCCCCGTGAGGAAGGGTCAGGCGAGAGGGGACAGATGACCTCCGAACCAAGGAGCAATTATAGTGCAAAGGTAGGGTCCCCACACCTTACTTATATGAAGCCCTCCATTCCCTGTGGGCCAGAACAACGGACATTTCCCCGTACTGTGGTACCAAGACGGTCTCTCAGTCAGGTCCGAGAACTACAGGAGGAGGAAGTCGTTCACTCAGGGCATAACATCCTTCACGCACCGACGAGAATACCGCCGACAGTTTTACCCTGAAAGAGACCACCAGATGAGGGATGACATGAAATGAAAACGGAGATAAAGTTAAGGGACAGGAAATTCGGGGGATGTAGTTAACCTTACCAACAATCGCATAGCGACCAGGGAAAACCCCGAAAAACTCATGGCTTCCGTAGGCTGGCCATGGGAATGAAACTCGGATCTCGTGAATTCGGACCACAGAAGAAACTACCTGAGCCATCCCGCTTGGTATACCCGGACTTAAAAGTACTATGTCTATCAAAGTGAACAAATGCGGTAACATTCCGAGAAGTTATGTTGACTTGCTCTATCCTACTTGTTCACGGCAGGAACAAGTCTCACTCACGAAGTCTCACTCTGAAATAGCGTGAAAATTAACGTATCCTTGAGAATTTTTGAGATATTCCTTATCTTTAGCTTCCATTCTCCAAAGGTTTTATATCCCTGAAACACTATGCTTCACTGTGTTCCAGTGATCTTAAGGAACTAACTTGAAATTTGAAAGGTGTGATAAAGCGACCTGTTTTTAAACATCTAACTATCATATTTTAAACACCTAAGTATCTCTTGTATGTACATATTAACGCGTGACGTAAATGCTGTATGCAAAGTTTACCTTGATCTTATAGCACAAAAATGGTAGTCTTGGAAGAAGACTGGCTGGAGAAGCTGTTAAAATCTCTTTGCGTTACATTTTGAATATTGATTTATACTCATGTTTTGTGTTATTTATAAATAATTGTTACCCAGGAGACGTTTTGTTGACAAAAGAAATATTCAACCTACCGACCGTGTCTTGCTCTACATTCAAACTACCGACCGCGTCTTGCTCTTCATAGATGGCACCACGTGTAATAATCTAGCAGCGTTCAGAAGGATAAGCTATAATATACCAAGACAAACAACAAATTGCAACTAAGTTATTTACAGATAACTTATGTTAAAGTTGTATTAGTTGTATAAAAATTGACGGTACCTATACTTTATTCTAAGACAGAAATTAAAGAACGCATAATTGTCTCTTAGATAGGAGGTCTGCTGCAGGAATTATATGTATTCACTTTTCGTAATCCTTATGTCATATATGTATTGCAATGAAATCGTATTTCAGTTTTTATTCTGATGTAATTTTGCGCAGTTATAGTGACCAAGGTATGTAAGCACTTATAAATATCTCGTTGAAAGACGAATGTCAGGTAACTTTAAGCTACATTTTAGCCATTTCATTCGTCGTCCGACTTGACTTAACGTTAGAGGACTTAAATTTAAAAATCTTCCTAAGGGTGTACTTTGAAGATTAAGCTTTTTAATCTCACTTCTTATTAAAATGATATCATTGTCAGAACGGTAACGAGATATTCAAAACCTTCGGAAATGCCACATTTAAAGTTGGTTTGAGAGTATCCTCGTGAAGTTTAGTGCTGCATCCATATCAGATGCCAAAATTAAACCAAAAGTTGCAGCAGGAATTAACGACACGTCGATATACTCTCGTCTCGTCGCTGCTTTGTAGAAGACGGAACACGACTCCACGTTCTCTTGAGCTATTACTAAGCGAAATGCTGCTTCTCGTCGATTTCTGCCTCAGCTGCTCCGCATGGATCTTGTACCCTGGGTATGCGTAGGATATTAGCACAGAAGAACCAGAGCTTTCATTTAGAATGCGATTTATTCAAAGCAAATAGAATTAAGGTTTTGCCGGTACGTCTTCTTTGCTACGGCCGCAGAGAAGGTTCACTAACTATCGCAATATAACACAATGCTGGTCAGGTTGACGGCCAGCTGCCTCTGGACCAACCTCCTTCCGCGAGTGTTCCCACGCAAGTTATCTTTCTTTTCCCTCGTGGTCTCAGATCACGCCGTTACTTCCGCTTCGCGTCGTGACGCCAACTGTGAAGTCTTTTACTTTTCTTCCTCGACCAGGTGTGCAGTCAAGTTTCCGAGGAAACCGGTCTCGGAGAGTGAGGCAAAGTACCTGGCCCCTGACCGTCCTTACCTGCTCGCACACTTTTGTCCCACTCTGTCACTTTTACACCAACTAAGCCACCACTAACTGTACCTCTTTAACAAGCGCTCTTTTCCAATTTAGACAGCTTCAATACTTTGTGCATTTACAGTTTCGGCTTCAAAGTTTGAATTGTTTACAGTTTTTTTTTGTTGTTGTTATGCCCTTCAGACGCATCCAGAAACACGGACCGGACGTATACACGGCCTAAGGGCACTAAGTCTATCAAATCCGGTAAAATTCCGTGACCCAGAAACCAGGTTGCCTTGCTCTAGCCTACTTGGTCATGGCAGGGACTAAGGTATAGGTGAAGTCTCGCTCTAAAATAACGTAATCTTAACGTCCCCTTAAAGATTTTCAAGATATTCCTTCTCTTTAGCTTCCATTCTCCAAAGATTTTATATCTGTGAAACACTATGCTTCACTGTGTTCCAGTGATCCAAAGGAACTATCTTGGCATTGGAAAGGCGTGATAAATCAACCTGCGTTTTAAACAACTGGCAGATGCGGACTTGGGACCACTCATGAGGGAAGTGGAGGTACGGACAAGTCCAACCTGGGAGGATATCGTACCGAGGAACGCCACCTACAAGTCGGACTGGGCCCAATGGGACTCACTGAAGAGAAGGCAGGACGTGCAGTTTCAGGTTGAGCCCAGAGGTTCTACTCCCATTAGTCCTGAAACCATAGGAACTGGACCCCGGCCTCCTTCAACCAGGAAGTTATCCGAGCTGTCCCAAAGGGCGCTCGGCGTCCTCCGTGGGGCTTTCCATAGGGCAAGACCTTGTTACCTAACAAGCCCCCCCCCCATCTGGTCCTATGAACTCAAGACGGGTTGGAAGTGGATACGCCACTTACGCGCGCCGACACCAAAGTTGAAGACTACCGAAAAACCTCGGTGGGGCCCCCTGGGGTTCTAGCACACCTTCTACTAGCTTTGCAGGCTAGTACCCGGGAGACTTAATGGCTTCCCACAACCCCGTCCGAAGACTTGCCAGATTCCCACGGGTTTCGGGAACACACTGCCCCATCCAGTCTATCCCAATCCGAACAACCCCCGAAGGAGGGGCTCGGCTGTTCGGCCCGAGGTTCCTCTAGTAACGTCAGAGGTACCACGAGTGCTAAGGGTCCGCAGCGCCCGCACTTTGGCAGCTAAAAGGGACGGATTCCTTCCCCTTCGGGGGTTGTTCCGGCTTGAGCCCAGAGGTTCTACTGCCATTAGTCCTGAACCCGTAGGAACTGGACTCGGGCCTCCTTCAACCAGGGAATGGGAATTGCCTGATGGGAAGTTACAGAGGCAATAAATGGTACTTCCCCAATATAAGATCCCGCAGGTCTTGGTGGAAGTGCACGCCGGTACTTCAGGAGGACACCTGGGAGAAAACCGCACAATCTGCAAACTCCAAGACCAATACTACTGGATGAGGCTCCAAGCAGACTCTGAGATATGGTGCCGTCAATGTCACGCGTGCGCGGCTAGTCGCGGCCCCCAGACTAGGAGCCGGGGTCGCATGCAGCAATACAACGTCGGAGCGCCATTCGAAAGGATCGTCGTCGACATAGCTGGACCATTGTCAGTATCCGACAGTGGCAACAGGTACCTGATAGTGGTCGTTGACTACTTCACCAAGTGGCCAGAGAAGTAAGCAATCCCTCAGCATGAGGCCAAGACAATCACTGACTGTCTTGTGGAGCAAGTGTTTTGCCGATTTGGGGTGCCGTTAGAACTCCACAGCGAAGAGGGCACCAATTTTAAGGCAATCCTCATGAAGCAGACACTAGAAAGACTTTTGATGAACAAGACCTGCACCACACCCCTACAAACACAGTCAGACAGCATGGTGAAGGGATACATCAATACCTTAGAAAAGCACCTGAGGACGGCCTTGGCCAGCCATCAGCAAGACTGGGACGTCAAGGTGCCACTGTTATTGCTGGTCTACCGCTCGTCTACACACGACACATCTGGGATGACACCAACCAGCTTAATGTTCGTGCAAAATTTATGCCTCCGCTGTGATCTCGCTTTCGGAAGCCGCCGCACGCAAAATAGCCCGCAACCGAGTACGTGGAGAACGTAGTGGACCATCTCCATGACATGCATGAATTGGCTGGTCAGAACATCCAGAAGGCGAGCGACCGCATGAAGACCCGATACGACAGTCAAGCCAATAGCCACGAGTTCCAGCAAGGTGACCTGATCTGGTTGTACCGAGCTACTCGGACCAAGGGACGCTGCCCGAAGCTTCAGCAGCCATGATAAGGACCATACCGGGTGTTGAAGAGGATTAACGACGTGGTGTACCACATCCCGAAGGTGATCCAAGAGAAACTGATCGTCTGGCCCGTTACGATGGTGATGTTCGGCACGACCAGCCTTGAGGAGGGAGCAGTGTCGCGGCGAAAAAGCATGGAAGTTCCGGTGCCCAGAGAGAAGAGCGTTTTGTGTACACAAAAGGAGTGCAGATAAAGGCAACAGACCGAAAGGTTTCACGTAGATAACGAGCTTGCATAAGCAAATAAGTATAGCACTTGAGATAAAAGACTTACCGAAACAAATTGAGATAAATAGATACTTCTGTAAATATCTTGAATTTAGGAATGAGGTATATAAGTGCCGCCTCGCCAAGAGTGAGTGAGTCGCAAGAGATAGGCAGAGAACAAATGAGAGTGTTGTCGTAACCTGAACGCTGTTTCTTATTGTCATTGAACTTGGAAGGTTGTGTTGTGATATGTGATGTAATTTTACTGCTACGGAGTGTATTTCTACGCAATATAAGGAACGTTAAGAATTTCGGTAAATTGTACTTTTAATTCTACGAACCCACAAGCTGTTACCGTTTTTTTAAGTCCTCCAAAATTTTGTCATATGGGACGATGAATAAAATGCGTGAAATGATAGCTCCAATGAGTCCGGAGTCCATGTAGCTTAGAGTTACCCGACATTGGTCTTTAAGGAAAGAAACCTTATCCAGGTAGCTCACTCTGACCGAGACTCTAACTCTGGACGTCTTGCACGTCAGAGACGCAGCCATCTACGCTACCATCTTTGCAGCGTATATAAACGTATATATCTGTGTGTGTAGAAGAACGAGTTGAGAAAACCACGTGAATACAGTCCGTTAGCTCACTATGACATTCATATTTTATCCAACTGACACGCTCTTTAACTTCCCCAGAAATAAAATAATATTTAGGGGCATTTTGTTTCTAAATTCATCTTTCTGCTAAGAGATTGCGCTACCTGTAATATCTTACAGCGAGAGGTGGTATCTGTAATTATTAACTATCTTTTATAACAAATTGTAATTTTTATATTGGAAAATAATTTAGCCTTCGTTGATGTTTAGTGTTTTAAAGTAAGCAGCAATTTTAATGTACCCAAAAACGAATTTAAACAAACTTATAATATTTGTGTGAGAAGAAGAAAGGCCACTAATTAAATATATAACTGTCACACTTGTAATAATATTTCATATTTTCAATGTCAATTTTAATTACTTTATGTTAATTTGTTGGTCCTAACGTACTTATATGATGAAGAAATCGTTGACGTCATTTAAAGCAGCTACAGCTGAGCTCCAAATTATACTTCAAAACCCTTTGGCAACGAAATTTTTCAACCTATAAGTATAAAATTACAAAAACAGCGCACAAGGCTTCGTATTCATTCCTTCACACTGAGTTACTTTGTTAGTTTGTTACTTTGAAAAAAAATATTCAACCTAAACCCATAACCCAGTCTACAAAATACCTAAAAGAAAAACCTTATCTGCGGTAAAACCCTTAACGCGCGTGCACGCAGAAAGCCCCTCCTGGCTTTATAAAGCCAGCCAGCACTTCGGTCAGTTGCTCGGTTACATCATTTATTTGGAAGCTAATGCCAAGCTGAGGGACAGTCCAAGCTATTTTCCTATATTAGACATCACCAGTTTGTGTCGCGGCTTGGAGTTTCATGGATGGCGGGTGAAAAGGAGGTAGCAGTAATGCTCCTCTGAAACCCTTGTGTACTGCTGATGGATTAGACTTTTCAAGTGAAGGAGCTAATTCACACGTTAGGAAAAATTCTTGTAAGCTATTGTAACTAGTCTATGGTAAGCGGTTATGCCCACAAATGGTGCGAGGTAGCCTGTATCTCCTTAGACGGAGTCCTCTGTGTCTTTAGTCCCTAAGAGACCTAACCAGATTCTGTTGTGGTTTGATCAGCTGTAAAGTTTTCCGGCCATCACCTGATAACATCTTGGTAGAGCAGCCTCACATGGAGGTATTGGTATAGAAAATAATTGTCCCAAAGATAGCAGCTTAGAACCTGCGACCATGCCACAGACTTCAGAAGCATAAATCTCTAGAGGGATCACGAGAGTTCCAGAAATTTCTCATTCAAAGAAGCACATCCCGGACGGCAACCATTGTGTAGTGAAGTCAAAGATCTGCATGCAAGGAGCGACAGATTAGGCTCTGCGACGAGCTTGGTCTGTTGTATCATATGCCCCAAAGGAGGAAGTGTCAGGCGAGAGGGGCTGGAGGGCGGCCGTGCCAAGCAGCCACTATAATGCAAAAGGGAGGGTCCCAACACCCTCCTTAGATGAACCCCCTCTAACAGGAATTTGTGTCCGTTGTTAATTTATCTTCGTCTTCATCAGCCGCTCGGATGCAATTTGGGACAGGATTTCTGTGTTGGACGCACAATTCTTTCCATTCTCATATGAGTTTTTGTGGCTATCTATTTCCTCTGGTCACCAATAGTATCATTTTATTCTAAGTAAGAGTCATGAGACATCTGTGTTTCAAGGCGTGGTTCGGAATAAAGAAGTCAAATTCTGTAATTGGTTATATTTATACAGATTCCAGTTATAACTTAAAATGTTCCTGATCTATCACCACACTCCACCATTACAACAAAAATCTCTCTCTCTTTGAAACGAGATTATTGATTTATCCTTTACTGTTCAAAACTTTTATCTTCTCTGCCTCATTTTCCCACCAAGAAACCAGATTATTGATCTGTCGTAACTTAACGAGACTGAAGAACATATCACTCTCCTAAAGATTATTGACTTATCGTAAATATCGTTACTTTTACTTAATTTTGTGATTGGCCGATCCAATGCCACGTCACCACATTACGTCTTATTACGTCATACCATTATTATTTTGGTCAATCACAAAATTACATACATTTTTACATATTTAACTTATTAAATGTGTTTACATATTCAGTTTTTATAAATTTATACTTCAAACATAACCCAAAAGTACTGTTACACACCAAACCCTGCAGACCAGGACAATGTACATTTCCCCATACTGTGGGGGAGAACTTCAGGAGGAGGAAGTCGTTCACTCAGAGCATATTGTGACTTTGTGGGTTCGTGAAATAAAAAGTCCAATTACACCACTCAACAATGTTCTTTATTTCCACCGACTTACAGTTAAACACTTGCCAATTACACAGAATTACGTGCTGCAACAATTACAATTCACCAGTTCGTCCGTTACAATTTTCTTGTACTCGCGTTTACGTAAACTCCGATGTACGCACAGTCTTCTCGTTCATTAACACGTCCTTCGCTAGCACGTCAAACACTGACTAACACTGCCTTCTTACACCAAGAACTGTCCTCACTCCACACTAACCAACCAACTGACTGACTTGACTGACTAGCTGCAGCCCTTTTTATAGGCATCTCGCCGTCTTCTCGACGTTTCCAGATGATGAACGATCCCGTAATTTCTAGAACCAGGTGGACAGAAACAGACGGCACACTGATGTTTTTCCTCCCAACCACTGCCTGTCACCACTACAAGACAAACGAGGAGGAGGTGTGGCTAACCGAACCTCCCCTGCCTTCCGCTGCCAGCTGCTTTCACAGGGTGTTCCAGCGCTCGCGTTACAATATCATCCTTCACGCACCGCAGAGACTCCCGCTGACACTTTTACCCTGAAAGAGACCAACAGATGAGAGATGACATGAAATGAAAACGGAGATAAAGTTGAACGACAGGAAATTCGGGGGATGTAGTTAACCTACCCATCATTCGCATAGCGACCAGGGAAACCCCGAAAAACTCTTGGGTTCGGTAGGATGGCCATGGGAATAAAACTCGGAACTTGTGAATGCGGATCACAGACGAAACCGCCTGAGCCATCGCGCTTGGTATACCCGGACTTAAAAGTACTATGTCTATCAAGGTGACCAAATCCGGTAAAAGTCCGAGAAGTTACGTTGCCTTGCTCTATCGTACTTGTTCACGGCACAGACTAAGGTATCGGCGAAGTCTCACGCTGAAATAACGCCAACTCTAACGTGACTTTAAACATTTCCGAGATATTGTTTCTTTTTACCTTCTTTTTTCTAAAGAATTTATATTTTGAAACACTAAGCTTCATTGTGCTTCTAGTGATCTCAGAGAACTAACCTGGAATTAGAAAGGCGTGATAAAGCAACCTGCTTTTTAAACATCTAACTATCATATTAATCTCTTACATTTCTCTGGTATGTACATATTAAAGCGTGACGGAAATGCTGTATGCAATGTTTACCTTAATCTTATAGGGGACAGAGAAATGGTAGTCTTGGAAGAGTACTGGGTTGAGAAACTGTTAGAATCTGTCTGACTAGATTACATTTTGAATAATGATTTATACTCAAGGATTGTGTTTTTCATAAATAATTGTCACCCAGGAGAATTTTTGTTTGCAAAAGTTACATTCAACCTAACGACCGCGTTTTGCTCTTCAGAGATGGCACCACATGTAATATGTAACAGCGTTTATGAGGATAAGCTATTATATACCAAAACTAATAAAGCACTGCAACTGTGCGACTTAGGGCTACTTTACGTTTAATTTGTATTTATTATATAAAAATTGATAGTGTGAGTACGTTATACTAAGGCATATATTAAGGAACGAATAATTGTTGCTTAGAAGTGAAGTCTGCTAAAGGAAATATATGTATTCACCTCTTGTAGTCATATCTTGTATTTTAATTTGAATAGGACCACGTTAATTTTGATTCTGTTGTCGTTTTGTACAATGATAAGTGGAGCAATTGGAAATGCATTTTTAAGCTTATCATGAATTTTACAGCATTCAGAAATTATAGGTCAGTGTGATGTTACTGACAAGGATTTGTAAGCAATTAAAAATATGTCGTGTAATATTAAACGTCACTTCATTTATCGTCCGATGTGAGTTAACGTTGAGGACGTAAAATACAATGTGTCTAAGGACATTCCTAGAAGTTTCAACATTTTTATTTCATTTATCATGAAAGTAACAGCAACATATGGCAATATATTCAATTTTTCAAAACGGCAAGGGGATATTCCAAATTTTGGGATATGCCCCATGTAAGTTCTAGCGGTATCATTTGGCGTTAACCTTGCTATACGTGTGAGCGGGTTTGGGTGTCAACAGACGTGTATCGTTCCAATCCTCATACACTGCAGGAACACTGTGCGGGGTGGAAATCAGCTTCCTTCAGCTGCTGTGGTGCGAGCGCTGCTACCTCCTAGCAATCGCGGTATCTCTGACGTTACTAAAGGAACCTCGGGGCCCTCCCTGAATGAGAGTTGTTCGGATTGGGTGCGACTCGAGGGTGCGGTGTGTTACCGTTAACCATGGGGGGTGGGCTACCTCTGGGTAGTTTTCGGCCGCCCGGAGGAGGAGAAGGTTGCCTAAAGGGGTCCCATGTATTAGCCTGCAGAGCTAGTAGAAGGTGTGCTAGATCACAAGACGGCTCCAACGAGGTTATTGGGCTTTCTTCCCTGCAGGGTTGATGTGTCCACATTCATCCGGCTTTACGATGTTGTCGATGGGGGGAGTGGCTTTTAGAATCGAGGTATTTCCCCAAGGAAGGAACACCGGAATTTTACATTTCCCCCGGGCTGATAGAGGCCGGAGTCCTTAAACTCTCGGGTAGACTTTGCGACAACATGTTCAAGGAGCCACAAGAATACCGCTGCTGAGCTTCTGAGAGTGAGCGAGAATATTGTGACTTTGTGGCTTCGTGAAATGAAAAGTCCAATTGCACCACTCAAAAATGTTCTTTATTTCCACCGACTTACAGTTAAGCACTTGCCAATTACACAGAAATACGTAATGCACACAATTACAATTCACCAGTTCGTAAGTTAACGTTCCGATGCACGTACACAGTCTTCTCGTCCGTTTGCTAGCTCGTCAAGCACTGACTGACTCCCCTTGAACGACGTGTTGCTTATATAGGGTCTGCTTGCCGATCTAGAAGGTTCTCGATTAGATTGAATGTCCCGAGTTTCCAGAACCTAGGAGAAGGGTAAAGAGACGGCTAAGGGTTCCGACATCCCTCTCCTAACCATCCCTTCAGTTAGTGACAGGAGACAAATGAGTGGGCGTGGCGTGGCCTCCGGTCCCTTCTCAGCTGTTGTTTGTGGTGCTTCCCGATAATTGGGTGACACTGCTCCCTCCTCAAAGCTGGTCGTCCCGAACAGCACCATCGTAGCGGGCTAGACGATCCAGGTGTACCACCAACATCTTCGCTCGGGGAACCTTCTGGATGCGGTAGACCACATCGTTAATCCTCTTTACCACCCGGTACGGTCCTTGCCATGGCTGCTGGAGCTTCGGGCAGCGTCCCTTGGTCCGGGTAGGCCGGTACAACCAGATTAGGTCACCTTGCTGGAACCCTTGGCTGTTGGCTTGCCTGTCATACCTGGTATTCATGCGGTCGCTCGACTTCTGGATGTTCTAGCGAGCCATCTCGTGCATGTCGTGGAGATGGTCCAACAAGTTCTCCACATACTCGGTCGCTGGCTGTTTCGCTTCCGGAGGGCTTCCAAAAGCCAGGTCACAAGGGAGGCGTAACTCTCGGCCGAACATTAAGCTGGCTGGCGTCATCCCAGTTGTGTCGTGTGTAGACGAGCGATAGGCCAGCAAGAACAGTGGCACCTTGACGTCCCAGTCTCGCTGATGGCTGGCCACGACCTTCCTCAGGTGTTCCTCTAAGGTCTTGATGTACCTTTCGACCATGCCATCCGACTGGGGATGTAGAGGTGTCGTGCGGGTCTTGTTCACCCCAAGCCTTTGTAGTGCCTCCTTCATTAGGTTGGACTCAAAGTTGGTACCCTGGTCACTGTGTAGCTCTAACGGCAACCCAAATCGACAGAACACTTGCTCCACGAGGCAGTCTGTGATTGTCTTTGCCTCTTGGTTTGGGATGGCATACACCTCCGGCCACTTGGTGAAGTAATCCACGACCACCATTAGGTACTTGTTGCCTCGGTCGGAAACTGGGAACGGTCCAGCAATGTCAAGGGCGAGCCGTTCGAATGGCGCTCCGACGTTGTTCTGCTGCATGCGACCCCGGCTCCTAGTCTGGGGGCCGCGACTTGCCGCGCACACGTGACACTGACGGCACCATCTCTCAGCATCTGCTCGGAGCGTCAGCCAGTAGTAGCGCTGCCGTAGTTTGTCAATCGTTCGGTTCGCTCCCAGGTGTCCTCCCGAAGTCCCGGCGTGCACTTCCTCCAAGACTTCTGGGACCTTACTCCGGGGAAGTACCAACTGTTCTCTCTGCGTCTTCCCTACGGGTGATTCCCATACCCGGAACAGCACGCCCTCTCTGATCTTCAACGAGTCCCATTGGGCCCAGTACGACTTGTAGGTGTCGCTCCTTGGTGCGATATCCTCCCAGGTTGGTCTTGTCCCTGCCTCCACTTCCCTCAAGAGTGGCCCCAAGTCTGCGTCCGCCAGCTGCTCCCTCCTCAGGCCTGCGCTATCCCAACCATCCGCAGGCACTGCCGTGACTACTCGGACTGCTGCGGCACGCTCCTTCTCCTCCACTCTTATACACTGGCCGCACTCTTCTGGACAGGGTCTTCGGGACATGGCGTCAGCGTTACCGTGGCTCTTCCCTCTACGATGTTCCGAGGTGAAGTCGTACTCCTGCAGCCTCTGGACCCAACGTGCTGTCTGGCCTTCCAGGTTCTTAAAGCTCAATAGCCAGGTTAGGGCGGAATTTTCAGTCCTCAGGTGGAATGGCTGACCGTACAGGTACTTATGGAAGTGCTCCAAGGTCTTTACTACCGCCAATAATTCTCGTCGGGTGACGCAGTAGTTCTTCTCTGCCTTGGATAGCGTCTTGCTGTAGTAGGCTATCACTCGCTCATGGCCGTCCTGGATCTGCGATAGGACACCTCCAATGCAATGGTCGCTAGCGTCGATGTTCACAATGAAGGCGCCACCCGGTTGTGGGAAACCCAAAATTGGAGCACTGCACAGGGTCTCCTTTAGGTGCTGGAAAGCGTTTTCTGCGTCCTCCGTCCACACATAAGGCCGGTGTTCCTCCGTCAGGCGGGTGAGGGGTTTTGCGATGTTGGAGAACCCCTTTATGAAGCGCCTGTAATAACTGCACAGCCCCAGGAAACTGCGCAATTCTTTCTTATCCTTTGGGCGAGGCCAATCTCTCACAGCCTGTGTCTTCTCCGGGTCTGTGGCCACTCCGGTTGCTGAGACTATGTGGCCCAAGTAGTTAACTTCCTTACGGAAGAGCTGGCACTTCTTCGCGTTCAGCTTCAAGTTGGTCGCTTGCAGTCTCTGTAGCACCTTACTCAGATTCTCGAGGTGATCTTCAAAAGTCTTCCCGACGATGATGATGTCGTCCAGGTATAGCAGGCAGGCATCGTAAGTCAGCCCTCTCATCACTGACTCCATAAGGCACTGGAAGGTAGCTGGTGCGTTGAAGAGGCCAAAGGGCATAACCGTAAACTGCCAGAGCCCTTTGCCCGTCGAGAATGCGGTCTTCTCCTTGTCTCTCGGGTCTAGAGCTACCTGCCAGTAGCCCGATTTCAGGTCCAGGGTCGAGAACCACTGTGCACCAGCTAGCGTGTCCAGGGTGTCGTCAATCCGGGGTAAGGGAAAACAGTCCTTCCGGGTGACGGCGTTCAACTTTCTGTAGTCTACGCAGAAGCGCAGCTCGCCGTTCTTCTTTGTCACCAAGACTACAGGGGAACACCAAGGGCTGTCAGACTCTTCAATCACTCCCCTGGATCTCATGTCCTCCAAAATGTCCCGTACCGCCCCTTGCTTCGCCAGCGGAACACGTCTATGTGGTTGCCGAATAGGCCGGGCGTCCCCGGTGTCGATGCGGTGAAGCACTTTGTCCGTGCGGCCGTAGTCACTATCACCTTGGCTGAAGACGCGCTGATACCGCCTTAGCAGTTGTCGAACCTTCTCCAGCTGTTCTGTGGTCAGGTGGTCGGCCGCCTCTCCACCAAGCCTTCTAGCCGGGGCCACAGGTGTTGCTTCGGCGCCGGCTCCTGTGTCTCGTCGATAGCTGTTACGCTCACCACGGGCTCGCACATTCCCAACTCCGTCCCGGCCTGGACGTCGTGATCGGCGTCCGTAGGATTTAGCAGTCTCACGGTCACCTCCTCTCGGCACGGCAGCAAAGCCCTGGCTACACACAGTCCGTTTACAGGCGTCTTCTGGTCCAGCATCATGTTCCTGGTTCTCTGGCCTTCCAGTCGCGCCGTCACCACCACCTCGCTCCTCGCGGGGACAACCACGTCTTCGTCCAAGATGACCCTGCAAATTCCAAGGCGCTCTTCGGGTTGACGGAGTATAACCTCTTCTCCGTTAAGCCGCAGGACCTTCTTGCCGACGTCGACCGTCGCCTCATGGCTCCTGAGGGCATCCAGTCCCAGAATCACCTCCTCAGCCACCTTCACGACGAACACCCACAGACGCACGGCACTCCGTCCCAAGTTCAGCTCCAGCAGCGCCTCCTTCTCCACAGGCAAGGTGTCGCCCGATGCCGTGACAAGCTGGTATGGTCGGCTTGGCTTCCTTGCCTGCAAACCCTTCGCCACGTCAGGTCTGATGATGGTCACGGCCGCCCCGGTGTCCACCAGCACGCGGCACGGCTTCCCTCTTACCCAACCGTCCGCGATGAGGCTGTCATCCATACGCCGGCTGACGGCGCGCAGTGTCACTCGAGGGGATGGTGGTGATGGCGCCGACGTGCCCCTCTCCACGACGGCCCTTACTCGTTTTCCAGCTGCTCTTCCTGGTGTGGGCAGTCTCTCTGCAGGTGTCCGGGCTGTCCACACCCCCAACACAGGCCACTAGGTGTTCGCCGGCGTCCCTCAGCTGGCCTTCTGTCTCCGGCGTAGCGGACACTCCTCGTTCTTGACGTCGGGATGGATGTTATTTTGGCCGCCTCCAACCTTAATGCCGCTGTCAGCGCCTCGTGGATGGTTTTATATTCCCCGAGCATTAGGCGCTGACGAATCTCCGTGTCCCGTACCCCGTCGACAAAATTGTTGGCGGCTTCCCGGGATACGAACTCCAGTGACAGGTCAACCAAGGCCTTGCTAGCCAGCTGCTCGATCGCAATGGCGAACTCCTGCAGCGTCTCCCCCGGCTGCTGTGACCTTGCCTTTAGCTGGCTGCGGTATGCTGCGGCTAAGCGGTGGTTCCCGAAGCGATCTTCCAGGGCTTCCCAGATGTCCTTGGGCGCTGCCGTCGTCTGTACCGCGTTTAGGACTTCCGCGGCTCTTCGCTGGAGGCTGGCTATTAACTGTGTGGCCTCCTCCTCCAGTGACCATCCGTTGTGCCTGGCCACTGTGTCGAACTGGCGGCGGAAGACCTCAAACGTTGACGCGCCGTCATACTTGGGAGGTTTGACGCGCGGCGATAGTATGTCGCGACCCGGTGCGTCGGCCTTCAAATCCTTCAACCTCCTGCCGACGACGTCCTCCACCATGGCGCTCAGGGACTTGGCGCTGTTGTCGGCCTTTCCTTCCAGCTCATTAACGCGGCTCGCGAGGTCTCCGACGCGTTCGTCCACCTGGCCGATCCGCTTGTCGAGTCCCGTGACGTCCTCCCTCACGGCGGCCAACTGTTCCTCAAATTTCGCGGCGAGGGCCTCGTTCGCAACCTTCATTTCTTCCATCTTCTCCGTGAGGTTATCGTTAGCCGTCTTCATTTCTTCCAGCTTTGCGGCCAGGTTGTGATTTGCCGCTTCTGTTTTTGTTGTTAATTCGGCCTTCATTTCTTCCATCTTCCCGGTGATGTTGTCGTTGGCCGTCTTCATTTGTTTCAACTCTGCGGTGATGTCGTCGTTGGCCGTCTTCATTTCCGAGGTCAGTTCGGCCTTCATTTCCATCATCTTCTCCAAAATCTTTTCCAATGCCGCGTCCATGGTTGTAATGTTCGGTGATGTTGTTTTACCGCTTCCTGACACCAGTGTGACTTTGTGGGTTCGTGAAAAGAAAAGTCCAATTGCACCACTCAAAAATGTTCTTTATTTCCACCGACTTACAGTTAAGCACTTGCCAATTACACAGAAATACGTAATGTACACAATTACAATTCACCAGTTCGTAAGTTAACGTTCCGATGCACGTATACAGTCTTCTCGTCCGTTTGCTAGCTCGACAAGCACTGACTGACTCCCCTTGAACGACGTGTTGCTTATATAGGGTCTGCTTGCCGATCTAGAAGGTTCTCGATTTGATTGAATGTCCCGAGTTTCCAGAACCTAGGAGAAGGGCAAATAGACGGCTCAGAGGCCCGACATCCCTCTCCTAACCATCCCTTCAGTTAGTGACAGGAGACAAATGAGTGGGCGTGGCGTGGCCTCCGGTCCCTTCTCAGCTGTTGTTTGTGGTGCTTCCCGATAATTGGGTGACAATATTTACACGAGATATGCTGCTTGTTTGAGAGCAGAAGGTCAAGATTTCCAGAATCTATTACAAGGTAACTCTAGTCTGCCTCTGCCTGAGAAAGTCACCCAGCGACTGCTGGTCGACTGGAGCAAATGGAGAGCGCCGTTAGTGAATTCGACTTAATTTAACTAACTTATATTCCACACTGAGCAGTGACGAGGAAACTCCTCATAGTACTGCACTTTAATGAGTCGGCTACGGTATCCATGCAAATAAAAGAATACGCTTATTATCTTACCTCGACCAATCAAGGAAGACTGTTTCACTATCGCCGTCTCTTCCTCTCTCTTTCCGCCACAATTTTTCATCAGAACTGTAGTAGCCTGAGACACGATGTAGTAGTAATGGTGGTAGTAGTAGTAACAGTAGTGGCAGCAGTAGAGGCAACGAATACTGTAACTGTTTTTATAGCGTATATAAACATAAATATATGTAGAAGAACGAGTTGAGAAAATTATGTTAATACAGTTCGTTAGCTTTCTGTGACATTCATACATTATTAAAAAGAGAAGTTCCTTTACTTCTGAAGAAATTAAATCTTTTCAGCGACATTTTAGTATCTGTTTATCTTATTGCCGATAGATTGCGCTACCAGTAATATTCCACAGTGGAAGGTGCTATCTTTATTTATTTACTATCTTTTATAACAAATTGTAATTGTTAAATTGGAAAATAACTTAGCATTTGTTAATCTTTGTTATGTTAAAATAAGCACCAATTTTCATATACCCCCAAAAATTTAAATAACTTATAATAATTGTGTGCGTGGAAGACGGGCTACTAATTAAATATATAACTGTAACATTTTTTAATAATAATTCATTATTACAATAACATTTTAGCAGTGAAAATATTTATTTTTTGGAAATAGCTTACATATATAATAAAGAAGACATTGACATCATTTACAGGAGCTACAGCAGAGCTCCACATAATACTTCTAAGATGTTTGGCAACAAACTTTTTTCCATATAAAAAATAAAATCAAAACAACAGCGTGCGATGTTTTGCATGCATTCCTTCAAACTGAGATACAGATAATTTGTTACTTTGAAAAAAAGTGTCAACCTAAAACCCACAACACATCCTACAGAATTCCTAAAAGATATACCTGGCCAGCGGTAAAACCCTTAGCGTGTGGGCACGCAGGAAGCACCTTCTGGCTTTATACAGCCAGCACTTCGGGCGGTTGGTCGCTGACATTTATTTTGGAACCTAATGGCAGGCTAAGGGACAGCCCAAGCTATCACCCTATAACAGACATCAACACTTTGTGTCTGGGCTTGCAGTTTCATGAGTGGTGGGTGAAAAGGAGGCAGTGGGAGAGAAAGGAGGTAGCAGCAATGCTCCTCAGAAACCCTTGTGTACTGCTGATGGATAAGACTTTTCAAGTGAGGGAGCTGAATCCTACGTCAAGACAAATTCTTGTAAGCTATTGTAAGTGCTCTATGGTTAGTGGTTATGCCCACAAGTCGTGTGTGGTAGCCGGTTTCTCCTTGGACGGAGTCCTCTGTGACGGTAGTCCCTAAGTAACCTTACCAGATTCAGTTGTGGTTTGATCAGCTGTAAATTTTTCCGGCCGTCATCTGACACTAACTTGGTAGAGTAGCCTCAACTGGAGGTATTTGTATACAAAATAATTGTCCCGAAGGTAGCAGCTCAGAACCTGCGGCCATGCCACAGACTTTACAATCAACAATTGCGTAGCGATCTCAAAGTTCTGCGACAGATCAAGGAGCGACAGATTCGGCTCTGCCATGAGCTTGGTCTGTTGTATCTTATGCCCCAAAGGGGGAATCCCCGTGAGGAAGGGTCAGGCGAGAGGGGACAGATGAACTCCGAACCAAGGAGCAATTATAGTGCAAAGGCAGGGTCCCCAAACCTTACTTAGATGAACCCCCCATTCCCTGTGGGCCAGAACAGCGGACATTTCCCCGTACTGTGGTACCAAGACGGTCTCTCAGTCAGGTCCGAGAACTACAGGAGGAGGAAGTCGTTCACTCAGGTCATAACATCCTTCACGCACCGACGAGAATACCGCCGACAGTTTTACCCTGAAAGAGACCACCAGATGAGGGATGACATGAAATGAAAACGGAGATAAAGTTGAGGGACAGGAAATTCGGGGGGTGTAGTTAACCTTACCAACATTCGCATAGCTACCTGGGAAAACCCCGAAAAACGCATGGCTTCCGTAGGCTGGCCATGGGAATGAAACTCGGATCTCGTGAATTCGGGCCACAGAAGAAACTACCTGAGCCATCCCGCTTGGTATACCCGGACTTAAAAGTACTATGTCTATCAAAGTGAACGAATGCGGTAACATTCCGAGAAGCTATGTTGACTTGCTCTATCCTACTTGTTCACGGCAGGAACAAGTCTCACTCACGAAGTCTCACTCTGAAATAGCGTCAAAATTAACGTATCCTTGAAGATTTTTGAGATATTCCTTCTCTTTAGCTTCCATTCTCCGAAGATTTTATATCTCTGAAACACTATGCTCCGCTGTGTTCCAGTGATCTCAAGGAACTAACTTGGAATTTGAAAGTTGTGATAAAGCGACCTGTTTTTAAACATCTAACTATCATATTTTAAACACCTAAGTATCTCTTGTATGTTCATATTAACGCGTGACGTAAATGCTGTATGCAAAGTTTACCTTGATCTTATAGCAAAAAAATGGTAGTCTTGGAACAAGACTGGGTGGAGAAGCTGTTAAAATCTGTTTGAGTTACATTTTGAATATTGATTTATACTCATGTTTTGTGTTATTCATAAATAATTGTCACCCAGGAGACGTTTTGTTGACAAAAGAAATATTCAACCTACCGACCGTGTCTTGCTCTACATTCAAACTACCGACCGCGTCTTGCTCTTCATAGATGGCACCACGTGTAATAATCTAGCAGCGTTCAGAATGATAACCTATAATATACCAAGACAAACAACAAATTGCAACTAAGTTATTTACAGATAACTTATGTTAAATTTGTATTAGTTGTATAAAAATTGACGGTACCTATACTTTATTCTAAGAAGGAAATTAAAGAACGCATAATTGTCTCTTAGAAAGGAGGTCTGCTGCAGGAAATATATGTATTCACTTTTCGTAATCCTATGTCATATATTAAT
Organism: Mantis religiosa; assembly: GCA_030765055.1. Lineage (NCBI taxonomy): Eukaryota > Metazoa > Arthropoda > Insecta > Mantodea > Mantidae > Mantis > Mantis religiosa. The sequence continues at coordinate 9,869,753 of CM060951.1, forward strand.
TGCACTGAAATGCTATATCAGTTTTTATTCTGATGTAATTTTGCGCAGTTATAGTGACCAAGGTATGTAAGCACTTATAAATATCTCGTTGAAAGACGAATTTCAGGTAACTTTAAGCTACATTTTAGCCATTTCATTCGTCGTCCGACTTGACTTAACGTTAGAGGACTTAAATTTAAAAATCTTCCTAAGGGCGTACTTTGAGGATTAAGCTTTTTAATCTCACTTCTTATTAAAATGATATCATTGTCAGAACAGTAACGAGATATTCAAAACCTTCGGAAATGCCACATTTAAAGTTGGTTTGAGAGTAACCTCGTGAAGTTTAGTGCTAAATCCATATAAAATGCCAAAATTAAACCAAAAGTTGCAGCGAGAATTAATGACACGTCGATAAACTGTGGTCTCGTCGCTGTTTTGTAGAATGCGGAATACGACTCCATCTTCTTTTTCGCTATTACTAAGCGACATGCCGCTTCTCGTCGATTTCTGCCTCAGCTGCTCCGCATGGATCTCTGGGTATGCGTAGGATATTAGCACAAAAAACCAGAGCTTTCTTTTAAATGCGATTTAGTCAAACCAAATAGAATTAAAGCTTTGCCGATAGGTATTTGTGGCTACGGCCGCAGAGTAGGTTCACTAACTATCGCAATATAACACAATGCTGGTCAGGTTGACGGCCAACTGCCTCTGGACCAACCTCCTTTTTCGAGTGTCCCCACGCAAGTGATCTTTCTTTTCCCTCGTGGTCTCAGATCACGCCGTTACTTCCCCTTAACCCCCTACAAATTATAGCGCGAAACATCGCGTCGTCACGCCAATGGAGAGGCCTTTTACTTTTCTTCCTCGACCAGGTGTGCAGTCAAGTTTCCGAGAAAACCGGTCTCGGAGAGTGGCCCAAAGTACCTGGCCTCTGACCCTCCTCTTTAACAAGCTCTGATTTCCAAATTATATAATTTCAATACTTTGTGCATCTACAGTTTCGGCTTCAATGTTTGAATTGTTTATAGCATTTTTGTTTTTGCTGTTATACCCCTCAGACGCAGACAGAAACACGGACCGGACGTATACACGGTCTAATGGCACTATGTCTATCAAATCCGGTAACATCCCGTGACCCAGAAACCAAGTTGCCTTCTTCTAGCCCACATGTTCATTACAGAGACTAATGTACAGGCGAAACCTCACTCTGAAATAACGAAATCTTAACGTGCCCTTAAAGATTTTTGAGATAATCCTTCTTTTTAGCTTCCATTCTCCAAAGATTTTATATCAGTGAAACACTATGCGCCACTGTGTTCCAGTGGTCTAAGGAAACTATCTTGGAATTTGAAAGTCGCGATAAATCAACCTGCTCTTTAAACATTTAACTATCATATTAATCCCTTACATTTCTCTCGTATGTACATACTACTAGGTTACGAAAATGCTGTATGCAATATCTATTTTAATCTATATGTAGACCAAGAATGGAGTCTCGGAAGAAGACTTGGTTGAAATACTGTTAAAATTTCTTAGACTGAGCTACATTTGGATAATGATTTATACAACAAATGCTCTGCTATTCATAAGGATTGCCACCGAGTACACTTTTCATTGACAAACCATAGATACATTTAACCTTCTTACCGTGTCTTGCTCTCCATAGATGGCACCACGTGTAACATGTAACAGTCTTTAGGAGAATAAGCTATTACACACCAAGAATAATAACAAACTGCAATTATGTGACTTACAGGTATTTAAATTTTAAATAGTTTTTTTTTCTACGAAAATCATTAGTAACTACACTTTATAATAAGAGAGTAATTAACGAACGCATAATTGTGTGTTAGAAGGGAATTGTTCTAAAGGAAATATATCTATACACTTATCGTAAGTCAACAGCAGACTCCAGTCCCTAGAAGAGCTCCTCACAACAGTCACCGCCGCCAACCGCCGGACTCCAGCGGAGGAGGTTCAGGACCTTCACTCAGAGGTCCTTAATCTCAACCAGCGCTTGGGCAACCTGGAGGAATCCGTCACCGCCGCTGCCCAACAACAAAACGACAACCACGCCACCCTCATCGACGCCCTCGACACACTGTCAACTACACAACGACTAATAACCGACGGACTTACTCCGCTGGGCAGTCTCACCACTTCAATGACCATCCTACAACAGACTGCAGAAACCATCAGCTCCCAACTTCAACACTCCGAACAGCTAGCCAAGGAACATAAGGACACTCTTGCCTCACTCCAACGTAAGATGCAACGTGTGGAGGCTCACCTCACCGACGCGCGTCCCTGCCAGCCAACGGACTCTTCCACTCTCCTCGATAGACTAGACCAGCTCCACTCCACGCTTAGGGAAGTTTACAACAGCCTCAGCACACGAATGAATGATCTGAAATCCCCAGAAGAAATCATCACCGACTACAATGCAGAAACCACCAGGAGGCTCAAGGCCCACTTCGACAACTGGAACCCCCACCGCGCACCACCATACAAATGACGACGCCACAACTCTCCCCCACTCGGCAACAACTGCCGGATATGATGCCCTCCCATACTAGATATATGTTACAATAAAGACTTACCCTGAATACCTTACACTTTTCACCCTTACTCTCCACGCGCCTCGTTCAGGGCCTTTTGGTCATGTTCGACGCCTGGCCATCATTCTTTACCCGCTCGCCGTTATTGACGGCCAGCTCCTACACTTCACCTCTACTAACGGGAGTGCTTTTAGCGGGATCCCACAAAGCCTCTCAAACTACCTTCCTAACTTTCACCTCCTAACCTTAGTAGTTAAAAAAAAAAAAAAAAAAAAATCATATTTCATGTTTTAATGGAAGTAACACAGCAGATGTAGCAATTCTGTTGAACTTTTGTGCAGTTCTGAGTAGAGCAATTAGAAATGTATTTTTCCGCTTATCACAAGTGTTACAGAATCCAGTGTGATGTTTAGTGTACAGCGTCTGTAAGCAATTCCAAAATATCTTGTGAAAGGCGAATGTCGTGTAACTTTAAACGTCATATCACCCATTTCATTCATATTCCGATGCGACATATCATTAGAGGACTTAAATGAAAAAAAAAATCCTTCTAAGAATACCCCTGGAAAATATCAACGTTTTGATTTCACTTCTCATTCAAATGACATCATAGTTTGTCAGAACGGGAAGAAGGTATTCAAAACTTTGGAAATATCCGGATGTATGTTTTGTTTGAAGGTAACCTCGTAATGCTAGGTTTTGCATCCACGTAAGATGCCAAAATTCATCCAAATTTTTTATTTATTTTCAGCGTTTTTGTTTGTTTAGTTATACCGTTCAGACGCTTACAGAAACACGGACTGGACGTACTTCCAAAGTTTTATTGTAGTATCCATAAACTTGTTTTGACAAATAAACATGAGTCATTTGATATGAGTTTTAAATGTTGTGACGACCTGTTCTTACTTTGTGAATAATTAAGGAACACGTGGTCAGGTCAAACACTCGGTAGCAAACAGAGCAGAAATACATGCTTTGGCGAGAGTATGAGATCTTTTGTATTATGGTTCATTGGTAAAAACGTAGGGTAAAGTTAATTATAAGTGGAATTCACTTAATAAGAATATTTAATACAAGAAAGAGATTTACAAAGGCGGCCCTAACGGCCGTTTACCTGCCCAGAAGCGGAGCTGCCTACAGAACCATCCTACCCCATCAGCGGGCGGTTACAGAGAGAGAGTCCTTCGCTTAAAGATTATTCATCTAGTCATAAAGCAAGGGAGGCAGTTGCGCCACCTACTACTGAAGTCAACAGAGAGTAAATTGATACAGTCTTTGACAATATATCTGGATTGGATTGGTTTATTCTACGGAGGGGATTCTACACTACTGGGAGACAAGATCTATTATAGCTATGTCCCAAGTAGGAAATTCCTGGAGGAGAATGAGGCGTGAGGAGGGACAGGGTGGCGGAACAAAGGAGTCACGGCAGTTCTGATATTTGAGCAGTACTGAGCACCCCGGCCGGCCAGTATAGAACTAGTGTCCCACTCACCGTAGTCCCGAAGTGGTCCACTAGGACAAGATAGTCCTACCGGAGGAGGAAGTGTTTGCCAGGATTATATCATCCTGTCATGCAACGCCAGGACCCCTCAACACTTTATGCACTGAAAGAGACCTCCTAATGAGAGTGGGTGTGTAATTCTAATGGAAAGACTGGATATTCGGGGTTGTAATTAACCTACACAGTATTGGTCTGGGGAGCTGAGATACCTCCCGAAAAGCCCGTGGATAGGGTAGTTATGCCAAGAGAATCGAACCTGGAACTCCCAAATGCAAGCCATAGACGAAACCTCCTATGCCATTCTTCTCGGTACTGGTATTGCAGCAAGATCTTCTCTAACTGTTAAGATTTATCAGAAATGTAACAGTTTTACACAATGAGAGGCTCTCTCACCAGATATTATACGATATAATTACATCTTAATATTTATAGAAGTATCTCTCAGTTGTGTTATTTTATCTACCCAGCACACATCTTTATAAAATACAATTTAAAATAATATACATTATATAGATCGCACTATGGTATGATAGAATTAAAAACAAAATCTGTGTCGTTTTCTAATGTAAAATACAAGCTTCTATATTTAAAAAATATCTGTCTGTTCTCGAGTTTTCCTTAAAACAGTCACACAGAAATATTATTAAAAGCAATTCGCCTTTTTGTATACGCAATCCCAACATTCGGAAAGTTGTGTTTCACCATGTTTGGTTTAAATACACAACTTCCTTTAAGTACATCGTAGAGAAGTTAACAATGTATAGATAATATAAACATAATGGAGTAGCAGTTGTGGTAGTAGTCGTAGTGGAGACAATACGTAACTGTTTTGGTAGCGTATTTAAACAAAAATATACGTAGAATAACGAGTTAAGAAAGCCATATGAATACAGTTCGATAGCTTGTTGTGACATTCATACATTATACAAGTGAAACTCTCTTGTACCTCCGCAGAAATAAAAAAGTGTCAGCGACATTTTAGCATCTGTTTCATCTTGCTGCCGATAGATTGAACTACCTGCAATATCTTACAGCTCAATGTAATATCTGTAATTACTCACTATTTTTATAACAAATTGTAATTTTTATATTGGAAAATAACTTAGCCTTTGTTGATGTCTGTTATGTTAAAAGAAGCACTAATTTTCATATAACCCCAAAAAATTTAAAAAAACTTCAAATAATTGTGCGCAAGGAAGAAAGGCTACTAATTAGATATATAGTTGTAACATTTTTAATAATAATTCATAGTTTCAACAACATTTTAGCAGTGTAGAAATATTTATGAATATTTATGATATATTTTGAATATTTATAAATGGATATCTATGTTTTGGAACCAGGTTACATATATGATAAAGAAAACATTGACATTTAAAGCAGCTAAAGCGCTGAGCCCCACATAATATTTTTAAGATGTTTGGCAACAACCTTTTCCTTATATAAACAATTATATGAAAACAACAGGGTGCAATGTTTTGCATCCATTCCTTCAACCTGAGTTGCAGATAATTTGTTACTTTGAAAAACAATGCCAACCTAGAACACACAGCCCAGTCTACCAATTCCCTAAAAGAAAAACCTTTCCTGCGGTGAAACCCTTAACTTGTGGGCACTTAGGAATTACATTCTGGCCTTATACAGCCAGCCAGCACTTCGGTCAGTTGGTCGGTGACATTTATTTTGAAGCTAATGGCAGGCTGATGGACAGCCCAAGCTAGTTCCCTATATCAGACATCACCACTTTGTGTCGCGGCTTGGAGTTTCATGTATGGCGTGTAAAAAGGAGGTAGTGGGAGAGAAAGGAGGTAGCAGTAATGCTCTTCAGAAACCCTTGTGTGCTGCTGATGGATTAGACTTTTCAACTGAAGAAGCTAATTCTTACGTCAGGACAAATTCTTGTAAGCTATTGTAACTGCTCTATGTTTTGCGGTTATGCCCACAATTGGTGCGAGGTAGCCGGTATCTCCTTAGACGGAGTCCTCTGTGACGGTAGTCCCTAAGAGTCCTTACCAGATTCTGTTGTGATTTGATCACCTTTAAACTTTACCGGCCGTCATCTGATAACATCTTGGTAGAGCAGCCTCACCTGGAGGCATTGCGATAGAAAGTAGTTGTCCCAAAGATAGCAGCTTAGAACCTGCGGCCATGACACAGACTTCAGCAGCATAAATCTCTAGAGGGATCACGAGAGTTCGAGAAATATCTCATTCAAAGAACCACATCCCGGACGGCAACAGGTGTAGCGAAGTCAAAGATCTGCATGCAAGGAGCGACAGATTCGGCTCTGCGACGAACTTGGTTTGTTGTACCATATGCCCCAACTGGGGATATCCCCGGGAGGAAGGGTCAGGTGAGAGGGGACAGAGGGCGGCCTTGCCAAGGAGCCACTATAGTGCAAAGGCAGGGTCCCTACACCTTACTTAGAAGAACCCCCCAAACCCTGCAGGCCAGGACTACGTACATTTGCCCGTAATGTGGTACGAAGATGGTCCCTCAGTCAGGTCGGCGAACTACAGGAGGAGGACGTCGTTCACTCAGAGCATACCATCCTTCACGAACCGCAGAGATTCCCGCCGACACTTCTACCCTGAAAGAGACCAGCAGATGAGAGATGACATAAAATGAAAACGGAGATAAAGTTGAGGGACAGGAAATTCGGGAGATGTAGCTAACCTACCCAACATTCGCATAGCGACGAGGGAAAAATCCCTAAAAACGATGGGCTCGGTAGCCTGGCCATGGGATTAAAACTCGGACCTCGTGAATGCGAGTCACAGACGAAACCGCCTGAGCTATCACGCTTGGTATACCCGGACTTAAAAGTACTATGTCTATCAAAGTGAACAAATCCGGTAACGTTCCGAGAAGTTAGGTTGCCTTGCTCTATCCTACTTGTTCACAGCAGAATCCAAAGTATGGGCGAAGTCTCTCTGTGAAATAAATTCAAATTTAACGTGTCCTTAAGGATTTCCGAGACAGTCATTCGTTTTAACTTCTTTCTACCAAAGATTTTATATCTTTGAAACACTAAGCTCTATTGGGTTTCTAGTGATCTTAAGGATTAATTTTGGCATTTGAAAGGCGTTATAGAGTGACCTGCGTTTTATACATGTAACCATCATATTAATCTCTTACACTTCTCTCGCATGTACATATTAATGCGTGACGGAAATGCTGTGTGCAGTGTCTACCTTAATCTTATACAGAGGAAAGGGAGTCTTGGAAGAAGACTGGGTTGAGAAGCTGTTAAAATTTGTTTGTTTATGTAACATTTTAAATAATGATTCATACGACAAATGTTGTGTTATTCATAAATGATTCTCACCCAGGGCACTTTTGGTTGACACACAATAGATAGATTCAAGTACCGACCTTGTCTTCCTCTCCATAGATGGCACCACATGTAAATATAACAGCGTTTACGAGGATAAACTTTTATACACCAAGACTAATAACAAACTGTAACTATGTGGCTTAAAGGTAGATAATGTTTAATTTGTGCTAATTCTATGTAAATTGATAATAACTATACTTTATAATAAGACAGCAATTAAGGAACGCATAATTCTTCTTAGATAGGACGTTTTCTAACGCATATATATATTTACCTTTTTCTATCTGTATTTCATATTCTAATTTAAGTATTCTACGAATGTTTTTGATTCTGTTGAACTTTTGTACAATTATGGGTAGAACAATTGGAAATGTTAGAGTATTCAGAGGTTTTAGGCGAGTGCGATGTTAGGAAACGAGGGTCTGTAAGCAACGTCCGAAGTGACTTAACATTACTGGACATCAACTAAAACAATATCCCTCTAAGGGTATTCCTAGAAGAATTAACATTTTAATTTCATTTCTCATGAAAATAACATCAATGTAATGCAGTTCATTCAAATTTTCAGAGCGCAAAGGAGATATTCAAAACTTCCGAAATGCCCCCATGTAAGTTTTAGTGGTATCATTTGGCGTTAACGTTTGAACACGTTTGTAGCGATAGGTTTTGAGTTCCAAAAGACGTGTATCTTTCCAATACTCATACACCACAGCAACAGTGTGCGGGGAGGGGATCCGTCTCCATCTGCTGTGGCAGGACGGCACGTTTGCCATGGTAGCTGAAAGGGTAAGGGCGACTGGACGGAAACCGGACATGGCATTGAATATTTCATGTTGACTCTATCGTTCTATTTGAATTTAATATTTGAATTTTGAGAATAATATCTGCATCAATCGCTAACCCTTTCGGGAAAAACTCCGAGTAAATCACACTTTCTAAATTCCACCAGACACACAACGTTACTCTGGGGTGGAAATGATTTTTTTAACGAAGGCTTTGGTGGGGATCAAGCCACTGCATTCAGGCACCAGAGTTTAGGTAATATGCCCATTTTCTGTCACAAGTTATAATTCTTCTGTCCAATCTACCATCCACGGGATTACGATAAGCTGACGACAGATATCCACCCTACGTTCATCCTTTTGAAGTGTCAGTTCGAGACACTGATTTACAGCTGCTATATGTTTCTCCAGGTAGCTTAATGTGGCGATGTATCGCATATTTTTATGAATCAAGTTCTCTTGAATGCCTTGGGTGAGTTTTATGCACGGTTTCTCACAAAAATTGACGTGCATCCTCAATATCTCACACTTTTAACTTGCTTCGGTAGCGTAGATGGTAGCGTGTCTGCCTCACGTTCACCCATCTTGCTCAGACCTTGTAAAACCCCAACACATTGCTTAATATGTTACCTTTTGCCCATTCTATTGATATATTTACAGCCTGTATTCCAAACAACTCTTATCTTTTGTTTCCCAATACTAAATGAACTTATTTCAATGATCCCTGTAGTTGTGACTTCCACAGGACGTCTAGAGCGAGGCTCATCACTAGTACTCGTACGTCCCATTTTAAATTCTACAAACAACCTTTTAATTATTGTATATGAAGGGACAGAGTCTTTCAATGATCTCTGGAGTTGTGACTTTCACAGGACGTCCAGAGCGAGGCTCATCACTAGTGCTCGTACGTCGCATTTTAAACTCTACAACCAACCTTTTAATTATTGTATATGAAGGGACAGAGTCCTTCAATGATCTCTGGAGTTGTGATTTCCACAGGACGTCCAGAGCGAGGCTCATTACTAGTGCTCGTACGTCCCATTTTAAACTCTACAACCAACCTTTTAATTATTGTATATGAAGGGACAGAGTCTTTCAATGATCTCTTGAGTTGTGACTTCCACAGGATGTCCAGAGCGAGGCTCATCACTAGTACTCGTACGTCCCATTTTAAACTCTACAAACAACCTTTTAATTATTGTATATGAAGGGACAGAGTCTTTCAATGATCTCTGGAGTTGTGACTTCCACAGGACGAACAGAGTGAGGCTCATCACTAGTACTCGTACGTCCTATTTTAAACTATACAACCAACCTTTTAATTGTTGTATATGAAGGGACAGAGTCTTTCAATGGTCTCTGTAGTTGTGACTTCCACAGAACGTCCAGAGCGAGGCTCATCACTAGTTCTCGTACGTCCCATTTTAAACTCTACAACCAACCTTTTAATTATTGTATATGAAGGAACAGAGTCTTTCAATGATCTCTGGAGTTGTGACTTGCACAGGACGTCCAGAGTGAGGCTCATCACTGGTTCTCGTACGTCCCATTTTAAAGTCTATAACCAACCTTTTAATTATTGTATCTGAAGGGACAGAGTCTTTCAATGATCTCAGTAGTTGTGACTTCCACAGGACGTCCAGAGTGAGGCTCATCACTAGTACTCGTACGTCCCATTTTAAACTCTACAACCAACCCTTTAATTATTGTATATGAGGGGACAGAGTCTTTCAATGATCTCTGTAGTTGTGATTTCCACAGTACGTCCAGAGTGAGGCTCATCACTAGTACTCGTACGTCCCATTTTAAACTCTACAACTAACCTTTTAATTATTGTATATGAAGGGACAGAGTCCTTCAATGATCTCTGTAGTTGTGATATCTACAGGACGTCCAGAGCGAGGCTCATCACTAGTACTCGTACGTCCCATTTTAAACTCTACAACAACCTTTTAATTATTTTATATAAGGGGCAGAGTCTTTCAATGATCTCTGGAGTTGTGACTTGCACAGGACGTCCAGGGCGAGGCTCATCACTGGTGCTCGTACGTCCCATTTTAAACTCTATAACCAACATTTTAGTTATTGTATATGAAGGGACAGATTCTTTCAATGATCTCTGTAGTTGTGACTTCCACAGAGCGTACAGAGCAAGGTTCATCCACTTGTGCTCGTACGTCCCATTTTAAACTCTACAACCAACCCTTTAATTATTGTATATGAAGGGACAGAGTCTTTCAATGATCTCTGTAGTTGTGACATCTACAGGACGTCCAGAGCGAGGCTCATCTTTAGTACTCGTACGTCCTATTTTAAACTCTACAACCAACCTTTTAATTATTGTATATGAAGGGACAGAGTCTTTAATTGATCTCTGGAGTGGTGACTTGCACAGGACGTCCAGAGCGAGGCTCATCACTGGTTCTCGTACGTCCCATTTTAAACTCTATAACCAACCTTTTAGTTATTGTATAAGAAGGGACAGATTCTTTCAATGATCTCTGTAGTTGTGACTTCCACAGAGCGTACAGAGTGAGGCCCATCACTGGTTCTCGTACGTCCCATTTTAAACTCTATAACCAACCTTTTAATTATTGTATCTGAAGTGACAGAGTCTTCCAATGATCTCTGTAGTTGTGACTTCCACAGTACGTCCAGAGTGAGGCTCATCACTAATACTCGTACGTCCCATTTTAAACTCTACAACCAACCTTTTAATTATTGTATATGAAGGGACAGTTTCCTTCAATGATCTCTGTAGTTGTGATATCTACAGGACGTCCAGAGCGAGGCTCATCACTAGTACTCGTACGTCCCATTTTTAACTCTAAAACCAACCTTTTAATTATTGTATATGGAGGGACAGAGTCTTTCAATGATCTCTGTAGTTGTGACTTCCACATGACGTCCAGAGCGAGGCTCACCACTAGTAGTCATACGTCCTATTTTAAACTCTACAACCAACCCTTTAATTATTGTATATGAAGGGACAGAGTCTTTCAATGATCTCTGTAGTTGTGACATCTACAGGACGTCCAGAGCGAGGCTCATCTTTAGTACTCGTACGTCCTATTTTAAACTCTACAACCAACCTTTTAATTATTGTATATGAAGGGACAGAGTCTTTAATTGATCTCTGGAGTGGTGACTTGCACAGGACGTCCAGAGCGAGGCTCATCACTGGTTCTCGTACGTCCCATTTTAAACTCTATAACCAACCTTTTAGTTATTGTATAAGAAGGGACAGATTCTTTCAATGATCTCTGTAGTTGTGACTTCCACAGAGCGTACAGAGTGAGGCTCATCACTGGTTCTCGTACGTCCCATTTTAAACTCTATAACCAACCTTTTAATTATTGTATATGAAGGGACAGAGTCTTTCAATGATCTCTGGAGTTGTGACTTGCACAGGACGTCCAGGGCGAGGCTCATCACTAGTACTCGTACGTCCCATTTTAAACTCTATAACCAACCTTTTAGTTATTGTATATGAAGGGACAGATTCTTTCAATGATCTCTGTAGTTGTGACTTCCACAGAGCGTACAGAGCGAGGTTCATCCACTTGTGCTCGTACGTCCCATTTTAAACTCTACAACCAACCCTTTAATTATTGTATATGAAGGGACAGAGTCTTTCAATGATCTCTGTAGTTGTCACATCTACAGGACTTCCAGAGCGAGGCTCATCTTTAGTACTCGTACGTCCTATTGTAACCTCTACAACCAACCTTTTTATTATTGTATATGAAGGGACAGAGTCTTTCAATGATCTCTGGAGTGGTGACTTGCACAGGACGTCCAGAGCGAGGCTCATCACTGGTTCTCGTACGTCCCATTTTAAACTCTATAACCAACCTTTTAGTTATTGTATATGAAGGGACAGATTCTTTCAATGATCTCTGTAGTTGTGACTTCCACAGGACGTACAGAGCGAAGCTCATCGCTAGTACTCGTACGTCTCATTTTAAACTCTACAACCAACCTTTTAATCATTGTACATGAAGGGAAAGAGTCTTTCAATGCTCTCTGTAGTTGTGACTTCCACAGGACGTCCAGAGCGAGGCTCATCACTAGTACTTGTACGACCCATTTTAAACTCTACAACCAACCTTTTAATTATTGTATATGAAGGGACAGAGTCTTTCAATGATCTCTGGATTTGTGACTTCCACAGTACGTCCAGAGCGAGGCTCATCACTAGTACTCGTACGCCCCATTTTAAGCTCTACAGCCAGCCTTTTAATTGTTGTATATGAAGTGGCAGAGTCTTTCAATGTACTGTCCATTTCCTCCTTGACTTTTTTAGAAGTCCAGCTTTTCAAATGGACGTCTTTGGTCACTGCTTGTTTTTTAAATTCTCCATCCTCGTGAAATCTCTAAAGTTGTCTTGTTTAAATTGCTATCATTAGAAACCTATACGCCCCCTCGTTGGCGTGATGGTAGCGTGTCTGCCTGTCTTTCAAGAGGCCCCGAGTTCGAATCTCGTACAGGGTGAGCTACATGGATAAGGTTTTTCCCACGGATTTCCCTTATTCTGAAAGCCGAATATCGCTTAGCTAATGTGTACTGACCCTGGGCTCATTTAAACATCATTTTGCCCATTACATTTATCGTCCAATATGACTTAACGTTGGAGGACGTAAATTTAAAAAATTACTGACCTGTAGCTATCTATACAAGCTGTCTGGAGTTAAACTATATGATGATGTCCATCAAACGAACTCAGTGGCACCATCTCTGATTGAGGCTCCCGTCTTAATTTCCGACCCTGTATTTTCTTATTCGATTAAAAATGAGAACTACGGACGACATAAATTAATCAAATGGTGGGAGAGATCGGGTTTCAGACTTTTCAATTATCAGGTTTTACCAAAATTTCTAAGCGAATTTATATAAAATTTTCTGCCGATACGTCCCTTTATAGATCATGTAAGTTAAGTAAAACTACACATAAGTGAAATTTCGGATCAGTTTTCTCCAGTAGCACTTGGTTTTTTTAAACACTTTATCTAAACGTGCTTTTTCTGTGAAACATATACTTGTTGTGTGCTTATCATTGGAGCAATAGTTCTCAAAATCATCAGTGTGCTCATAGCGTTGATTACTACCTCAGCTGAAAATGAGACCAGACTTTACAAGGTAGAAACTGAAAGGGAGTCAAAACAGGAGCTGAACGGAGAGAAGAGCTCTGGCCATTGAGAAAATTGTAGGGGAAGGGAGTGGAGAAAAGGACTCTTTGGTGGACCGGAGGAAAAAAAAAAAAAAACAGGAATACATCTGACATTTTCAGTAAAAAGGCAAAGAGGAACTCCATCTCAAAGAGGACAGTAAAAACACGAACGAGCAAACAGTGCTGCCAAATCTCTTGCTCATTAGTAGAAACTAATTAAAGGAGTATATAATATGTTACAAAAATTCTCATTTATATGAAAGCCTACAAAGAAAACGTATACTCCTTTTCACTGGCTGTATTAATTAAGGTTATTGAAAATATATCCTACAAGTAATTAAAAGTTTTCTAATTTCGCAGATCTAATATATATTTTGCTTAGTAAGATTATTTCTCTTTATTGATGCGTTCGGTATTTACGTTAGGAATGGATCAGGTAGCAATATGAGGCCATAATTCTGCAAGTCTGGCTTCAACTTCAATTTCTGACATTCGTTTTGGGGTTTCTCGCTAGATCTAGGTGGAATATTGTAAAGGGTAACTAAATGTATATAAATATAACAATTTCAACTTAAAAGCTCACTTATAAGAAATGATGATATTTTTTTCTTATAAATTGTCAGCGTCTTGGGACATAGGTTTTAGATGTATTTACTGAAATAGTAGTCTATTTTCACATTCCACCTAATTGAGTAGAAAAACTAGAGATGTGAAGCACCTCCAGTTCAGAGTTGTTGAAAACTATCTGGGCATGCTTAAACTTTTATCAATTCTTTCAACTGGCCATAATCTAAAATAATATTGTGGAAAGGTAGAGTCAGACTGACAATTCAGCCTACACACGGCCAGTGTGAAAGAATAATTAATTTCCATTAATTAACCTGATAGTGGATTACTATATAAAACCCGGGCCTTAAAGTACTTACATGTCGTAAGTCGCCATTAAGGTAGTTGTCTCATGTGTTTATGAGAACTACTAAGTGGTTTACCGGGAAAATACGAGTCAGTTGGAGAATTTAATGTCATATCGGCACGTTGGCCATAGTAGCACAATGGTAGTGCGGCTGGACGGAAACCAGAAGATCCGTGGTTCAAATCCCGGCTATGGCATTGAATTTTTCAGTCTGACTCTACGTTTCCACGATTTAGCCTACACACGGCCAGTGTGAAAGAATAATTAATTTCCCTTAATTAACCTGATAGTGGATTACTATATAAAACCCGGGCCTTAAAGTACTTACATGTAGTAAGTCGCCATTAAGGTAGTTGTCTCATGTGTTTATGAGAACTCCTAAGTGGTTTACCGGGAAAATACGAGTCAGTTGGAGAATTTAATGTCATATCGGCACGTTGGCCATAGTAGCACAATGGTAGTGCGGCTGGACGGAAACCAGAAGATCCGTGGTTCAAATCCCTGCTATGGCATTGAATTTTTCAGTCTAACTCTACGTTTCCACAATTTAGCCTACACACGGCCAGTGTGAAAGAATAATTAATTTCCATTAATTGATCAAAAATAATATATTTGACTTCACCTAAATCTGTCTCTGGTACATAGGCACTGCATTGCACCTCCAATTTAGAAAGGCTTATGTTTTTCTTTTGCAGTGCTACAGGCTCAGTTATTCCATGATTTACTTCAACTGAAGTATCTGTCTTCCCCCATCTGCTGTTATTCATTAATTTACAGAAATTGGCTCTACTACCCTTAATCCTTGGCAGTCTAAAACAGTAAAATAATGAGCTACCATATAGAAGAAAATAGGTACCCTAACCTCTTTAATTCCACGACACAATTCTTCTATGTAGGTTTACTGAAATAGAACTTGTATCACAACTTACGGTGTAATTTTCGGCACAAACGGACACTTGGGTACAATAAATAATAGCTTTGAACACCAAGTATCAATTATAAAACACTAAAACAACAACCCACGAAAACAAACAAACATTTCGTGGACATTACACAGAAAGTATAACAAGGAAATGTCAAAGAAACATCCGGAAAAAATACTGCCATCTAGCGGATTTGTAAGAATGCTTCTTTAATAGGCTACGGTAGCTTAGTGCTATTTTAACGCGTAGTTTAAAATCAATTGGTAAGTTCTCTGCATTCAAATATGTGGGCGTGCAAATGGAGGGGCATTTAACTAGCGTAGAGTTTTAAAATTTGCGTCCAGGAAAGCAGTTGCCTTTGCCCTACGGGTATGAAGCTTTGTAAACAAGTAAAGTAAACTATGGCGGATATAAATACGTAAAATATGGAGCTATTAACAGTGAGGGAAACAAACATATACAAATATAACTATTTGTAACTTAAAACTTCACTAATCTTATGAGAAATTATGATAATTTTGCTTATAAATTTTCCGATTTCTTTTTGATCGTGATTCCGTGTTAAACTTATACACATCCTCAGCCAGAAACAAAGCTGTCACCATCGCAACGAACGATAGATGTTGATATGTTTGTGTTATTATTACCAAAAATCTGTAAATAAATGAAATTTAAAAACAGAATTGACTGCCGGTATTTCAAATTTTATTACGCGATGTTTGTTTTGTATAATACATATCTTGTCTCAAACCATTAAATTTATTGAGCCACTTAATTGTTTTAATAATTTAACTTTCTGGATTTATTTCATGGTTAAATGACCAAAAATGATCTGATACGGCCGATTTGTCAGTCTGTTTATATTTCACGTTACGAAAATGTTCTTTCGTTCTGGTTCCTAAATTACGTTTTATCTTTCCTATATATACCTTATCACAATCGAAACAACTAAATAGATAAATACCAGAGGTTTTATTATTAGGAATTTTTGTTTTGTTTTAGAGAAATGCAATAAATTTCTAATACAATATTTGGTTTGAGGAACTAAAATTATACCAAAACTTTAAACCATTTTTGAAAATGTGTATTAACCAAAGATGGTAGGTAAATTTTTAAATATTATAATCGTATTTTATCTTTCTAAGGGTAGAAATATCATTAACAGTTTTTTTGAAAACTGAAATTTGAATTTTTTTTCTTATAAAGTCTTTATTAAAACCATTAATTAAAGCAGTATTAAAAATATGTTTATAATCTTTATTAAATTCATCTTTGTTCAGGGGTGTATTTATTAATCTATAAATCAAAGTATTTAAAACAGCAAATTTATGTGAGAAACGGTTAAAATTTTATTTTAATGTAATTATCAAACTTTACTGTTTCCTCTATTTAGCTATTTCCAGGTTATAACGCCCACATAATTGGCAGAGAATTTATATGTAAATACTTATTTTCGTGCTCCGCCCCAAGCCCCCTAAGGGATATGTAAAGTTTCGCCACTGGGAGGATTCAGTTTGTAGTTGTGAGGGAATCTGCCCTCGGCTGTCATTAACCCTCAGGTCACTCCTTGTATCCTTGCACCTTACCCTACCTCCCCAGGCCACCCCTTAAGTACATAGACAACAAATACCTCCTATAGATGAGATGCTAATTAATATATCCTAGCACTGCAACAGAATCGTTGAGCTAGGAATGGTCAGATGGTAGTACTTGTGCTACCTGGAGAACAACGACGTACATGAGTAGTAGTAGTAGTAGTAGTAGTAGTAGTAGTAGTAGTAGTAGTAGTAGTAGTAGTAGTAGTAGTAGTAGTAGTAAAATAGCAATAAAAGAAGAAAAATAGTAATCATAAAAATAATAAAACAGACATAAATAGTAATTATTGAATAATAAAAGAAGAATAAAAATATTAATGATAATATAGAGCGATCCATATAAACCTGAACCATTTAAATACGCCATAGCTTTTGAACCAATAATAGGACACACGTACAACTTTGGGAGAATATAATATACAATTGGGAGATTACATTACACTATTTACATCTCAGAGAAAATGTTGGAAGTGTCCTCCACCAGAATTTATACATGTTTGTAGTCGTCTCACCATATTCTCCGGCCGCGCCGTGGCTCAGTGGTTAGACTGCTTGGCTCTCACCAAGGAAGCCCAGGTTCGATTCCAGGTGACCGCAAAGTGAGGTTTGTAGTGGAAAACACGGCGTTGGGGTGGGTTTTCTCCGGAATCTCCGGTTTCCCCCGCCATCTCATTCCACCGGTGCTCCATCTTCATCTCATGTATCATCAGTGTCACCGCCTGCGGTGCCGTATGTAGTAAAAGCGGGCGTTAAACACTACACATTTCACCATATTTTCTGAAATTTTACGGAGATGATATTGAATTAAGAGAAGCTTATTTCCAGCAAGATGAAGCAAAGTTCCATAGATCTAATGACACCATGGAACTTGTAACCAGTTTCTTTGATAGTCGAATAACCTCAAAATGTCTGTGCCCCCCCCCCAGATCCCCTGACCCAAACTCAACGATTTTTTTCTTGTGGGGGTATCTAAAAAATAGTGTGTATAAGAATAGGCCATGGACAACTGATCTTCTCAGGGAATCCATTCGAACCGAAATAAGTAACATTGGTGAGGATACCCTCCAGAAAACTTCAGAGAAAATGGTGAGACAAGTACAAACATGTATAGATGCTGGTGGAGGACACTTCCAACATTTTCTCTGAGATGTAAATAGTGTAATGTAATCTCTAATTGTGTATTATATTCTCTCAAAGTTGTACGTGTGTCCTATTATTGGTTCAAATGTTATGGTCTATTGAAATGGTTCAGGTTTATAAGGATCGCACTATATAGTAAAAGAAGAATAAAAAATCGTTATCATAAAATAATGAAGGAAGATTAAAAATAGTAGAAATCCTCGTCCACTTCCTTGTCGTCGTCATCATCATAATCATTAGAAGAAGAAGAAGAAGAAGAAGAAGAAGAAGAAGAACAAGAAGAAGAAAAGAAGTAGAGGAGGAGGAGGAGGAGGAGGGGGGGACCGGTAAAACGGTAAACCACAGGAGAACGTATATTCGTTTCCTCCCAATGGCGATTTACATATAGAGTAATCATCAGAATTATTGGAAAGATATTCTGACTAGCAATTAATTTCATTAATGGATAAACTGACCACAGACATGCACTCTACGTTCAGCCCGTTAATGTGTCAGTTCATGAGGTACAGCTTTTGTACGAATTTCCAAGTGTCTTAATGGGCGATGTATGGTATCTTTCTTCTGAAACCGTACTATTTTGGGGGGGATTTTCTCTCAAAACTTGACATATGTCCTCAATATTCCGCACTTTAGTTTTTCTTGAACGTGGTAAATCTTTAGTGTTTAAGTCTTCATTGTTGAAACGTTGGAACCATCGTTGTGCCATACGCTTACTAACAACGGCTCTCCTTCCACTAGCGTTTTAGGACACTAATTAATGCATACAAGTTGTATTACGTAATATGATACGTCAAAATAAAATTACATTACGCACGTGCCAGATAAAATATTAATTAATTACTCTTTGACTCTTGCAATTGTAATAATGTGAGTCGTTTATGTATTTTGCATTAGATGTACAGTTTTTAAAGTGATATTCGAACTATATTTTTTATCCGCAGAGAGTTAGAAAGCTAGACAGTCAATGATGTCACACACGTACACGTAGTTCTGTTTACATCCTCCAAAAAAATAAGGACGTGCCCGTATGTAGCCTGGGTTAGTTCACTCTGTTATTTCGCTAATGTAGCACAATTGAAATGCCACTACATTTCATTGCTGCATTTTGATACTTCGCTAGTGTAACCCAGTTCAACTTTCATTGTGAGATCACCTACTTCACTAATGTAACAAGTTCAGCATACACTATGACTTCATTGCTTCATTCTCTTACTTCAATTGCGTAACAAAGTTCATCTTTCACTGTGACTTAAGTTCACAGTGTTACTCTACTGATGTGATCTAGTATGACTTTGTCTTTCATTTAAGTATTTTGTTACTTAGACACATACTGAAATACTCACAAAATGGACTGTTCGTGTTGAGCAATCGAACACAGGACCTCTCTAAATTCCAGCAATGTTTCGTGAACCTTAGAGATGTCATTGATATCTTTCTCAGTTAAAACAGCTTTCGTTTTTGAAGTAACTGAAACGAAAGCTGGCGATTATGCTTTTTGTATCTGCATCACAAAAATTTTCTACAGAACACTGCAGAATGTTCTAGTGGCAGAGACTAATTAGACTTCCAGAATATTCTATTATTTTTATATAGTGCGTCTAATTTTTACGATGAGCAAGGACATTACCATGCCTGTTTGTCTCTCCAACTGCCCCAAGTCAATCTCTTGATAGGTTTCTGCCATAGCCGTCAAATCATGCTATGCCCTACAACAACAGTGGACTATAATGATACATTTTGGGAAAGCCGTGTACAAATAAATTGTATAGCATATTTATTGAGCTGTGATTAATGCAATAGAGGGCAGAATAACCTAAAGATATTTTGAGAGCATTAAAATATCTTGAGACATTTGTTACTATACACAGAATGTACTTTGATTTTGTGCCGTACACTGAAGCAGAAGAAGCGAAGATGAGGAAAAACAATAGTGCAGGGAAGATTCTAAGAAACCCGAGGATGATATAAGTATCGTGGCTAATGAGTTGATCTAATAAAGGATCCGTCAAAACATTTCTGAGAAAAGTACGACAGAAATAAAACTTCTCTCATAAATTAATGATAGATGAATAAAGACATCTCTTTTTAACTTCCAAGAAGATATATCTAAACGTACAAATCTAAATATGCTTAATAATAGGAACGACTTTCCTTGCAGAGAACTGAAATACCGGTAAAGGATTCAATATAAACGTAAAAGCTACAAGTTACTTAAAGTAAAATCAGAAAATAAGCAAAATAGAAATATTTTGAAAATAAGCATAGAGGAAGATGTGGTAAGACTGGGAGATTAAAGAAACATGAACAAAACATTGCTGTTGCAATATACTTAACAAGGACTGGGGCCAGATAGGAACTTCTGATATTTATCAGTTTGATTGTTTAGACTGTGATCTAGTTTGCATTAGTAGGACAAAACGTAATTTAGAAACCAGAACGAAAGAACATTTTCGTAACATTAAGTATAAACAAACTGATAAATCGGCTGTAAAAGATCATTTTTGGTCATATAACAATGAAATAAATCATGAAGTTAAATTATTAAGACAATTAACTGTCCCGATAGCGTAAAGAATTTTGAAATACCACCAGTTGATTCAATTCTTAAGTTTCTTTCGTTTTTAGATTTTGGTAATACTGAAGAAACATAAGAACCTAGAAAACTTCCTTAACGACGAATGGTTTTAGTCCTGTGCTTTTTTTTTTTTTTTTTTGACTGACGATGCGGGCAAGATTTCGTGAAATCGATTTCAATTAGAAAGAATAATTAACATCATTTTCTTAAGATAAGTGAAGTTTTTGTTACAAATAGTTATATTGGTATAATATTCATTGCTTTACTGTAGCTAGCTTCATTTCCTACATAGCCCGCCTCGGTAGCAATGTGGTAGCATGTCTGCCTCACGCTCAAGAGGTCCCGAGTTCGAATCTCGGCCAAGGCTAGTTACCTGGATAAGGTTTTTCCGGGGTTTTCTCTTATTCTGAAAGACGAATGTCGGGCAACTCTAAGCTCTATGGACCCCGGGCTCGTTTGAGCAACATTTCATTCATCGTCCGATATGACTTAACGTCACAGGACGTAAATTACACACAAAAAAGCCCACGTAATAAATTGGCACCTGAAGGCACATTGTACTCCAACAATAATCGGTCCATACCGTTTCTCCATGGTGGCTATGTACTTATGAAATATTTCTGCATGTTCATTTGATACATCAGTATAACTGTCTAGAAATAAGTCCAACAAATGTACTTTTAAGCGCATAGTGCATCCTAAATCTTTTGTAAGCTTTGATCATAAGCATTTTCCTTGAAGTTTCCTTCGAACGTCTTCTACTAGATAGCACTAATTTTAACATGTTCAGGTGAATCCAAACAGGAGGCTTAGAGTATATTATCCTAAAGGCAGGAGTTGGGTAGGCAGATACAGCAAATGATGGCTGGACGACTTTGAGAGGAACTTTATTAACTATGCCATAAAGTATAAAAGAATGTACGAGGGTTATTCGTAAAGTAAGGTCCGTTATTTTTATAAATTAAACCATCATAGATATTGCCTGCCGGTAGCGTGGTGGTAGCATGTCTGCCTCACGTTCAAGAGGTCTCCAGTTCGAATCTCGGTAAGGGTGAGTTACCTGGATAAGGTTTTTCCCAAGGTTTTCTCTTATCCTGAAAGACGAATGTCAGGAAACTCTAAGCTCCATGGACTCTGGACGCATTAAGCATTATTTCACCCATTTCATTCACCGTCGGATATGAGTAAATGTTGGAGGACGTAAATTAAAAAATATCATAGATATTTGCAAAATTGTTTATCGGATTTCTTACATCTTTCTCTATTTTTTAACATAGTTGTCTTATTTGTCTAAACATTTGTCATAACGTTCTATAAGCTTAGTATACCGACGTCATACACGTCTGCCGCCTGTGAGGATAACCGGTCTTCAACTGTTTCTTTCATCTCATCTGTGCGGAAGCGCTTGCCACCGAGAAACTCCTTTAGGTAGCGGAACAAGTGAAAATCGCTCGGTGCCAGGTCTGCACTATATGGTCGTGGTCAATCTGTTCCCATCCAAAAGAACTGATAGGATGTTGGGTTCGCCTGACAGAATGTGGTCTGGCATTGTCATGTAGCAACAACACTCCAGACGTCAGAAGGTCACGTCGCTTATTCTGTATTGCACGTTGGAGGTTAGTCAGAGTAGCACAGTAACCGTCTGCATTGTTGGTTGTCCCTGGTTCCATAACACACCATGTCTATTCCAAAATACGGATGCCATCACTTTCCGTGTTGAGATTGCCTGCTTGGCCTTGGCCTTGATCTTGACTGGTGATGGGTAGCGCCATTCCACTGATTGACGTTATGACTCAGGAGTCATGTGAGTAACACATGTCTCGTCCTCAGTGACAATGTGTTCCAATAGTTGATCTCCTTCCTCATGATATCGGCTGAAAAATTTCACTGTACAAGCCATTCTTGACATTTTGTATTCCTCAGTAAGCAGCCTTGGAACCCGACGTGAACACAATTTGCGAAATTGCAAATTTTCAGAAACAATTTTGTACAGAGTTTATCTACCCACATGCGGAAGTTCCATTGCTAAAGTGTAAATTGTTAATCGCCGGTTTTCATGGATCTTTTCATCCACGGCATTGACCAAATCTTCTGTGATCACTGATGACCGGCCTGATCGCGGTTCATTATGGACATTGTAACGTACGTCTTTGAAAGCTCAAATCCACTTACGCACTTTCCTGTCACTCAACGTACTGAGGTCTTACACTTCACTGATCTGTCGATGAACGTCCGCTGCTGAAATGTTCCTTGTCGTATTGCTCAGTTGGCGGGCCACTCGATTGTTTGAAGCAATTTTAACTGTCACTGTAACAGCACAGTGCACCACTACCATTGCGAATGGTGTTTACGCCCAAGGCATGCTTGGAGTTGGTCCGCATGCGCAATTCACTGTACCCGCGAAATTAGATGAGCTACGGCGATTCGGACCTTACTTTTCAAATAACCCTCGTATTTTCTTATAAATAGTTATAAAAAGTATGTACATTGACACAAAAATAAGAATAAATAAAAGATAACCATTAATAGTTAATGGTGGCGTAAGACAGAGTTGTCCTTTATCAACTGCACTTTTTAATTTGTATGTTGACGAAATAGCAAGGATTTGGTCGAATAAAGTGAATGGAGGCATTAATGTATCAGGAGCTAAATTGAAAACTATGTTGTATGTAGATGATCAAATAATAATGGCCACAAATGAAGATGTCCTGCAGAAAATGCTGTATAGTCTAGATAAAATTGCTACAGTATACGGAATGAAAATATCAGCAAATAAAAACAAAAACCATGGCATTTAAAGGAATTAATCCAGTAAGATCAAAAATAGTGTTAGATAACAAAATAATTGAGCAGAAATCTCACTTTTAAGTATTTAGGATGTCATGTCTCGTACCAAGGGGAAGCTGATATAATAGAGAAAATAAATATATTTAACTATATAACAGGCACAATAAAAGAACATTAAAAAATAAAGCAAGGAAGGACTCTATAATAAAACTCTACAAAACAATGGCAATACCAACTCTGATCTATAGATCAGAAACATGAACAGTAACAAAAAGAAAAAGTACGAGAATACACTCATCAGAAATGAAATTCATAAGAGCAATAGCTGGATATACCAAAATTGATAAAAAAACATAGTCAGGATATTAGGACAGAATTAAAAGTAGAAGAAATAAACCATACTATTGAAATAAATAGAAATCAATGGAAAGAACATGTTCAGAGGATGAGTAATAACAGAATACCAAAAAATAGCCTTAAACTATAAACCTATAGGAAGAAGAAACCAGGGAAGACCGAAGAAAAGATGGGCAGACCAATTTGGAGCCGGAACGGGTTAAACAATCCAAAGCCGTGAGGTAGAAGAAGAAGAAGACGAAGAAGAAGAAGAAGAAGAAGAGGAAGAGGAAGAAGAAGAAGAATGTTAAAGGTTACATTTCTACAAGCAACCCAATGTTTGTCATTTGTCTATATTAATTCAATAGGATTCAGATCTGGATGTTACGGAGGAAGCCTTAAGGTTATATTGTTATATTCTGACAGTATTTGGTCAGTCAAGAAGTTCTCAGTCGTCTTATTGGGTAGAATGAATTCATACAATTTTGTTTTGTTGCTAGTTTCATCAAAGACGATATAGTGCCCTTGTAACGAAGAAAGCATATATCTTGTTAAAGAACTTGGCGTTAGAGGTTTATCTACTTGTGTATTATGGAAAGAGACGTTATCTATTGCTAGTACTGAGTTAAAGGGTAAATTTGGAATTAACATTGTACGTAAAATTTAACTTAACGTTCAGTATTCATTTTTTCACAGTAGTTTACAGTCAACTGTTCTCGGCGACAGATGATTCACAAGGCATATTGTTTCAAATAACAGGAGTGATAAGTTCGCTGAATTGAAAGAAACAGAAGAGTAAAAAAGAAAGACAGAAGTAAAAGACAGAAAGCCGTGAGGTAGAAGAAGATGAAGAAGAAGAAGAAGAAGAAGAAGAAGAAGAAGAAGATTTTCTTATAAATCTTTATTTTCATTCTTTGGAACTTATGAAATTAAATATCAAGTTTGGATTTTAAGCAATTTTTGTTTCCATTTTTATTGCTGAATGCGCACACACTTTTCCGAAACGATTTTTTAATTCAGGGGACGTCAGAACGTGTACTTTGCATTAAATTTCGATACAGAATGTTAGTATGGAATGTAACACCTCCTGTATGTACGTGTTAAGAGAAAGAAAAGCAGTGACAGTCGTAATAAACACTCATCTAAACATTTATAGAGATAATTCGTTGAATGACATTAAGCGGAGCTTGGGAATGCTGATTTCTAATTACCTATTGCAAGTTTAAATCCGTCCTATGCCACTCCATGATCTCCTTATTATTTTCTTACACGAGTTCCCCTCGAAAGTGTAATCGCTTTGAAAACGGCTCTTGCGATTATTTTTGAGGTTGATTGGAGCGAAGAGAAGCTTCCAGATTTCTTTACACAGCGAAAAGAAGGGCACAACTGATGTGGAAGAAGAAGCGGGCGAAAACGAGATAACAAAAATGAAGAGGAAAAAGTATGAGGACAAGAAACGCAAAAGACGGTAGAGAGAGAGAGTGAGAGAGAGAGAGAGAGAGAGTGCACGGAGATTTGATTAATTTACTGGAAACTTCCTTCACAGACGCAAAATATGGCGTACACAGTGAGCAATGAGAACACATTCTTCTGTGACGTCATATTGCGCGCCTCTCTTCTCAGATCTTTTGACACTATCTTCAAAGCCATTAATTTCTCTCTCCTCTAGAGAGCACCGTAACTAAGTTCAGAGCTTCTAAATTCGTACAGACTGGAGGGGGGTGGGGATCTGAGAAACACCAGGGAAATGTAACTGCATCTTGTTGTAATAATGACAGTCCATCACTTATTGGATTATCACAACATGTACTGTTTCCGAATATATATGAAGGGTTGTTGCGGATTTGTGGGAATGTGATTGTAGCATGTCGCACAGGAGGGCCAGAGAAATGAACTAACCTGTACAGTGTTCATAACAGTGGGCTGTGTACCTAGAGTATCACCCTTATGCATGATTCTGGGGTTTCCTAAAAAAATATATCTCCTTCACTAAACTTCATGTGCTGATACCAAAACTGTAATCAGTTTTTTTTACCACGTACCATTTTTACACAACTAGTAGTTATAGCTAATGTGTTTTAAAGTAGTTCCTTGCACAAATACGAGAGCCGTTCAGTAAAGAATGGTCATAGTTTTGACATCATAATTCTTCGCTTTAAAACTGTTAGCTTAATGTGAGTCAAACACTTCGTACTAGTTTCATTGTGGGTACTCCTGTTTCCCGCCTGTGAGAACCAGGCAAGTTCAGACATGTTCAGTATTGTCTACCACTGCAATGGAGGTAACACGCGAGGAACAATATGTGGCTTTGAAATTCTGCTTTCGTCTCAAAAAATCTTCATTGGAGGCCTACACAGTGTTACAGGAGGCCTATGGAGAGTGTTTTAGTCCCTACAGCACGGCACAAAGGTGGTTCAATATGTTTAAAGAGCGGAGACAATTTCAAAGCAAGGTGGTCCCGGTGCTCCAGTTACTGCTCTTACAGAAGAAAACATCAACACTGCTTCTACAATTGTAAAGAGGATCAACGAATTACCTTAAGATCACTTCCTGAAATACTGAACAGTTCATTGTGTGCTACCCAAACGTTGATGACAGAAACATTACACATAAAACGTGTTTGTGCACGATGCGTTCTAAGGCTGTTGATTCCCGAAGAAAATGACATCTGCATGCAACTATGCATGCAGTTAAAGTTGCTGTTAGAGGAATATCCGGAGTTTTTTTTCAAACGTAATCACTGCTGATGAAATTTGGTCCAACATCAAAGTTCAGTGTGGAAATCCCCTTCAACACCAACCCCCAAAAAGCAAAAGTGGTTGCATCTGCTGGGAAAGTTATATTCATGTCACTCTTTGATATGCATGGAACGTTTTATGAGCATGATGTACGTGCACACACATCAGAAGCTGTACAACACTACAGTGATATCCTGAAAACATTTCAAGTCCATATCAGGCGCAAAAGAGCACATTTCCGTGAATCAGGCTGGATGCTGCGCCATGATTATGCGCGGCCGCATTTTGTCAATGTTGTGGGTGAATATCTTGCAAAAATCAACGAGAAGTGCATCCCTCACCCTCCCTAAAGTCCAGTTTTAGCCCCATGTTACTTCTTTCTATTCCCTAACTTGAAGAAACGCCTTCGTGGGAGACATTATCCATCAGAAGCAGTGGTGAAGGCTGCGGAAGTGATTTTGAAGGATCTCTCAAAGATGGTCTCCAGCATGTCTGAAGACTGTCAGAAACGCTGTGACAATTGCATCACAGCCCGCCTCGGTAGCGTGGTGGTAGCGTGTCTGCCTCACGTTCAAGAGGTCCCGAGTTCGAATCTCGGTCAGGGTGAGTTACCTGGATAAGCTTTTTCCGCGGGTTTCCCTTATCCTGAAAGACGAATGTCAGGTAACTAAGCTCTATGGACCCTGGGTTCATTTGAGCATCATTTTACCCATTACATTCATCGTCCGACATGACTTAATTATTGAGGTCGTCAATTAGAAATAAAAAGTGTCTTGAATTCAGGAGAGAATGTTTTGAGAAGGGCCATCAAAATTATGAGGGTGAGTAATGGTACGTTTTCAAAAAAGTTGTGATCTATCTTTATTGAATAGCCCTCATTTATTGTATGGAACTGAAAAGAAACCAATAAATGAAGAAACAATACTGATTTCATTGTTGAAATTAAAGTGCCTCACAACAATATAAGAATACAGTAGTGTAACAGACAACAATGCATGCCTTATTTTAAGTCCAATCCCTGCACATTTAGCTCAGTCGATAACTGCTTTTCAAATAGCGAGGATCTGTTTTTGTGATAGGCAGTTGTATGTCATACACATTTTGAGAATTTGAAGAAATATGTCTTTCAGAAGGTGTACCAAAACCCTGATATATTTTGTCATATTTGTGACCATTTTGCTGATCGAAAGAAGACAAAAGATGAGGACTGTTCTATAAAGAATGATCACAAATTTTTTTTGTCAACGTACCTTTACTCATCCTCATAATTGTCATGGTCATTCTCAAAATAATCTCTCCTGTCTGTGATGCACTTGTCCCAGTGTTTCTGCCAGTCTTCAAAGACATGCTGGAAAACACTTTTTGAAATATCCTTCAAAATTGCCTCCCCAGCCTTCAGCACTGCTTCTGATGATGGGTAATGTCTCCCACGAAGGCGTTTCTTCAAGTTAGGGAATAGGAAAAGGTCACTTGGGGCTAAATACGGAACATACGCAGGGTGAGGAATGCACTTCACGTTTATTTTTGCAAGATATTCAGCTACAACATTGGCAATATGCGGCCGCGTATTATCGTGGTGCAGCATTCAGCCTGCTTCACGGAAATGTGGTTTTTGCGCCTGATATGAACTTGCAATGTTTTCAGTACATCCCTGAAGTATTGTCCAGTTACTGATGTGTGTGCAGGTACAACATGCTGATAAACCATTCCATGAATATCAAAGAATGAGATGACCATAACTTTCCCAGCAGAAGCAACCACTTTTGCTTTTTGGGGGTTGCTGGTGAAGGAGATTTTCGCAGTGAGCTTTGCTGTTTGCTCTCAGGATCAAAATGATGTAGCCAAGTTTCATCAGCAGTGATTACGTTTGAAAGAAACTCCAGATCTTCCTTTAACATCAACTTTAACTGCATGCGAATGTCCTTTTGTTCTGGAATCAACAGTCTTGGAAGCCATCGCGCACAAACACGTCTCATGTGTAATGTTTCTGTCACCAACGTGTGGGTGGCACCCAATGAAATGTTCAGTATTTCAGAAAGTAATCTTAAGGTAATTCGTCGATCCTCTATCACAATGACAGCAGAAGTATTGATGTTTTCTTCCGTAAGAGCAGTAACTGTATGACCGGATTCGCCAAAGGCCTCTCCAAAGACCTCCTGTAAGATTGTATAGGCCTCAACTGAAAATTTGTTGAGACGAAAGCAGAATTTCAAAGCCGCATATTGTTCCTCGCGTGTTACCTCCATTGCAGTGGTAGGCGATACTGAACATGTCTGAACTTGTCTGTTTCTCACAGGCTGGATCCAGGAGTACCAACAATGAAACTACTACGGCGTGTTTGTTTCACATTAAGCTAACAGAATATAAGATTGAATTTCAGTGCGAAAATTTATGACCGTAAAAAATTATGATCTTTCTTTATTGAACAGGCCTACAAAGTCCATTTTCATATGAAACGTGGAGATCTTGACAAAAGTGGGCTCCAGAAATGTATGTCATACCTGTGTACAACAACTAAGGAAGTGGAGTAAAGGAAAAATATTTAGTTGCCCCTTGCTATTCCTATGATCTGACATGAACCTCGAAACCATGTGGATGATCGCTGTATTTGTGTATGTGATGTTAGAAACTACAAAAACAAAATATATGAAAGAAATCACTTAGCCAAACTTATTGTCAGAAAAAGGGCCCATATTTCATGGTCCTGGTCTTGCTGTGCCTTCTCCAGTAGTAGCATTTGGATAGGAATCATCATCATCAGTTCTCAAAACTTCAGCAATGATTTAGATATAGACCAAAAACTGAAATTTCATTAACCTCAACGATTCACACAGGCAGATCTCAAAGATTTGGTTAGAGACTTAAATCTTCCTAAGGATGCCATTAAAGTATTGGATCCAGACTAAAATAAAAGCATCTCCTCTCATCAGGAACATCATTTTCTTGGTACAGATACCGTGATGAGGAATGTGTTCCATATTTCTCCCAGGAACAAAATCTTACATATTGTCACAATATTTCAGGTTTAGTGATTGCCTTTGGAGCTGCTGAAAATATTCCAGGCGAATGGAAACTTTTTATAGATTCCTCTAAAGTTAATCTGAAAGACGTGCTCTTGTACAATGGAGGTAAATATGCATCAGTTCCAGTAGCCCATTCAATTCAACTCAAGGAAACCTATCATGACTTAAAATTACTTCTATTATGTGTTTGAAATGAGAAGAGTTCTCGCCTTTAGCCAACCAGATGCGTTAGAGCCTTCAGCGTTGCCACCTCGTTATCCCCTCTCTCTCGCACATTTACGGGTATTCCTGCCGATAGACGTAAGGGAATTTTCCATAGTTTTATAATAATGCAGTTGTTGAAGTAACTATTTCAACAGAAATATTCGGCAAATGTTTTAAATATTTAGTTTAAAGTTAATTGTAGTTTATGAATTACTTATTTCTCTAATCCAACGAAAATACCAGTGGTACATCCGTATAGCTGTGAATGTTACTTACGTTAAGAGATAATTCGTCATTGTCATTGTCTTCAAAGTCTAAGCACTGCAAATTTATGATGATAGGTTCCAAAATCTCGTTACGTCCTATTTCTTTACAAAAGTCGTCTTCTTGTAGTTTATCTTATGTCCCACGCAGTTTTCCCAGTCTTGTTATGTCCCTTGTGAATTTCTTATTGAATAAGCCTATCAACGTCAGTCAGTTTAAAAATATTATTTCTGTTTGCAATATAATTTGAGCCCACATTAACTCTATTGCATTGCTCTAGCAGCAATACGGAGTAGGGGAGGTGGATCACGTCTCTCATTGATTTAGCTGATACACTTTTTCATGGAAGAGTAACTGAATAATACTGCTTTGAACTCTCTAGAGTAAATAGAGATTACGAACATTCATAAACAAAGATATAATGTGACCAGACACGTTCTGCCAGACTAGCAAGAAGTGTATTGTTTCCTCTCATCGAATTTAACAAACACCTTGACTTATTCAAAGTACATATTTCTATTATCACGTCATGTCAAATGTTTACGTTTCGGTTCTGAGTAACTTCAAACATACGTACACGCATACATGCAACCAATAATGGTATTCAACACAGTGCTCACCTCGCAATGCTTGTTATAATATAAAATATATATTGATTGATTAATATATTGATTAATATATTCATTGATATATTTATCCATCAGTCTATCTAATCCAATCTAATCTAATCCATCCATCTAATCCAATGTAATCCATCTAATAAATCCATCTAATCCAACCACCCGTCCAACCGTCCATTAGTCCATCCGTCCGAACGTCCGTCCGTCCGTCTGTCTGTGACTCCGTCACATGCCTTTCACCCATTGTTGAATTCTTCACATGTTTTTTTACTTATTAATGAATCCTTCACATGTTCTCCACCGATTGTTGAATCGTTCACACGTTTTTCACCGATTGTTAAACTGGTCACATGTTTTTCACCGATTGTTGAAACCTTCACTTGTTCTCCATCGATTGATGAATTCTTCAGTTTTTAATCAGCGATTGTTGAATTCTTCACTTGTTATTCTCAGATTGTTGAATTCTTCACTTGTTATTCTCCGATTGTTGAAATCTTCACTTGTTATTCACCAATTGGTGAATCCTATGGTTGTTATTCAACGATTGTAGAATCCTTCTTTTGTTACTCACCGATTGTTGAATATATCACTTGTTACTCACCTATTATTGGAGCCTTCACTTTTTATTCACGGATTCTTGGATCCTCCACTTGTAATTCACGGATTGTTGGATCCTTTACTTGCTAATCACCCATTGTTGAATCCTTGAGATGTTATTCACCGATATTTGAATCCTTCATTTGTTATTCACCGATTGTTGAATCCTACACTTGTTACACACCGATTGTTGAATCCTACACTTGTTACACACCGATTGTTGGATCCTTGACTTGTTACTCACCGATTGTTGGATCCTTCACTTGTTACTCAAATATTGTTGGATCCCTCAGTTATAATCACCAATTGCTGGATCCCTCAGTTATAATCACCAATTGCTGGATCCTTCACTTGTTAGTCACCGATTGTTGAAACCTTCACTTGTTAATCACCGATTGTTGGATCCTTCACATGTTTTTCAGTGATTCTTGTACTCTTCATATGTTTTTCACCGGTTGTTGAATCCTTCACTTGTTTCTCACCGATTGTTGTATCTTTCACGTGTTTTTCCCCGATTGTTGTATCCTAAACGTGTTTTTCACCGATTAATGAATCCTTCACTTGGTATCCACCGATTGTTGAATCTGTCACTTGTTACTCACCTATTATTGGATCCTTCACTTATTATTCACGGAAAGTTGGATCCTTCACTTGTTAGTCACCGATTGTTGATGCCTTCATTTGTTTTTCACCCATTGTTGAATCATTGACTTGCTTTCACTGATTGTTGAATCCTCCACATGTTTATCACCGATTGTTGAATCCTTCACTTGTTTATCACCGATTGTTGAATCCTTCAGTTGGTTATCACCGATTGTTAAATCCTTCACTTGTTTATCACCGACTGTTGAATCCTTCACTTGTTTATCACCGACTGTTGAATCCTTCACTTGTTTATCACCGACTGTTGAATCCTTCACTTGTTACTCACCGATTGTTGAAACCTTAACATCTTCTTCACCAATTGTTCAATTGTTCGCATGTTTTACACCGATTGTTGAAATCTTCAATTGTTCTTCACCGATTGTTGAATACGTCACATGTTTATCACCCATTCCTCAAATCTTTACATGTTTTTCACCATTTGTTGAATACTTTACATGTTTTTCACCGATTGTTGACACCTTCACATCTTCACCGATATTTGAATCTTTCGCCTGTTTCTCACCGATTGTTGAATTGTTCGCATGTTTTGGACCGACTGTTGACCTCTTCAAATCTTTATCACCGATTTTTGCATCCTTCTCTTGTATTTCACCGATTGTTGAATCCTTCACTTCTTTTTCACCGATTGTTGAATCATTCACTTGTTTATCACCGATTGTTGAATCATTCACTTGTTTATCACCGATTGTTGACTCCTTAATTTGATTTTAACCGGCTGTTGAATCCGTCATGTGTTTATCACCGATTGTTGAATCCATAACTTGTTAATCACCGATTGTTCAATCTTTCACTTGTGAATCACCGATATTTAAATCCTTCACTTGTCACTCCCCGATTGTTAAATTCTTCGCTAGTCACTCACCAATTGTTGAATCCTTCACTTGTTTTTCGCCCATTGTTGACTCGTTCACCAGTTTTTCACCCATTGTTGAGTCGTTCACTTGCTTTTCACCCATTGTTGAGTCGTTCACTTGCTTTTCACCCATTGTTGAATCGTTCACTTGCTTTTCACCCATTGTTGAATCGTTCACTTGCTTTTCACCCATTGTTGAATCTTTCACTTGCTTTTCACCCATTGTTGAATCTTTCACTTGCTTTTCACCCATTGTTGAATCTTTCACTTGTTTTTCTCCCATTGTTGAATCGTTCACTTGTTTTTCTCCCATTGTTGAATCGTTCACTTGTTTTTCTCCCATTGTTGAATCGTACACTTGTTTTTCACCCATTGTTGAATCGTTCACTTGTTTTTCACCCATTGTTGAATCGTTCACTTGTTTTTCACCCATTGTTGAATCGTTCATTTGTTTTTCTCCCATTGTTGAATCCTTCACTTGTTTTTCTCCCATTGTTTAATCGTACACTTGTTTTTCACCCATTGGTGAATCGTTCGCTTGTTTTCACCCATTGTTGAATCGTTCGCTTGTTTTTCACCCATTGTTGAATCGTTCACTTGTTTTTCACCCATTGTTGAATCGCTCACTTTTTTCACCCATTGTTGAATCGCTCACTTTTTTCACCCATTGTTGAATCGCTCACTTTTTCACCCATTGTTGAATCGTTCACCTGTATTTCACCCATTGTTGAATCGTTCACCTGTTTTTCACCCATTGTTGAATAGTTCACTTGTTTATCACCCATTGTGTAATCCTTCATTTGTTTGTCACCCATTGCTGAATCCTGCACTTGTTTGTCACCCATTGCTGAATCCTTCACTTGTTTTTCTCCCATTGCTGAATGAATCTTTCACTTGCTTTTCACCCATTGCTGAAAGAATCGTTCATTTGGTTTTCACCCCTTGCTGCATGAATCGTTCACTTGTTTTTCACCCATTGCTGCATGAATCGTTCACTTGTTTTTCATTCATTGCTGCATGAATCGTTCACTTGTTTTTCACCCATTGCCGCATGAGTCGTTCACTTTTTTTTCACCCATTGCCGAATGAATCGTTCACTTGTTTTTCATTCATTACTGCATGAATCGTTCACTTGATTTTCACCCATTGCTGCATGAATCGTTCCCTTGCTTTTCACCCATTGCTGCATGAATCGTTCACTTGTTTTTCACCCATTGCTGCATGAATCGTTCCCTTGCTTTTCACCCATTGCTGCATGAATCGTTCCCTTGCTTTTCACCCATTGCTGCATGAATCGTTCACTTGTTTTTCACCCATTGCCGCATGAGTCGTTCACTTTTTTTTCACCCATTGCCGAATGAATCGTTCACTTGCTTTTCACCCATTGCCGAATGAAACCGTCACTTGTTTTTCACCCATTGCCGAATGAATCCGTCACTTGTTTTTCACCCATTGCCGAATGAATCCGTCACTTGTTTTTCACCCATTGCTGAATGAATCCCTCTCTTGTTTTTCACCCATTGCTGAATGAATCGTTCACTTGTGTTTCGCCCATTGTTGAATCGTTCAATTGTTTTTCACCCATTGTTGAATCGTTCACTTGTTTTTCACCCATTGTTGAATCGTTCTCTTGTATTTCGCCCATTGTTGAATCGTTCACTTGTTTTTCGCCCATTGTTGAATCGTTCACTTGTTTTTCGCCCATTGTTGAATCGTTCACTAGTTCATCGCCCATTGTTGAATCGTTCACTTGTTTTTCACCCATTGTTGAATGGTTCACTTGTTTTTCACCAATTGTTGAATCGTTCACTTGTATTTCGCCCATTGTTGAATCGTTTACTTGTTTTTTGCCCATTGTTGAATCGTTCACTTGTCTTTCACCCATTGCATATTCTTTCAATTGTCTTTCACCCATTGTTGAATCGTTCAATTTTTTCTCGCCCATTGTTGAATCGTTCACTTGTTTTTCGCCCATTGTTGAATCGTTCATTTGTTTTTCGCCCATTGTTGACTCGTTCACTTATTTTACGCCCATTGTTGACTCGTTCACTTGTTTTTCGCCCATTGTTGACCCGCTCACTTGTTTTTCGCCCATTGTTGACCCGTTCACTTTTTTTCGCCCATTGTTGAATCGTTGACTTTTTTATCGCCCATTGTTGACCCGTTCACATGTTTTTCGCCCATTGTTGACCCGTTCACATGTTTTTCGCCCATTGTTGACCCGTTCACTTTTTTTTCGCCCAGTGTTGAATCGTTCACTTGTTTATCGTCCATTGTTGACCCGTTCACTTTTTTCGCCCATTGTTGACCCGTTCACTTGTTTTTCACCCAGTGTTGGATCGTTCACTTGTTTATCGCCCATTGTTGAATCGTTCACTTGTTTTTCGCCTATTGTTGAATCGTTCACTAGTTTTTCACCGATTCTTGACTCGTTCACTCGTTTTTACCGATTGCTGAATCGTTCACTCGCTTTTCACCGATTGTTGAATCGTTCACTCGTTTTTCACCGATTGTTGAATCGTGCACTAATTTTTCACCGATTGTTGATTCGCTCACTCGTTAGTCACCGATTGTTGAACCCTTCACTTGTTACTCACCGATTGTTGAACCCTTTACTTGTTATTCACCGATTGTTGAATCGTTCACTTGTTATTCACCCATTGTTGAATCTCTGAATTGTTTTTCACCCATTGTTGAATCTCTGAATTGTTTTTCACCCATTGTTGAATCGTTCACTTGTATTTCACCTATTGTTGAATCGTTCACTTGTTTTTCATCCATTGTTGAATCGTTCACTTGTTTTTCACCCATTGTTGAATCGTTCACTTGTATTTCACCCATTGTTGTATCGTTCACTTGTTTTTCACACATTGTTGAATCGTTCATTTGTTTTTCACCCATTGTTGAATCGTTCACTTCTTTTTCACCCATTGTTGAATCGTTCACTTCTTTTTCACCCATTGTTGAATCGTTCACTTCTTTTTCACCCATTGTTGAATCGTTCACTTGCTTTTCGCCCACTTACGAATCTTCACTTATTTTTCGCCCATTGTTGAATCGCTCACTTGCTTTACGACCGTTGTTGAATCGTTCACTTGTTTTTCGCCCATTGTTGAATCGTTCACTTGATTTTCGCCCATTGTAGAATCGTTCACTATTTTCGCCCATTGTTGCCTCGTTCACTTGTTTTCGACCATTGTTGCCTCGTTCACTTGTTTTCGCCCATTGTTGACTCGTTCACTTGTATTTCGCCCATTGTTGACTCGTTCACTTGTTTTTCGCCCATTGTTGACTCGTTCACCTTTTTTTCGCCCATTGTTGACTCGTTCACGTGTTTTTCGCCCATTGTTGACTCGAGCACGCGTTTGTCGCCCTTTGTTGAATCGTTCACGTGTTTTTCGCCCATTGTTGAATCGTGTATTTGTTTTTCGCCCACTGTTGAATCGTGTACTTGTTTTTCGCCCACTGTTGAATCGTGTACTTGTTTTTCGCCCATTGTTGAATCTTTCACTAGTTTTTTGCCCATTGTTGAATCGTTCACTAGTATTCGCCTATTGTTGAATCCCTCAGTAGTTTTTCGCCCATTGTTGAATCGTTTACTAGTTTTTCGCCCATTGTTGAATCGCTAACTAGTTTTTCGCCCATTGTTGAATCTCTCACTAGTTTTTCGCCCATTGTTGAATCGCTCACTAGTTTTGCGCCCATTGTTGAATAGTTCACTTGTTTTTCACCCATTGTTGAATCGTTCACTTCTTTTTCACCCATTGTTGAATCGTTCACTTCTTTTTCACCCATTGATGAATCGTTCACTGTTTTTCACCCATTGTTGAATCGTTTCACTTGTTTTTTGCCCCTTGTTGACTCGTTTACTTTTTTTCGCCGATTGTTGACTCGTTCACTTTTTTTCACCAATTGTTGTCTCGTTCACTTGCTTTTCACCCATTGTTGACTCGTTCACTTGTTTTTCGTCCATTGTAAACTCGTTAACTTGTTTTCGCCCATTGTTGATTCGTTCACTGGTGTTTCGCCCATTGTTGACACGTTCACTTGCATTTTGCCCACTGTTGAATCTTCGCTTGTTTTTCGCCCGTTGTTGAATCGTTCACTTGTTTTTCGCCCATTGTTGACTCGTTCACTTTTTTTCGCCCATTGTTGACTCGTTCACTTGTTTTTCACCCATTGTTGAATCGTTCACTTTTTCACCCATTGTTGAATCGTTCACTTGTTTTTCACCCATTGTTGAATCATTCACTTGTTTTTCACCCATTGTTGAATCGTTCACTTGTTTTCCCCCCATTGTTGAATCGTTCACTTGTTTTCCCCCCATTGTTGAATCGCTCACTTGTTTTCCCCCATTATTGAATCGTTCACTTGTTTTTCCCCCATTGTTCACTCGTTGACTCGTTTTCCCCCATTGTTCAACCATTCACTTGTTTTTAGCACATTGTTCAACCGCTCACTTGTTTTTCGCCAATTGTTGACTCGTTTACTTGTTTTTCGCCCCTTGTTGACTCGTTTACTTTTTTTCGCCGATTGTTGACTCGTTCACTTTTTCACCCATTGTTGTCTCGTTCACTTGCTTTTCGCCCATTGTTGACTCGTTCACTTGTTTTTCGTCCATTGTAAACTCGTTAACTTGTTTTCGCCCATTGTTGATTCGTTCATTGGTGTTTTGCCCATTGTTGACACGTTCACTTGCATTT
The DNA here is from genome assembly GCA_030765055.1 of Mantis religiosa. Classification (NCBI taxonomy): domain Eukaryota; kingdom Metazoa; phylum Arthropoda; class Insecta; order Mantodea; family Mantidae; genus Mantis; species Mantis religiosa. The sequence goes on from CM060951.1 coordinate 9,907,023, forward strand.
TGCCCATTGTTGAATCTTCACTTGTTTTTCGGCCGTTGTTGAATCGTTCACTTGTTTTTCGCCCGTTGTTGAATCGTTCACTTGTTTTTCGCCCATTGTTGACTCGTTCACTTTTTTTTCGCCCATTGTTGACTCGTTCACTTTTTTTCGCCCATTGTTGACTCGTTCACTTGTTTTTCGCCCATTGTTGACTCGTTCACTTCTTTTTCGCCCATTGTTGACTCGTTCATTTCTTTTTCGCCCATTGTTGACTCGTTCACTTGTTTTTCGCCCATTGTTGACTCGTTCGCTTGTTTTTCATCCATTGTTGACTCGTTCACTTGCTTTTACCCATTGTTGAATCGTTCACTTGTTTTTCACCCATTGTTGAATCGTTCACTTGTTTTTCGCCCATTTTTGACTCGTTCACTTGTTTTTCACATATTGTTGAATCGTTCACTAGTTTTTCACCGATTCTTGACTCGTTCACTCGCTTTTCACCGATTGTTGAATCTTTCACTCGCTTTTCACCGATTGTTGAATCGTTCACTCGTTTTTCACCGATTGTTGAATCGTGCACTAATTTTTCACCGATTGTTGATTCGCTCACTCGTTAGTCACCGATTGTTGAACCCTTCACTTGTTACTCACCGATTGTTGAACCCTTCACTTGTTATTCACCGATTGTTGAATCGTTCACTTGTTATTCACCCATTGTTGAATCTCTGAATTGTTTTTCACCCATTGTTGAATCTCTGAATTGTTTTTCACCCATTGTTGAATCGTTCACTTGTTTTTCACCCATTGTTGAATCGTTCACTTGTTTTTCACCCATTGTTGAATCGTCCACTTCTTTTTCACCCATTGTTGAATCGTTTCACTTGTTTTTCGCCCCTTGTTGACTCGTTTACTTTTTTCGCCGATTGTTGACTCGTTCACTTTTTTTCACCCATTGTTGACTCGTTCACTTGTTTATCGTCCATTGTAAACTCGTTAACTTGTTTTCGCCCATTGTTGAATCGGTCACTTGTTTATCGTCCATTGTAAACTCGTTAACTTGTTTTCGCCCATTGTTGATTCGTTCACTGGTGTTTCGCCCATTGATGACACTTTCACTTGCATTTTGCCCACTGTTGAATCTTCACTTGTTTTTCGCCCGTTGTTGAATCGTTCACTTGTTTTTCGCCCGTTGTTGAATCGTTCACTTGTTTTTCGCCCATTGTTGACTCGTTCACTTTTTTTCGCCTATTGTCGACTCGTTCACTTGTTTTTCACCCATTGTTGAATCGTTCACTTTTTTCACCAATTGTTGAATCGTTCACTTGTTTTTCACCCATTGTTGAATCGTTCACTTGTTTTCCCCCCATTGTTGAATAGTTCACTTGTTTTTCCCCCATTGTTGAATCGTTCACTTGTTTTTCCCCCATTGTTGAATCGCTCACTTTTTTTTCCACTTTGTTGAATCGCTCACTTGTTTTCCCCCATTATTGAATCGTTCACTTGTTTTTCCCCCATTGTGGAATCGTTCACTAGTTTTTAGCCCATTGTTGAATCGTTCACTTGATTTTAGCCCATTGTGGAATCGTTCCCTTGTTTTTAGCCCATTGTTCACTCGTTGACTTGTTTTCCCCCATTGTTCAACCATTCACTTGTTTTTAGCACATTGTTCAACCGCTCACTTGTTTTTCGCCAATTGTTGACTCGTTTACTTGTTTTTCGCCCCTTGTTGACTCGTTTACTTTTTTTCGCCGATTGTTGACTCGTTCACTTTTTTTCACCCATTGTTGTCTCCTTCACTTGCTTTTCGCCCATTGTTGACTCGTTCACTTGTTTTTCGTCCATTGTAAACTTGTTAACTTGTTTTCGCCCATTGTTGATTCGTTCACTGGTGTTTTGCCCATTGTTGACACGTTCACTTGCATTTTGCCCACTGTTGAATCTTCACTTGTTTTTCGGCCGTTGTTGAATCGTTCACTTGTTTTTCGCCAGTTGTTGAATCGTTCACTTGTTTTTCGCCCATTGTTGACTCGTTCACTTTTTTTTTCGCCCATTGTTGACTCGTTCACTTGTTTTTCGCCCATTGTTGACTCGTTCACTTGTTTTTCGCCCATTGTTGACTCGTTCACTTCTTTTTCGCCCATTGTTGACTCGTTCATTTCTTTTTCGCCCATTGTTGACTCGTTCACTTGTTTTTCGCCCATTGTTGACTCGTTCGCTTGTTTTTCATCCATTGTTGACTCGTTCACTTGTTTTTACCCATTGTTGAATCGTTCACTTTTTTTTCACCCATTGTTGAATCGTTCACTTGTTTTTCGCCCATTTTTGACTCGTTCACTTGTTTTTCACATATTGTTGAATCGTTCACTAGTTTTTCTCGGATTCTTGACTCGTTCACTCGCTTTTCACCGATTGTTGAATCGTTCACTCGCTTTTCACCGATTGTTGAATCGTTCACTCGTTTTTCACCGATTGTTGAATCGTGCACTAATTTTTCACCGATTGTTGATTCGCTCACTCGTTAGTCACCGATTGTTGAACCCTTCACTTGTTACTCACCGATTGTTGAACCCTTCACTTGTTATTCACCGATTTTTTAATCGTTCACTTGTTATTCACCCATTGTTGAATCGTTCACTTGTTATTCACCCATTGTTGAATCTCTGAATTGCTTTTCACCCATTGTTGAATCTCTGAATTGTTTTTCACCCATTGTTAAATCGTTCACTTGTATTTCACCCATTGTTGAATCGTTCACTTGTTTTTCACCCATTGTTGAAATGTTCACTTGTTTTTCACCCATTGTTGAATCGTTCACTTGTATTTCACCCATTGTTGAATCGTTCACTTGTTTTTCACACATTGTTGAATCGTTCATTTGTTTTTCACCCATTGTTGAATCGTTCACTTCTTTTTCACCCATTGTTGAATCGTTCACTTTTTTACACCCATTGTTGAATCGTTCACTTCTTTTTCGCCCATTGTTGAATCGTTCACTTGCTATACGACCATTGTTGAATCGTTCACTTGTTTTTCGCCCATTGTTGAATCGTTCACTTGTTTTTCGCCCATTGTAGAATCGTTCACTTTGTTCGCCCATTGTTGCCTCGTTCACTTGTTTTCGACCATTGTTGCCTCGTTCACTTGTTTTCGCCCATTGTTAACTCGTTCACTTGTATTTCGCCCATTGTTGACTCGATCACTTGTTTTTCGCCCATTGTTGACTCGTTCACTTGTTTTTCGCCCATTGTTGACTCGTTCACTTGTTTTTTGCCCATTGTTGACTCGTTCACTTTTTTTTCGCCCATTGTTGACTCGAGCACGTGTTTGTCGCCCTTTGTTGAATCGTTCACGTGTTTTTCGCCCATTGTTGAATCGTGCCCTTGTTTTTCGCCCACTGTTGAATCGTGTACCTGTTTTTCGCCCACTGTTGAATCGTGTACATGTTTTTCGCCCATTGTTGAATCTTTCACTAGTTTTTTGCCCATTGTTGTATCGTTCACTAGTTTTTCGCCTATTGTTGAATCGCTCAGTAGTTTTTCGCCCATTGTTGAATCGTTTACTAGTTTTTCGCCCATTGTTGAATCCCTCACTAGTTTTTCGCCCATTGTTGAATCGCTCACTAGTTTTTCGCCCATTGTTGAATCGCTCACTAGTTTTTCGCCCATTGTTGAATCGCTCACTAGTTTTGCGCCCATTGTTGAATCGTTCACTTGTTTTTCACCCATTGTTGAATCGTTCACTTGTTTGTCACCCTTTGTTGAATCGTTCACTTTTTTCACCCATTGTTGAATCGTTCACTTGTTTTTCACCAATTGTTGAATCGTTCACTTGTTTTTCACCCATTGCTGCATGAATCGTTCACTTGTTTTTCACCAATTGCTGCATGAAAGGTTCACTTGTTTTTCACCCATTGCTGCATGAATCGTTCACTTGTTTTTCACCCATTGCTGCATGAATCGTTCACTTGTTTTTCAACCATTGCTGCATGAATCGTTCCCTTGCTTTTCACCCATTGCTGAATGCATCGTTCACTTGTTTTTCACCCATTGCTGAATGAATCTTTCACTTGTTTTTCACACATTGCTGCATGAATCGTTCACTTGTTTTTCACCCATTTCTGAATGAATCGTTCACTTGTTTTTCACCCATTGCTTAATGACCCCGTCACTTGTTTTTCACCCATTGCTTAATGACCCCGTCACTTGTTTTTCACCCATTGCTGAATGAATCCGTCACTTGTTTTTCACCCATTGCTGAATGAATCACTCACTTGTTTTTCACCCGGGTGAAAAACAAGTGAACGATTCAACAATGGGTGAAAAACAAGTGAGTGATTCAACAATGGGTGAAAAACAAGTGAACGATTCAACAATGGGTGAAAAAGAAGTGAACGATTCAACAATGGGTGAAAAAGAAGTGAACGATTCAACAATGGGTGAAAAAGAAGTGAACGATTCAACAATGGGTGAAAAAGAAGTGAACGATACAACAATGGGTGAAAAAGAAGTGAACGATTCAACAATGGGTGAAAAAGAAGTGAACGATTCAACAATGCGTGAAAAACAAGTGAACGATTCAACAATGGGTAAAAAACAAGAGAGCGATTCAACAATGGTTGAAAAACAAGTGAACGATTCAACAATGGGTGAAAAACAAGATAACGATTCAACAATGGGTGAAAAACAAGTGAGCGATTCAACAATGGGTGAAAAACAAGTGAGCCATAGTGAACGATTCAACAATGGGTGAAAAACAAGTGAACGATTCAACAATTGGTGAAAAACAAGTGAACGATTCAACAATGGGTGAAAAACTTATGAATGATTTAACAATGGGTGAAAAACTAGTGAAAGATTCAACAATGGGCAAAAAACGAGTGCACGATTCAACAATGGGTGAAAACCTAGTGAACGATTCACCAATGGGTGAAAAACTAGTGAACGATTCAACAATAGGTGAAAAACTAGTGAACGATTCAACAATGGTAGAAAAACTTATGAATGATTCAACAATGGGTGAAAAACTAGTGAAAGTTTCAACAATGGGCGAAAAACGAGTGCACGATTCAACAATGGGCGAAAAACGAGTGCACGATTCAACAATGGGCGAAAAACAAGTGAAGGATTCACTATGGGCGAAAAACAAGTGAACGATTCAACAATGGGCAAAAAAATGATCGAGTCAACAGTGGGCGAAAAACAAGTGAACGAGTCAACAATGGGCGAAAAACAAGTGAAGGAGTCAACAATGGGCGAAAAACAAGTGAACGAGTCTACAATCGGCGAAAAACAAGTGAACGAGTCAACAATGGGCGAAAACAAGTGAACGAGTCAACAATGGGCGAAATACAAGTGAACGAGTCAACAATGGGTGAAAAACAAGTGAACGATTCAACAGTGGGCGAAAAACAATGAAGGATTCATTCAGCAATGGGTGAAAAACAAGTGAACGATTCAGCAATGGGCGAAAAACAAGCGAATGATTCATTCACAATGGGTGAAAAACAAATGAGGGATTTATTCAGCAATGGGTGAAGAACAAGTGACGGATTCATTCAACAAGGGGTGAAAAACAAGTGAACGATTCAACAATGGGCGAAAAACAAGTGAACGATTCAACAATGGGCGAAAAACTAGTGAAGGATTTACAATGGTTGAAAAAAAGTTAACGATTCAACAATGGGCAAAAAAACAAGTGAACGATTCAACAATGGGCGAAAAAAAGTTCACTTTTTTCATCCATTGTTGATTCGTTCACTTGTTTTTCACCCATTGTTCATTATTTCACTTGTTTTTCACCCATTGTTGAATATTTCACTTGTTTTTGACCCGATGTTGAATCGTTGACTTGTTTTTCACCCATTGTTGAATCGTTCACTTGTTTTTCACCAATTCCTTAATGAATCGTTCACTTGTTTTTCACCCATTGCTGAATGAACCGATCACTTGTTTTTCACCCATTGTGAATGAATCATTCGCTTGTTTTTCGCCCATTGCTGAATCGTTCACTTGTTTTTCGCCCATTGTGAATGAATCATTCACTTGTTTTTCGCCCATTGCTGAATCGTTCACTTGTTTTTCACCCACTGTTGAATCGTTCACATGTTTTTCACCCATTGTTGACTCGTTCACTTGTATTTCGCCCATTGTTGACTCGTTCACTTGTTTTTCACCGATTGTTGAATCCTTCACTTGTTTCACACCGATTGTTGGATCCTTCACTTGTTTTACACTTATTGTTGAGTACTTCACTTGTTTTACACTTATTGTTGCATTCTTCACTTGTTTTACACTTACTGTTGAATACTTCACTTGATAATCATCGATTGTTGAATACTTCACTTGATAATCACCGATTGTTGAATCCTTCACTTGATAATCACCGATTGTTGAATCCTTCACTTGATAATCTCCAATTGTTGAATCCTTCACTTTTTTCTCACCCGTTGTTGAATCCTTCACTTTTTTCTCACCCATTGTTGAATCCTTCACTTTTTTCTCACCCATTGTTGAATCCTTCACTTTTTTCTCACCCATTGTTGAATCCTTCACTTTTTTCTCACCCATTGTTGAATCCTTCACTTTTTCCTCACCCATTGTTGAATCCTTCACTTTTTCTCACCCTTTGTTGAATCCTTCACTTTTTCTCACCCTTTGTTGAATCCTTCACTTTTTCCTCACCCATTGTTGAATCCTTCACTTTTTCTCACCCTTTGTTGAATCCTTCACTTTTTTCTCACCCATTGTTAAATCCTTCACTTTTTTCTCACCCATTGTTAAATCCTTAACTTTTTTCTCACTGATTGTTGAATCCTTCACTTGTTTTTCACCGATTGTTGAATCCTTCACTTGTTTTTCACCGATTGTTGAATCCTTCACTTGTTTTTCACCGATTGTTTAATCCTTCACTTTTTTCTCACCCATTGTTTAATCCTTCACTTTTTTCACCGATTGTTGAATCCTTCACTTGTTTTTCCACCAATTGTTGAGTCCTTCACTTGTCATTAGCCGATTGTTGAAGCCTTCACCAGTCACTCGCCGATTGTTGAATCCTTCACTTGTTTTTCACCGATTGTTTAATCCTTCACTTTTGTCTCACCCATTGTTTAATCCTTCACTTTTTTCACCGATTGTTGAATCCTTCACTTGTTTTTCCACCAATTGTTGAGTCCTTCACTTGTCATTAGCCGATTGTTGAAGCCTTCACCAGTCACTCGCCGATTGATGAATCCTTCATTGTTTTTCACCGATTGCTGTCTGTTTCTCTTGTTTTTGACGGATTCTTCAATCGTTCATTCGTTTTTGTCCGATTGGTGACTCGTTTACTTGTATTCGATCCATTGCTGATGCTTTCATTCGCGTTCTTTCGATTGCGTATGCGCAGCGCACTTTCTATCTGCTTTGAAGGCTCAGCGGTTTTCGTTCGATTGTTGAGAGCTTCATTTTTTCGATCTATTGTCGTTTTTTAACTTGCTTTGAGCGATTCTGAATGCGCTCACCCGTTTTTGATCGTTCTATATTTATTGCTCATTATATCTTGATCGATTGTTGATGAGCTTACTTGTTTTCGATCCATCGTTGAAGCGCTCACTTTTTTCGACTGACTTCTGTCACACTCTCTTATTTTTCATCGACTGTTTACTCTTTCCTTTGTTCGTGATCGATTGTTTACTCGTTCACTTGGTTTTGATCGACGATTAGTTCGTCCGTTTAATTTTGATCGACAGTTGAGCCTTTCATTTATTTTATCGATTATTGATTGATTGATTTATTTATTTTTGTTTGTTTGTTGATTGATTTTGGATTGATTGCTGTTTGACTGATTTATTTTTGATTGTTTGATTTTCGATTAATATGGAATTGATTATTGATTGATTTACTTTTGATCGTTTGCTGATTGATTTGTTAATTTATTTTGTTTCATTGTTGGTTTTTTGATTTACTCATTTATTTCACTCATCTCCTCATTTATTCAATTATTTATCTTCATTTATATAAAAGCCATGTGCGTTGCTATATAAATTTCCATAATCTGCATATAGTAAAAGCATTGCCCATGCAAGATCTACCAAGTCTAAACACACAGTACTTCTCACTGACCTTAACATTATTCAATACTTTCAATCTCGAGTTGATAATTGTTGTATTTGCTTTCAATAAACTAATCCACTTACTCTCATTTATGTGGCCTTTATTAAAAATGGAATAGTTCATCTTTCCATTTTTCCTTGTGCAACATACATTCAATAAATGAAAACGTAATTCTACTATCAGTCCAACATATTTAAGTATTTCTCCTATGATTTTTTTTGGGATCCGGAAAATTTCTATTTTTTCATTGTTTTAGTAAATGAAGTTCAATGATTTAATCTGAGGAGTAGAGCATTTCTCGAATGAAAGGTGGATAAAGCTGGACTGATGGTCGAAGCATGGCTATTTGTAACATTGAGGCAGAATCAAACTGATACTAGAGATTGCTCACAATCCTTTATTTACTTTTATTGTTAAGGGTATGTATGACTGAAATTTCAAGAAAATCGTGAAAATAACGACTTTTTTATTTTAATTCTATAAAATAATTTAGACATTCCCGAATGTGAAAAATGCATAATTTGCCTCCGGACGCCATTTTTAAATGCTTATTTAAATGTCGGTGGCCTTTAAACTCCGTCCGAGTCACGCCCTCTTTTGCCTACATCCACATTCTTTGTCTGTTTTCCGTTCTTAAATTTTCAATTCAAGAAAAGAAAAATAAGGCTTTCAGACAAAATAGTTCCTAAAATGTTGCCAATATATCAGAGGCTGGCTTCTACAACATTACTAGAGAGGTGCAAAACAGGAAAAACACAGAATGCCAATGAATCTTTGCATCATGTCATATGGAATAAGTGCCCAAAGGAAGTTTTCATATCAAAACAAAAATAGGATCTTGCTGTTATTAAAAGCATCAGTGAGTTTAATATGGGTAGTCTTAAGTCATTGGAGCTGCAGCAAAATATCAGAGGTGAAAGTGTAGTAGACTCAGCAAGGAAAACTTCAGTGCAGCGAGATCAGACTCGTATCCTGCAAAGCAAGAAGCGAAGTTGTGCAGAAGAAAAGTAACATCTAAAGAAGAAAAAGGTGGAAAAAGCAGCAACAGAGGAGAGGAAAAAGAAATCTGAGGGTCCAACCTATCAGCCTGGTGGATTTTAATGTGAGTTATGCAATCAAATCTTTAATCGCTGTTTTCTCAATGTTCATATTTTCAGCATTTTTCTTCCTGTAAAATGCTCCTTGCGATGCAGTTTTTGTACTACATTCATGAAATTTCCTACACAGGTTCAGAATATCATGAGGAATGGAAATTGCCCTAGGTTTTATTGTGAAATGTATATAAGCACATATTTTTAAATTTCAAAAACAAAACTTACAGTTTTGTTTTTAAATTTCAAAAACAAAACTTACAGTTTTTAGACAAAAAAGAATCTTTGTAAATTAAAACATTTTTGTGACCTAAACTAAAGGAGACACAGAAAAACCCAGAGCAATTTCAAAAAGTATGTGTATTATGAACATAGGGTTAAAATATTAGACCAAAATTCAAAATTTTTTGTCGCAAGGGACTTTTTTAGTGACGTAACAAAAAACATACAAAATTTATCATAATTTCTAAACTGCTGGAGAAAATGGTTTAAATTTATGTTGTGACATGTTTACAATATACTACATCTATGGTGTAAATTTGAAAAAGCTAGCATTATTAGTTCAGAATTTGAAAATTTCAGTTATACATACCCTTAAAACTAGAGAAATGTGTATGACATATGTGTTTGTGTTTGCGTAGAATTCTGAAATACTTGTCACAAGAACTTGAAACGATATATTCGAATTTGACCTGAAAGTTTAATAAGATTTTCAAGACATAATAGGGAGATTGATGGCTATAATTACGTTTATATTTTAATGCTATCTATGAAGTACCGCATTATAGGGAGCTACTATTAGCAGTATATGTTTATATTAAAGCGTTGTTTTATTTATTTAATTGAATTAAACCCTTTACGGTGTTGATATGGCCTGCAGCTAATGCCGGTTCTATTCCACATCACACGGACAATAAACACTGTCTCTGCAAGCCGATATTATTAATTTTATTGCTGTTAAATTATAATTGCATTCCATAATTGGTTAAATAATTTAATTTACCAGCTAGATTCGCTTGTTTTTTCTGTAAATAAGAACTCGTCTAAATTGAACGTCTGAAATAAACTTCGGTAAACAGTTTTACTTTCTTTGGCTTTAAGAACAACTATGTCCGGAGCTGTTACTGGCACATTTTTATAAAAACAAGAAGATATCTGCAAGAAAAGGAACTTAGTCACATTATAAATTTCAAAGACATTTCGTAGGGTAGGGCGGGGCTATTCCCTCACAGAGCTTTTCCTCCCGAAATAAGCAAATTGGTTTACTGCCCAACAACCATGGACAGCGATGACTTCTCTGTCAGTTTATTGTCAAGCTTGGTGTTTGTGTGACTTGAGGTTCTAGGCTTCTGTTTTAATAGTGTTAACTCCATCATCATCATCATCATCATCATCATCATCATCATCATCATCATCATCATCATCATCATCATCATCATCATCATCATCATCATCATCATCATCATCATCATCATCATCATCATCATCATCATCATCATCATCATCATCATCATCATCATCATCATCATCATCATCATCATCATCATCATCATCATCATAACAACAATAATAACAACAACAACAATAATAACAATAACAACAATAACAACAATAACAACAATAACAGCAACAGCAACAGCAACAGCAACAGCAACAGCAACAGCAACAGCAACAGCAACAGCAACAGCAACAATAACAATAATAACAATAACAATAATAACAACAACAACAACAACAACAACAACAACAACAACAACAACAACAACAACAACAACAACAACAACAACAACAACAACAACAATAACAACAACAACAACAACAACAACATCAACAACATCAACAACATCAACAACAACAACATCAACAACATCAACAACATCAACAACAACAACAACAACAACATCAACAACATCAACAACAACATCAACATCAACAACAACATCAACAACATCAACAACATCAACATCAACAACATCAACAACATCAACATCAACAACATCAACAACATCAACAACATCAACATCATCAACATCATCAACATCAACATCAACATCAACATCAACATCAACATCAACATCAACATCAACATCAACATCAACATCAACATCAACATCAACATCAACATCAACATCAACATCAACATCAACATCAACATCAACATCAACATCAACAACATCAACATCAACATCAACAACATCATCAACAACATCAACATCAACATCAACATCAACATCAACAACATCAACAACAACAACAACAACAACAACAACAACAACAACAACAACAACAACAACAACAACAACAACAACAATAACAATAACAATAACAATAACAATAATAATAACAATAACAATAATAATAATAATAATAATAATAATAATAATAATAATAATAATAATAATAATAATAATAATAATAATAATAATAATAATAATAATAATAATAATAATAATAATAATAATAATAATAATAATAATAATAATAATAATAATAATAATAATAATAACAATAATAACAACAATAATAATAATAACAACAATAATAATAATAACAACAATAATAATAGTAACAATAATAATAGTAACAATAATAATAGTAACAATAAGAATAATATCAATAATAATAGTAACAATAATAATAGTAACAGTAATTATAACAATAATTACAGTAATAATAACAATAATTACAGTAATAATAACAATAATTACAGTAATAATAACAATAATTACAGTAATAATAACAATAATAATAGTAATAATAACAATAATAATAGTAATAATAACAATAATAATAGTAATAATAACAATAATAATAGTAATAATAACAATAATAATAGTAAAAATAACATTAATAACAATAATAACAATAACAATGAGAAAAACAAATATGACAATTATAAACTTTATTAGTTCTAGTTTCTATGATAGACACAAGGTGGAAGTATTACATATTAACGGATTGTGAGAAAAGGGTACATTTTAATTACATACATGCTAACAACAATGAAAGTGTATTTGATATTGTTTAACTGGTAGTTACATGCTAAGAGTACTAAGTTGCTGGAAAAATACTTCGCAGATAGTCGTGTCTGAAGAGAATCATGTAATGGCCTATTGACTTCGTCCTCTTTTAGCTTGCCTCTTGTGATGGAGTTCCGCAGAATCCTTATACAAAACCAACAGTAATCCGCAAGCATTACTTCATTCCAACGGTCCTGATATCTTTGTTCCATAAAAGAAATGTCCTGATGGAATCTCTCCCCATGTTCATCACTAACAGCTCCACAACTAGGAGGGAAAAAGTCTAGGTGGGAGTGGAGAAATTGGATTTTAAGGGACATGTTGCATCCAAGGTTACGGTAATTTTTGCAGGAGCATTGTCACCAAATGCTTGTTTTCATCTATTTTTTTGCCTAAAAATCCATGAGCAATAACCCTTGAAGGCTTCCCAAGCTTCCATTCCTTGCCCCTCCAAAATTTGGTCAGATGCCCGATCCTTTACAAGTTCTCTTATTTATAGTCCAACAAAAATGATTTCCTGAAATTTTGCGTCACTTAATTTAGAACATTTCTCTCTGTGTTTTTATTATTTGCCAGGTGTGCCAACTACCAAAAAAAAAGATTCCCCAAATTTATAATCTTCACTCTAAAATATTTATTGTCACTTTATCTTCAAAACAAGAACTAATTTATCATTTTATGGTGATATTTGAATGCAGCAGATGGAAATACATTTAAATTCATTATTTTAAGCCCGATACATTTTCATTGTCGCCCAGTGATGTCAGTGTCAGTGTAGTTTATAGTTAGGGTTATGTCCATGCATAGCAGACGGCGCGTTTCTTTTATCATAGTTCTCACATGCCGCGCATTTTAAAAAGTTCAACAATTGGGGCTATTGCGCCCAAGCAAAGAGGAGCTATTCTCGTCCAGTTAATATATAGGTATTTTACAATATAGGAAGCACATTGCAAAGAAACGACCAGAGCTTTCTCGGACTTGGTGATGACTTCATCATGACAATGCACGGCCTCACGTCACATGCAGTTCCCCCTCACACTACTGTTACAGCAGCATACTAGACGTCAGTATTGGCTACACTGAGGAAGCACATTGCAAAGAAACGATCAGAGCTTTCTCGGACTGGCTGACGACTTCATCATGACAATGCACGGCCTCACGTCACATGCAGTTCCCCCTCACACTACTGTTACAGCAGCATACTAGACGTCAGTATTGGCTATACTGAGGAAGCACATTGCAAAGAAATGACCAGAGCTTTCTCGGACTTGGTGATGACTTCATCATGACAATGCACGGCCTCACGTCACATGCAGTTCCCCCTCACACTACTGTTACAGCAGCATACTAGACGTCAGTATTGGCTATACTGAGGAAGCACATTGCAAAGAAATGACCAGAGCTTTCTCGGACTTGGTGATGACTTCATCATGACAATGCACGGCCTCACGTCACATGCAGTTCCCCCTCACACTACTGTTACAGCAGCATACTAGACGTCAGTATTGGCTATACTGAGGAAGCACATTGCAAAGAAATGACCAGAGCTTTCTCGGACTTGGTGATGACTTCATCATAACAATGCACGGCCTCACGTCACATGCAGTTCCCCCTCACACTACTGTTACAGCAGCATACTATACGTCAGTATTGGATACACTGAGGAAGCACATTACAAAGAAACGACCAGAGCTTTCTCGGACTGGGTGACGACTTCATCATGACAATACACGGCCTCACGTCACATGCAGTTCCCCCTCACACTACAGTTACAGCAGCATACTACATGTCAGAATTGACTATACTGAGGAAGCACATTGCAAAGAAACGACCAGAGCTTTCTCGGACTTGGTGATGACTTCATCATGACAGTGTACGACCTAACGTCACATGCAGTTCCCCCTCACACTACTGTTACAGCAGCATACTACACGTCAGTATTGGCTACACTGAGGAAGCACATTGCAAAGAAACGACCAGAGCTTTCTCGGACTTGGTGATGACTTCATCATGACAATGCACGGCCTCACGTCACATGCAGTTCCCCCTCACACTACTGTTACAGCAGCATACTACACGTCAGTATTGGCTACACTGAGGAAGCACATTACAAAGAAACGACCAGAGCTTTCTCGGACTGGGTGACGACTTCATCATGGCAATACACGGCCTCACGTCACATGCAGTTCCCCCTCACACTACTGTTACAGCAGCATACTACACGTCAATATTGGCTACACTGAGGAAGGTCATTGCAAAGAAACAACCAGAGCTTTCTCGGACTGGGTGACGACTTCATCATGACAATACACGGCCTCACGTCACATGCAGTTCCCCCTCACACTACTGTTACAGCAGCATACTACACGTCAGTATTGGCTACACTGAGGAAGCACATTACAAAGAAACGACCAGAGCTTTCTCGGACTGGGTGACGACTTCATCATGACAGTGTACGACCTAACGTCACATGCAGTTCCCCCTCACACTACTGTTACAGCAGCATACTACACGTCAGTATTGGCTACACTGAGGAAGCACATTGCAAAGAAACGACCAGAGCTTTCTCGGACTTGGTGATGACTTCATCATGACAATGCACGGCCTCACGTCACATGCAGTTCCCCCTCACACTACTGTTACAGCAGCATACTACACGTCAGTATTGGCTACACTGAGGAAGCACATTACAAAGAAACGACCAGAGCTTTCTCGGACTGGGTGACGACTTCATCATGGCAATACACGGCCTCACGTCACATGCAGTTCCCCCTCACACTACTGTTACAGCAGCATACTACACGTCAATATTGGCTACACTGAGGAAGGTCATTGCAAAGAAACAACCAGAGCTTTCTCGGACTGGGTGACGACTTCATCATGACAATACACGGCCTCACGTCACATGCAGTTCCCCCTCACACTACTGTTACAGCAGCATACTACACGTCAGTATTGGCTACACTGAGGAAGCACATTACAAAGAAACGACCAGAGCTTTCTCGGACTGGGTGACGACTTCATCATGACAATACACGGCCTCACGTCACATGCAGCTCTCCCTCACACTACTGTTACAGCAGCATACTTCACGTCAGTATTGACTACACTGAGGAAGATCATTGCAAAGAAACAACCAGAGCTTTCTCGGACTGGGTGAGGACTTCATCATGACAATGCACGGCCTCACGTCACATGTAGTTCCCCCTTACACTACTGTTACAGCAGCATACTACACGTCAGTATTGACTACACTGAGGAAGTACATTACAAAGAAACAACCAGAGCTTTCTCGGACTGGGTGACCACTTCATCTTGACAATGCACGGCCTCACGTCACATGTAGTTCCCCCTTACACTACTGTTAGAGCAGCATACTACACGTCAGTATTGAATACACTGAGGAAGTACATTACAAAGAAACAACCAGAGCTTTCTCGGACTGGGTGACCACTTCATCTTGACAATGCACGGCCTCACGTCACATGTAGTTCCCCCTCACACTACTGTTACAGCATCATACTACACGTCAGTATTGGCTACACTGAGGAAGCAGATTACAAAGAAACGACCAGAGCTTTCTCGGACTGGGTGAGGACTTCATCTTGACAATGTACGGCCTCACGTCACATGCAGTTCCCCCTCACAATACTGTTACAGCAACATACTACACGTCAGTATTGGCTACACTGAGGAAGCAGATTACAAAGAAACGACCAGAGCTTTCTCGGACTGGTTGAGGACTTCATCTTGACAATGCACGGCCTCACGTCGTATGCAGTTCCCCCTCACACTACTGTTACAGCAGCATACTGCATGTCAGTATTGGTTACACTGAGGAAGTACATTACAAAGAAACGACCAGAGCTTTCTCGGACTGGGTGAGGACTTCATCATGACAATGTACGGCCTCACGTCACATGCAGTTCCCCCTCACACTACTGTTACAGCAGCATACTACATGTCAGTATTGGTTACACTGAGGAACTACATTACAAAGAAACGACCAGAGCTTTCTCGGACTGGGTGAGGACTTCATCTTGACAATGCACGGCCTCAAGTCACATACAGTTCCCCCTCACACTACTGTTACAGCAGCATACTACACGTCAATATTGGCTACACTGAGGAAGCACATTACAAAGAAACGACCAGAGCTTTCTCGGACTGGATGACGACTTCATCATGACAATGCACGGCCTCACGTCGTAAATCAAGTGATGCAGTTTCTGGCTCGATTCCAAATTACCTGTGTACCACATCCACCTTATAGCCCCGATCTTGCATTCTGTCATTTTTTATCCCCATTACTAAAGGCAAGGCTTAGAGGTATTCTATTTCATAACTCTGAAGCGGTGCTCAAGGAAAGTGAGGCAATCCTCAAAGACCTGACAAAGAATGGTTTGCAGCACGTGTTCAATGACTAGCAGAGGTGATATAAAAAGTGCAGTGAAGTAGAAGTGTAAAAGATCATGTAAATTGAAACAGTTATTTTATGTTGTCCCCAAAGAGTTTCAAATATTGTATTATGTGAAGTTATGTAGAGTGAGTCACGCACAGAGAAGCTATGTAAGTGGAAATGACGTCACAAAAGTGTGGAATAACAAACTTATTTGTGATTGGTGTGACGCGTATATCGTAAAACGTGGACCAATCAGATATAGAAGATTTTACGTTGCCATGGAGGATATTCAATATTCCTCTAGAGGGATCGAACTATTAGCGAAATGCTAATGTGTAGAAGAAGCGGAACCGGTCATTCTTCTCCTAACAGTCGCCGTGAACGGATGTAAGGTTCTCTTCTTAAACGCCGTTGTGTGCGGAAGAGTATAAGTTTATTCTCGTAACAATCATCGAGTATAACTAGATAATCTTTACATGAAATATCATCGCTAGAAGACACAATTTAATTATTATACACGGTAGTGAACAAACGTATAAAACTTTTGATTCTTGCACGCATCCAGATAAACGCGTCACATCAAGTGAATCTTGTGTAAGAATAGTGTTATAAATGTTGTATCATACATTTTGTTCGAACTGGTGTTAATTGAAGTAAGGAAATAAAAGTTTCTACATTATTTAATACAGAGGAAAATGATTACTCATTTTACGTAAAATTTCCTTCCGCCGCACCACCCCTGTAAAAGAAGATATCTTGCTCAACCGACTGAAGCCACGCCGAGGTAAGCTGGGACTTCAAGAATCATCAATTCCAACCCTGTTCCAAATGGTCACCTCAACGAGGGGCATAATTCACCATCCTTCTATACGATTCGACGAAAATCCTGTTCCAAAATATTGAATTAGAGTAGTAAATATCTCTGAAAAGAAACAGTGTTAGTCTTTGTTGATCAGCCCTCTTAAGTGATCTTTATTTCTATATATTTAATTGATCGTTCCATTGGCTACTGGTGATAAATATGAAGGTGCGCGAAGAACTGCTTCCAAATCAAGCAGCCTGTTGGGATATGCTAGGCGCAGAAGAGATATCAACAAACCTTCGACCTCTGCAATATATATGCATGCAAATGAAGTAAATTGTTTATTGAAACTTACGTCTAGCAGAATATGGAAACATTCTGGAAATACAAAATATAATCCAGACCTTTGTTAAAGTTGGAAAACAAAGCTTTGGAATTGTGGAATTCGTGGAAATGAAAAGGCTGATATATTAGCAAAAAAGGATGTATAATTAAACAGAAAGAAACAAAAGCCCTTTCATATGAATTTATTAGTAGAATCATACATAACAAAATTAATGATAATTACAAAGTTGGAATAATTAAAAATTGCTATGGGAAATATGAAAATACTTCTAGGGAATCCCTTTCTAATTTCGTAATTGCAATGCAAATCTCCAGTTTCCATGTTGAGGCTTACTACGGTACAGGATTACCTAAGAAACATCTACACAGAATTTTTATACCAATTTCTCAAATTGTGCATAGTGCTCTCAAAATATATAACATCTACAAAGCTGTGCAACTTTGCAGAATTATCAAGATATAAACTTTTAAGATCGGGAAGCCAGAAGAATAATGACTTTATTGTTAAATCCAGAACATTAGCAACGTGCACACTGTCACATTGTGGGTTCGTGAAATTAGAAGTCCAGATTACAAACACTAAAATTTGTTCTTTATTTCTGTAGAAATTAGCAGAATTACATCACATACACAATACAACTTGCATGGTCATCGACTACAAAGTCCACACAGCTGCTCACGCAAACACGTTCAATTACCGACTGACTCTATGGCGGACGGCGGCTCCCTTTTTATAGATTACTCACTATCCCAGAAATTCGCGGAACGTTCTCAATTAGGAAGGCGTTAGAAGAAAGACTAAAAATCCAGAAATCCGCCTCCTTCCCCCCACCATTTTGGGCATCTTTAATCTCCGCACTGAACTGCCGTGTCTTTCAATTTGTCACCTGCGCCGAATCGAATCAACAATGCGTTCACGACTCTGCTCCCTCGTCAAGGCTGGTCGTCCCAAACTGCACCATCTTAGCAAGCCAGGCCATCCCGGTGTACTACCAACATGCTTCCTCGAGGCACCTTCTGGATGCCATAGGCCACGTCGTTAATTTTCTTTAACAACCGGTACGTCCTAACCACGGCTTTCGAAGCTTTGGGCAGCGTCCCTTGGTCCGGGTAGGGCGGTACAACCAGACCAGGTCACTTTGCTGGAACGTTTGTCTGTAGGCTATGTTGTCGTATCACGTCTTCTTGTGGTCGCTCGCCTTCTGGATGTTCTGACGAGCCATCACATGCACGTCGTGGAGATGGTCCACCAGGTTCTCCGCATACTAGGTTGCTGGCTGTTCTGCGTCCTGGGGCTCCCAAATCCAGGTCACAAGGGAGGCGTAACTCTCAGCCGAATATTAAGCTGGCTGGCGTCATCCCAGTGGTGTCGTGTGCGACGAGCGGTAGGCCAGTAAGAACAGGAACACCTTAATGTCCCAGTCTCGCTGACGACTGGCCACGACCTCTCTCAGGTGTTCTCCTAGGTTCTTGTTGTACCTTTCGACCATGCCTTCCGATTATGGATGTAGAGATGTTGTTCGGGTCTTGTTCACCCAGTACTTCCAGTGCCTATTTTATCAGATTAGACTTAAAATTGGTGCCCTGGTCGCTGTGGAGCTGTAAAGGTACCCCAAAACGCCACAACATTTGCTTCACGAGGATGTATTGTGACTGTGGGTTTGTATAAATAAAAGTCCAACATCCAGAAATTCAAATCGTTCTTTATTTCCGTAGAAATACGATTCGACACCTCTAATAACTCACACACGTACGCAATCTTCCAGTCTGTCTGCACACTGCTCACTATCACTGCACTCCTTATGGCTTCCTGCCAAAGATAACTCTCCTCCAGAGGTAGTCCTAGTCGGGCGAGGCTATTTTCTTTTTCCCCGTCCAGGTGTCTTCTGCCGCAGTACCTAGCCGCTTTGCGGCTTAACCTGCGAAATGAGCAAACTTTGTTTCATGTTCTGCTGGGGTGTTTGAATTTTTGGGAAATTTGGAATGGGATGCCCTTGATTAATCTTATAAGGCAGCTGCACTTAGGGGTTTCCCCGTTTTGGGAGACACGATTTATAGTTTTTGCTCCGTTTTGATTACGGGTTGCATATCGCATAATCCATCAGGCCTAAAAATGGGTCCTAGAGACATCTCGGGTTTCTCTTGGGTTAACCAAGGGACCCCAAGACGTCTCTTGGTAGTTTGAAGGATGGCAAGCGTCTTTGATCCCTCTGGTCATACCTGCCCAGGGAGTTCACTAAAGGGTTGTTGTGATTTTGGCTTTTGTCGTACATTGATCGTGCCCTCTCGCGGATGACATGACATTGTACGGGATCTGGGAATAACTCTCCTCGAACAGCGCACTCGCTTATATCCATTAATCACTGCTTCTGGAACTTTCCCGACTCCTCACGAAGGGTCACGGTCTTTCACGATTGCCACGGAACGGTCGCGACATTTCTCGGCTTATCTCTCTTCCCACTCCTTCAGAAAGTGCCATTCCGCCACACGAGTACGCGTGGCCTCGAGGCTATGTGTCTTTCTTTTTGCCAGCTCTTTCTTCCAGCTGGTTTTGTCGTAAATTCGACGATCGGATGATCTTCTTCGCCTCCTGGTTCGGGATGGCATACACCTCCGGCCACTTGGTGAAGTCCTGCCTTCGTCGGACATTCGGAATGGTCCAGCTATGTCGACGGCGATACGTTCGAATTGCACTCCAACGTTGTACTGCTGCATGTGGCCCCGGCTCCTAGTCTGGGGGCAATATAAACTTTTAAGACTGGGAAACCTGAGGGAGAATCACCTTATATATATATATATATATATATATATATATATATATATATATATATAATATTCCTGGGATGTAATTGAATTTTCAAATGCCTATACTGTTCCCAAATGGGAAGTCATTATGTTTTTATAACATGCAAAGAAAACGAAATATTAATTTCGTCATATAGTGACGAGTTCTTAAGAATTTGAATATCGTTTTAAGGAAAATGTATTCTCTTTATCCACTTGAGCTTACGAGAGAATTAGCGAAAAGGTTTTGACCTGGTATAACATGAAGAAATAGGGAAACAGGCATTTGTAAAGGATACTTCTACAAGAGTAGAGAAAGTCATGTGAGCACAACACATAAAATTTGTAACAAAGTTTCAACTGAAACTCAGTATTACAAGGCATTCTATAAAACACAGAAATGGCGAAGAAAAAGATTTCATGGATCGGATATTCAGTGAAGTGACTTTCTAGTAAGTGATTACAGAAACAATTGAAGGGCAGTGAAGCAGACGACCTAAAGGGCAAATGGTATGGATACATGGAATGGAGTCATTTTCCCTGAAAGTGAAACAGCAGCTTCCAAAAACATACTATGTCTTCCGGAAGTTAAGAAATGGAAGAACTAACTTGAATTCAAGACCCATAGGTCCTATGTTTCCATCTACAGGAGTCAGTCAGCGTTATCAGCCCAAGAAACCAAGAGAACTTTGTTTAAGCATCACATTTGTCCATTTATCCAAACTTGAACGAGTATTCCTGATGCTCTTCCAGTTTTTGTGTCTCTACCATTTACCAAGTAGCTAAAAGACCTTTCCCAAGCCACCTTATTATTTATAGCACAATCTAAATACAAAATTTCAAATATAGTATATTATTTTACCTTTTTCCCATTGATTAAAACTGCAGTAATAAAGTAGCAACTTCTTAAGCATAGCCATTAATTATAATTTATTAATATCTCCTTTAATCTATCTTAGTATTAGTCCTGTTTATTGTAATAGCTAATTAAATATTTTCCACCGGTTTCCGGTGGAGTATATTTTATCTATTCCCCAGTATACCACTAGGGGCTCTTGCATTCGAGATAAACTGTGTGTGGCGACTTGCTATTGTAAGTATTTCAGTCCAAGGCTTCGATACTTAAATGTTATTGTTTTAGTTACTTTATGGAAATTAATCATTTCTTCACACTAGCCATATATAGGCTGAGGTTTTTGATAGATAGTCCACATGAAAAATTCAATGTCATGGCCGGGATTCGAAACACGTATCTCCTGGGTTCCGTCCAGTCGCTCTAACCCATTGAACTACCATGGCCAACGTGCCGGCCTGACATTAAATTCTCCATCTGACTCGTATATTTCCATCTAATTTTTATGAGCAGCCCTTTATATTTGTGCTCTTACTGCAGGAAACCTACAACAATGGTATAAAACTAATATGGGTTTATTTTAAGTCAGGAGAAGACAGGGAGTGGCGGTGTGACGTCATCTCCGTCAGCTCTAACCACCAAATATGCCCCCGAACGAAAGACAGGTTAGCGTGTGACGTCACTGCGCTGATTGCTGCTGCCCAAGAGGAAGGATGTAGTTTGATGTGTTGGGATTCCGGCAGGTTAGCGAAGACAGGAAACGTATCGGGTATTCATAATATGTACAACTTACATCTTGGCTGTTGTAATATTAATACTAACTGCTTTTACACAATTGCTCACAGTTATACACAATTACATTTTAGCTCTGTGCTATGAGAAAATATATAAAACTTCAACCTGTAGTTTATCTGAAGGTCAGGCATGCTGCAAACTAAATAAAGTAAAACAAACTAACTTTCCCTGCAATTTAGAGGATACCAATTCAGAACTGAATTATGTGGACATATTCCGACATTTTCTGCTTCGTTTTTCTTTAACTAATTTATCAGTCAGGACGTAATTTCTGGGAAATCTGTAATCGAAGGCTGCATGTTAGATTGCCATCCGACAAGGTACTTCGAGCCCGCCTCGGTAGTGTAGATGCTACCATATCTGCCTCACGTTCAAGAGGTCCCGAGTTCGAATATCGGTCAGAGTGAGTAGCCTGGATAAGTTTTTTCGGGGGTTTCCCTTATCCTCCTTTTCTTTTCTTTTTTTTTTGTAATCTACGTCCGCCCCAACGTTAAGTTACATCGGACTTGAATGAATTGGGTGAAATGGTGCTCAAATGAGGCCAGGGTCCATGAAACTTAGAGTTTCCCGACATTCGTCTTAAAGGATAAGGGAAAACCCCGGAAAAAACTTTTATCCAGTTAACTCACCCTGACCGAGATTTGAACTCGGGACCTCTTGATCGTGAGGCAGACATGTCCCTTATCCTTAAAGGCGAATGTGTAGCTCTACGCTCCATGGACCCTGGACACATTTGAGCATCATTAACCCATTCCATTCACCGTCCGATATGACTTAACGTTGGAGGACGTAAAACTGAAAAAAAGGTACTTCGTGGTTTGGACTTAGCTAATTTCATAATAGAAAAAAATTGTTCGCACACCTATGTTGAGCCAAACATACACAATGTCCGTGTGACAAGTGAATACAACCTCGGAAATCTGGTTCGGGAGTCATTCTTGTAAAAGTCAGCCAAGTCTTTCTTGTGTGTATTTTTGTCCTTCAATAAATCGTCACATTGTAAATTTAACAGTTCCATTAAGTACGTGGCAGCTACATTGTTGTCATCGAGTGTGCCACACCTGACTGAACCCTCAGATTCTCTACTCACAGCGCTATTTATATAGGCAACTTGGTACTCCACGACTCTTGCCTGACGTCACACGCATTGCATACCTCGCTCATGGCTGAAATACATCACAACTCTTGAAGCTCTCTTCCTTTGTTTTAAGTAAATAAAACCAACAATCACAGTTCGAAAATTGTATTGCTTCTTAAAATATTTTGAAAACACAAAAATAAAACAATTTTTAACACACTTGAACAGTGCTTTATTTCCATCTGGTGTTAAGAAAAAATTTCTTTCGATTGAAATAAACTTTACTGCTCTTCTTCTTCAGCATTGTAATGTACCATTTCTTACTGCTCACACTTCAAAAATTGGGATTATCAACACATTAGTACAGGTTCAAAGTTTAAGCGAAAATTATACAGTTTTTATTTCTTATTATCATTGCAGCAGACGACGTCGTTTGCAATATTAAGACAAACATATAAAGTTTTATAATACAGCGCAAACACCGAACTTAAAAGTTTTACCTCATAATTGTTGAACGCCATTGTTGTTGAGGGGCATATTTTTATATCAGGAAATGTACACCTTTCATAGTTACTTTCTCATTCTTGGCAATCTTTTATGGATTTACAAACATGATACCTAAGTCCTACACAAACTGGACAGTATAAGAGGAGTTTTATAGAATCCTTAAGTTGTTAAAATATCAGGGTAAATATTTTTAAGGTTCATTGTTGAAGAAGTAAAGTATATTGTCCAGAGGCTGTTATCTACGATAGCACGGCTAGTGTACACAAAGATCCGGCAAATAAAGATAGCTGAGATAAAGTACTTGCCGGCATAGATTAAGTTACGCTTCTGGAAGGTCATACAATATTCGGAATACGTCATTAGATGCCTTGTTTATTCCAGAACAGTCTCGAATTTGATTGGATTTATTGATTCATCCATTAAAACATGTACATGTTATAGGACACGTCAAATTAAAAACTAAGTACAATATTTATAATTAAGGTAGCTAACTAAATATTTACAAATTTAAAAATTCATCCACGCTGTAGAAGCTATTGGCTCTAAGGAAGTTTAATAACAATTTCTTAAATTGATGTTGTGATTCAATCTTTTTATAGATTCAGGTAGCTTATTGTAAAGATGTAAGCCAGCATATGTGAAACTATTTTCATACATCTTTGTTTTGTATGACTTCACAAATAAATTATTCTTTGTTCTAGTGTTGTGTAGATGAATTTCAGAATTTGTTTTGAATAAACTTAGGCTTGCTTTCATATGTACAAGAGTTTCATATATGTATATACTTGGCAGTGGTAAGATACCTAATTTACTGAAGTATGGCTTACAACTAGTTGTGCTTGAGACATCTGCTATGATTCTAATTATTTTCTTTTGGTATCTGAATACTTTTATACTGTCTTTAGAATTTCCCCAAAAAATTATACCATATGCCAACAAACTGTGTATATATGAAAAGTACACTATTCTTCGAACTTTCAAGCTTGACATGCCTGTAATCGCCCTCATTAAGAAACACATTTTACTAAGCTTTTTCGTCAATGCCTCTATGTGAGTTTCCCAATTTAAATTTTCATCTAGTATTAGTCCCAGAAATTTGATAGTTTGTACGTAATGTATTTGGTCTTGTCCCAGCATTAATTTTGGAATACAATTGACTTCCACTCATTTTATTGTAGAAGCTTAGGGCTGCTGTTTTCTCCTTACTCAATATTAACATATTGGCACTAAACCATTTTTGAATATATTTTAGATTGTTTTCAATATGTACATCTGCCCCTTCCTTATTCACCCCTTTGATAAAAATATTTGTATCATCTGCAAAAAGTGTAACATTTATATTGGTTCTGTTTTCTACATTATCTTCCAAATCATTAATGTACACTATAAATTATGAATGAGATATACAAGAGAGTGTGACACGCCAGCGGACAGTTGCAAAAACTGTCGCGGGAGAGGTAAGCAGAGAACAGATGAGAGTCTTGTTGTAATGAGAGCCGATGTAAACTGAACGCTGTCTTTTTAGCCCGCCTCGGTAGTGTATATAGTAGCACGTCTACCTCACGTTCAAGAGGTCCCGAGTTCGAAACTCGGTCAGGGTGAGTTACCTGGATAAGGGTTTTCCGGGGTTTTCCCTTATCCTTACAGACAAATGTCCGGTAGCTCTACGCTCTATTGACCCTGGACACCAAAAAGCATCATTTCACCCGTTACATTCAACGTCCGATATGACTTAACGTTGGAGGATGTAACATTACCAAAAAATGAACGCTGTTTTTACTGTCATCGACCTTGGAAGATTGTTGTATATCTGATGTAATGTTGTTACGTGAGAATTGTACAGTGTATTGCTACGAAAAAAAAAGAAAATTTAGAATTTCTGCAAATTTGACTTTTAATTCGACGAAACCACATTGTCACAATTGGTGCCAGGAGTGGGATCGTAGAATTAAAATTCCAATTTGCCGAAATTCTAAATGTTTTTTATTTACGTAGAGATACACTATTCAATTCTCACGTAACAACATTACATCACATATACACAATCTTCCAAGGTCGATGACAATAACAAACAGCGTTCAGTTTACAACATCAGCTCTCGTTACAACAACACTCTCAGCTGTCCTCTGCTTAACTATCCGGCGACTGCTTTACAACTCCCCGCTGGCGTGTCATAATATCTTGTGTATCTCATTCATAATATGAGATGTTCTGTACAATCACTAGATGTTTATGGAATAAACAAGGCGTCTAATGACGTAATTCGAATATTGTATCACCTTCGATAAGCGTAACATTATCTATGCCGGCAAGTCCTTTATCTCCGTTATACACAATCCGCCTGTTATTTATAGGCGCTAACGTTATCTGCCGGCTCTTTGTGTACACTAGCCGCGCTATCGTAGATAACGGCCTCGCGACAATACGTATACAGACCAACAGTGTCGTAAAGTTTTAATTATCAACCGGTATTTTTATGCTAGTGTGATGAAAGTTTTTCACTGTCATCACTGATACCTCGGGACATATTGTTGGCAGTTTCAGTGATTTGTGTCCCATTATTTTGTTACAGTGAGTGCTAGAAGTAACTCAGGTGAAAACTGGAGAATGCTTTATCTTATCCTAAAAGTTGAATGTCAGGTAACAATAAGCTTTATGTACCATAGGGTCATTTGAGCTTTATTCATTCATTCTTCGTCTGATATAGGTTAACGTAGATAGAAAATAAAAATACAACTAAAAGCAGACATTCTCATTAATTTTATAAGACAGGAAGAAAGGGAACAATAATTCAAAGAATAATAAAATTCTGGTATAGGTGTTTGGCCAGAAAGAGGGAAATTATGAAATTATACACTAGACAACAAAAAAGATTAGAAAACTCAAGTAGTTGGTGGGTAGAGATAGAAGGAAATACGTCCAGAGGTCCAGAGGTAGTCCTAGTCGGGCGGGGCTTTCCCCGTCCGGGTGTCTTATGCAGCAGTACCTAGCCGCTTTGCGGCTTAACCTGCGAAATGAACTAGTAGATCCATGTTCTGCTGGGGTGTTTGAAATTTTTGAATGTTTGAAATTTTTGAAGTGTTTGAAATTTTTGAAGTGTTTGAAATGGGTTGCCCCACTTTGTCGTGGGCAGCTGCACTTAATCGTTCTCCCTTTTTGGGAGACACGATTTAGTTTTTTGCTCCGTTTTGGGTACGGGTTGTGTAGCGCTTGGTCCTTCGGCGTGGAAGTTGGTCCCAGAGACATCTGGGGTTTTCCTTGGGTTACCCAAGGGGACCCAGGACGTCTCTCGGCAGTCTGAAGGACGGCAAGCGTCTTTGATCTCTCGGGTCATACCTTCCCAGGGAGTTCACTAAAGGGTTGGGGTGCATTTGGATTTTGTCGTACATTGATCGTGCCCTCTCGCGAATGACATCGACAATGTACGGGATCTGGGAGTGCTCATGTAGGATATGAGCAGGGAATCTCCAGCCTGTATCGTGGATGATGCGGAGTGCCTTGTTCTGCAGCGTCTGGAGTCTGGCGAAAGTGGTATTAGCCACTGCTCCCCAGAT
Source organism: Mantis religiosa (assembly GCA_030765055.1). Lineage (NCBI taxonomy): Eukaryota > Metazoa > Arthropoda > Insecta > Mantodea > Mantidae > Mantis > Mantis religiosa. Next base: position 9,934,323 of record CM060951.1, read on the forward strand.
CTCACAGCCGTACAGAATGATCGCCCGATACAGCTGGAGTTTGAGACGGATCTGCATGGTTGATCTGAAAATAGGGTATAGGCTCCGGAGTGCGACGTGCCCCAGCTGGACCTTGCCCTTGACGTGCGGAACGTAAGTTAACTTACGGTCCAGCGTCACCCCGAGATACTTCGCCGTTTGCACCCAAGGGATTCGACGGCGCCGTAAAACGAAGTTCTGCTGCAACCGGTTGGCTATGGTTTTCGCCAGGAGAATAGCAGAGCTCTTCTCCGGGTTGATTGCCATTCGCCATTTTGCGCTCCATAGGAAATACGTGACAAAATAAAGGGAGATATATGGAGATTGGGCGAAGGAATACAAGCGATGTGGGTAAATTGGTAAATACAGAATAGAAGATACAGAAAGACAGGAAATATGTGGAAGTCTAGAGAAGATGAAATCATTACAATTTTACAAGGAAATAAAAAGAAATTAGGGGACGAGAAGAACGTTTAGATTACAGCAGTAGGTAATAGAGATGCGTTAGCTTGGATAAGAAGAGGAAAAATAATTCTATGGGGTATACAGAGGAAGGGAAAATGGGATTTTTGAATTGTGTGGGGGAAAAGAAAACAGAGGTCACTATGTAACAGAATGGAAAGAGGTTGCAATGTGGAGAAGAAAGGTTTGGGAGGAAAAGTGGGAGAAAGTAGAGAAGAGGACAGTAGCTATAAAAATGTTAACGGGAAAGGAAATGAAATGTGTAGTGTTTAACGCCCGCTTTTACTACATACGGCATCGCAGGCAATGACACTGATGATACATGAGATGAAGATGAAGCACCGGTGGAATGAGATGGCGGGGAAAACCGGAGGTGCCGGAGAAAACCCGCCCCTGCGCCGTGTTGTCCACCACAAGTCTCATTTTGCCGTCGCCTGGGATCGAACCCGGGCCGCCTTGGTGAGAGCCAAGCGGTCTAATCACTGAGCCGCGGTGTGACCTAACGGGAAAGGAGCAAAAGAAGGTAAGGAGTATTGGTGAGCTCTTACAGAAAGAAAAATGAAAATGGGCAGGAAATTTAAAGAATATAAGAAAGGAAGCTGAGAGGATATTTTTTGCAATTTATGTCCTCCAACGTTAAGTCATATCGGACGATGAATGGAATGGGTGAAATGATACTCAAATAAGGCCAGGGTTTATAGAGCTTAAAATTACCCGATATTCGTCTTTCAGGACAAGGGAAAACTTCGGAAAAAATCCTTATCCAAGGAACTCATCCTGAGCGATATTCGAACTCGGGACCTCTTGAACGTCAGGCAGACACGCTACCACCTCACTCCGAGGCGGGCATGAGGGGGGAAGAATGGGGCTAATTAAGTAACAAGGGAACATGGAGGCTAAGAGCTACCTGGCAGAGCAAAGGTAAAACAATAAAGTAAGGAGTTAGAAACGTATTCAATTTATATAGGGTTCTTTTAAATATAAAATGGTTAACACGGTAAATAAAATAATAAACTGTAAAATATCTTTAAATGTAAAGTAAGGCGTAGAACTTTATTTAAATACAGAATAAATTATTATTTTAATATATTTAAATTTATAGAATTATTACTTTTTCAGGTGTCATGTAACCAAGCTAGCAGCAAAGTAAAAAGGAATATATGTAAACTAAAGTTGTAACTTATAAAATTTAGGAGCATGCACAATAAATAATTCATTCCTCACTCTGCGAATATGAGGACCTATTCTCTGTTTAAGAACATCATTACTTCTATCCTGGAATTGAACTCGGACCATGAATTAGCTTGACAGAGAACTGCCAAAAATGTGGCGTAATGATGTGGCTACCGGCAGGTGCTGTAGCATGAAACGCCTGAATTGTCGGTAACCTGCAACACAGAGGTGAGAGAGAAGTTGCGCACAGTTCAGGGAGCTCTGCATAACTAAATGCCTAAATGCATGCGTACCGCATGTACTTAAATGTGGAATAAAGCTACAGAGAAGGGACTTGACCCTGAGGGCATGTTAAAACACTTAACCAGCTGTTATATTGCTCTACCTGTGACACAAAGGAAACAATAGGGGTCACATTTTAATTAGCGAGGTGTGTGAGAGAGGGAGAAGGCATGTAAACATTCTGACCCACGGTTCAAACCTAATGAGCCCAGACTGGTCCAAAGTTACACAACACACTTTTCCAACTGCACACTGCTCTAAAAGCCCTCACTTCTGTAAGAATGTCCACTCGTCTTATGTTCTAACGTTTGCCTACCAGAACTATGTTAAACCCCTTTCACGCTGAATAACAAACAATATCACTTTAGGCTGAATTGAAATATCAGTTCAATTTTAAATATTCGGTTTAAAAAAATTGAATATCATAGCTTAATTAACTTTTTTAGAAAACTTACCGTGCCAAAGATTATTTCATGTAAGGATATTTCCTTGTAGACCTTCGCGAATTTAAGTATGATATGATATATTTTATTGTGCATATTCAAAAATTTTACAATTTAAAACTTTAGGCTACATTTATTTGTCTTTACCTTGTTTCTACCTTGTCTTACATGACAACCTGATCTTCTGTTCTGTCAGGTAGCTCTTAACCTCCATACTTCCCTGTTACTTAATTAGTCCCTTTCTTCCTCCTCATATTCCTTTCTTATATTCTTTCCAATTTACAACTTTAGGCTACACTTAATTGTCTTTACCTCGTTGCTATCTTGACTTACATAACACCCTGGTCTTCTGATCTGTCAGATAGCTCTTAACCTCCATACCTCCCTGTTACTTAATTAGTCCCTTTCTTCCTCCGCATATTCCTTTCTTATATTCTTTACAATTTACAACTTTAGGCTACACTTAATTGTCTTTACCTCGTTGCTATCTTGACTTACATAACACCCTGGTCTTCTGATCTGTCAGGTAGCTCTTAACCTCCATACCTCCCTGTTACTTAATTAGTCCCTTTCTGCCTCCTCATCTTCCTTTCTTATATTGTTTACAATTTACAACTTTAGGCTACATTTTTTTGTCTTTACCTCGTTGCTACGTTGACCTACATGACACCCATGTCTTCTGCTCTGTCAGGTAGCTCTTAACCTACATGTCTCCTTGTTACTTAATTAGTCCCTTTCTTCCTCCTCAACTTCCTTTCTTATATTCTTTACAATTTACAACTTTAAGCTACATTTATTTGTGTTTACCTTGTTGCTACCTTGACTTACATGACACCCTGCTCTTCTGCTCTGTTAGGTACCTCTTAGCCTCCATGCCTCCTTGTTACTTAATTAGACCCTTTCTTCCCCCTCATCTTCCTTTCGTATATTCTTTACACTTCTGGTCCATTTTTCTTTTACTTTCTGCAAGAATTCACCAATACTTCTTATCTTCTTTTCCTCCCTGCCCATTAACACTTTTATAGCTTCTATCATCTTCTTTATCTTATGCCATTTTTCCTCCCAAACCTTTTTTCTCTATTTTGCCAACTCCTCGCATTATGTTACACAGTGTTATATGCTTTTATCCCCAACACAATTCACAAATTCCATTTTCCCTATCTATTATGCTTTTTACAAATATTGTTCATGTGTCACCCAAGCTATCCATTCTCTCTTGCCTATTGCATTAATCTAAATGTGCTTTCATCCCCAATTTATTTTTATTTGCTTGTAATATTGTAATTATTCCATATTTTCTAGACTTCCCCATATTTCCTGTCTTTCTATGTCTTCTATTCTACCTTTTACCAATTTACCTACATCGCTTGTATTCCTTTCCTCTAATCTCCATATATCTCCCATTCCTATTTTTTACATAGTTCCTCCTAACTAATCTGTTTTGCTGTGTCATGCATAATTTCATAATTCTCTGGCCAAACACCTGTACCAGATTGTTATTGTTTCCATTATTTCATTTGTTCCTGTCTTTCCTAATTATACTAAAGCTACTTCCCTAGGCGATGATCTTGGGAAGCCTAGTAGGTCTTCACAAAACCTTCTGTAGTTTTGGTCCACCATTTTGTTTACCTCTGTGCACCCCCTCTTCCGGATCTCCACTGCATACAACGTTTTGGATTCAACTAGTGCTTCGTACATTCTTTCTAACCAATTGGTTGTCATTTCATGTTCATTATATTTGCATATTCTCTATTTTTTCTCCTCTGTGCTCCCCACTTTTCATATAAATTTTACATTTTGAGTTTACATCTGCTTCTAGTTACCGTTATGACCTTGTCGTCTAAATTGGTTTACAGAGGAGATCTTAAAACTTTTTACGAATTTTTGGGTGAAACGAAACACTTTTTCAAACAACACTCGTCGATTATAATTGGTCTTCCTTAAATGTCTTCCAATTTCAAATATTTTGCTTTGATAACTCCTGCGCCACAGCAACGTACCTTCACGCTCAACATTTATTTCTGTTTCTGCTTGCACATTCAAAACATATGTCGTGAAGGATGGTATCAAAGCTCTTTTGTAAAGCTAGGCAATTAGGGATTAACACTTCTGCAATTGTTAAGAGCTCTTGGCTCATCTGCCAGACATGTTACCGGTTTGAAAATTCCTTTTCCACTCACAATAGTGCCATATGATAGGAAATCATTTTCATAAACAGCGGTCATCTCACCATGGAGTTTCCGGAAAGTTTTGTCCTTTAAATGCAGGAACTTGATCACACTACGAGCTGCAATGTTCATCTTAAACCTTAGACACATCTGGGACTCACTGTAAAAAAAGGATTACATAAGTACATAAACTAAGGAGGGCCGGTTAAATGTTATATGTTTTCTTATTCCGTGTAGAAAACCATTTGCACGTTTCTGTACATTGTTTTGTGAAGGTTTACTTCCGAATAGGAATTTGTTTCCCTGTCAAATAATAGTGTTTTAGCATCTATAAAAGTCATCCATTTGAGGGCAGTAAGATTTCCCTCTCGAGGTAAGGAGCAACGCCATTTAAAGTGCTTGATTGATAAGCTTAAGGGGAGAAAAGGCAACGCAGCAAATGGCTCCAGACTATGCCGCGATCCAGCAACTGTAAACTTTGGCTACATACTTCGCTTGGTCATTTATCTTCATTATGCCCATTTTCAACCCTCAAGTCCCAATCCATTCTCGTGCCCTCTCTACCGCATTTTCAAACCTGCAATCTCCTCCGCTATCACAATATCTTGCACCCCCTTCTCACATCCCCTTCAGCTTGCCTCTTGCCACATCTTAATCTACAGCTGTGCTGTACTTCTTATTCCTAAGACTTATTTTTAATGCAAAGTGTTTAGTCGTACACACAAGTGAAACAAGCCGATTCAGAAGTTAAGTAAATGTTTTTGAGAAATCTTGTAAAACACACGATAAGTACTCTGAAAACCAATTCTGTAATAGTAGTAAAAGATTTTCGGATCAAAAGATGTTAGGTCGAACATGTGATCCTGGCATGTTGAATGGGCATAAATTTCAGAAATACAAGTTGCTAAGTCAGCCTTTTTGAGTTAGATGTCGTTAAGTCAAGTAGTTGCCGCATTAGCCGTTTGGTGGTGCCACCCAAGCTCCTTGATATCAGTTGTTGATAAATTTCAGATTAGATATTTAGGAGTTAGGCATTTAGACATTCCTCAAGTGAACTTTAGGAAAGTTTACTGTACTTCTGAATACCAGGGCGCTCTTTTATGTCTATTGACAGAATGTTTGGCAATATTGAGAAGAAGAAACGATTAATTGATAAAGTTTTAGTCCCTTCCACCTGGGTGAAACTGATCAAAGATTCAATTCAGAAGCAGCCCATTGATCTTGTCTAAGTCAAACGTGTACTGACCGATAACGGGGAACATGATGGCACTCCAGTTGAAGTTTCTAACTTCAAAGATACCTTCAACTATGTCCCTGTAAGAGATATTCCTGAATTCAGTTTAATCCGGGGTGTGAATTTCCAAAGAGGATGTATACCAGAAGTTCGTCACACAATGTCTTCCTCACTTTATCGTCCTCAGTCTCTTTTGTGGAGAGTAGTGAGGTTACAAGTCTTACACAAGACATGTGACAGTGTGAAAAACACACTAGATAGACTTCGGAAAATTAAGAAGGCAAAATATTACGATGTTCGTTCACTACTGGAACATGTCACTCTGCCAGAAGGTACCACTATGTAGTCTTTAACGCCCGCTCTTACTACATATGGCACCGCAGGCCATGACACTGAAACATGAGATGAAGATCGAGCACCGGTGGAATGAGATGGCGGGGGAAACCGGAGATCCCAGAGAAAACCCGCCCCAGCGCCGTGTTGCCCACCACAAATCTCACTTTGCGGTCACCTGGTATTGAACTCGGGCCGTTTTGGTGAGAGCCAAGCAGTCTAAGCACTGAGCCACGAAGGTACCACGTTTTATGACACAATGACATATGGAAATGAGGTAGAAGATGATGTAGTTCAGATGGAATGATATTTCGATCACAATATTGTAACTTAATCCATTAAGTGCATATTGAAATAGTCCACTGTAGAAATATATTGGTAAAAAAGTAATAGTTTATGCATATTGTATAATGCAAAAACTCTAACATTAAGAAACAGAAGTTGTTAATTAAGTGACCTAACAACTTTTCATCCATTTTAAGTTAGAAGTTGTTAAATCATAATAATAAAATATCCTGTAAGCCGTGATACACATGTCAAACCGTGATAAACACTTCAACAGGGTACTGTGTACCTCTAAATGGACCCATCAAATAAAGTTCTTTCATCTGTATTACTATTTTGGTATTTCAAATTATTTTAGAAACTTTGAGCAGCTATCCTGCACAATTTTAAAACAGGGACTTAACAGTTACTGCTTCTCACCGCTTCATTTGCCTTACTGCATGTGATAATCCAAAGATTAGCACCGAGCGCCAGCCTACATGACGATGGTATTTCTCGGAGTTTTGAGTGGTTGCCAGGCAAATGCTCGGTAGGTTAATTACGTCCCCTAAGTGTGCGCGTATCTCGGCGTTGCATGACAGAATGATATGCTCTTGGTTAACGTCCCCTTCCTACAGAACGGTCTCCGAACCTGGTCTGGTGGAGCCATTTATGGAAAAGAGTAGGGTGAGATGCTGGTTGTACTGCCCGGGGAGTTTCCTTTGCATTCTGGGGGCTTCTTGGGACGGCCACGCTCTCTCTCCTCTCACTTCATCCTTCCTCCCCGTGGGTTCCCCCATAGGTATAACACACCAATTTTGGACACCTATGTCAAATCCCCTGCGTAACTTACTCCAGCCCAGTGTAAACAATTTTTGCCCGCACTCTGTGAGTACCGGGTTCGAATCTTGTGCTCAGACACATCAAAGTGGGCCATTCTTATGGTTATAATAGCAGACACAAACACAGAATTGCGACTATCATAAAAGCAGTAAAGTTAACCAATGTGGCCGCGCCGTGGCTCAGTGGTTAGACCGCATGGCTCTCACCAAGGCGGCCCGGGTTCGATCCCAGGTGACCCCAAAGTGAGATTTGTGGTGGACAACACGGCGCTGGGGTGGGTTTTCTCCGGAATCTCCGGTTTCCCCCACCATCTCATTCCACCGATGCTCCATCTTCATCTCATGTATCATCAGTGTCACCGCCTGCGGTGCCGTATGTAGTAAACGCGGGCGTTAAACACTTCACACACAAACCAATGTGCCGAACTCACATGATCTTCTCTACGATTGTACAAACTTTTCATACAAACGCATATTCATCTATCTACTTCGTAATTACCCAAATATTACCTTATTGCAAATTACCTTGTAGTTACAAGGGAATCAGAGATTACAATACGGCTCAAGTGACATTGGAGTGTTTTAAGAGCTATTCTTTAGTGAAGAATTTGTATGGCTACGTTATAAAAATACATAACGATTTGAAAAGATAGAATCACACTGAAAAATTCAATGCCATAGCCGGTATTTGAACCACGGATCTTCTGGTTGCCGTCCAGCCGCTGTAACCCTTGAACTACTATGTTCAACATGCCGACATCATATTAAACTTTCCAACTGACGCGTGTTTTTCCTGGTAAACCACTAGGAGTTCTCAGAAGCACGTGAAACAACTACATTAACCGTGACTTACTATGCTGTAAGTACTTTAAGACCCGGGTATGACATTAAATTCCCAAAATGACTCGTGTTTTTCCCAGTAAACCACTAGGAGTTCTCATAAACACATGAGACAACTACCTTAAAGACGACTTACTATGCTGTAAGTACTTTAAGACCCGGGTATGACATTAAATTCTCCAACTGACTCGTGTTCTTCCCGGTAAACCAGTAGGAGTTCTCATAAACACATGAGACAACTACCTTAATGACGACTTACTATGTTGTAAGTACTTTAAGACCCGAGTATGACATTAAATTCTCCAACTGACTCGTGTTTTTCCGGTAAACCACTAGGAGTTCTCATAAACACATGAGAGAACTACCTTAATGGCGACTTACTATGCTGTAAGTACTTTAAGACCCGGGTATGACATTAAATTCTCCAACTGACTCGTGTTTTCCCGGTAAACCACTAGGAGTTGTCATAAACACATGAGACAACTACCTTAATGACGACTTACTATGCTGTAAGTACTTTAAGGCCCGGGTATGACATTAAATTCTCTATCTGACTCGTGTTTTTCCCGGTAAACCAGTAGGAGTTCTCATAAACACATGAGACAACTACCTTAATGACGACTTACTATGTTGTAAGTACTTTAAGACCCGAGTAAGACATTAAATTCTCCAACTGACTCCTGTTTTTCCGGTAAACCACTAGGAGTTCTCATAAACACATGAGACAACTACCTTAATGACGACTTACTATGCTGTAAGTACTTTAAGACCCGGGTATGACATTAAATTCTCCAACTGACTCATGTTTTCCCGGTAAACCACTAGGAGTTGTCATAAACACATGAGACAACTACCTTAATGACGACTTACTATGCTGTAAGTACTTTAAGGCACGGACTTTATAGTTGGGACCACAATTAGGTACAATTAATGGAAATTATTTATTCATTGTCATTGAATATATGGCATTGAATGACTATGACATTGAATTTTTCAGTCTGACTCTACCTTTCCATACTTTTAGCCTACACACGGCAGTGTGACAGAGCAATTAATTTCCAAATAAGGATTTAATTGACTTTACTTAAATTTCGAAATAGAGAATTTAGGAAATGATTTCTCAGAAGTTTAACTTGAACGTATTTTTGCATACAGGTTTTCCCTCTTGCTGAAAGTTGAATATCTGGTAAATCTAAGATCTAGGGATCCTGGGCTTATTTGAACATCATTTCCTTCATCGTCTTATCACCTATGTTTCTCCCTATTCTGAAAGATGAATATCTATTAAGTCTAAGATCTATGGAACCTTGACTTATGCTAGTTTTTCCTTATCCTGAAAGATTAATATCTGGTAAATATTAACTCTCAATAGATAAAATGTTCATAATAAAGACCAGGGAAATTGCCTACAAGGCCTTAGTGCGGCCGGTTATGGAATATGGAGTAGCATGCTGGGACCCGTATAGAGCTAACCAAATCGATCCGTTAGAAAAAATACAGAAGAGGGCAATAAAATTCATAAAAAGAGGCAAGTATTTTGGGCCTATAAAAGGAGATGAGACTAAATGGGAGGAATTAAGAATTAGGCGTATAAAACATAGGTTGGTAGCATTATTCGAAGCTAATGCTGGTGTAAAGGCATGGGTGGACGTTAGTGTAAGGTTAGATAATCCGGATTATTATGGACGAAACGATCATAGGTATAAAATTAAGGGTAGAAGATACAGAACCGACGTAGGAAAATTTTCTTTTGTTAATAGAACCATTGAAGAATGGAATTAATTGCCTGTAGCAGTCTTTCAGGGCTGTCCCCTGTCGTTGAAGAAATTTAGAAAAAATCTAGATGGTTTATAGTTTAACTTTTAAATGATAATGGTATATAATATGTAAATAGAGAAGTAATTAGATAAGTTTTAAGTGACTAAAGTAAAATAATATGTTTGTATTGTTTATTGTATTATTGTTGTAAATCTAGTATTTGTAATTTGATCTGTATTCTTAACTCTGCCACCGGGTAGTACCCAATTGCAGTTAATAAATACATACATACCAATATCTCAAGAAGAGCAGAAGAAGGGTGTATATGTTCTTTGCGGATTTTGAGAAAGCTTTTGATACGTTTTACAGGAAAATTCTAGTTTGGAAACTGAGGAAGAAAGGAGTAGCTGGATAATATATAAAAAGCAGAGAAAATCTATCAAGGATTTATCTTTTGTGTAAAGTGTGACAAAATATAATTACGGAGATGACAGAACAAAAGGTGGCCTCAGACAATGATGCAAAATGAGTCGAATTTTATTTAACTTATTTATAGATGAAATAATAGACAAGGTTAAAGATGGAAATCAGCTCTCTCCGGTAATAGCAAACAAAGAAATTCCTGGATTGTTATATGCGTATAACTTAATGTTAGTATCTAATGTTAGGATTGAAGAAGGCAATAAATGAAATGTAGAAATTCCTATGACGAGTGGGGAATAAAGATATACGTAAATAAACCCAAAGTTATGGACTTCAAGATGTGAGTTAAACTAAAAAAATGAAAATTGGGTACTAAATGGCAAAAGGGTAGATGTGGTCAGTGAATTTGATTACTAAGGAGTGAGGTTGAATAACAATGGAATGTTGGGAGTTCACAGTAGAAAAATTGAAGCAAGAGAAAAGGCGGTAATGGATGGAATAAGAATATGATAATATAAGCGAGAAATGACAACCAAGTGCTTGGAAAGAATTTATGAAGCACTAGTTGAATCCAAAATCTTGTATTCAGTGGAGATCTGACGGGTGGGGTCACATGTAAACAAAACGGTAAACCAAAACAATAGAAGGTTTTGTAAAGATCTACTATTCTTACCAAGATCAGAACCTAGGGAAGTAGCTTTAGCAGAATTAGGAAACACAAGAAGAAATGGAATATTAATGGAAAGAATAATAACATTATTGTATAAGAGTTTGGACAAAGAAGTAGAGAAATTATGAAATTATGTATGAGACAGCAAAAACGATTAGAAAACTCAAACAGTTGTTGGGAAGAGATAGGAGGAATGAAGGAAAAAATAGGAATGGGAATTATCTGAGGATTAGAGGAAAAGAATACAACTGATGTTAGTAAATTGGTAAAATGCAGAATAGAAGATATAGAAAGACAGGAAATATGGGGAAGTATAGAAAATATGAAATCATTACAATTGTACTAGAAAATAAAAAGTAATTGGGGACGAGAGGCATATGTAGATTACTGCAATAGGAAAGAGAGAGAAGGGTTAGCTTGGATGAGAACAGGAACAACATTTCTAAGAGGGATAAGAGGTAAGGAAAAGGGAATCTGTGAACTGTGTGTGGGAAAAGAAAGCATAGAACACTATGTAACAGAATGGGAGGAGGTTGCAATATGGAGAGAAAAGGTTTGGGAGGAAATGGTAGAATGTAGAGAAGAGGATTGTAGCTATAAAAATGTTAACGGGCAGGGAGGAAAAGAGGGTAAGAAGTATTGGTGAGTTCTTGCAGTAAGTAAAAGAAAAATGGGCAAGAAATGAAAAGAATATAAGAAAGGAAGGCGAGGGGAAAGAAAGGGGCTAATTAAGTAACAAGGAGACATGGAAATTAAGAGCTACCTGACAGAGCAGAAGACCAGGGTGTCATGTAAGACAAGGTAGCAATAAGGTAAAGACAAATAAATGTAGCCTAAAGTTGTAAATTGTAAAGAATGTAAGAAAGGGGGATGAGGGGGAAGGAAGGGGCTAATTAAGTAACAATGAGACATGGAGGTTAAGAGCTATCAGACAGTGCAGAAGACCAGGTTGTCATGTAAGACAAGGTAGCAATAAGGTAAAGACAAATAAATGTGGCCTAAAGTTGTAAATTGTAAATAATATAAGAAAGGAAGATGAGGGGGAAGAAAGGGACTAATTAAGTAACAAGGGGGCATGGAGGTTAAGAGCCACCTGACAGAGCAGAAGACCAGAGTGTCATGAAGGACAAGGTAGCAACAAGGTAAAGACAAATAAATATAGCCTAAAGTTGTAAATTGTAAAGAATATGAGAAAGGAAGATGAGGGGGAAAAAGGGACTAATTAAATAACAAGGAGACATGGAGGTGAAGAGCTACCTGACAGAGCAGAAGATCAGGGTGTCATGTAGGACAAGGTACCAACAAGGTAAAGACAAATAAATGTAGCCTAAAGTTGTAAATTGTAAAGAATATAAGAAAGTAAGATAAGGGGAAAGGAAGGGGCTAATTAAGTAACAAGGAGACATGGAGGTTAAGAACTACCTGACAGAGCAGAAGACCAGGGTGTCATGTAAGACAAGGTAGCAACAAGGTAAAGACAAATAAATGTAGCGTAAATTTGTAAATTGTAAAGAATATAAGAAAGGAAGATGAGGGGAAAGGAAGGGGCTACTTAAGTAACAAGGAGACATGGAGGTTAAGAACTACCTCACAGAGCAGAAGACCAGGGTGTCATGTAAGACAAGGTGGCAACAAGGTAAAGACAAATAAATGTAGCGTAAATTTGTAAATTGTAAAGAATATAAGAAAGGAAGATGAGGGGAAAGGAAGGGGCTAATTAAGTAACAAGGAGACATGGAGGTTAAGAACTACCTGACAGAGCAGAAGACCAGGGTGTCATATAAGACAAGGTAGTAACTAGATAAAGACAAGTAAATGTAACCTAAAGTTGTAAATTGTAAAGAATATAAGAAAGAAAGATGAGGGGGAAGAAAGGGACTAATTAAATAACAAGGAGGTATGGAGGTTAAGAGCTAACTGACAGAACAGAAGACCAGGGTGTAATGTAAGACCAGGTAGCAACAAGTTAAAGACAAATGAATGTAACCTAAAGTTGTAAATTGTAAAGAATATAAGAGAGGAAGATGAGGGGAAAGAAAGGGACTATTTAAGTAACAAGGGGGCATGGAGGTTAAGAGCTACCTGACAGAGCAGAAGACCAGAGTGTCATGAAGGACAAGGTAGCAACAAGGTAAAGACAAATAAATATAGCCTAAAGTTGTAAATTGTAAAGAATATGAGAAAGGAAGATGAGGGGGAAAAAGGGACTAATTAAATAACAAGGAGACATGGAGGTGAAGAGCTACCTGACAGAGCAGAAGATCAGGGTGTCATGTAGGACAAGGTACCAACAAGGTAAAGACAAATAAATGTAGCCTAAAGTTGTAAATTGTAAAGAATATAAGAAAGTAAGATAAGGGGAAAGGAAGGGGCTAATTAAGTAACAAGGAGACATGGAGGTTAAGAACTACCTGACAGAGCAGAAGACCAGGGTGTCATGTAAGACAAGGTAGCAACAAGGTAAAGACAAATAAATGTAGCGTAAATTTGTAAATTGTAAAGAATATAAGAAAGGAAGATGAGGGGAAAGGAAGGGGCTACTTAAGTAACAAGGAGACATGGAGGTTAAGAACTACCTCACAGAGCAGAAGACCAGGGTGTCATGTAAGACAAGGTGGCAACAAGGTAAAGACAAATAAATGTAGCGTAAATTTGTAAATTGTAAAGAATATAAGAAAGGAAGATGAGGGGAAAGGAAGGGGCTAATTAAGTAACAAGGAGACATGGAGGTTAAGAACTACCTGACAGAGCAGAAGACCAGGGTGTCATATAAGACAAGGTAGTAACTAGATAAAGACAAGTAAATGTAACCTAAAGTTGTAAATTGTAAAGAATATAAGAAAGAAAGATGAGGGGGAAGAAAGGGACTAATTAAATAACAAGGAGGTATGGAGGTTAAGAGCTAACTGGCAGAACAGAAGACCAGGGTGTAATGTAAGACCAGGTAGCAACAAGTTAAAGACAAATGAATGTAACCTAAAGTTGTAAATTGTAAAGAATATAAGAGAGGAAGATGAGGGGAAAGAAAGGGACTAATTAAGTAACAAGGGGGCATGGAGGTTAAGAGCTACCTGACAGAGCAGAAGAACAGGATGTGATGTAAGATAAGGTAGCGAAAAGGTTAAGACAAATAAACGTGCCCGCCTCGGTGGCGTAGGTGTTATCATGTCTGCCTCACGTACCAAGACATCATGATTTCGAAGCTCGGTCAGGATGAGTTACCTGGATAAGGCTTTTCCGGGGTTTTCCTATCCTTAAAGACGAATGTCGGGTAGCTCTGAGTTCCATGAACCCCGGACGCATTGAACATCGTTTCACCCATTTCATTCATCGTCCGATAGGACTAAATGTTGGAGAACGTAAATTACAGAAAAAAAAAGGAAAGGTGGCCTAAAGTTGTAAATTTTAAAATTTTGGAACATGCACAATAAATTATTTATACTTAATATCTAACCTAGTTTAATCTGTACATCATTACTTTCACCGTGCGGCATGACAACTTTGGAGGTGTTTCCTTATCTTTAAATGTGAATTTTAGAGTACTCTAAGCTGTTTAGACCTTAAGCTCACTTGTAAATTATTTCGGCTGTCTTCCGATGTTACTGAAGTTTGTGGGAGGTAAATTAACAAAAGAAAACACATTTTGCTGGGTATATCTAGAGTTCCTGTATTAAAAATTATAATAACATGTGCAACGAGGCACTATAACATGAAACGTTATGTTCAAAAGTAGCTGCTTCGATGTGACAAAAAGTGATCAACTGTGGATAAACTGACGTGAACTAAACGCCTTGATCGTAACCTTACAATACAAAGTCAAAGAGAAAGGAAACAAGCGATACGATTTCTCTTTATAGAACCTTTTCTCCTACACGTGGTGTCGAAAAAAGCTTTAGAAGGGGAAAAAAGGGATTTCTACTCGGAGTTGAACAAGTACATACAACAATTTATCGATGGGCGGAAGGAAAGTGATAAAGGAAGTCGGAAAAACCTGAGAGTTTCCAGCAGACTTGGGAACGGTCTTTGACCTTCGTTGTTCTTCGCTTTACCTTTTGGCCTAGTTTTCTTTGAAGCAGAAGACGTGTTTCTAACATGTACGAGGGTTGTCATAAAGTCTTAATAATCACCCTTTAGACATGTGATAGAGGGTTTGTATTGATATGTACTTGTTAGTTCTTCTCTACGTGGCCACTATCTAGATTTATACATTCCTCCCAGCGTTTCTTGACCTTCCGAATACCTTGATTGCAGTAGTCTGCAGAATTCGCCTTAAACCACTCTTACACTTCACTAGTGACGTCATTTGTGTTGTCATCAGTTGTGTTGTGTTGTACTGAGTATCACGGTAATATACCCTTAAAATCCGCACCCTCCAAGGTCGGGATCGATCCCGGGTGCCCTCCGTGGCAGGGAACCAAGGCATAAGACCTGTCCACTACGTCACGGCGCAGGACATAAGCCACAAACATGTTATGCAAAGTACAGGGATACACACAATCTCAGAATGTAAACAAATATAAGTAATAAAGGCATCGAGCTGGATGGCTCAAGATGGTTTTGTCAGTAGCCCGCATTTGGAAATATCGGGTTCGATTCCCTTGGCTGGCCTACCTAATACATAGGTTTCTTCGGGGGTTTCTCGGTCGCCAGACGAATACAGTACGATAATCACACAACTCCCTCCATTTCTCCCGCAGGGCAGGGGCCCGTCCCCTTCAGCTGCTGCGGTGCGAGCACTGCGGACCCCTAGCACCCATGGTATCTCTGACGTTACTAAGAGGAACCTCTGTTGGAAGTGTCCTCCACCAGCATCGTTGGTCCCATTTTCTTTGATACGACTACAGACACTGAAATTTATATGGGTATCTTCAATACATTTGTGGATCAGCTGTATGATATCAATTGAGAGAAGGTTATTTCTAGCAAGATGGAGCAAAGTGTCATATATCTAATGACACCATGGAACTTGTAACCAGTTTCTCTGATAATCGAACAATCTCAAAAGATTTGTGGCCTCCAAGATCCCCTGACCTAACCTCACCGTAATTTTTCTTGTGGGGGTATCTAAAATACTGTACAAGAATAGGCCACGGACAATTGATGTTCTCAAGGAATCCTTTCGAACCGAAATAAATAACATTTGTGACGATACTCTCCGTAAAACTTCAGAGAATATGGTGAGACGAGTACAAACATGTATAGATGCTGGTGGTGGACACTTCCAACATTTTCTATGAGATGTAAATAGTGTAATGTAATCTACCAATTGTGTATTATATTGTGGAAACGTTGAGTCAGACTGAAAAATTCAATGCCATAGCCGGGATTTGAACCACGGATCTTCTGGTTTCCGTCCAGCCGCACTACCATTGTGCTACTATGGCCAACGTGCCGATATGACATTAAATTCTCCAACTGACCCGTATTTTCCCGGTAAACCACTTAGGAGTTCTCATAAACACATGAGACAACTACCTTAATGGCGACTTACTACATGTAAGTACTTTAAGGCCCGGGCTTTATAGTTAACCACTATTAGGTTAATTAATGGAAATTAATTATTCTTTCACACTGGCCGTGTGTAGGCTAAATTGTGGAAACGTAGAGTCAGAATGAAAAATTCAATGCCATAGCCGGGATTTGAACCACGGATCTTCTGGTTTCCGTCCAGCCGCACTACCATTGTGCTACTATGGCCAACGTGCCGATATGACATTAAATTCTCCAACTGACTCGTATTTTCCCGGGAAACCACTTAGGAGTTCTCATAAACACATGAGACAACTACCTTAATGGCGACTTACTACATGTAAGTACTTTAAGGCCCGGGCTTTATAGTTAACCACTACTAGGTTAATTAATAATTTAATGTCATATCGGCACGTTGGCCATAGTAGCACAATAGTAGTGCGGCTGGACGGAAACCAGAAGATCCGTGGTTCAAATCCCGGCTATGGCATTGAATTTTTCAGTCTGACTCAACGTTTCCACAATTTAGCCTACACACGGCCAGTGTGAAAGAATAATTAATTTCCATGTGTATTATATTCTCCCAAAGTTGCACGTGTGCCTTGTTATTGGTTCAAAAGTTATGGCGTATTGAAATTGTTGGGCATCCATGAATGAGAAGTGTCAATTTAAGTAGACTTAAGAATTGGTGGTGAGATGTTTAAAGAGCTAGCCGCATGTGATGGATCTGAAATATCATTATATTTACAGGACCAATACGAACGTAAGCAACATTGCAATGAACCACTCGAAAGTAGCCTTTTGGTGCTACAAGCTGCCCAAAGTTGATTACAGTAAAATAGTTCGGTAGGAGAAGCAACACAGGAGATTTAAGTTCGAAAATCAGGACTTCTGAAAGTACACGCACTTTAATCAACATATGTTCCATTTACTGCATGTCAGCTTATTCAAGTTCCATTTTTAAGAAGCTTACGGAACTATATGCCATATTCTTCAAGCCATAAAATACGAAGATCACTGCTGGGGTATTTGTGGGGATCTTAAAGTGATTGGTCTTTTAATGGAATTTCGAAGCGGATTTGCCAAATTTCTGTGTTTCCTCTGCCTATAGGACAGTCCTGATAGGGAAAAGCACTATAAAGTTAAGGAGTGGAGAGGAAGAGACAAATTGATTCCAGGGCAACAAAATGTAAAATTTAAACCACTGGTTGACCCACAGAATGTATTTCTTCCACCTTTACTCACCAAATTAGGGTTGATGAACTTCGTGAAGGCCATGGATAAAATCAGTGAAGGTTTCAAGCATCTTAGAACTGTTTTTCCTGGTCTGAGTGACGCCAAATTGAAACAAGAACTAATCGTTGGTCCTGAAATAAGAAAAGTGATCAGTGACAAAAATTTGATACTAAAATAAATGTAAAGGTACTTGCAGCATGCAGGTCATATAAAGGTGTTTTGAAGGCTTCCTTGGTAATAAAGGTGCAAACTATAAATACAGAATCTTCTTCAAATATATCAGAAACTGGTCTGTAGAATGTCTCTCAAAATTCACTTCCTACATTTCGATTTGGATTCTTTCAGTAAAATATAGCAGCAATAAATGATGAACAAGGTTAAAGTTTTCACTAAGACATCTTGCAAATGGAGCAAGGTTATAAAGGCATGATGGGACACATCAATGACAAGTGACTGCTGCTGCTTTCTAATAAGATAGGATATGACTTAACTTAAAACGAAAATATCTGAAGCGACTATGCCCTTCAACCACATGTGAGTAGACATTTTATTTTAATTAACACACGTACAGCCCTTTTTGTTCTACGTAATATATCAAAATTTGTATCAGCTGAAATTGCCAATATAGTCCATTAACTTTCATTTAATTATTACATATGGCATAGAGCTGTGGGGATCAACATCCAAAACCAATTGAAAAAAAAAAAAACACTTTACATAAACGAGCCCTCAGATACAAAGCCAATGTGCCAACGTATAGTTCTTGTACGGAAGCAATACTAACACCACCCAGTATCTTTATATTAAAATCCATATTGTATATACGAAATAGGTGTTTGCATCAACATTCAGATATTCATACTTACAACACTAGAGGAAAACAGAACTTGATAAGTCAGTCACATAGATTAACATTATATGAAAGAAACATTGATTATATTGGCAGTAAATTATTCAATAAATTACCAATAAATTTTAGAAATATTACTCCATTACCTAAGTTTAAACATATATTAACTAAGTTAACAGATGGAAATTAATTATTTCTTCACACTAGCCGTATATAAGCTAAGGTTTCAGATGGATAGAGCCAACATGAAAAACTCAATGCCGTGGCCGGGATTTGAAACACGGATCTCCTGGTTTCCTTCCAGTCGCTCTAATCCATTGAGCTAGGATGGTCAACGTGCCGTCCTGACATTAAATTCTCCATTTGACTCATATATTTCCCCGGTAGACCACTAGGGGCTCTCACATCCGAGATACGTCGTTTGTGGCGACTTACTATCGTAAGTACTTGAGTCCCAGGATTCATCATTTAACTATATTATTTTAGTTGGTCTACCGGGGAAATATGTAAGTAAAATGGAGAATTTAATGTCAGGACGGCACGTTGACCATGGTAGCTCAATGGGTTAGAGCGACTGTACGGATACCAGGGGATCCGTGGTTTAAAACCCGGCCATGGCATTGAATTTTTTCATGTTGGCTCTATCCACCAGAAGCCTTAGCCTTTATATGGCTAGTGTGAAGAAATAATTAATTTCCACCAATTAACTAAAATAATAAGAGTTAAATGATTAACACTGGCACTCAAGTACTTACGATAATAAGTCGCCACATAAAGTGTATCTCGAATGTGCCTGCCCTTAGTGGTCTACCGGGGAAATATGAGTCAAATGGAGAATTTAATGTCAGGACGGCACGTTGACCATGGTAGCTCAATAGGTTAGAGCGACTGGACGTAAACCAGGAGATCCGATGTTCAAATCCCGGCCATGGCATTGAGGTTTTCATGTTGGCTCTGTCCTTCCATATATTATCTCATTTTCTTAAATCAAAAGCTTACTATGACGAGGAAGAATTTCTGAATGATAATGAAATTGTAATTGACCTACAGTAACTTTTTATCAATGTATTTGTATTACAATCATCTTTATGTATTATTTTGGCACTTTAACTGTTATTACTTGTAATTGTATTGATTGTCTTTATTGATTTTTAACTGGACTATGATCTTAAACGAGTTTTAAATTGTATATACTATTGTACTTGTTATAAAGACCAATAACTTTAAATTAAATTCCAGTAAAATAAGTAAACATATTAACAGAATTTGACAGCTTTTATCGATTTCTTTTGTAGAATGCACATTCTTGGTACTGCAGATTTAATTTTTATTTACCGTTTATTATAATAGGAATTGCAAACAGTCTAAGGGTGACACAGAAAAGTTGATTACAATTTCGAATTCATCACATCAAATTCATTAAGAGTCGACTTCTTTCATTTCGGCACATATTTTAAAGTTCAAATTTGTAGACTAATGTAATAGAAGGACAGAAAATTCCGGTGATGTAATTAACCTGCCCAGCATCCACCTGACGACTTCGGACGCTAGTATCTACGACGCCTGTCAAGTACCACTACACACCAGGAAACCTCAAAACACATCTGTAACATTACAATAAAAAACGAATAGTAAATAAGAGAAATGAAATGCTGTTAGTTGACAAGCATTCCACTGACGACCAGGGAAAACGAGGAATACAAAGCTCGCGAGTTACATTGGAGCTATCTCTCGGGAAAACCATGACATTAGTGATTGTAGCCTTTATCTAGCAATGAAAGGGAAAATAACAATTGATGTTGAAATAATCGTTACGTTCTTGTTATCTGGAAGCAGGCGAGAAGCTGGTAGTGTAAACATTTAAGAAATAAGGGTCAAGGCTGCTACAAGGAGTGTGTTTTATGCTACAGAGGGAAGGAAAAGGTTAAGAGGCAGTTCTCGGCAGACCGTGGTGGTGGCTTTTATCTCGCAAAACAGCAGCGGCAATAGGAAAGGACGGATAAAATAGCCCCATCCCGCTTTATGTATCGGTCCCAGTTGAGTGTTTTCATGGCCACCCCTCTTCATCCTGTCCCACTGGGGCCCATACTCCATCACCCGCTAAACCTCCAGAGAAATTTCACCTCTCCGCAATCCGTTTACACCGTCACGCTATTACCCTCCTTCTCTTTACGCAAGATGCAACAAAAACGGTGACCCAGGTCAAACTAAACACAAAATATAAACTGCGTTTGATTTGTGACTGTTTGGTTCGTCTCCTTCTCTAAACGTTCTTGAGCTATTGTTATCTGGGATAATGTATAAGAGTGATTTAGTTAGCCACGTGTTTGGTACTTAATGCAATACATTTGTGTCGAGAATTGAAAAACCAACAGCTACCATTTGAATGACCACAAATCTTTTATTGCAGTATTGTAATCAACGAAATAGTCACAACATTTCAAACGGTTATCTACATTTGCCTCAGTGTTATTAGTCCTTTAACGGAGCGGGGTGGATTCGTCTGTGGCCCTCATTCGAGAGTTCCGGTTTCACTTCCCTAGCCTGCTTTCCTGACTCATGGTTTTTTTCGGGGGTTTTCCCATGACGCCAGAAGAATACTGGGTAGGTTAATTACATACCTCGAATTTCCTTCTTTCGATTTGATCTCCTTTATCATATTATATCATCGCTCATCCGGTGGCCAAGCCGAAGCCAAGTTAGAATGAATTCAGAGTAAAGTTACGGTGAGGTTAGGGTGAAAAAGGGGAACGAAGCTAGAGCGGAGCCAGAGCGGGACCGGGGTGGTGGCCAGAGCCTAGCCAGGGTCAACCCAGAGCAAAGCCAAAGCCAAACCTGAGTTAAGTTATAGAATGAAGTTGGGTTGCGGCCAGAGCCAAGCCAGAGCCAAGGGAAAGCCAAGGGAAAGCCAAGGGAGAGCCAAGGCAGAGCCAAGGGAGAGCTAAGGGAGAGCCAAGGGAGAGCCAAGCCAGAGCCAAGGGAAAGCCAAGGGAAAGCCAAGGGAGAGCCAAGGGAGAGCCAAGCCAGAGCCGAGGCAGAGTTAAGTTAGAGTGAGGTCAATGCGATACCAGTGCGGGACCGGAACTGGTCCGAACGTAGCCAGAGCTAAGGGAGAGTCAAGGCTGAGCGAATGCAGAGCCGAGCCACAGTTAAGTTACAGAATGAAGTCAGTTAGAGGCCAATGCGAAGCCAGAGCGGGAACGGAACGGGGCCGGAACCTAGCCAGAGCCAAGGCAGAGCCAAGGCCGAGCCAAGGCAGAGCCAAGGCAGAGCCAAGGCAGAGCCAAGGCAGAGCCAAGGCAGAGTTAAGTTACAGAATGAAGTTAGAGTGAGGTCAATGCGATACCAGAGCGGTACCGGAACGGGTCCGAACCTAGCAAGAACTAAGGGAGATTCAAGGCAGAGCGAATGCAGAGCCGAGCCACAATTAAGTTAAAGAATGAAGTTAGTTTGAGGCCAATGCGAAGCCAGAGCGGTACCGGAACGGGTCCGAACCTAGCAAGAACTAAGGGAGATTCAAGGCAGAGCGAATGCAGAGCCGAGCCACAATTAAGTTACAGAATGAAGTTAGTTTGAGGCCAATGCGAAGCCAGAGCGGTACCGGAACGGGTCCGAACCTAGCAAGAACTAAGGGAGATTCAAGGCAGAGCGAATGCAGAGCCGAGCCACAATTAAGTTACAGAATGAAGTTAGTTTGAGGCCAATGCGAAGCCAGAGCGGGAACGGAACGGGACCGGAACCTAGCCAGAGCCAAGGCAGAGCCAAGGCAGAGCCAAGGCAGAGACAAGGCAGAGCCAAGCCAGAGTCAAGTCAGAGCCAAGCCAGAGCCAAGCCAGAGTCAAGCCAGAGCCAAGGCAAATTAAAGGTAAAGCCAAGGAAGAGCCAAGGCAGAGTTAAGTTACAGAATGAAGTCAGAGGTCAATGCGATACCAGTGCGGGACCGGAACGGGTCCGAACGTAGCCAGAGCCAAGGGAGAGTCAAGGCTGAGCGAATGCAGAGCCGAGCCACAGTTAAGTTACAGAATGAAGTCAGAGGCCAATGCGAAACCAGAGCGGGAACGGAACGGGGCCGGAACCTAGGCAGAGCAAAGGCCGAGCCAAGGCCGAGCCAAGGCCGAGCCAAGGCCGAGCCAAGGCCGAGCCAAGGCCGAGCCAAGGCCGAGCCAAGGCCGAGCCAAGGCCGAGCCAAGGCCTAGCCAAGGCCTAGCCAAGGCCTAGCCAAGGCCTAGCCAAGGCAGAGCCAAGGCAGAGCCAAGGCAGAGCCAAGGCCGAGCCAAGGCCGAGCCAAGGCAGAGCCAAGGCAGAGCCAAGGCAGAGCCAAGGCAGAGCCAAGGCAGAGCGAAGGCAGAGCGAAGGCAGAGCGAAGGCCGAGCCAAGGCCTAGCCAAGGCCAAGCAAAGGCCGAGCAAAGGCCGAGCCAAGGCCGAGCCAAGGCAGAGCCAAGGCAGAGCCAAGGCAGAGTTAAGTTACAGAATGAAGTTACCTTGAGGCCAGAGCGAAGCCAGAGCGGGACCGAAACCTAGCCAGAGCCAAGCCAGAGTAATGGGAGAGCCAAGCCAGAGCTGAGGCAGAGATAAGTTACAGAATGAAGTTAGAGTGAGGTCAATGAGATGCCAGTATGTGACCGGAACGGGCCCGAACCTAGCCAGAGCCAAGGGAATGTCAAGGCAGAGCCAAGCCAGAGCCAAGGGAGAGTCAAAGCTGAGCCAATGCAGAGCCGAGCGACCGTTAAGTTACAGAATGAAGTTAGTTTGAGGTCAATGCGAAGCCAGAGCGGGAATGGAACGGGGCCGTAACCTAGCCAGAGCCAAGGCAGAGCTAAGGCAGAGCGAAGCCAGAGTTAAGTTACAGAATAAACTTATTTTGAGACCAGAGGGAAGTCAGAGCGTAACCGATACGGGGACTGGAGTCTAGCCAGCGCCAAGCCAAAGCAAAAACAAAGCAAATCCAAAGTGGAGCCAGAGCAAAGACAAGAGGAAAGCCAAAGCAGAGCCAGAGTAAAGTTAAAGTAAAGTTAAAGTAAAATCAGACTGAGTATAGTAAAGTACAGTTTTTGAAAGGGCGCTGATTACCATAAGTTGAGCACCCTCAAATATAAATAATAATAATAATAATAATAATAATAATAATAATAATAATAATAATAATAATAATAATAATAATAATAATAATAATAATAATAATAATAATAATAATAATAATAATCATCACCTTCCAGGGTAGAAGTTGACGGCGCTACATGGCAGGATAGTACGAATATGGTACACAATTCTACAGTCTCCGGCGCGGGCTAGTGAGCCGTTTCAAAAGCACGGTGTGTGGCACAAAGATTGAAGCGGCTTACCGGGAAGTTTCCAACTGGGACCCTTCAATGTTCACTGTCGTGAATCTGAGTCTGCTACGCTCTGTGTACTCTATGTACCCTGTACTCATTTGAACATCATCTCATTCATCGTCCGATATAACTTAACTTTGGAGGTTTTCTCTTATCCTGAAATATAAATGTCTGGTAGCTCTAAGCTCTATGTATCCTGCACTCATTTGAACATTTCATTCATCGCCAGATATGACCTAACGTTGCAGGTTTTCCCTTATCCTGAAATATAAATGTCTGGTAGCTCTAAGCTCTATGTATCCTGCACTCATTTGAACAGTTCATTCATCGCCAGATATGACCTAACGTTGCAGGTTTTCCCTTATCCTGAAATATTAATGTCTGGTAGCTGTAAGCTCTATGTATCCTGGACTCATTTGAACATTTCATTCATCGCCCGATATGACTTAACGTTGCAGGTTTTCCTTATCCTGAAATATTAATCTCTGGTAGCTCTAAGCTCTATGTATCCTGGACTCTTTCGAACATCATTTCATTCATCGCCCGATATGGCTTAGCGTTGGAGGTTTTCTCTTATCCTGAAATATTAATGTCTGGTAGCTCTAAGCTCTATGTATCCTGGACTCTTTTGAACATCCTTTCATTCATCGCCCGATATGACTTAACGTTGCAGGTTTTCCCTTGTCCTGATATATTAATGTCTGGTAGCTGTAAGCTCTATGTATCCTGGACTATTTTGAACATCCTTTCATTCACCGCCCGATATGACGTAACGTTGGAGGTTTTCCGTTATCCTGAAGTATTAATGTCTGGTGGCTCTAAGCTGTATGTATCCTCGACTCATTTGAACATCATTTCATTCATCGTCCGATATAATTTAACGTTGGAGGTTTTCCCTTATCTTGAAAGATGAATGTCTGGTAACTCTAAGCTCTATGTACCCTGTACTTATTTGTACATCATTTCATTCATCGTCCGATATGACGTAACGTTAGAGGTTTTCCGTTATCCTGAAGTATTAATATCTGGTACCTCTAAGCTCTATGTACCCTGTATTCATTTGAACATCATCTCATTCATCGTCCGATATAGCTTAACGTTGCAGGTTTCCCTTATCCTGAAATATAAATTTCTGGTAGCTCTAAGCTCTCTGTATCCTGCACTCATTTGAACATTTCATTCATCGCCAGATATGACCTAACGTTGGAGGTTTTCCCTTATCCTGAAATATTAATGTCTGGTAGCTCTAAGCTCTATGTATCCTGGACTCATTTGAACATTTCATTCATCGCCCGATATGACTTAACGTTGCAGGTTTTCCTTTTCTTGAAATATAAATGTCTGGTAGCTCTAAGCTCTATGTATCCTGGACTCTTTTGAACATCATTTCATTCATCGCCCGATATGGCTCAGCGTTGAAGGTTTTCTCTTAGCCTGAAATATTAATGTCTCGTAGCTCTAAGCTCTATGTATCCTGGACTATTTTGAACATCCTTTCATTCATCGCCCGATATGACGTAACGTTAGAGGTTTCGCCATATCGTCAAAGATGAATGTCTGGTAACTATGCTCTATGTACCCTCTACTCATTTCAACATCCTTTCCATTCGTAGTCCAATATGACTTAACGTTGGAGGTTTTTCTTTTTTCTGAAAGATGAATATCTAGCAACTCTCCGATACCTATTAACCTTTTAAGACGCTAATTATAAAGAGGCGGGTTTTTCTGCTCTTCCATAGGAAAAGCAGATTTATAGCCGTCGGACAGTAACCTGCGTAAAAATGTGACTGCCACCTAAAGCTACCCTGATCGTTCCCTGTACCTATGATAAAGTACGTAGGAATAAAGTGCATTAAAGCTTAGCCATGTAGTTTAATAGCAAATACAGAAAAAAATTCCTTTTAAGAATGCTGACTGAAGAATGAATAGAGAGTGTCACGTGAATTCAACGGCTGATATTTACCTTTTGTTTTATATGATACTTCCAACCATTTACAGTAAGTCTGCCCTATTTGCTTATGACTGAAGCAGGATGTTAAAGAAATATAAAGGAGATGATCATTCCAGGTTTATTGCTGTTGGTTATAAGATAGGTCACGCCACATAGTTCCTTTTATAGAGGCGATATACGGGGTTGAAGGGTGTCACGAAGAATTATTACCAAGTCTTTTGGGGTCACAGACGTGCTTCTTCTTGAGAATTCTTTCCGCTTTACCTACAGATTACAGCGTCCTATTTAAACATATGACAAGGGAAAGAAACATCCGAAGTGTTCCAATCATATGAGGTTTTCCACCCCACTCCTCCACCCTATCCTCCTACTTCACTGTTTAGGCCTCGCCCGTTCCGGCTCCAAATTGTCCATACCATCGTTTCTTGCGTCTTCCAGATTTTCTTCTACCCCGTGGCTTATAAATGAAGCGGTCAGAAGCAGAAATTACAAAGTCACTGTTCCAAAATTATACAGGTGAGCTGCTCAAGCCCGCCTCGGTGGCGTAGATGGTAGCGTGTCTACCTCACGTTCAAGAGGTCCCGAGTTCGAATATGTGAGTTACCTGGATAAGGTTTTATCCGGGGTTTTCCCTTATCCTGATAGACGAATGTTGGGTAACTCTGAGCTCCATGGACCCCGGACTCATTTGAGTATCATTTCACCCAATTCATTCATCGTCCGATATAACTTAACGTTGGTGGACTTAAATAAAAAAAACTGCTCAAAGATTTCCAAAGTGATTTTAAATACCAAAATAGTAATTCCAAATGAAAGCATTTTATATGATAGGTCCGTTTGGAGGTACAAAGTACTGTGTTGAAGTATTTCTCACGGTTTGACATATGTAGCATGTGCGACAGAATATTTTATTATTAGGACTTAACAACTTTTAATTTAAAATGGATGAAAAGTTAAGTCATTTGACTTAACAACTTATGATTCTTAATGTTAGAGTTTTTCAACTACACGAAACTATAATAAGTAGCCATGGATAAACTACCACTTTACATCTCTACTATGGACTAATCCAGTATGCACTTCATGGATTGACATACAACATTGTCATCAAAAGATCACTCCATCTCTACTACATCATCTTCTACATCTCCATATGTCATTGTGTCATAAAATTTGATACCTTCTGGCAGAGTGATATGTTCCAGTAGTGAACGAACATCATAATATTTTGCCTTCTTAATCTTCCAAAGTCTATCTGGTGTGTTTTGACACTATCACATGTCTTGTGTAAGACTTGTAACCTCACTACTTTTCTCAAAAGAGACAGGGGACGATAAAGTGAGGAAGACATTGTGTGACGAACTTCTGGTACAGATCCTTTTTGGAAACACACACCTCATATTAAAGTGAATTCAGGAATACTTTCTATAAGGATAAAGTTGAGGGATATTTGAAGTCAAAAACTTCAACAATTGGAGTGTCATCATGTTCCCCGTTATCAGTCAGTGAAAGTTTGCCTTGGACAACATCAATGGGCTTCTTCTGTATTTATTTTTTTATCAATTTCACCAATGTGGAAGGGACTAAGACTTAATCCATTGTTCGCTTCATCTTCTCACTGTTGCCAAACGTTCTGTCAATAGGCATCAAAGAGCTCCCTGGTGTTGGAGAGAACAGAAAAACTTTCAGCTCACTTGAGGAATATTTAAAAATGTCTAATATCTAGGTCTATTGCTTTCTTCTCTATGATTTTCAATAATTTTCCCTTTATACCTTATCAAATGCTTTTTTGTAGTCGACAAAAATATGTGCGTTTCAAAATTAAATCATCTGCGTTTTTAGTTATTTATTTACGAGTAAATACATGTGACACTGTTGTGCTGCTGCCACGGGCCGGAGCCGGCACGTGGGCAGGAGAGAAAGAGACAGAGAGGCTCCGTAACATTCTGTCCATTGTTGATGCCGCGAAAGTTCTGGGAAGGTCTGCAGCTTTCTGGAAAAAATGGCTGTGAAGACAAGGTGTTAGAGAGGCAGTTGTTTGTTATTGCAACAGTCAACGATTGAAGTGTACCGCAGTGACTTCCTTCATTTGTTTTCATGCACCAAAACACCGAGTCAGCCTTGAAGACAGCTGATCGTCAATTTCACGTATTTTTACTGCAGCAAAAGTTATTCTAAACTTCTGAAAACCAGATTTCCGAACGTACATAACCCACACAGTCACAATACTGCCTATGCAACATTTTTCCTTTTCTAAAACCCAATTGTTCCTTATTATATTATAATAAATTCATTATATTATTGTAATAAATTGACTATATCTTCATCGATCTTCAATATTTTTATCAGCAAAAGTAATTCCTGGACAAACGTATAAGAAGTGTTTCCTGAAGTTTATGATTGTAAAAAACGCTCCTTTTTTAATTCATTGCACTAATTATACATATTTACACTTTTCAAGCCTCAATCGCGATTTAAAATTATAAATTATATAAATCGGTAATCTTTTCCAATTGTTATTATTTTTGGACAAATATAAAACGTTTAAATAATTAATTGATAACAATATATAATAGAAAATAAAATATATACTTGTAAATCAACTCGCAAGCAAAATTTTCTTTTAGGAACATGTCATTTAGAATATTTCGGTGTATCCTTTGAATACCAGGATGCTTTATTGCGCGCTCTGTAGTCGGTACCAGCATGATTTTACAGCGCTATTCCATTGAGCAACCGAGCGAAATTATTGCCACGAGAGGCGGAATAGCCTGCCTGAGAAATCGCAGCTTTATTGGAGTGGGCTGCATATCAATTTACTGTACTCTGATTTGTGTGAATGACCCGCATATCCCTGTACCAAAACACTGATTGTCCACGTCCCAAATACGCTATTTGATTCCTCAGAACGTCTCAGCACATTTGTAATATATATTGATCAGTAGCGGCTCGTGGAGAAGAATAACGGCCTGCTACGAGAAAAAGGGCATGCAACTAACCTACGAGGACTGTTCAATAAAGAATTATCATAATTTTTACGATCCTAATTTTTCGCACTAAACTCTAATCTTATAATATTCTGTTAGCTTAATGTGAAACAAACACGCCGTAGTAGTTTCATTGTTGATACTCCTGGCTCCTGCCTGTGAGAACCAGGCAAGTTCAGACATGTTCAGTATCTCCTACCGCCGTAATGGAGGTAGCACGCGAGGAACAATATGCGGCTTTGAAATTCTGCTTTCATTTCAACAAATCTTCAGTTGAGGCCTATGGAGAGTCTGTTCTTCCCTACAGCACAGCACAAAGGTGGTTTAAAACGGAGAGATGAGACAATTTCAAAGGAAGGTGGACCCGGTGCTCCAGTTACTTATCTTACGGAAGAAAATATCACCACTTCTGCTACCATTGTGAGAGAGGATCGACGAATTACCTTAAGATCACTTTCTGAAATAATAAAAATTTCACTGGGTGCCACCCATACGTTGGTGACAGAAACATTACACATGAGACGCGATTTTTGTGCGTAATGGGTTCCAAGACTACTGATTCACGAACAAAAGGCCTTTTCCACTGGGATTATTTTAAACCAGCACACATACCTTGCAAAAATGCTTGTCTTTCAGTCTTAAAAGTTGCGTCATGCCATATTTGTCGTGTGTCCTACATTCACCCAAGTCTCGCCAAGGTAGTATATTTTCCGATTTGTATCTCGGTACAGTTTCATTGTCATTAAATTACGTCTTCGCCACACAGCAATATCGCCCCTGGAGTGGTAAGTTTTCCTGTTGTCTCAATTTCATGTCGCGATGTTCCTACGCATCTAACACACCTGTAAGTTCACAGCACAGCTGTTCGATTTCTCTCACTGACAAGGACGGATTCTTCTCTGTGAGTGCATTAAATACATGCACCACAGTTCTTTTTTCGCCGCTTTGTAAAGATTTTCCCTTGCGATACTTCAGGGAAAAACTGGCGCTAGACTCTGTCATTATACATATAATAAGTACACGCGCAATAAACGATCAATAAAATAATTTAGCTCTTGCATTCGGCAGAGCACAGCTTCGAATGGCGATATATGACTAATCCAGTTCAAAACAAGGTACGTGATAAAAGTCATATAAATAAATATGTCATCACTACCGCTAAATCACGTGCTATCGTGTCATGTACTTGAGAACAAAGGAACCTCCTCTTTACTTCGTTTAAGAATTAACATGCATTTCAGATAAATCAACTCTGTTGCGTAATATATTTAAACAAAAAGTCACGAAAATATAAATTTGACAATTCTCTTTCGACATATAAAGATATATCACCATGTTGAATAACGAACTAATTTTTACCGCTCAACAGTTTATACTACAACAGCAGCCAATGAGAGGTGATAAGGTCACGTGACTGTTCAGAGATACGGGGCAAGCTTATGTGAAACAAGGATTAGTTGCGTTGTGTATTGTTAGCCTACTTTGTAAAAACAGAATTAAAATACGTTTTTATGGAAGCAAGACGTAGTGGCGGTGGGATTAGAGGTGGACCGAGGGCTCATGGCCCAAGACAAGGATCAACATACGGTCACGGTGTTACATTGCATTGTCTGTTCTCTTGGAGAATTCTTCCAACAGGAAGACGAGAGTTTGCTCCTTATCAATTAACAGCTCATTCCTTTTATCCAAAAGCGATAGTCACATATCCGTAGATATGCTTGCACGTAAAAGAATTCCTGTGGGTCAAAATTCCGGCATATCGGTGGCTTTGAAATTAATGTCAATTAACAAAGTCGTTGATAATAGTATATTGCGATATTAATCTATACAGAACGAGGAAAGATTTGAAAAAAGGAGACACTGGCACCGAGTTTTTTCAGTTTTCGAGATTCCGTTATGTGCCTTCCACATGTGTATTCCAAATTATCTTTGAAACTATGTGTGTTTATATCAATCTGAATTTTAGTAGTTAATACATTAGCTAAATATTAATAAATACAAGGGACATCCATCAAGTAAGTTCTGTTTCAATTTATCTACGCTGCAGCGCTGCGATCGCAGTTCCGCACATGCGCGGTAGACGCTCTGTATCAAGGAGAAGAAACATACACCATTGTGAGATCACTGTCAGCCACGTACGCTTTGTTGTGCTTGTTTACAATGTCGGTGTTGATTGAAAATCAGATCTGTGATTCGTTTTCTTAATGCTAGGAAAGTTAAAGCAATTGAAATTTATCGGCAAATTTGCGATGTCAAAAGACGAAGTGTTTTTTCACGACAACTCACGACCACACACTGCAAATGCGACGTAAAACATCCTATAGGGATTTGGCTGGGACGTGTTTGACCACCCCCCGTACAGCCCTGACCTCGCTCCTAGCGAATTTCATCTGTTTCTGCATCTCAAATCTTTCCTTGTCGGTCAACACTTCAACAATGACGAAGATCTGAAAGAAAATGTTTCCAACTGGTTGAAGACACAGGCGGAAAACTTCTATGAAGAAGGTATACAGAAACTTGTGCCTCGCTATGACAAATGCCTGCAAAATTTCGGCAGTTATGTGGAAAAGTAGTCTAAGAGTTGTAGAGTTTCGTACAGTAAATAATTTTTCTCTGTCTGTACACAGTTTAATTTTATATTACCAAACAGAACTTATTTTCTGGACGAAACTCGTATAATTGAAGATAAATGTTACATTTTAGAACGTGCATCCCCTTCATGTGTTTCTATGGAGAAATACTTACCGCACTAGTACGAGAATGTCAACTTACGTTACATAGCAACAATAATTGTAAGTATGGAATATTAGTTACACAGTACAAACAATTATTTACAAGAACTCACACATGTGAAGACGCTACAACTCAGTGAATGTGTCAACAACTTATTTCTGTTTTTAAAGTAGGCTAATACAGATTAACTGTGTATATTTTTGTTGAGGTGAGATAATTCGAACCCTTGTTTATGTTTTGAGTGTTGAGAGGAAAACGAAAGAACATTGCACTACCCACGTGGAGAAACAGATGACCATCAGCTATGTTCTTTTAAAAATCAGACTGTAGTAACGTTTTCAGCTGTCTTCCTCTCACCACATAAACGGACCCTGCACCAGACTCTTGAAGAAAGGCGAAAATCTACCATCATTCTTCTAAAAGAGATCCACCCTCCCAGCCATGCACCTTAATTTTCTAGAGTTTAATAGAGACCGTGGATTAACATTAGAACGAATTTGCATTTCCCAGGACCAAAGTTTTTCTTCTTGTCCCTCTTTCCGCCTCCTCCTTTTTTAATTCTTTGCTCTGTTCCCATTACAGTTTCCACCCCTTCATGGTCTTGAAAAGTTTTTGTAGGCAACAGTTTGTGCTAGTTATTTCATTACTCCTCTTCTATCTGTGCTTGAGTCAATCAGTGGAATCTTTCAAGATTCCGGGGGTAAAATTCAATAAGGTTTTCCGTGGGGCAAGAAACATTATCAGATTTTAACCCTCCTTCAGTCTTATAACAGTACGAACAAAAAGATTTGCACAAGGGTTTGATTTTCTGTGTCTTGCATCGGAATACATACCAAAGAAGTTCTTGACTTCCTTTGAATGTAACGAATTTAGGCGCAAAATATTCGTAGAATTATATTTCAAGAATAAATAATATTAAATTATGGAAACGTAGAGTCAGACTGAAAAATTCAATGCCATAGCCGGGATTTGAACCACGGATCTTCTGGTTGCCGTCCAGCCGCACTACCATTATGCTACTATGGCCAACGTGCCGATATGACATTAAATTCTCCAACTGACTCGTATTTTCCCGGTAGACCACTAGGAGTTCTCATAAACACATGAGACAACTACCTTAATGGCGGCTTACTACATGTAAGTACTTTAAGGCCCGGGCTTTATAGTTAACCACTATTAGGTTAATTAATGGAAATTAATTATTCTTTCACACTGGCCGTGTATAGGCTAAATTGTGGAAACGTAGAGTCAGACTGAAAAATTCAATGCCATAGCCGGGATTTGAACCACGGATCTTCTGGTTTCCGTCCAGCCGCACTACCATTGTGCTACTATGGCCAACGTGCCGATATGACATTAAACTCTCCAACTGACTCGTATTTTACCGGTAAACCACTTAGAAGTTCTCATAAACACATGAGACAACTACCTTAATGGCGGCTTACTACATGTAAGTACTTTAAGGCCCGGGCTTAAGGCATGTAGTAAGTCGCCCTAAGACAGTTTAACAATATACTCTAAGGTATAGAATGATCTATAATTATATTCTAAAAAGCAAAATATAAGATATAGAGGGACAGGAAATATGGAGAAGTCTAGAAAATATGAAATTATTACAATTTTACAATAAAATAAAAATAAATTGGGGACGAAAAGCATATGTAGATTACTGCAATAGTCAAGAGAGGGGGGTTAGCTTGGATGAGAACAGGAATAATAATTCTAAGAGCGATAAGGGGTGGGGCAAAGGTAATTTTTGAATTGTGTGGGGGGAAAGAAAGCATAGAATACTATGTAGCAGAATGTGAGGAGGTTTCAATGTGCAGAAAAACGGTTTGGGAGAAAAAAATGAGAGAAAGTAGAGAAGAGGATAGTAGCTATAAAAATGTTGACGGGAAAGAGGAAAAGAAGATAAGTAGTATTGGTGAGTTCTTGCAGAAAGTAAAAGGAAAATGGGACAGAAATGTAAAGAATATAAGAAAGGAAGATGAGGGAGAAGAAAGAGGCTAATTAAGTAATCAAGGAGGCATGGAGGTTAAGAGCTACCTGACAGAGCAGAAGACCAGGGTGTCATGTAAGTCAAGGTAGCGACAAGGTAAAGACAAATAAATGCAGCCAATAATTGTAAATTGTAAAATTTTGGAATATGCACAATAAATATATTTTATCATATATATTCAATGTTCTACAATTAAATATGAAGTTCTGTCAACTGTTAACATTTTTATTTTACCAACTGAACTTCATTTCATTCATCATCCGATATGACTTAACGTTGGAGGTTTTCTCTTATCCTAAAAATTGAATATCTGCTCACTCTAAGCTCTATGTACCGTATGCTCATTTGAATGTCATTTCATTCATCGTCCGATATGACTTAACGTTGGACGTCTTCCGTCTTCCGTTAGACGTGTATGAACAATGTTAGTCACGTGTTTACAGCTGAGAATACCCAGGTTTGCCGATGTTTAAAATAACATTTAGAACAAAAAAGTGAAGCTGAATTCACTGCACCAAATAGTCATTGATCTTTTCAAAATAAATTTAAATAACTAATGTATTCTATTATAATACATTATGTTATAGCGTTTTGTAACATAACTGAAAAGAGATATTTCCTATTCTGTTATGGTGTAGTACTTATGTTACGTACAAGAACATAATATCCAAGGAAAGCTTAGTATAACATTGCAATATCTTGTTGTAGGACCATCATTACAAATTTTAAAGGGTTAAATTGCATCAGTGTGCAAGAATTTACGAGGGTACTTATTTGCAAATTAAAGAAGCACTTTCGATATTCTGGTAGTTAATAATAATTTATAAGCAACGATTGCACGTTAGAGCTTTGATTATTGCAATTTTGAGCCTCTTTATTCTAAAATCACCTTCCTATATTCTGTTGCAGCTATCGGTGGTGAATCAAACTTCAGTTGATAAAACAAAAGCTGTAAATGCACCAAAAGGAAACAAAAGAAGCAAACAAAGAAGTTAAAGTAACGCTAGTAAGGAAAATCTATTACTCCTCTTAAACGCTGGAAGCCTTTTACAATGATGTCTGCCAATTTTACAAGTTTATTCAAAGTTAAGCAGAGTAATTATTTTTAGGGAGGGGCCTTCTGCTAACACAATTTAAGTAAATAATCACGTACATTCCGCATAATAATTGAATAAGTCAAACGCTTTAAAACTCGAGAAAGGTCATAAATACTGATAGGTATATATTACAAGTATGAATTGAAAGCAATGTTAACATATCCATGTTAGGTTCGATTCCCATGTCTGCACATCTTCCTTAAATTTCGCAAGTGCTAAACACTTTATTAAACACTAATAAGACTACACTAAGTAATGCTCAATGTAACTTCTATGAATATAAGCTTAATCAACACACATAATAAGCACGTGTGCACAGTCTAAGCTAATTGAACGTACTGAAAATCTGAGAATACAAGAAAAACATCACAACAGCGCTTTAACTTGGCGAGTGAGTAAGAAGGACCACTCCATAAGTTTGAGGGTGGAAGGCCCTTACAATTACTTCCATGTAGGATCTGTGGTCACAAGTGAGAGCTCTACATTAGCTTTGATGCCGTATGGAATGCAATGAACGCGGCTACTGTAACAAATGTAAGATTAGAAAAAAATATGCAATCAGCTCGTAAGTTTGTTTCTGTTGTGTTCACAGAGGTAGGTGACCGGAGTTGCTAAATATGATAACAGAGTGAGTATACAAGTCGGGCTATTGCAGATGAGAAATACTTTTGTTTCAGTAAATCAGTTTTATCCATAACTCAGCTCACGCGGTATGTTGTATTTCTTCCCGTTTGTTTTGCATCTATGTTTTAATTTACACCCAAGACTGTATGGAAAGCTACCTTCCAGGAAACGCAAAGTCTATGAAAACCTGTGATACAGCAATTCTTTGGGGATACGTGGAGACAACAGTCTGTTGTCTCGACACTTTCCGTTCCCTTGTAGCATAAAGTAAAATGCAATTGCTTTTTAAATTTTTTTGAATAATGCACAGCTTATAAATTTAAAAGTATGGAAAAGTATCGAAGGTTTGACCCATATTTTTTAATCAAAATTTTACAATATTACAACTTTAGCTACATATATTTGTGTTTGTCTTGTTGCTACCTTGCCTTACATGACATCCTGGTTCTGTTAAGTCAGGTAGCTCTTAACCTCCATGTCTCCTTGTTACTTAATTAGTGCCTTTTCCCCCCTCATCTTCCTTTCTTATATTCTGTATATTTCTTGCCCATTTTTCTTATACCTCCTGTAGGAACTCACTAATACTTCTTACCTTCTTTTCCTACTTTCCCGTTAACATTTTATAGCTACTATCTTCTTCTCTACTTTCTCCCATTTTTCCTCCGAAAACTCTTTTCTCCAAATAGGTAGCTCCTCGCCTTCTGTTACATAGTGTTCTTGCTTTCTTTTCTCCCACACGATTCACAAACTCCCTTTCCTCCACCTCATATCCCTCTTAGAAATACTGTTCTTGTTCTCATCCAACCTCCCCCTCCCCAGGGGCCTACTTCGGTAGGTACGGGTTTGGCGCACCCTGGGTCCCGAGCCAACAGTCTCCCTCGTAAGGGCTCCTCTTCGTGATTGAGGGAGACGGTCAACAGGCCCACCCACGTGTAGGCCGTGTGTGGAGACCCGTGGAGAACGTTTTTAGATTCTTGTCTAGTTTAGAGTTTAGGATTTAGTGAACGAAATTTTTAGTAGGGTTTGATTGATGTTTTTATGTACGTGTATTTTTAATAGGGTTTGTTACACTTGTATAGTTTTTAGAAAGTTTTATATCTGGCTTTTGCCATGAGTAGTTTTTTAAAGGGCGCTGATGACCGCCGTAGTTGAGCGCCCTTTTATATATTGCTTGCTTTTTGCAGTAATTTACGGAAGCTTCTGGTCCCCAATTTCTTTTTATTTGCTTCTAAAATTTTGATGATTTTATATTTTCTATACTTCCCAATATTCCCTGCCTTTCCATGTCTTCTATTCTGAATTTTACCAATTTACCCACATTGCTTGCATTTCTTTCCTCTAATCTCCGTATATCTCCCATTTCTATTTTTTCCATAATTCCTCCTACCTCTCCCCACAACTGATTGAGTTCTCTAATCTTTTTTGCTGTATCCATGCATAATTTTATAATTTCCCCTTCTTCTTTAGCCAAACAACTATACCAAAATGTTATTATCCTTTCCATTATTAGGCCGCGCCGTGGCTCAGTGGTTAGACCACTTGGCTCTCACCAAGGCAGACCGGATTTGATCCCAGACGACCGGAAAGTGAGATTTGTGGTCGACAACACGGCGCTGGGGCGGGTTTTCTCCGGGAGCTCTGGTTTCCCCCGCCATCTCATTCCAACGGTGCTCCATGTTCACCTGATGTACCATCAGCGTCATCACCTGCGTTGCCATATGTAGTGAAAGCGGGCGTTAGACACTACATATTTCATTTTCATTTCCATTATTACACCATTTCTTCTTATCTTTCCTAATTCTACTAAAGCTACTTCCCTAGGTGCTGATCTTCGTAAGCCTAGTAGCTCTTTACAAAACCTTCTATAATTTTGATCCACCGTTTGGTTTACTTGTGAACGCCATACCCTCCAGATCTCCACGTTTATCCCTTATCAATCACACCACCACCACCGCCACCGCCACCGCCACCGCCAGCGCCACCGCCGCCGCCACCACCGCCGCCAACACCACCACCACCACCACCACCACCACCACCACCACCACCACCACCACCACCACCACCACCACCACCACCACCACCACCACCACCACCACCACCACCACCACCACCACAGCACACCTCGGTAGCAGAGATGGTAGCGTGTCTGTCTCACGTTCAAGAGGTCCCGAGTTCGTATCTCGGTCTGGATGAGTTACCTCGATAAGCCTTCTTCCAGGGCTTTCCCTTGTCCTGAAAGAGGAATGTTGAGTAATTCTAAGCTCCATGGACCCCGAGCTCATTTGAGCATCTGTTCACCCATTTCATTCACCACCACGTGTCTGTCTCACGTTCAAGAGGTCCCGAGTTGGAATCTCGGTTAGGGTGGGTTACCTGTATAAGGTTTTTCCAGCGGTTTTCACTTATTCTGGCAGAAGAATACCGGGTAACTCTAAGCGCAAGGTACCCTAGGCTCATTTGAGCATTATTTCACTCATATTAATCGTCCGATGTGACTAAACACCGCCGCCACCGCCGCATCCGCCACCGCCGCCGCCACCGCCGCCACCACCGCCGCCACCACCGCCGCCGTCGCCGCCACCCCCACCACCGCCACCCCCACCACCCCCACCGCCACCGCCACCCCCACCACCACCACCGCTACCGCCACCACCACCACCGCCACCCCCACCACCACCACCGCTACCGCCACCACCCCCACCGCCACCGCCGCCGTCGCCGCCACCACCACCACCACCACCACCGCCACCGCCACCACCACCGCCACCCCCACCACCACCACCGCTACCGCCCCCACCACCACCACCATCACCACCACCTCTAATTGCAAAAATAGGAATTAATTTAAGCTGCAGGGTACGTCATCTGTGAACAATTAGAATTTATTTTTATACTATTTTGTGTGGGCATGTGGAGCCTTAATTTGAAATGCTTTTAAAATTGAGGTAGCCACAAAGAGAGAAAGAAAAGCACAACAAGAACACTTAAAACAAAAATGCATCAGAGGAGCAGGTAAGCTAGAAGGCAGACAGAAAGAGGAAGGGAGAAATAATTTTAGTATTATACATCGTCCAAACAGGGGACAGAACAGGTAAGCTCCAAAAGAGCTAGGGTATGTGTGCGGGGGTAGAAAAAGGGGGGATGGGTTGTGCGGAGGGGGAGCATTTGCAACTCAAAGCGTTGCAGCTAATTTGCATTTCAATAGCTAGTTGTAGCAGGACTATGTTGGTGAGACTCGCATCAAGCCGTCCGTTGGCGGGATGACTGTTACAGGTGGAGAATTTCGGCGTGGTAATGGGGGTGTGTACCCCTCTTTACTCTTCGTATCGGTTCCCATGGTGAATAAAAAATGACGAGGAAAAATCTAATTTGAAGGGAACTTTTTATGGCGTTGCCTGGAAGTGGTAATTGTATTGCCTGCATGCAAGCGATTCAAACGTATGCTCAGGGATCTTTCATTCCACGCCCTATTTCCATTTCTTTATCACGAGCTGTTGCAAAGAAAATGACAAAATCTATGCCACTCATTTGTCTAATGGCTGCATATTCATACAACTGACCTAGTTCTGTACCTCAGCTTTAATAAGGCAACTGCAGCCATGTTAAATACTGCTTTACAGGGCAAAAATGTAACTAAATATCAGGTATACAAATTAACAATTAATGGTTCACATGGAGTGATAATTTAGGAATTACAGACGTGTGCAAATTATTAGACTCAATGGTGAAAATTTTAACATATAGCGTTTAATTTCTATTTATTTAACAGAAATAATATTACAAATTAGTATTTTGTATCTTAATATTTTGTATACATTCCTTCAGCCTTTTTACTTTCCATTTGGATGCGTTTAGACATGCTCTCTACAAGGTTGCAGCACTTTTCCTTTATTTCTTCATCTCTGTACCAAATGCTTATCAGGCCCTCACTAAGCTGAACTTATGTTATTTTCAATTTTTTTCAGTCTGTGATTAACAATACCCCACAGATTCTCTATTGGATTTAAATCAGGACTATTCCCCGGCCATGGTAGTACTTTTACATTGTTTTCTTTGAGGAACTGGGTTACAGATTTTGCTCTATGGCAGAGAGCACTCTCATGCATGAACACAAAAATCACCATTTGGAAACCATTCTTTACTTTGCGGAAATGGTCTTGCTTCTAATACACCTTTATACTGTTCTGCTCCATAGATCCCACAACTATGTATAATCTTCCAGGTTCATGGACAGTCATACAGCTCCAGACCATTTTTGATGTTGGGTGCTTTACTCTTTGATCGACACACTGAGGGGAAAGTGCTTCTTTATCTGTCCTTCTCACATATTGGTTGCTCTCTTCACATACTTCAAACATGGATTTATCTGAGAAAATTACCTGAAACAATCAAAACCTCTATCAGTATTAAACAAATATAGCATAAAATTGCTCAAAAATAATATAACAAAACCAGCAATGAGAGAAACAAAGTTTAGGCTGTTTATTTCATTTCCATAAAATTTACATGTACATATTTTAATTTTATTCTATATACAATGTTCATACTATTTACCTTTCTCCAAAATTCCACTGGATGTTTTTGCATCTCTTTGGCCCATTCTAAACGTTTTTTATCATTTCAGCTGTCAGTTTAGCCTTTTTACGAGTCCTGCGTGCTGGTAAACCTGCTTCACAAAATCTTCTACGAACTACTGAGGCTGAAATTTTTGTACCGCACTGCTTTAGTTGATTACTGAGGTCAATCCTGGTTGCTCTTCTATTTTGTTTTGCATCTGGACAAGTTTTATTTGCATCCTTGGTGTTGGGTTTCTTTTCCTCCCGCATTTTCCACACCTTTGTGAGGTCAACGTCCCACCGAATGTTGAAGCTTTTTCACGTTGTGATTAAAGAGTTTGTTCAAAAGACTCAGTTATAGCTACTTTCCTTGGGGATAAGTCAGCAGTTTTACCCATAACCTCACTTTTGAATGAATGTGAATGCTAACGGTAAGATACAGGATGTTACCTGGCTTGAGATCAATTAATAATAAATACTGATGATATATTAGCCATGAAACACAATAAAGACAAATATTAACAATCTTCAGTTACCTCAATCACCAAATGAAAGCAATATCACCAAACAGTTGGATAAACAGACAATAAGAAAATGGCTGCTCTTAATTCAGAGCTACCACCATATTACTGTAAGTAAAAGGAAAATCCCACAGCTATTATTAAGAGAGAAATTTCATTGAATATGCTTCCTATTATAGCAAGGAAAAGAATTACGACAAATTGAAATAGGTTACGGCGGAAAATAACTATTATTTTGAATTTTAAACTGAAGCAAAGTTAAAAAAGTTAACGAGCCTTATAATTTACACACGTCTGTAAATACAATCTAAAGCTCAAATTATTGTTAGAATCACTAATAATAAAATGAGACTGATTTGTATAAACAATTGCAATAAGCATTGCCTCATCGGGGATTTCGAAACTGCTGTTAAGAAACTGAGGCAAGCGCTCCGCTTTTGTTATCCACTGGTTGGAGGGTTGGGAGAGACGCACCTTATATGGGCGCCCACTTACTACCTCAAGAAGCCAGGAGTAGCTCTATTGTTGGGGCGTAAACATCGCTTGATACTGTTTCAATCCTAAATTCGAGAATATTCTATCAACAGAAACCTTCTTCCCGAACCCAGCAGATTATATAAGTCTAATGCAAAGTAAGTTTTGGGTAGTGTTTTGAGTTTCGAGTGTCAGTCAATTGAGTTGAGGAGTGGTGAGAATTTGGAGCAGTGAAGCAGCTCATAAGCGAATATCAGAGTTGTGTTCTAAGTTCTGTGTGTTGGTCAGAGAGATGACTGCCAGCACAAGTTCATACGTGCTACAGATAAATATAAAGAGACGTTTTGAAGCTGTGTATTTGTGTAAAAGTTAAGGGGGTTGTAATTCAGCAGTAGGCCTCATATACTTTAAAAGGAATAAGAGGGAAGAATTCAAATTAATGCGAGCAATGTGACTGTTTAGATTCACCTGAGCATGTTATTTTTTAGTGTAATAAATATAGGGCATTAATAGAAGACAGCCCAAGGGAACGAAATGATTATGGAACATCTCAAAGGAAGCAGAAGATTATGCACAATTAGAAAATATGTCTCAGACAGTATCCGCTAAGACTGTTAGAGGAATAACTGACCCGCTTCAAAAGTCTGCAAGAAATAAATAAATAATTATTGCAACCGATGTGAAAGGAATGTTAATTTAGAGATCATTGGAGGGATCTTACTTGTATCTTATTTGTTTCCCCGGCTGGGACTCAAATACCTACGACATTAAGTTGCCACAAAACGGTGTATCTCGGATGCGAGGGCCCCCAGTGGTCTACCGGGGAAATATACGAGTCAAATGGAGAATTTAATATCGTGACGGCAAGTTGGCCATGGTAGCCCAATGGGTTAGAGTGACAGGACGAAAAGCAGGAAATCCGTGGTTCAAATCCCGGGCGTGGCATTGTATTTTTCTCCCTTCCTCCATCCCTCCCTCCCTCCCTCCCTCCCTCCGTCCGTTCGTCCGTCCGTCCGTCCATCCATCCATCCATCCATCCATCCATCCATCCATCCATCCATCCATCCATCCATCACTTAAAGTCTACTTATTCCTTTGCTCCTATGTGGGCGCAGAGGTAAACAAAATGCTGGACCAAAACTACAGAAGGTTTTGTAATGAGCTACTAGGCTTACCAAGTTGAGCACCTAGGAAAGTAGCTTTAGTAGAGTTAGCAAAGACAAGAAGAAATGGAATAATAATGGAAAGAATAATAACATTTTGGTATAGGTGTTTGGCCAATGAAGGAGAAATTATGAAATTAAGCATAATACAGCAAAAAATATTTGAGAACTCAAGCAGTTCGTGGGCAGAGAAAAGAGGAATTATGGAATAAATAGGAAAGGGAGATACAAGAAGATTAGGGGAAAGGAGTACAAGCAATGTGGGTAAATTACTAAAATGCAGAACAGAAAGTATAGAAAGGCAGGACATATGGGGAAGTCTAGAAAATATGAAATCATTACAATTTTACAAACAAATAAAGATAAATTGGGGACGAGAAGCATATGTAGATTACTGCAATAGGAAAGAGAGAGAAGGGTTAGCATGGATGAGAACAGGAACAATATTTCTAAGAGGGATAAGAGGTAGAGAAAAGGGAATTTGTGAATTGTGTGGGGGAAAAGAAAGCAGAGAATACTATGTAACAGAATGCGAGGAGGTTGCAATATGGAGAAAAAAGTTCTGGGAGGAAAAATGGGAGAAAGTAGAGAAGAGGATAGTAGCTATAAAAATGTTAACGGGCAGGGAGGAAAAAAGTGTAGGAGGTATTAGCGAGCTTTTGCAGGAAGTAAAAGAAAAATAGGCAAGAAATGTAAAGAATATAAGAAACGAAGATGAGGGGGAAGAAAGAGTGTAATTAAGTAACAAGGAGACATGGAGGTTAAGAGCTACCTGGCAGAACAGATCAGAACGTCAGATAAGCCAAGGTATCAACAAGGTAAAGAGAAGTAATTGTAACCTAAAGTAAAACTGTAAAATTGTGGAATATGCACGACAAATATATCATATATCATAAAGCAGTACTTTTCTTAATTAACATGAATTAGACAGAGCTGTAAACGATTGTAAGAAAAGTTTGTAAAGGAGCATGAAAGTTATGTGAGTGCGGTGCATAATTTTTGAAAATTCAATGTATTTGGCTTGATGCTGACGTATAAGTGTGTCACACATGGCTTTGGTATACTTTTTGGGAGTGTTTAACGTCCATTTTACTACATACGGCACCACAGGCGGTGACACAGCTAATACATGAAATGAAGATAAAACACCTGTGGAATGAGGTGGTAGGGAAACCGGAGCATCCGTAGAAAACCCGCCCCTACGCCGATTTGTCTACCAAAAGTCTGAGATGTGATCGAACCCAGGCCACTTTGTTGAGAGTCGAGTGGCCTAACCCCGTGGCCACGGCGTGGTCCTTTGCTACACTTTGTTGTAAATTCTGTCTCCTGAGGTTTTGAGGTTATCTAGGAAATTAATGACTCAGGATATTAAATGAATATATTTTGAAAATTTACATTATACACTAAGGAATCCAGTACCCACATTCAGAAGTTCCAGGTTTGATTCCCGGGATCGATTTAACTAACCCATGGTTTTCTTCGGGAGTGACAGGACATGAAGTTTGGTCAGCTGGTACCTGAAGCGAGAGACGACACCAATGGCCAAGTTTCCAAACAGTTACAGATTTAAACTTCCCTGTGCGGCTCGTAAAAACGGCTCCCCTCCCCCTCCGCCCCTGTGGGCTTACACATCCCCTGGGTAAGTCCTCCCCGAACGAAGATTTACAAGAAAACAAATTCCCTGCTACGTAACATTGCAACTCTTGCCAACAGAACACTGAGGTAGCCAAGCGAGAAGTGAAACGGAAGAAGGACATTTAAGGGATGAAATTATCCTAGGTGACACATGAGTCATCATTAAGGTTGGCTACGGAAACTGAACCCACGACCTACCAAATGCGGCCTAGCTATATATTTCGGACGGTTTTGAGCGACTTAAATGTAACACGTGTAATTTTCTAAGAGTATCCACCATGTCATGTTTAAACTGTCTGTGCACGTGAATGAGTCAACAAAAAACAGGACAAGTGAACCCCTTAACAATTTACAGACGGCACAACTTACTTGGATGATGATTAGTGGTGACCTAGTTTTGTGTTACGTCACCTGACTTCCAGGAACATACCCTCGTAAGCAATTTGGTCGCTGTACCAAACCAATTAGGCGAGACCTTCAAGAAGTGGAACACTGTCACATTTATTAAACACAACTTAAGTGAAACCATATACTTACTCTCTTACATAATGAGAAGAACACACGAAACGAAGAGTCATTATGTACTTGTATTTTTAAAACATTTGAGAAGAAATTGTAGAGGGATACATCAC
Source organism: Mantis religiosa (assembly GCA_030765055.1). Taxonomy (NCBI): domain Eukaryota; kingdom Metazoa; phylum Arthropoda; class Insecta; order Mantodea; family Mantidae; genus Mantis; species Mantis religiosa. The sequence continues at coordinate 9,978,494 of CM060951.1, forward strand.
TAATTGCAATGAATAATTAATCAATGCACATTGTTAGATGGACGGCGTACAGTTGCAGCAAGAGAAAAAGAGTCACATAAGTAAAGTTTTGAGACAACCCAGCATCGTCATATCGGACTAGGAATGAAATTATGTTCAAATGAGCCCAGGAGACATAGAGCTTAGAGTTACCAGACACTCAGATTTTAGAATAACGGAAAACCTTCAAAGTTAGGTCATAAGGGACGTTGAATAAAATGATATTCAAATGAGTACAGGGTATGTAGAGCTTAGAGATATCTGACATTAATCTTTCAGGATAGGGAAAATCCTCCAACGTTAACTCATATCGGAAAATGAATGAAATTATGTTCAAAGGAGTCCAGGATACATAGACCATAGAGATATCTGACATCCATCTTTCAGGATAAGGAAAAACCTCCGTTGTCATATCGGACGAGAGTGAAAATATGCTCAAAATAGTACAGGGTACACAGAGCTTAGAGTTACTACACATTCACCTTACTGGATAAGGAAACACCTCCAATGTTAAGTCATATCAGACAATGAATGTAATGATGTTCAAATGAGTACAGGGTACGTAGAGCTTAAGTTATCCAACATTCCTCTCTCAGGGTAAAGGTAAACCTCCAACGTTAAGTCATATCGTACGATGAATGAAATTATTTTCAAATGAGTAAACGGTGCTCAGAGCTTAGAGTTACAAGACATTCATCTTTCAGGATAATAGAAATCCTCCAACGTTAAGTCATGTCGGAGGAAGAAAGAAATGCTCCAATGAGTACAGTGTACATAGAGCTTAGAGTTACTAGACATTTATCTTACTGGATAAGGGAACACCTCCAACGTTAAGTCATATTAGACAATGAATTTCATGATGTTCGTATGAGTACAGGATACATAGAGCTTAGAGTTATCAAACATTCCTCTTTTAGTATAAAGGAAAACCTCCAACGCCCGCTTCGGTAGCTAGGTGGTAGAATGTCTGCCTCACGTTCAATAGGTCCCGAGTTCAAATCTCGGCCAGGATGAGTTACCTAGGTATGGTTTTTTCCGGGGTTTCCCTTAACCTGAAACACGAATGTCAGGTAACTAAGCTCTAAGGATCCTGGGCTCATTAAAGTATCATTTCAACTGTTCCATCCATCGTCCGATATGACTTTACGTTGGAGAACGTACACTACAAAGGAATAGGACTCCAACCTTAAGTCATATCGGACGATGAATGAAATGATGTTCAAATGAGTAAACGGCGCTCAGAGCTTAGAGTTACCAGACAGTCATCTTTCAGGAAAAGGGAAAACCTCTAACGTTAAGTCATATCGGACGATGAATGAAATGATGTTCAAATAAGAACAGGGTACATAGAGCTTAGAGTTACCAGACATTCATCTTTCAGGATAAGAGAAAACCTCTAACGTTAAGTCATATCGGACGATGAATGAAATGATGTTCAAATAAGTACAGGGTACATAGAGCTTAGAGTTACCAGACATTCATCTTTCAGGAAAAGGGAAAACCTCTAACGTTAAGTCATATCGGACGATGAATGAAATGATGTTCAAATAAGTACAAGGTACATAGAGCTTAGAGTTACCAGACATTCATCTTTCAGGAAAAGGGAAAATCTCTAACGTTAAGTCATATCGGACGATGAATGAAATGATGTTCAAATAAGTACAGGGTACATAGAGCTTAGAGTTACCAGGCATTCATCTTTCAGCATAAGAGAAAACCTCCAACGTTAAGTCATATCGGACGATGAATGAAATGATGTTCAAATGAGTACAGGGTACATAGAGCTTAGAGTTACCAGACGTTCATGTTTCAGGATAAGAGAAAACCTCCAACGTTAAGTCATATCGGACGATGAATGAAATGATGTTCAAATAAGTACAGGGTACATAGAGCTTAGATTTACCAGGCATTCATCTTTCAGCATAAGAGAAAACCTCAAACGTTAAGTCATATCGGACGATGAATGAAATGATGTTCAAATGAGTACAGGGTACATAGAGCTTAGAGTTACCAGACATTCATCTTTCAGCATAAGAGAAAACCTCCAACGTTAAGTCATATCGGACGATGAATGAAATGATGTTCAAATGAGTACAGGGTACATAGAGCTTAGAGTTACCAGACATTCATGTTTCAGGATAAGAGAAAACCTCCAACGTTAAGTCATATCGGACGATGAATGAAATGATGTTCAAATGAGTACAGGGTACATAGAGCTTAGAGTTACCAGACATTCATCTTTCAGCATAAGAGAAAACCTCCAACGTTAAGTCATATCGGACGATGAATGAAATGATGTTCAAATGAGTACAGGGTACATAGAGCTTAGAGTTACCAGACATTCATCTTTCAGCATAAGAGAAAACCTCCAACGTTAAGTCATATCGGACGATGAATGAAATGATGTTCAAATGAGTACAGGGTACATAGAGCTTAGAGTTACCAGACATTCATCTTTCAGCATAAGAGAAAACCTCCAACGTTAAGTCATATCGGACGATGAATGAAATGATGTTCAAATGAGTACAGGGTACATAGAGCTTAGAGTTACCAGACATTCATCTTTCAGCATAAGAGAAAACCTCCAACGTTAAGTCATATCGGACGATGAATGAAATGATGTTCAAATGAGTACAGGGTACATAGAGCTTAGAGTTACCAGACATTCATCTTTCAGCATAAGAGAAAACCTCCAACGTTAAGTCATATCGGACGATGAATGAAATGATGTTCAAATGAGTACAGGGTACATAGAGCTTAGAGTTACCAGACATTCATCTTTCAGCATAAGAGAAAACCTCCAACGTTAAGTCATATCGGACGATGAATGAAATGATGTTCAAATGAGTACAGGGTACATAGAGCTTAGAGTTACCAGACATTCATCTTTCAGCATAAGAGAAAACCTCCAACGTTAAGTCATATCGGACGATGAATGAAATGATGTTCAAATGAGTAAAGGGTGCTTAGAGCTTAGAGTTACCAGACATTCATCTTTTATAACAAGCGAAACCATCAACGTTAAGTCATAAAGAATGATGAATGAAATGATGTTGAAGCAAGTACCTCCTTAGAGCTTATATTTACCAGACATATTTCAGGATAAGGGAAAGCCTTCAATTTGAAGTCATACCGGACGGTGAATGAAATGATAGGTAGCCATAGATAACCCAGAGATAGGCCGGGATAATCGCGTAAACGCCATAAAGTGACCAATGCCGAGAGTGGAAGGCCTTAAAAATCTTGTCCTTAAACATGCACCCAATAAATTGAGAGCAGGGAAATTAGATCTTAATTTATATAATTAAAGTCGGTGAAAGTTCGTAGTAGACTTCTGCACAATTGTACGAACTTTGTTCAGATTTTAGTTGAAGCAGCCTCTGTCACCTAAGAACATTGACACGACATATAACCTGATAACAGAAAGACATTGACACAAACGAAGAAATATAAATAAATGATAGATTTACAAATATAAATAAATGACGTATAACAGAAGAGACATATGCCATAATTCTGGCATATACTCTGGAGACCCCCGCAGTGACAAGGCCACTCTACGAATGTCAGCAAACTCCCTTTGTAACCACTGTCAACAAACATCCCTACTCCATTGTCTGTTTTGCCATCAAGGAAAATTAGGCGTCTCGTGGTCGGAAACCTTCGCATTGACAAAATCCCATGCGTGCCTCTGACAACAGCCTGTAAGATTTCGAACGATCCGAGAACTCATGTCTTAGAATAAATTTTTGCACGCGGACTGTTAGAGAAAGCGTCTCTGATGTTAGGTCCGAAATTGGAAATTCACAACACTGATATCAAGTGGGGGATAATAGAAAATCGATGTTCGGTCATGTGATTTTGCAAACTCCGAGAAATATCTAGAGTAGCAGTAATTCAAAGGGATTGCGCAAACTAGATTTTTATAGTAAGGTCACTTTGGTCCTGAGTGCTGCGTAAGACGGACGCGTATTCGGCGCCGCCTAAGAACTATACGCCCGTGCTATGTACAGGGACCAGGCGCACTGTTTAACAATGTCTCCAGTGAGAGTTAGCACAACGAGTAATGTATTGTGAGGACGATAAGTATATCCAATCCGATTACGCAGTGCTACTGCCTCCGTGCTTCGCATCGCAGTACAGACAGTGACGCTTGACTCAGCAACCATACCGACGACGACTTAACGGTGGCGAGCGTAGGAATCCAAGGACTACAGTAAACTTCTATCGACCAGATTCTAGGTGTCATCATTAACCCACAACCAGTCAGGACGCATTCACTACTGAGGTACAGATGAGAGTCCTCATGCGGGAGCTACATGTCACCTCGAACCGACTAGAATCTTCCTTTCCTTAACCTCCTCACGCCACCGATCCTTAATTGTAAGGCGTCGAGCACAAGGGAGAGCTCGACGTAATCCACAACGGGCCGGACCGCCTCATAAAGTGGCGCCCAACGTGGTGCTGGGGGCGGATATTTCGACGAATCCCTTCGAAAACTTATAGCCTGTTGTCAGAGGGGCCACGCCGTGGCTCAGTGGTTAGACCGCTTGGCTCTCACCAAGGCGGCCCGGGTTCGATCCCAGGCGATAGCAAAGTGAGATTTGTGGTGGACAACACGGCGTTGGGGCGGGTTTTCTCCGGGACCTCCGGTTTCCCCCACCATCTCATTCCACCGGTGCTCCATCTTCATCTCATGCATCATCAGAGGCACCGCCTGCGGAGCCGTATGTAGTAAATGCGGGCGTTAAACACTACACATTTCATTGTTGTCAGAGGCACGCATGGGATTTTGACAATGGGTAGGTTTCCGACTGCGAGGCGCCAAAATTTCCTTGAGGGCAAAACTAACAATAGAGTAGGGTGTGGTTAAAAAGGGAGTTTACTGACCTTTGTAGAGTGGCCTTGTGACTACGGAGGTCTCCGGGGTATATGCCAGCATTATGACATATGTCTGTTCTGTTATACGTCATATATTTATATTTGTAAATCTATCATTTATTTATATTTCTTCGTTTGTGTCAATGTCTTTCTGTTATCAGGTTATATGTCGTGGCAGTGTTCTTAGGCGACAGATGCTGCTTCATAGTACAAATTATACAGTGAAAGCTCTTTAACACGGAGCAATTCAGAAAGAATATATTAATTAGCTTAGTAAATGAAGACTTGTTTCAGAGACAACAAATTGCTATTCTGAAGACGCACAATATTGACAGCGACGAACTCATTGCACTATTCTTGAACGGCTTGGGACCAGGTTGGAAGAGAAACTCTGATAAAGTCATGGAAAATGTGTGCCTGCTGTGAGTTACCTGCCAGGAAACAAGGTTGAAGAAGAAGAAATAAGTGTAGAAGAATATCTTATAAATATTGTGACTTTGTGGGTTCGTGAAATGAAAAGTCCAATTTCACCACTCAAAAATGTTCTTTATTTCCACCGACTTACAGTTAAACACTTGCCAATTACACAAAATTACGTAATGCATACAATTGCTATTCACCAGTTCGTCCGTTATCGTTCCGATGCACGTACACAATTACGTAGTTGCTTCCGTTGCACGGCGCTACTTCACTAGCACGTCCAGCACTAACACTGACTAACACTGCCTTCTTACACCAAGAACTGTCCTCACTCACACACTAACCAACCAACTGACTGACTAGCTGCAGCCCTTTTTATAGGCATCTCGCCGTCTTCTCGACGTTTCCAGATGATGAACGATCCCGTAATTTCTGGAACACAGGTGAAGGAGAAACAGACCGCACAATTATGTTTCTTTCCCCAGTCGTCCCTGTCACCTCTATAAGACAAACGAGGGGGAGGTGCGGCTAACACGAACCTCCCCTGCCTTCCGCTCCCAGCTGCTTTCACAGGGTGTTCCAGCGCTCGCGTTACACTGCTCCCTCCTCAAAGCTGTTCGCCCCGAACAGCCCCATCGTAGCGTGCGAGGCGGTCCAGGTGTACCACCAGCATCTGCTCGGAGTCTCAGCCAGAAGTAGCGCTGCCGTAGTTTGTGAATCATTCGGTTCGCTCCCAGGTGTCCTCCTGATGCACCGGCGTGCACTTCCTCCAAGACTTCCGGGACCTTGCTCCGGGGAAGTACCAACTGTTCTCTCTGCGCCTTCCCAACGGGTGACTCCCATACCCGGAACAGCACGCCCTCTCTGGTCTTCAACGAGTCCCATTGGGCCCAGTGCGACTTGTAGGTGGCACTCCTCGGTGCGATGTCCTCCCAGGTTGGCCTCGTCCCTGCCTCCACTTCCCTCAAGAGTGGCCCCAAGTCTGCGTCCGCCAGCTGCTCCCTCCTCAGGCCTGCGCTATCCCAGCCTTCAGCAGGCACTGCCACAACTACTCGGACTGCTGCGGCACGCTCCTTCTTTTCCACTCTGGTGCACTGACCGCACTCTACTGAACAGGGTCTTCGGGACATGGCGTCTGCGTTATCGTGACTCTTCCCTCTACGATGTTCCGAGGTGAAGTCGTACTCCTGCAGCCTCTGGACCCAACGAGCTGTCTGGCCTTCCAGGTTCTGCGATAGGACACCTCCAATGCAATGGTCACTAGCGTCGGTGTCCACAATGAAGGCGCCACCCGGTTGTGGGAAACCCAAAGTTGGAGCACTGCACAGGGTCTCCTTCGGGTGCTGGAAAGCGTCTTCGGCGTCCTCCGTCCACACATAAGGCCGGTTTTCCTCCGTCAGGCGGGTGAGGGGTTTTGCGATGTTGTCGGCCTTTTCCTCTAAATCGTTAAGGCGGTCGTCTACTTGACCCTTCCGCTTGCCCAGATTCGTGACGTCATCCCTCACGCCGGCCAACCGTTCCTCAAACTTGGCGGCGAGAGCCTCGTTCGCCACCTTCATTTCGGTAGCCAGACGGTCATTCGCTGCTCTCATTTCCGTGGTTAACTCGGCCTTAATTTGTTGCATCTTCTCGGTGATGTTGTCCCTAGCCGTCCTGATTAGTTTCAGTTCCGCGGCCAGGTTATTTCTAGTCTCCAGCTTCTCTGTTAATTCGGCCTGCATTTCTTCCATCTTCCTGGTGATGTTGTCGTTGGCCGTCTTCATTTCCGAGATTAGTTCGGCCTTCATTTCCATCATCTTCTCCAAAAATTTTTCCAATGCCGCGTCCATGGTTGTAATGTTCGGTGATGTTGTTTTCCCGCTTCCTGACACCAGTGTGACTTTGTGGGTTCGTGAAATGAAAAGTCCAATTTCACCACTCAAAAATGTTCTTTATTTCCACCGACTTACAGTTAAACACTTGCCAATTACACAAAATTACGTAATGCATACAATTGCTATTCACCAGTTCGTCCGTTATCGTTCCGATGCACGTACACAATTACGTAGTTGCTTCCGTTGCACGGCGCTACTTCACTAGCACGTCCAGCACTAACACTGACTAACACTGCCTTCTTACACCAAGAACTGTCCTCACTCACACACTAACCAACCAACTGACTGACTGACTAGCTGCAGCCCTTTTTATAGGCATCTCGCCGTCTTCTCGACGTTTCCAGATGATGAACGATCCCGTAATTTCTGGAACACAGGTGAAGGAGAAACAGACCGCACAATTATGTTTCTTTCCCCAGTCGTCCCTGTCACCTCTATAAGACAAACGAGGGGGAGGTGCGGCTAACACGAACCTCCCCTGCCTTCCGCTCCCAGCTGCTTTCACAGGGTGTTCCAGCGCTCGCGTTACAATATTTTAAAAAATATAGATGGTCGTTCCGGTGTTGATGAAGAAGACATTGACAATGACGGAGGTTATGAACTGATTACTGAGAAAGACGCTGTTGCATCATGAAGTGTTTCTGAAAATAAAAATTAAGAGTATTCAGATGAGTCAGTTGTGTCTATGACCAACGTACAAGCAGTAGCAAACAGAGATATTGATGCTTATTTCGAGAGTCAAGCCAAAACATTTGCAAATGAATTTATAATGTTACTGAGGACGTGAGGTCGCTATACTCGTAAGCAATACACTAAACTGAGACAGCAGAAGCTCACTACCGACTATTTTGTGGCTATATTGTGTACAGTTTAAGTACATAGCCTATGATAATACTTACAATGTGTTTTTGTTGATAGGTGCCGATAGTTGCTTCTGAATTCCATTAAAATATTTTGATTATGTTATACATTTTTTCATTGTTTTTCCTTCATTCTCTGAATTATTGGGATTTTAATTAACCCGGATCGACGTGGAAATCTGGTTTAACGAGGTTTTACTCAACATTTCATAGATGACAAAAATTATGATCTGGCTCAGTATTCAAAGCTGAACTCACTTCACATGATCAGTCATTTCGTTTTTTGCGATGACTCTCCTGCTCACAAGAACATCTGTACTTTTGTCTCAGATATACAATGTAGTTAGACATTTGCCAATTCCTCACTAAAGGAAAGAGAGACAGTTGAAGTGATATTGATGCTTCTGATGTTAATAAGGGAGTAGCAAGACACAAATTTAGGCTTTCATTTGTCGGACTTTCCTGTCATTTCTAACACTTGTGCAGAGGAAGACAGCTTTGAGAGTTGTGACGTATTTCAGCCAGGAGCGAGGCCTGCGGTAGGTGTGACGTCAGGCAAGAGTTTGTAGTACCAAGTTGCCTATATATGACGGCTGTTCAATAAAGAATGATCATAACATTTTTACGGTCATAATTTTTCGCACTAAAATTCAATCTCATTATATTCTGTTAGCTTAATGTGAAACAAACACAACGTTGTAGTTTCATTTCTGCTACTCCTGGTTCCCGCCTGTGAGAACCAGGAAAATTGAGACATGTTCAGTATCGCTTACCGCTGCAATGGAGGTAACATGCAGTTCAAGTTGATGTTAGAGGAAGATCCGGAGATTCTTTCCAACGCAATCACTGATGATGAAACTTGTCTACATCATTTTGATCCTGAGAGCAACCAACAAAGCTTAGTGTGGAAATCCCCTTCATCACCAACCCCCCAAAAAGTAAAAGTGGTTGCTTCTGCTGGGAAATTTATGGTCATCTCATTCTTTGATATTCATGGAATGGTTTATCAGCATGTTGTACCTACACACACGCCAGTAGCTGGTCAATAATAGAGGGAAGTCCTAAAAATTTGCAAGTCCATATCAGGTGCAAAAGACCACATTTCCATGAAGTAGGATGGATGCTGTACCACGATAGTGCACGGTCGCATATTGCCAATTTTCTTGCTGAATATCATGCAAAAAGAAACGTGAAGTGCATCCTTCACCCTCCCTATAGTCCGGATTTAGTCTATCATGAATTTTTTCTATTCCCTATCTTAAAGAAACACCTTTTTGTGAGGCATTATCCATCATCAGAAGAATGGTGAAGGCTGCAGAGGCGATTTTGAAGGTTCTCTCAAAACAGGTTTCCAGCATGTTTATGAAGTCTGGCAGAAACGCTGGGACAAGTGTATCCCATGCAGAGGAGACTAATTTGAGAAGGACCATCAACATTATGAGGATAAGTACAGCGCTGTGAGTACAGAATCTGAGGGTTCAGTCAGGTCTAACAACCTCAAACACAACATTGTAGCTGCCACGTACCTAATGCAACGATTTATTGAAGGAAAAATATACACACAAGAAAGACTTGGCTGACTTTTACAAGAATGTCCCCCAAACCAGATTTCCGAGGTTGTATTCACTTATCACACGGACATTGTGTATGTTTGACTCGACATATTTTATGAAATTAGCTAAGTAAAAAACCCCGAAGTACCTCTTCGGATAACAATCTAACATACAGCCTTCGATTACAAATTTGTCAGACATTACGTCCTGACATTGATAAACTAGTTAAAGAAACACGAGACAGAAAGTGTCGGAAAATATCCACGTAACCTTGTTCTGAATGGTCTCCTCTAATTTTCAGAAAAAATTGCTTTATATTTTATTTTATTTACTTTATAACTTGCCTGACCTTCAGATAAACTACGAGTTGAAGTTGTATATGTTTTCTCATAGCACAGAGCGAAAATGTAATTGTTTAAAAACTGACCAATTGTTTAATTAAATCAGTCAGCATTAGTATTACAACACTAAAGATGTAAGTTGTACATATTGTGACTTTGTGGGTTCGTGAAATTAAATGTCCAATTGCACAAACTCAAAATGCTCTTTATTTCCACCGAATTACAGTTGGAACACTTGCCGATTACACTGAATTACGTAATGCACACAATTATAATTCGTCAGTTCGTCTGTCACAGGCCCACTCTACACTCACAATTACGTACAATTCCTCTGATGGACTTACACAGTCTTCAGGTCCATTCACTCACTCGGCGCTCCTCACGGTTGCTCGCCAAGAACTGAACTGACTCGTCCACTGCAGGCCTTATATAGGAAAGGTCGCCGTTTCTGGAAGTATCGCGGTTCAATGAATCTTCCCGACTGTTCCAGACGTCACGGAGGGGGGAAAGAGATGGCTACTGATGTTTTTCCAATCATCCCCCTCGTTAACGCTATAAAATAAATGGGTAGCTGTTGCCGAATGCTTCCTGGACCTCGCTCAGCCGTCAGTTGGTCGTGCGTTCCGATAATTTGATGACAATATTAGTAATACCCGATAAGTTTGTTGTATCTGCTACGCTGTCGGAACGCCAAATGAGCGCGATGACGTCACACGCTAACCTGCCTATCGTTCGGGGGCATATTTGGTGTTTAGAGCTGACGGAACTGATGACACACCTCCACTACCTGCCTTCCCCTAGTTTTGTGCAATTTGGTTGGTGACTTACAATATACGTGTATCTTTAAGACTTACTTAAATTCTTATTCCCTTATGTCAATGGGATTTTCTCTATTAATAGGGGTCAGTTGCGTTAACAGGTGTTATTGTTAGAAACTCTAACAAGTTGTAGGCCTGTAACTGTTTTTTATTTGTTCAACTGGAGTTTGACATACAATATTCACGATATTATTTATATCAAATCTGTCAGTGCCTCTTCGAAATTAAAACTAAATTTTCCAGCGTAATTTTAATTGCATCAAAAGAAACAATTATATGGGACAAGTACAGCCTAAGTCTGAATGTTGTATAGATAAACTGCCAAATCACAATTTTTATTTCAGCCAGTTAACAACCAAAATCTTAATCTTTGCGTAATACAGGAAACCTCTAAGTGAGACGATCCTTAATAGAAGACATTAACGGACCATCAGGTACACACCAGAGATGCATAACATCATGGCTGATGCGAGAGGTGGGGACGTTTAATCTAATTACTGCTTGCTCTGAACCTAACTTGCCCTCGGGGACATTCCAACACTTGCACCTCTAACACCTCACGGAAACTTCTACGAGCAAGACGTAATGTCACACCTAATGACGAAGTCGCTAATTCTCGAACGTATGAAAATTAGGAACTTTAACAACATCCTGCATTAGATATTCCCACAAGTCCACGTTTGGTAAAATGTGGGACAGATACATTGAAATAGAACCAAAAAAGCAATACAAATGTAAAGATTAAAATGAAAATATCTTGTTTGAAGTATTATGCTGTAATTCTCCAACAGTGATAAGAGAGAGCTTTGACTTAGGTTAATTTTGCTCTGGAGTAGCACAGGGTTGATTATGGCGTTTTGGTGCTTCTTAAAAATCATGAATATGTCAAATTTTGTATAATGGCAGCTACTGAACAGAAACGGGCCACCAGAAAACAAAATACATCAGAACAATTATAACCTGACGAATGAGTAGAGTTGTTATGGGAGATCGCTCGGTTTAGAAAGATCAGAGAAGACGGGAATATAGTACAGTAGAGTCTGACCATCAAAACATCAGAACATCGTACGTAACACGACGTATATTGTATTACATGCCTGACGAATGAGTGCAGTTGTTATGGGAGGTCGCTCAGTTTAGAAAGATCAGAGAAGACGGGAATATAGTACAGTACAGTCTGACCATCAAAACATCAGAACATCGTACGTAACACGACGTCTATTGTATTATTTGTCTGAAGAATGGGTACAGTTGTTATGGGCGGTCGCTTGGTTTAGAGAGGTCAGAGAAGACGGGAATATAGTACAGTACAGTCTGACTATCAAAACATCAGAACGTCGTACGTAACACGACGTATATTGTATTACCTGTCTGACGAATGAGTACAGTTGTTATGGGAGATCGCTCGGTTTAGAGAGATCAGAGAAGACGGGAATATAGTACAGTACAGTCTGACCGTCAAAACATGAGAACATCGTACGTAACACGCCGTATATTGTATTACCTGTATGACGAATGAGTACAGTTGTTATGAGAGGTCGCTCGGTTTAGAAAGATTAGAGAAGACGGGAATATAGTACAGTACAGTCTGACCGTCAAAACATCAGAACATCGTACGTAACACGACGTATATTGTATTACCTGTATGACGAATGAGTACAGTTCTTATGGGAGGTCGGTCGGTTTAGAAAGATCAGAGAAGACGGGGATATAGAACAGTACAGTCTGACTATCAAAACATCAGAACATCGTACGTAACACGACGTCTATTGTATTATCTGTCTGAAGAATGGGTACAGTTGTTATGGGAGATCGCTCGGTTTAGAGAGATCAGAGAAGACGGGAATATTGTACAGTACAGTCTGACCATCAAAACATCAGAACATCGTACGTAACACGACGTATATTGTATTACCTGTCTGACGAATGAGTACGGTTGTTATGGGAGATCGCTCGGTTTAGAAAGATCAGAGAAGACGGGAATATTGTACAGTACAGTCTGACCATCAAAACATCTGAACATCGTACGTAACACGACGTACATTATATTACCTGTCTGACGAATGAGTACGGTTGTTATGGGAGGTCGCTCGGTTTAGAGAGATCAGAGAAGACGGGAATATAGTACAGTACAGTCAGACCATCAAAACATCTGAACATCGTACGTAACACGACGTACATTATATTACCTGTCTGACGAATGAGTACGGTTGTTATGGGAGGTCGCTCGGTTTAGAGAGATCAGAGAGGACGGGAATATTGTACAGTACAGTCAGACCATCAAAACATCTGAACATCGTACGTAACACGCCGTATATTGTATTACCTGTATGACGAATGAGTGCAGTTGTTATGGGAGGTCGCTCGGTTTAGAAAGATCAGAGAAGACGGGAATATTGTACAGTACAGTCTGACCATCAAAACATCAGAACATCGTACGTAACACGACGTACATTATATTACCTGTCTGACGAATGAGTGCAGTTGTTATGGGAGGTCGCTCGGTTTAGAGAGATCAGAGAAGACGGGAATATTGTACAGTACAGTCAGACCATCAAAACATCTGAACATCGTACTTAACACGACGTATATTGTATTACCTGTCTGACGAATGAGTATAGTTATGGTAGGTCGTTCAGTTTAGATGGGAAAGAGCGCATGCGCAACGTTTAAGTGAAATCTGCAAGAGTTTTCTTTCGACAGGTGATGCATTGAGTGTATTGTAATGCTACTTCTGTAACCATAAAGATATGCCGTGTTTAAGAAACGGACCAAAAAAGAAACCGTCAGTAAAATATGACTGCATTTCAAATGGATATTTTATATTCCAGTAGTGAAATAGACTTAAATAAGTTGTAAATTTATCACATAATGGAAGAACCGGCAATATTTTTTATCTATTAATTAACTATGCGCGTATGAATTATTTCTGAATTAAGAAAATCTCCAAGAAATATCATAACATGGACTTTTCTTTCTCTCCTTCAACATGGTTAGGCCACTTAGCCTGTTGCGGCTCCAAAGTCTTGCTCATCCCAACTTTTCCTTGGTCTTCCTAGAATTCTTCCTCTTTGAAGTTGGTAATTATATACGAGGATGTATCAAAAAGTAATGCCTCCTATCTTTTTCTCTTTTAAACGCCAAGAAAAATCAATCCAATTTAGATAGCTTGAAAACTACAACATTAACGATTAATTTGTCACTATTCAATATAATCTCCGTCTTTTTCCACAGTTATGGGCCACCTTTTAACGAGGGCATGTATTCCAGTGTGGTAAAACACACGGTCTTGCTTCCTAAGCCATTGACGTACGGACGTTTTCACAGCCTCCTCATCTTCAAAATGAATCCCACTATGGGCTTCCTTTAGTGGCCCGAACAGATGAAAGTCTGATGGTGCCAGGTCAGTGAGGTAAGACTTGCCATCCCAAATTCTCAATTTCTACAGTGGTGTAACGGCTGGTGTGTGGTCTTGCATTGTCATGCAAAAGAAGAACATCTGCCATACATTTTAAAGAAGACATTGTCATTATTAAAAGTGAGATATCTCTTGTATAGAAAATGAGTAGTTGTCAAACATTTTTAGGATTACTCACTCAGATGAGTGAGTACCAGCTGGTCAACACACACTGAAGATGGTCAAAACCTGACCGAAAAGCGCTTCTGGAGATATGAAGAACATCTCATCTGAGTGAGTAATCCTATAAATGTTTGACAACTACTCATTTTCTATACATCTGCCATAGATTTTGTTGTACGAACTCGGCGAAGACGTGCTTTCAGCTTTTTGACAGTTCTGACGTATAGAACAGAATTTATTGTGCATCCCTGCTCCAAAAATCAATCATAAGCACAGCCTCTGCATTCCGATACACTGACACCATTACTTTCGCTGCCGACCGCTGAGTTTTGAAATTTTTTTCTTCGGCGACGTTGTGGGATGCCATTCCATTGACTGCCTCTTTGATTCAGGTTCAGAAAATGAACCCACGTTTCGTCTCCAGTCAAAATTTTTTACAGAAACTCCTCTCCCTCCAAATTGAAGCGCTGCAAGTGTTCGGAGGCTATGTTTTTCCTTGTTTCTTTGTTTTGGGCGGTTAACACTCTTGGTACCCAAAGCTAACAAACTTTTGAGTAGCCCAGTTGTTGAATAATCGTCATCACACTGCCTTTACTAAGGGACGTAACGAGACACAATTCACATGCTGTTACCCGGGGGTCACCAGGAATGGTGTCATCGACTCGCTGAATGTTGCATGGAGTCACTGCTGTCGCCGGCCTGCCGCTTCGCTTTTCATCTGCCAACTGTGTTTGGCCTTCAGCTTCGTTACAGCGACGAACCCATCGTCTAACAGTGCTGACATCCACCGTTGCATCACCATACACATTTTTTTTAGCCTTTTTTGAATGCGAATTGGCGTTTCACCTTCCGCAGTCAAAAATCCATTCACAGAACGCCGTCTAATATGAATGTCGATGTCAGCCATTTTGCAAGAGGATGCAGTACTGCCACCTGTTGACTTAGCAACTTACTACTGCAGGGGATTGTAGAAAAAGGTTTGAGTAATTGCACAAAATTCAAAGTTTTCACATAACCTACTTATTTAAGGGGAAAAAAATTGGAGGCATTACTTTTTCACCCAACCTTGTACTATTTCAGGAATTCTATTCTCTTCAATTCTATTTAGATTGTGCGGCCAGTTCGTTCTGTATTCTATTGTTTTATTTAAAAATTGCTGCTACTATAAAACATTTGGTAGTGTGAATAGTTTGGCGTTGCATTCATATTGGTTTGTTTTGCCTTTTATCTCGACGCTGACAACTTGTTTCAGTCGTGCCCTAGGTACCATTTCGGATTATAACAAATTCTACAGCAGAGCTTAGACTAATAGAAGGATCGGTGTAATAACGTCTCAAACAGTAGTGACATAGGACATTAAGGGTAGAGAGCACTAGTTGGGGTGACATGTGGTGAGCATACCGAGAACCCAGACTGACTGTCGCGGTTTTACCACCTCTCAATCAAATAGCTTCTCAATTATCGATTCAAAAACATCCATACTAGGAAGCACTAATTGGATCTGTGCTTTACGTACTTGGCTTATGCAAAGGTTTTGTTCATTAAGGATTTAATTGGAACAAAATATGAAATAAAAAGGTGAGATGTTCACACACATGAGTTTCTCTACTCACGTTAATAGGTACAAACGCTTCTAATTGTTGTTGCATCTACTTCACTTTGATAGGTGTTTGTAAAAATATTTTGAGTACGTATTTCCTAGTAACTGCAATGTAAATGGAAGATTTTAGTACAACTTTGGACGGTAAATATGTAAGAGTTGCTGTTGGGTGACAGCTTTGAACCTTTTTCTCCCTGGAAGAAACTAATAATGTCTTCCCAGTTGAGAAAATATAAATACAGGGTGTCTTTAAAGTCACTATCCATTTCAAAGAAAACGCAATAATTTGTTTCTTTCCTTTACAGATGCAAGTATCTTAGTCCAAGATGTTTAGCACAGAAGAACGGGTTGCCACTGTTTGTGCACGGGTACGCGGATTGTCATATGAAAACGCCCGAGCTGTATTTACTCGTGAATTCCACAAACCAGCCCCATCAAGGACACACATTCGTCTGCTTGTGAGCAAATTTAAGCGTACCGGCAGTGTGTGTGATGAGACACGTCCTGGACGACCACACGTCTTGGCAGAAACAGTGCAGCAGGTTCAAATTGCCAGTGATAGCAGTCCGAAGGCATCAATTCCACGCCTCAGTAGGGAATTGAACGTCCCTCGGAACACAGTGGGGTAAATTCTACGTTTCACTCTACGAAAACTTCCGTATCACATTCAAATTCTGCACCTTCTTGAGGACGAGGATTTCGTCTGTCGCCGGGCAATGTGTTATGACCTACTGGAATATGTAGAGAATTAGAATTTAATGGACAACTTTTTATTCTCCGATGAAGTCACTTTCCATGTTTGTGGGAACGTGCACAGACACAACAGTCGAATATGGGCATATGAAGAACCACATGAGGTATCGGAGTGGGAACGTGATACACCGGAAGTCAATGTTTGGTTGGGTAGGACAAACGCAAAACTGTATGACCCATTTTCTTTGCTGAAAGATCAATAACAGGTAACATCTACCTCAACATGTTAGAACTGTTCCTTGAAACGCAGCTTAAAGAGGATGGCATGCTGGATACAGTGGTGTTTTAGCAAGATGGTGCACCTCCACATTTTGCAAACATCGTCTGTGATTACCTGAACAGAATCTTTCCAGGGAGATGGATAGGCAGAGATTCACGTCGCTGTGGGTTTCCCGTTCATCGGCCCTTACTCCTGTAGACCTTTTGCATGGGGCTACATGAAATCTAAAGTGTACACTAGCTAAGTGAATGGTCTGTCTGAGTTACGGATCGTATCAGGAAAGCATCAGGTTGAATTACGGTTGACAAGTTACAGTCTACATTTCGTTCCACTACTTAAAGATGGCGTATGTGTTTTGAGCTAGATGGAGGTCATTTAGAAGGGCACTAGAATATGTGTAACCCTTAAAAATAATATTGATTTTTCAATCACTGTCTTCCTTCATTGAAATAGATAGTGACTTTAGAGACACCCTGTATTGTCACGAGGCATTGCTGCAGCGGGCGCGGGCGGTGCGCGCGAAAGAGACAGATAGTGTAGCGCGGAGATAAAGCTTTCCGGAAGAGAGAAAGAAAGACACAGAGATGGGTGGAAGTTTCGTCTTTCTCTTTCCGTCTTGGGAGTTACTGAGGGTTCCACTAATTTCTAGAACAATGAGTGGAGGTACAAGAAGAGTCGCGGCTAGATGGACGGGCGAGAGGGTCGAGATCTGATAATCGTGCGTGGGTAGTGATTTGAAACTGAATTCTTTTGTTTGTGGATGTGTGGCAGACGACCTTGTAGGTTGCGTTGGTGTACGCTACGTAATATAAGAGCCTGTAAGGGTTGTACTAAACGTCTATTTACTTGAAATAAAGAGCAGTTTGAATTTCTGCAACCTAGACTTTTAATTCAGAAACCCACAAAGTGCAAATATTGTAAAATGAAAACCAATTACAAGGACGGAATGGCTAAGTGTATGAACACAAGAACTTAAAAAAGTTGGACTAGACCACGCTACTGCGGGGATTTGACAGGGAGGGCAAAACTTAGTCTATTGTACGATGCGATCCATATAAACCTGAACCAATTCAATACGCTATAAAATATGAACCAATAATAGGACAGACGTACAGCTTTGGGATAATATAATACACAATTGGGAGATCACATTACACTATTTACATCTCAGAGAAAATGTTGGAAGTGTCCTCCACCAGCATCTATACATCTATATTTGTCTCACCATATTCTCTGAAGTTTTACGGAGAGTATCCTCGCCAATGTTACTTATTTCGGTTCAAATGGATTCCTTGAGGACATGAATTGTCCGTGGCCTATACTTGTACACTCTAATTTATAGATAAGGCCACAAGAAAAAATACGACGAGGTTTCGTCAGGGGATCTGGGGGGCCACAGACATTTTGAGATTGTTGGATTCAAAGAAACAAGTTACAAGTTCCATGGTGTCATCAGATGCATGGCATGTTGCTCCATCTTGCTGGAAATAACCTTCTCTCAATTCGATATCATCTCCATAAAACGTCAGAGAATATGGTAAGAGGAGTACAAACATGTATAGATGCTGATGGAGGACACTTCCAAAGTTAAGGCCTATTGAAGTGGTTCAGCTTTATATGGATCGCACTGTATCTATGATCCAAGGTGGAGCACCCCCCCTGCGAGAGGAAGGAAGAAGCAAGAGGAGACATAATGAGCCACGTCGGTGCAAGGTCTCTACACTTTACTAGTTAAAAACTCCCCGTGTGATATCCCTGGAAATATTTCAATATGCCGCTATGAACCAAATGGTTGAACCATCCCAAGGATACCACTGGGGAATATAACTCGGAGAGTGAGAGGTCAAATTACCCACACTAAAGCCTAGAAGATACTGGATACTTCACAATAAAATACACAGTTCTTCCTTAAATGCACATACCTGTTTTATTCCAAACTAAACACAATACAACATAACATTACACAGGCGCGGAGAGATGTAAGAAATGCGAAGGTCAATCCAATATCTCCTGACTAGCCAGCTCCAGACCCTTTCATGGTTGGTTAGATCACAGCTACCATTTGTTTTTGTAGAAACACTACTACGAAGATTTCCAACCAGCCAGAAGGAGCCGGACGCCTGGCGGCGACGTGACCTTACTAAATGCAGTGAGTATATCACACCCAGCAGTCGAGAACAACGGGCATCCCATCCTTATCTGGTGGAGAGTTCGGAGACCGCTCTACCAAAGGAAGTTTTTAACAAAAATATATCATCCTGCCATGCAACACCGAGACACTCGCCGACAGCCCGCCTCGGTAGTGTAGACGGTAGCGTGTCTGCCACACGTCCAAGAGCTCCCGAGTTTGAATCACGCTCAGGGTGAGTTATCTGCATAAGTTCTTTTCCGGGGTTTTCCATTATCCTGAAAGACGAATGTCGGGTAGCTCTAAGCCATGGAACCCGGACTCATTTGAGCATAATTTCACCAATTTCATTCATCGTCCGATATGACGTTTCCCTAGGGGAGGGTATCCGTCCCCTTCAGCTGCCAAAGTGCGGGCTCTGCGGACCCTTAGCACTCGTGGTACCTCTGACGTTACTAGAGGAACCTCGGGCCGTACATCTGAGCCCCTCCTTCGGAAGTTGTTCGGATTGGGATGGTCTCGAGGGGGCAGTGTGTTCCCGATACCCGTGGGAATCGGGTACGTCTTCGGACGGGGTTGAGGGAAGCCATTAATTCTCCCGGGTACTAGGCTGCAAAGCTAGTAGAAGGTGTGCTAGATCACCAGGCGGCCCTACCGAGGTTTTTCGGTAGTCTTCATCTTTGGTGTTGGCACGCGTAAGTGGCGTATCCACTTCCGTCCCGTCTTGAGTCCTTGGACCAGATGGGGGGGGCCTTGTTAGGCAACCAGGTCTTGCACTATGGAAAGCCCCACGGAGGATGCCGGGTGCCCTTTGGGACAGCTCGGATAACTCCCTGGTTGAAAGAGGCCCGGGTCTTGTTCCTACGGGTTCAAGACTAATGGGAGTAAAACCTCTGGACTCAACTGTCTCATGACTTAACGTTGGAGGACGTAAATTAAAAAAAAAGCACTCGCCTACAGTCCTGCTGTGAAAGAGAGCACCAGATTAGAGAAAAACAAACATGAAATATTCGGCGGATGTAATTTAAAAAACAGCATTCACCTGGTGATCCGGAAAAATCCCCGAAAACTTCCTTGTGTCAGGTAGAGAATTGAACGCAGGCCTGCCGAATGTGGGCCACGGACGAAACGGCCTGAACAATCCCGCTCTTTTTGTTAACTCTCTCGCTCGTCGTGCTGGCTGGCTGTATCTAGCCAGAAGGTTTTTGCTGCGTGCCCACCCATTTAGGGTTTAACCGCAGTTAAGGTATATTCAGGATATTGTAGGGTGACCTGTAGGTTTTTATGTTGTATTTATTTTGTAAGGCTGCAGTAATTGTACCTTAGGATTGAAAGGACAGGATGCAATGCCTAGCACCCTGGTGCTTTATTTCTGGATTAAAGATGGTGAAATTTTGATGCCAAACAGTTTAGGAAAATTATGTGGAGCTCAGCTTTAGCTGCTGTTCGGATTAGCTCCTGGGTTATCTTGGGTACCCGCAAGCCATGCTGGGTACCCTATGTAGGCTAGAGCGACGTCTAGTGGGGTCATATCTCCCAACGATCTGACAAGGGCGCTTCTATGGTTGGGTAAATTGGCGTAAAATTTTGATGCCCGGCGCCTAATCTCGTCCTCCACGTATGGAAGACCTGAGGCTTCATGAAGCAACCTGGTGGGAATGTAGAAGCCCACAGAGTAGATAGACCGTAGTCCTGTATTCTGTGCACGTTGAAGCCATGCCAATCAGCTGTCTGCTGCCATACCCCAGATTTCACAGGCATAAAGCTTGAAAGGAATTACCAGCGCTCGGAAAAGGTATAACCTCAGGCGAAGCGGCATCGAGCTCGACCCCAGTGTTGGAGTGTGAGTGAGTGTGTGGTGTTTAAGGGCCCGTCGACAACAAGGTCATTTGGGCCCCAAGTCAACATTAAAAACCTAAAAACTATAAAAATTCAGTTAAAAAGGTAAAATACAATTAAAACACTCAACTATTAAAAGCATATTAAAACTCATCCCAGTACTAAAAATTTAAAAACTCTAAAATGTATAAATATAAAACACAAGTCAGACTTGTTTATTAAAACCTATTTTTAAAACAAACCGCAGTGCCTTAACCACGGCCACTGGGTCGTCCCCTAAAATACTAAACAAGTTAGCTCCCAAGCCCAAAGACTGGCGAACGCTGGCGTACTGAGGGCAATCGATTAATATGTGCCGCACAGTGAGGCGTACTGAACACGGAGCACACACTGGGGCCGGTTCCCCTCTTAACAAATGACCATGAGTCGCTCGTGTGTGCCCAATTCTCAGCCGGGTGAGTATCACCTCGGCCCGCCGGTTATCCCTGCAGGAAGTTAGCCAGGGTTGTACGCTCTCCTTTATTGCCCGGAGTTGTGTGCCTTCTAAAGCTGTCCAGGATTGCTGCCAAGCAGATAGGAGATGGCGACGGAAAAAACGTTGCACATCCTGGTACGGCACCGTGGTTGTTAAACTCCGGGGCAAACGGCAAGCGGACTTAGCAGCCGCGTCCGCCTCTTCGTTCCCGGAAATGCCCACATGGCCTGGGGTCCAAGTAAAAACAAAATGGTATCCTCGACCGAGCATTTGCGAGATCTGGGCCTGTATTTTTAACACAAGGGTGTGAGCGGCAGTGTGCTGTTGCAAGGCCTGAAGAGCACTTAGAGAGTCAGTGCAAATAATAAAACAGCCAGGGGCTAACTTGCAAATAAAAAGGAGCGAATAGAAAATGGCATACAGCTCTGCTGAAAAGACCGAAGTGGTGTCCAGAAGTCGAAATTTATGAGCCTCACCGTTAATGAAGAACGCGCAACCCGTAGTGCTACCTAACTGAGAACCATCTGTAAAGACCGGAACATAGTTAGGGTAACGGCCCAGTAGTTCGGCCCAGTGTTGGATACAAGGAAGCAATTGCTCCCTGTACCCTTGCCGTTAGGTGCCTGATATGTTGACGAAAGGTTAGACCCTTATCCAAAGTAGCTCTTAGTTACTGGTCAGAGTTAGTCCACTCTATCCTTCGGCCTCGGAAGCTGAAGTTGGGGCAGTCTGCGGGGGTGTGGCGCTTTGTAAAAAGTATGGCGTGGCTTTTGTCCGGATTTAAGGACATCCACCAACGCCGGCACCACTGTTGTGTGAGACGGGGGTGTCTCTGTATGGGGTTGAAGGCTCTGATGATGTGTTTGTCTTTCCAGAACAGAAGCACGTTGTCAGCGTATTGTGCCATTACGACTCGTGGCTCTGTGGGGAAGTCTGCCATAAAGACATTGAATAGTGTAGGGGATAGTACAGAGCCTTCGGGGACTCCACCTCTCACTGGTCTAAGTGTTGATGTTTTTCCTGCAACTGTGACTTGAAATGTGCGGTGTCGCAAGAAGCTGTGTAATGTGTTGATAATTTGCGTAGGCAGCCCCAGTTGGATCAGTTTATGCAGTAGCCCGGCATGCCATGACGTAGAGAAGACCTTCGACATTCAATGAAACCGCAGCCGTGAAGGCGCCTTCCTGGAAGCCCACGGCGGTGGTCTCCACCACACGCAGTGACTGCTAGACTGTCGAGTACCCAGGACGAAATCCAAACTGATGGTCGGGGATGGCTTGAATGTCTCTCAGAATGGGCTACAGTCGGGAGAGAATCAACCTCTCGAGAACTTTCAAGAGGGTGGCGAGGAGGCTGATGGATCGGTAGCTGGAAGGGTGCACCGGATTCTTCTCAGGTTTCAATATGCAAAACACCCGGGCCTCCCTGCAGTAGGCGCGTGGTATATTTCGAATTGTTCTGCATTGCGCACGCACTTAGTAGCTATTAAATGTGCTTTTGTCTTCACAATCAATACTTCAGTTGTTTTTCAAGTGTCACACGCTTTTGTTATTGAGAGCTGTCTTATGTTGGTTTACCATTGTAGACCAGTCGCCTAATCGCGTTACGCAATAGGTAGATATTGTATGTTTAGTTTACATGTCTGGTTATCCATATGGGTCTAGAATTACTCTACCTTTTATCAAGGATATTGTTCCTATCAATCTGTTTGTATGTTTCTAATACTTCAACATGTTTGCGGCTGTAGAAAAGTTGTTACATGAAAGTAAACTAAATAATGTTGTTACTCTTAAAAAGAATAACGTTGAGATTGCTCCAGAATTCCTACCAAATAGAAAAACCTGAACAAAATGCATCTCTCTTTGGATTTAGAGAAGAATGTACCTTAGTTTTCTATTACTCTAAGAAAAATAAATCTGTATTGGTTATATCCAGCATGCTTTGGGGTGATGCTGTTGATGATAAAACAGGAATACAAAGATAACCTGAAATTTTTATCTTGTTACAATAGGACGAAAGTTGGAGCTGACTTAGTGGACCAGCTATGTCAAAAATACAATGTGACCCGTAACACACGCCGCTCGCCCATGGTCATCTTTATGTCCTGCTAAAAATTTCTGCTTAATCCTCTTTGTATTTATAAAGCAAATACTGGATACCAACCAATCAAACGAAGACAGTTCATTGAAAATTTGTCATGGTAACTTGTGAACCCACAGATAGAATTAAAATCTACAATTCCTCTGCTTCCTATAGAAATAAGGATTACAAGAGTGCTTCAAGGAATTCAAGATCCAGTGAATAGTCATGCAAATATAGCAAAATATTATAGAACAAATCTACCCGTCGTTTCTGTTCAAAGTGTTACAAGCACACATGCAAAGATCACATGAAGGACGTCTGTATTAACTGTATAAAAGCATAGTTATGTGAAGTATTAATGTCTGTAAGTTCTTACAGATTTTGCAATTACCTTTAAGTTGTGATAATGAATATAAATTGCATTGCATTATAAAAGCTATAGTGGAATGGAATGTTCTCTTTCTACTATTAAAATACACGATATGCTGCTTTTATTACTATTTTTATGTTATCTGAACTTCTTTCCTATTCTTACAACTTTACATTACGTTGTTAATGCTTTACTGATGCCTTTGATGTAAATTACTTCCTCTAATTCCGATATAATCATAATCAAAGGCATAAAATAAAATGGTGTACAACTGTTGACCACTTGTCTACTGCAGGGCTACATACTATGAGCTTATATATATATATATATATATATATATATATATATATATATATATATATATATATATATAGAAAAACAGCTCACTGAAGAATGCCATATCTTAGCTATCCCTTATTATTGGTGTTAATATTCCAAAATTAATATTTTCCGCATATAGGAAGTCTGTCTCGGTTAATTTGAAGTAAATTAAAGAATAAACATTGATTGTAAGAGCAGTTTGTAGTAAAATGCGGAGAGAAGCTCATGTGATTTAAAAACATCCAATTTGTTTTCTTGCAGTTACGCAAACGTCTTCAAATTTCAAGCACTATCACACACAGAGAAACAAGATCTTTATAACAGAAGAGCAGAGAAATTCAACGTTCAGATGTTTCTTCACCAAGGTTTCCTTACGCTTTTGGCAAACGCTGTAGTCATGGAATTCATAAAGTTGAGTTGCCACGGACAGGGGCATAGCCGCGGTGGACAGTTTGGGGATTTTAAAATCTAATTTGTCTTCGCCGCCACCCTGGACGTCGTTGCCAGTGGAGAGGTGAGGGTAACCCACAACAAGCCCAGTTTGGGTGTCTGCCAACCATTGTTGGAGAGGATTCATTAATCGTGCTAGACAAGCTATCTGCTGGAAGGAGAAGCTACATCACATCCAGTACAGAGCTGTAACCCCAAGTCTAACAAGCGAACCCCGTAGGAGCAACATTTTTGTCTTAAAATATATTTTGGTAATATATTTCCCCACTTTTGATACCATCTTCAACATCTGGGCCTTTGATAAGCTGTCACTGTAGTAGTGAGTTTAGTGATCTTTCAGAGGATGTCGGTGTGTGTTAGAATACAGATCAGTTAAATTGGTTAATAAATTCAAATTAGACTTAATTTAGAATCTCGGTCAGGGTGAGTTACCTGGATAAGGTTTTTTCCGGGGTTCTCCCTTATCCTTCAAAACGAATGTCGGGTAATTCTAAGCTCCATGGACCCTGGGCTCATTCGAGCACCATTTCACCTAATTCATTCACCGTCCGATATAACTTAACGTTGGGGCGGAGGTAAATTACAAAAAAACAGTTGAAGTGTGTTGTCAACTGTTTAAGGGTTTCTGAATCTTATGAGTAGAAATTGTAACAATTGAGGTATTGTATTATTACCAAGTTAACGACTTCAGGTAACTGTTTGAACCAGGTTGAAATAGAATCTTTGATAAAGTCATTGAAAAAGTTTCTGCCTGCTGTGTGTGACTTGCCAGAACACATGACTGAAAAAGAAGAAAACAATGTGAATGGAAATTTTATAAACATTTTTAAAAATTTGGATGGCTGTTCCGATGTTGATTAACAAGGCGTTGACAATGATGGAGGTTATAAACCGATAACAAAGGACTCATGCAGTGTTACTGAAAATGAAAATAAAGAGTATTAAGATTCAGACAGTGTTGATGAACCAGGTGTGGTTATAACCCACACACAAGCAGTAACAAATATAGACAAATTAATGCTTTATTTCATGATTCAAGCCAGACAATTGCCACATGAACTTTTAATGTAAAAGCGAAAGTGAGATCACGCTGCTCATAAGCGATACACAACACTGAGACAGCAGAAGCTCTCTGCCGTTTATACTACGACTAGTTTGTAACTGGAAAGTCGCTGAGGCAATAGCGATAAGACTAGTGAATCTGTGACCACGGAGACTGTCTTTCATCGTGGGAAACAGGCAAAAGTGCTAGGAGCCAGGTTAGTTGAGCAGAGAGCATGAGCTATCGCTTCAAAGTTGTCGTCACGAAGAAATTCCTGGTGCGTTTTCTTGATGAAAGAGCACACGTCAAACCTTTTGCACCCGTTTTTCACGTAATGCTGGGAACAGTTTATCTATCAAAGCAATTTGGTAGGATGCAGCTGTCACCGTAGTTCCCTTTGGAATGCAATGAGTAAACATTACACCACTGCTGCTCCAGAAGACGGCCACCATCATTTTGTCAGCACTGGCGGTCATACGAAATTTCTTTTGGTGGTGGTGAATGTGTGATAATGTTGAGCTGACTGGCGCTTCGTTTCAGGGTTGAAAAATGGCTTCCAATTCTAATACATTGTCACAAAGGATTGAAAGAAAGTTCCATTCATTCCGTCAAAACGCGTCAACATCGGCTAACAATTTACCACGCGCGCAAACTTGTGATCTGCTCTCAGTGTTCGTGGCACCCACCTGGAAGACACTCTTCGCATTTTCAGATCCTGAAGGATTGTGTGCACAGATCCCAGGGAAATACCAATTTTGGAGGCGATGTCTACAACGCTTAATCGGCGATCCTCCTAAACAACGTTCTCCACTCACTGGTGTGAGGTCGTGACTGTTTTGGTATGTTGTCACACGATGCTCTGCCTTCATTGAACTCTCGCACCCAGGAACGTACATTAGACACATCCATGTTACCATCACCACATGCCTCACTTAACTGTCTTGGTTTGTTGTCACACGATGCTCTGCCTTCATTGAACTCTCGCACCCAGGAACGTACATTAGACACATCCATGTCACCATCACCACATGCCTCACTTAACTGTCTTGGTTTGTTGTCACACGATGTTCTGTCTTCATTGAACTGTCACACCCAGGAACGTACATTAGACACATCCACGTTACCATCACCACATGCCTCACTAAACTGTCTTGGTTTGTTGTCACACGATGTTCTGTCTTCATTGAACTGTCACACCCAGGAACGTACTATAGACACATCCACGTTACCATCACCACATGCCTCACTTAACTGTCTTGGTTTGTTGTCACACGATGTTCTGTCTTCATTGAACTGTCACACCCAGGAACGTACATTAGACACAT
Source organism: Mantis religiosa (assembly GCA_030765055.1). NCBI lineage: Eukaryota > Metazoa > Arthropoda > Insecta > Mantodea > Mantidae > Mantis > Mantis religiosa. The sequence goes on from CM060951.1 coordinate 10,005,444, forward strand.
CCATGTTACCATCACCACATGCCTCACTTAACTGTCTTGGTTTGTTGTCACACAATGCTCTGCCTTCATTGAACTGTCACACCCAGGAACGTACATTAGACACATCCACGTTACCATCACCACATGCCTCACTTAACTGTCTTGGTTTGTTGTCACACGATGTTCTGTCTTCATTGAACTGTCACACCCAGGAACGTACATTAGACACGTCCATGGTACCATCACCCCATGCCTCACTTAACTGTCTTGGTTTGTTGTCACACGATGCTCTGCCTTCATTGAACTGTCACACCCAGGAACGTACATTAGACACATCCATGGTACCATCACCACATGCCTCACTAAACTGTCTTGGTTTGTTGTCACACGATGTTCTGTCTTCATTGAACTGTCACACCCAGGAACGTACATTAGACACATCCATGGTACCATCACCCCATGCCTCACTTAACTGTCTTGGTTTGTTGTCACACGATGTTCTGTCTTCATTGAACTGTCACACCCAGGAACGTACATTAGACACGTCCATGGTACCATCACCCCATGCCTCACTTAACTGTCTTGGTTTGTTGTCACACGATGTTCTGTCTTCATTGAACTGTCACACCCAGGAACGTACATTAGACACGTCCATGGTACCATCACCCCATGCCTCACTTAACTGTCTTGGTTTGTTGTCACACGATGTTCTGTCTTCATTGAACTGTCACACCCAGGAACGTACATTAGACACATCCATGTTACCATCACCAAATGCCTCACTCAACTGTCTTGGTTTGTTGTCACACGATGTTCTGTCTTCATTCAACTGTCACACCCAGGAACGTACATTAGACACATCCACGTTACCATCACCACATGCCTCACTTAACTGTCCTGGTTTGTTGTCACACGATGTTCTGTCTTCATTGAACTGTCACACCCAGGAACGTACATTAGACACGTCCATGGTACCATCACCCCATGCCTCACTCAACTGTCCTGGTTTGTTGTCACGCGATGTTCTGTCTTTATTGAGCTGTCACGAATAGGAAAGTATATTAGACGCATCCATGGTACAATCACCACATGCCTCACTTAACTGTCTTGGTTTGTTGTCATACGATGTTCTGCCTTCATTGAACTGTCGCACCCAGGATTGTACTTTAGACTCATCCATGGTACCATCATCACATGCCTCACACAACTGTCTTGGTTTGTTGTCACACGATGTTCTGTCTTCATTGAACTGTCACACCCAAGAACGTACATTAGACACATCCATGTTACCATCACCACATGCCTCACTAAACTGTCTTGGTTTGTTGTCACACGATGTTCTGCCTTCATTGAACTGTCACACCCAAGAACGTACATTAGACACATCCATGGTACCATCACCACATGCCTCACTAAACTGTCTTGGTTTGTTGTCACACAATGTTCTGTCTTCATTGAACTGTCGCACCCAGGAACGTACATTAGACACATCCATGGTACCATCACCACATGCCACACTAAACTGTCTTGGTTTGTTGTCACACGATGTTCTCTCTTCGTTGAACTGTCACAGCCAGGAACGTACATTAGATACATCCATGGTACCATCACCACATGCCTCATTAAACTGTCTTGGTTAGTATCACACGATGTTCTGCCTTCATTGAACTGTCACAGCCAGGAACGCACATTAGACACATCCATGTTACCATCACCACATGCCTCACTCAACTGTCTTGGTTAGTATCACACGATTTTCTGCCTTCATTGAACTGTCGCACCCAGGAGCGTACATTAGACACGTCCATGGTACCATCACCCCATGCCTCACTCAACTGTCCTGGTTTGTTGTCACGCGATGTTCTGTCTTTATTGAGCTGTCACGAATAGGAAAGTATATTAGACGCATCCATGGTACAATCACCACATGCCTCACTTAACTGTCTTGGTTTGTTGTCATACGATGTTCTGCCTTCATTGAACTGTCGCACCCAGGATTGTACTTTAGACTCATCCATGGTACCATCATCACATGCCTCACACAACTGTCTTGGTTTGTTGTCACACGATGTTCTGTACTCATTGAACTGTCGCACCTAGGAACGTACATTAGACACATCCATGGTACCATCACCACATGCCTCACTAAACTGTCTTGGTTTGTTGTCACACGATGTTCTGTCTTCATTGAACTGTCGCACCCAGGAACGTACATTAGACACATCCATGGTACCATCACCACATACCTCACTAAACTGTCTTGGTTTGTTGTCACACGATGTTCTGCCTTCATTGAACTGTCACTCCCAGGAACGTACATTAGACACATCCATGGTACCATCGCTACATGCCTCACTTAACTGTCTTGGTTTGTTGTAACACGATTTCTGTCTTCATTGAACTGTCACACCCAGAAACGTACATTAGATACATCCATGGTACCATCACCACATGCCTCACTCAACTGTCTTGGTTTGTTGTCACACGATGTTCTGTCTTCATTGAACTGTCACACCCAGGAACGTACATTAGACACATCCATGGTACCATCACCACATGCCTCACTAAACTGTCTTGGTTTGTTGTCACACGATGTTCTGTCTGCATTGAACTGTCACACCCAGGAACGTACATTAGACTCATCCATGGTACCATCACCACATGCCTCACTAAACTGTCTTGGTTTGTTGTCACACGATGTTCTGTCTTCATTGAACTGTCACACCCAAGAACGTACATTAGACACATCCATGGTACCATCACCACATGCCTCACTAAACTGTCTTGGTTTGTTGTCACACGATGTTCTGTCTTCATTGAACTGTCGCAACCAGGAACGCACATTAGACGCATTCATGGTACCATCTTCACATGCCTCACTCCACTGGTGATGAATATCAGTAGGTGTCACACCACAAAAATGGAGAAAACGAATTATTACACGCTGTTCTTTCAATGAAAACGTCGCCATTTTAAGTATCAAAGGCACTCCTAACACTCTCCGCTGCCACTAAAGTTTTATGCACTATGCAGTGCTGCCATCTGTCACGGATTCACAATGAGTCCATGTATATTTTAAAAAGAAAACCAAAAGTTTCTATCTGGTCCCAGTCCTGAAAAAGGAGGTGCTATAACTTGAACGCACCTCGTACATAGGCTATTACAGTGCATACAGTGTATGTACTTTTAGATGTAAGTATGCCAATGGTATTAGGATATTAATAAAAGTTTGGGAGGATTTGCTGTTTATATTTATATCCTTCTCTCATACAAAGAGGACAGAATTCTTTGGCTGCCACATAGCAACCAACTTTGAAACATCTGACTATCACTTGAAGTCTACTGTATTCTCTTGTAACCATAAGTTGATAATGCTTATCTTGAGTAATAAGGAGATAGCATTGTCTCAAAAAGAGTAGAGAAAGCAGAACTTTGACCACAGGGATGTGTTGCTCAGGCTTGTTTAGGTCAATAAGTACCGAGATCAGAATTGACACAAGGAGTGATGATATCTCCAGGGAACAACAAGGTCTACTTGGCACATAACAGCAAGTCAAGCCTTCTGAATTATTCCCTTAGCCCCAGGTTACCTCAGCTGTACAAGATCATCAGGGATAAATCAATGGCCTTATCATTTCCAGCCATTCTCCAATATCCACTAACTGGAGGCAATGGCGCCATCTAATAGTTCTGTCCAAACATAACTCTGAACGACAGCAAACAGGAATTACTTTGAAAGCTAAGTCCCAAATGATCCAGAGGGAAATAGCTATTACGGTAGAACACCAATACTAAGAATGCTGGAGTTAATTGACTGCAAATATTTGAATATTGGAAATACTCAGTCAACATTAACTATATTTTACTTTACCTTACCCATGCATGAAGGTGTTGCAATGCTCTAAATATTCTATGTTTAAATTTTAGATCAATTAAAATATTAGAGGTCACCTGGATAAAACAATTACAGTTGCTACTTATCTATACTGATATGACAGAACAATTTGGCAACAAAAGTGGGACAGTTTTAGGGATGGGTGATATATTAATAATGAAGAAAGTATTATTGGTAAAAGGACAAAAGAATGTAGGAACGTAGTGAATCCCGTGGGAGAGTTAGAGAGAAATGGTTAAGATTGATGAAGAATAAATAACAATCAAGGGTTGAAAAACTAGAACGAGGGATACAAGGGAGAGGAGGGTCATCAATACACGGAAAACCAGGGTTTATGTGTATTGACAACGAGCCTCGGGGAGGGCAGTTAGGAAGGGTATGTCAGATGTAAATAAGTCATTTTGTTATTGTGTGAAATAAGTGTTACAAATGCCAATATATCAATAAAAATGTATGTAGAAGAAAGATGAGAAGTAAATAATTCTATTCTGTGTAGTTAATTGATGGAAATTAATTATTTCCTCACACTAGCCGTACATAGGCTAAGATATTTGATAGAGTCAACATGAAAAATTCAATGTCATGGCCAGGATTTGAACCAGGGGTCTCCTGGTTTCCGTCGAGTCGCTGTAACTCATTGAGCTACCATAGCCAACGTGCCGTCCTGACACTAAATTCTCCAACTGACTCATATATTTCCCCGGTAGACCTCAAGGGGCTTCGTATTCGAGGTATATCGTTTGTGGCGACTTAGTTAATTGATGGAAATTAATCATTTCTTCACACTAGCCGATTGTAGGCTAAGATCTTTGATAGATAGAGTCATCATGAAAAATTCAATATCATGGCCGGGATTTGAACCACGGATCTCCTGGTTTCCGTCCAGTCGCTCTAACCCTTTGAGCTATCTATCCTGTATGTAAACTGAGTATCTATTGTCACATACCAAAGAATTTTTTTGGTAAAATAGCTTATTAGCTATAAGATTTAACATTTGCTTTCAGTTTCTTAACTAATTTTACGAGAATTAGGCCATTTCTTCAGAATATATAAACCATCGCTTCTCCAGAGCAGAATATAGTGTTCAAAGGAAATTTATAAAATAAATTAGCACTTTATTTATGGCTAGGGAGTTGAGGACCTAAATTTGTCTAAAAGCGACCTTTTAAAACACCTAAAATATCTAAAAAATGACAACTGATTGTAAAAAAGCCATTTAAGAAGTTATACATATAAATTACTCCGGAACTAGCTGAATAACTTAGAAAGTGCAATATTCATGTGATATACAACACACAGAGCAACAAAAATTACATGTAAGAAGTTCTGATTCAGCAACCAGCAATGGAACATGAAATAATATACCATGTGAGTCAGCTGCCCCTTATTCTCGAGTTTTATGTAATCCACATTTTATGCCCCAGATATTAAACTAACGTGTCTTGTCCCTTTCGTTGTAACAAACAGAGTGACGCTTCTCACCTCGTCCTACTCTCCGCTTCTTCCTAGATTTGTTTGTCATCTCCACTCCCTTTCTATTTTTTTCTCTATTTCAAACCTATCACCTGGTTTACATTACATTTTTTTGGAGAGTTTATTTATACGATTTTAAGTTATTGGTCATTTTCATTCACGTTCAACTGTGCAGCAGTCACGGGTCCACTCCTTAGGGTTGTAGTACCACTTAGCGTCATAACGGTACTGCATCCTTCCTCTAGCCCGTCATGGTAGCGTAGATGGTAGTATGTCTGCCCCACGTTCAAGACGTCCTGAGTTCGAATCTCGGTCAGGGTGAGGTACCTGAATAATGTTTTCCAGGGTTTTCCCTAATCCTAAAAGACGAATGTCAGGTACTAAGCTCTATGGATCCTGGGCTCATTTGAGCATCATTTCACCCATTCCATTCATCGTCCGATATGACTTGAAGTTGGAAGAAGTAAATTACAAAAAAAAAAAAAAAAAAAAAAAAAAAAAAAAAAATGGGCTTCTATTGTCCTATTTTTTACGTATCCAGCCTCGTCTACCCGTTCTAACTTAAGACAACTTTTTCCTTATATTTATTTCATTTACATATTATTCCTATTACAATATTCCTTTTGACTTTATTTCTTATATCATATATCTCCAATTGCTTATTGATGATTTATATGGTTTTATCCTTACTTTCTTACTTTCTTCTATCAGAAACTTGTGATTTCTCCTTCAAGTTCCAACACAGCAAAACTTTAAAGCTGTTTTTATCTGTTTTATATGTTTTAAACTTTGGGTGCACTCATCTATAACACTACTGCAGCTACAAGTCTACATATTTTTATGAAATTAAAGCAACACTTAAGCTGTGTTAAAGGTACTTGTAGAAATATATGAAGATTTAAATTTAAAAACAAAATAAATTTTGAATACGTTTAGAAGGAAATTTAAGAACATTTATGAAAAATCACATATCCTTTATTGAAAGTCCAAAATAAGACCTATTACCTTTAATGAATTTTGAAAGTTGAAGCGATATAATGGGTGGCGCACAAGGTTCCACGTTGACGCTGCAGTTTGATGCAAATAGTGGCTAGCGTAGGATAAAGCAATTAGGTGCTCTCAGGTTATGCCTGGATATGTATGAGTAAGGATGGTTCTAATGACACTGGAATGCCCGTTTCAAACATATTTAATGACTGCTTCTTTTTATCATAACATTTAGCTTGAAGTTGCCGACCAACGGTTATCAATACTACTGATTAGAGTTACTCTATGTAGAATGCTTATTACTCGATAACTCGTTCTTCACGTATATATTAACCGACAAATATCTTCTCTCATCACTTCTGGTCTGACTTGACCAAGACAGAATCATATAACAGCTTTAATCGGCCCCAAGCCGCGGACTCTGTCTTCACACTATACACAGCTGTGCGTAGGTGTGTAACTTTCAATTCTGGAAGCCCTCTTTCCACACAAAGATTCCCTTTATGACTATTTTGTCCATTGTTGTTATTAATCTCGGACATACCATTATTAAGGGTCCGAAGAATATCCATTCAAACTGAGTCAAGTGCTATCCCTTTAAAATTCTGTTTCTCCAGTGTCTTTTGTTACACAACTCAACAAACTGCACCTCATCGTGTCGTAAGAAATATACAATACTCCTTTCAAATCCATCACGATTCTTTATGCATTGCATCCCATAATTACCGTATCAAAGCTGTGTAAAATAACAAATTGATGATTTCAGTGGTTCTTGAGCTAAATCCACCAGAAAACTCATTTTAAGGGAATGCAGAACCGAAATGAACTAAAAATAAGGGGAAAATATTTTTTGTTTTGTTTTTGAGCTAATAAAATACTTTGAACTAAATATATTAGTTTCATGCATTTAAATACCCTCACATGGCAATTTAAGTGCCCATGGCTGCGTCATGCCGGCCCTTGGAATCACAGAATTCTGTCAGTTGAGTTCGATTGAATGTACTAAATTAATAAATTTGAAATTAGCAGACTAATGCCTGTGGACTAAAGACTGGCATCAGATGAAATCCTAAGGACATGTACATTGGGTAAAACACAAAATTCAAATGAAAGTTTACATAACATGACATGGCATAATTGCCCAAAAGAAATATTTGTGTCAAAGAAGAGACTTCAGGTTGCTGTGACATTAACCATCACTGAATTCAATTTTGGTTTTTCTGCCTCCCTCAAGCTGCAGTCAGACATGATGGACATAGAAGATTTCACCTGCATCTCTAAAAATTAGCCAAGGGAAATAGCAATTAAGCTTACTTCATCCAGCAATTCCTGCGAAGGTAACTTCTAAAATATCTACAAGGAAACTAAAATTGAAGAACACTGCTGCAGAAGAGAGAAGGAAGAGGCAGGAGGCTCCAACTTATCTATCTGGAGGATTTTATTCAACTTCAAGGCATGTAGCTGAAGGAAAATGTTTTGCATTTTAAAATTTGATTTACTCATTTATAGTATTTTCAACATTTTTTTGTCATTCAAAATGTTCCACACGATGCAGTTTTGATTCAGTTCCTCTAACATTTTCAATACATGTTCTTATAAAGTAAACAAATGTTTTTATAATATGAATTTTTATATTCATTGTATTTTTAAAGTTATTGATATAAAAATTTAAAGGTTTAACCATATTTTGGCTTTTTTGTTTGCTCCATACCTATTTTCTTCCTCTGGAACTAAAGACAGTATAAGAAATTCATGTGATAGATCTGTTCTTCATAACCATCAGAATATTTTTAGAAATAGAAAAATTGAAATAGTAAAAATTTTCATCAGGTGCAGTGGTTTGAATTTTGCCCAAATTTTGAACTTCACAAATTAAATACTCAAAAACTATTAAAGATATAAAAACCACATTATGCATCGTAACTAAGTGGTAAAAATATCAGCAAGATTGGTTGAAAATTGCTGGATTTGGGGTTTTCGGTGCTGAATCCCCTTAACATTGATGAGATGGGCTGTTCCGACTTCCCTTAACCATTTTCGTTTTGCACTTAAAGTTGTTCGTTCGGAGGTTCTAAAAGACAAGGCAAATGGAAAAAATATTTTCTGTTGAAATGTACGTATAAGGTTATTGTTCAGAATATACCAGGAAAATATGAAACTGATGGTTTTTTATACCACAAAACGAGCTAGTGGGCGCAGATGGTGGTCCCTGTGACTTGACTCCCCTAACTAGGTCGCTCTTCATTTTAGCCTTTTTATGAGTTGTTTTGTGAACGGCGTATAAAGCAAGTGATCTGAACGTGTCACATTAGATTTGTTTTCGTTAAGATCAGTTGAGAGAAGGAAAATTTCTTAATGAATACCTAATCCACATCTTTCTGAGAGCATTAAAACAAAAACATTTGACGGAGATAAATTGAGCTAGTGCACATTGTAAAACATTGGGTTGCGTTTCTTTGTTGTAAACACAACAGGTGAAACAAAAACAAGAGCGCCACAAGTCATTAGGCATAATTATCACAAGTCTTTCTCTCCACCCTCTCATTAACACGAAGTGAGCGTACATTACGTGGGGAACTTGCTATGACATTTACCTCACAAGGGAGAGAGTTCGCCCTCCGTGTAGTAATTAAACGTAACAAGCGCGTGCAGGCTTATGCCCCTCTGTGGCCTATAACCTTGCCGTTTTAAATTATGAAAATATTCGTTCCGCTCCGGGCAGACAGAAGAGGGTAGTTTCGGGTGAAAGGTACAGCTATAGTGAAACACTGTCATTTGTTATGTGCTTGAACCTTGCCGTGCCTGAGCACTTCATTAGAAATGTGCAAGTTAAGTGAGAGTAATAGAACATGCTTTAAGGGTTTAGAACTGTCAGTATTATTATTATCATTATAATTGTCATCATTATGATCATCAATCATTAAGGTTTTTTAGCGTAGATGGTAGCGTGTCTGTCTCACGTTCAAGAGTTCCCGAGTTCGAATATGTCAGGATAAGTTATCTGGATAGGGCTTTCTCCGGGGAGTTTTCTTATTCTTAAAGACCATCGTCGGGTAGCTCTAAGCTCCAGGGATCCTGGACGCATTTGGGCAACATTTCACCTCTCTCATTCACCGTGCGATATGACTTAAGGTTGCACGACGTAAAATCACAAAGTAGCTAATATGATTATCAAGATCAGTACCGAGGGAAGTAGTAGCTATGGTATAATTAGGAAAGACAAGAAGGAATGGAATAATAATGGAAATAATGATAAAAATTTGGCATAGGTGCTTGGCTAAAGAAGGGTAAATTATGAAATTATGCATGAGACAGCAAAAAAAGGTTAGAGAACTTAAGTATTAAATGGGCAGTGATACCGAAATTACGGTTTGCCATAAGTAAAGAATCATGATGGATGTCAAAGGAATGTTGGTTCTTTTTTACAAAACGTGCAAGGCCAGTTAAGTCGAATAGCAGTTGTGGGGGAAAATTTGTTATAACAAAAGCAATGTGTCCTTAGCAGATTTCCAAAGGGGCTCACTTGACTTGTTGAATAGGGTATTCTTTGAACCATTCATAATGGTGACAAAACAGCCACAAAGGGATCTTGGTTGAAAAGAGGGTTTCCAGGAAGTGAAAGTTACATATACACCCACACGCGCATCTGTGGTCATTCAGAGAGTCTTCGGCGTGGAGCCGATGAGAGCACTCCGTGGCTTGCAAGCCATTGAAACAGTATGAGGCGTGAGGGCGATTAGGGCTGTCCTCTTGTTCTGTCTTGGATATTTGTCGGTTCATATATATGTGAGGAACGAATAAAGTGTATCGAGTAATAAACATTCTGCCGTCAGTAACTCTAAACAGAGATATTGGTAACCCTTGGTCGGCAACTTCAAGTTCGATGTTCTAAAAAAAAGAAGCAGTAAATAAATAAGTTGGAAACGGGCATTCCAGTGTCATTAAATATCCTTCTCTCACACATCCACGCATACCCTGTGAGAAACCTCATTGTTTTACCCTGAGCCATACAATATAATAGCTTCAAAGTAGCATCAACGTAGAACCCTTGCCAATCTTATTAGTTACAAATTGTCGTGACAACGTGGAACTTTGTTTGATACAAAACATTATTGTATCAAATTGGCGTCCCAACGTGGAACTGGGTGTCACCCATAAACATTATTGCTTCAGCAGAGATAGGAGGAATTATGGGAAAAAATAGGAATGGGAGATATTACTCGACAGAGCGTTGAGGCGTATCGACCTCCAGGTGACCAGCACTGCCATAGTCTCTTATCGGGTCGTATCTGGCCGATTAGAAGAGTGAAATATTAGTAAGTTGATGTACAGTAAGTTACGAAACACAATTCGAGCGACTGGAAGCTGCGTGTGAGTATATGATATGCTTTCTCGTGCCTGTCGATGTATGACACATTGCTCTCCAGAAGACATGATTATATCTGAACAGACTATATATATACTGGAATAACCGTGTATGGGTAATATGCTGAGGTAAACCATCTGTGTTGCGAATTCTTTCCGATACGCTTTTTCGCTTTTCCATGTAGTATATGGAGATTAGAGGAAAGGAATACAAGCGATGTGGTAAAAGCGTTCTGGTAAAATGCAGAATAGAAGATATAGAAAGACAGGAAATATGGGAAAGTCTAGAAAATATGAAATCATTACAATTTTACAAACAAATAAAAGGAAACTGGTGACGGGAAGCGTATGTAGATTACTGAAATAGACAAGAGAGAGAAGGGTTGGCTTGGGTGAGAACAGGAACAATATTTCTAAGAGGGGAGGCAGAGAAAAGGGAATTTGTGAATTGTGTAGGGAAAAAGAAAGCATAGAACACTATTTAACAGAATGCAATATCGAGAAAAAATTTATGGAAGGAAAAATGGAAGAAAAAGTAGAGAAGAGGATAGTAGCTATAAAAATGTTAACGGGCAGGGAGGAAAAGAAGGTAAGAACTATTGGTGAGTACTTACAGAAAGTAAAAGAAAAATGGGCAAGAAATGTAAAGAATATAAGAAAGTAAGATTGGGGGAGGAAAGGGAGTAATTCAGTAACAAGGAAACATGGAAGTTAAGAGCTACTTGACAGAGCAGAAGACCAGGGTGTCATGTAAGACAAGGTAGCAACAAGGTAAACACAAATAAATGTAGCCTAAAGTTGTAAATTGTAACATTTTGAAATATGTACAATAAATCATTCATTCATGATCATTTTCATGACGACAATATCACCAAGAATGCTTTTCTCTTTGTTACTTTTACAAAATCCTATAGGTTTGGCCGCGCCGTGGCTCAGTGGTTAGACCGCTTGGCTCTCACCAAGGCGTTCCGGGTTCGATCCCAGGCGACTGTAAAGTGACATTTCTGGTGGACCACACGGCGCTGGGGCGTGTTTTCTCCGGGATCTCCGGTTTCCCCCGCCATCTCATTCCACCGGTACTCCAACTTCATCTCATGTACCATCAGTGTCATCGCCTGCGGTGCCGTAAGTAGTAAAAGCGGGCGTTAAACACTACACATTTCATTTCATTTCCTATAGGTGCATATTTTCAGACAGCTGACCTTTGAACGCATAAATGTTATTCTATACCGCACTTGTGCTAGTAGTTCTGTTATTGGAGAATTTTGTATTGATAAATTGGACTATCGTCCTGCGCCGTGGCGTAGCGGCCTAAGGCAGCATGCCTTGGTTCCTGGCCACGGAAAGCGGCCCGGCTTCGATCCCTCCCATGTGGTGGGGATTTTAGGTCCCGGGTATAAGACCGGTGCCCACTCAGCATCGTGAGGAAAGCGAGGAGCTTACGCTAGGTAAGCGGCCCTCGTCACGGAAACCAACATTCCGGCTGAGGGATGCCAAGATGCTGACCACATCTCCTCCTCACCCGTACCGGCTGGATGATCGTCCACCTCTGCCGTGCGTAAGTGGGCGTGAGGTCGGCAGTCCTTGGCCCTCTAATGGCTGTCGAGCCATGGGCTATTATTATTTATTATTATTATAAATTGAACTATCATTGATTTTATCTATTCTTGCAGAAAATACTTTTAGAAGTGTAATTTTGTCCATTTATTTCACGTAAATGAAGATAAACATTTTCATATTGTTCATTTACTTGTTGGTACAAGCACAACATCCAAATAAAAATATTAAGTGATCGTAAATGTTTTAACGCCGGTCGCTATGCGATGTTTTGTTATTGTAATTGTATTTATTTCATCCTTTGGAACATAATACATACGTTATAGGACACGTCAGTTCAAGATACAATGATAAATATAAAATGTTACATAAGACTAAAACCTGTAACAGATACAGGATCCAACAAAAGTATAAAGTAGAAAAAGCAAATAAATATTGACAATATATTGTTGGTTACAGCATTAGAAACTAATTCTACACATGATCCCTTAATCAGCTTAATGAATTCATCACTTTCAAGTATAATTAAAGCTGCAATGTCATAATTCATTTAAGTTATATAAACATTTATTCATGAGGAAAGCCTTTAACTTCCATTTAAACTGCTGTTTTGAGATGCTAGCTATTTATTTAATATCAGATAGCAGTTTATTGTAAAGCTTAATTCCTAGTATATGTACATCCTTTTGAGAGACAGTTTTAATTACACTATCTCTAAAGTAATTCATATTGGTTCTGGTGTAATGTTCATGTGCCTGATTGTTTTTAACTGGATTACACTTGTCCACAATAAACATTATAGCTGTATAAGCTATAATTAAATTAAATTTTCTTTGCACGACCAAGGGACTAATAAGCAATAAGGATTTTATTCTGTAGTAAAATGTTAACTTTATCTTACGGTTTATGGTCATACAAAAGTAATTCAAAACGAAAAGGGTCTCTGAGGACATTCCCAGAAAATTTAACAAGCTCATTTTTTTGCAAAACCACTTTGCAATATTCTAATAAAACTCGTTTAAGCTATTTTAGGTAATTGAAATTCTGATAAAGTAGGGGAGTGTGCGGTGGAGGATACTCCTGAAGATCTTGGTATTTCACCGACTATTGTTTTTGAGTTAAGAGTTTCACAGATGTGCACATGAAGTTTTTCTCCATTTACTTTCATTGGGACCTCAAAACGTGTATTTCCAGTGATGTATTGATCTTTTTACGGGGTATAAAATGTAAAAGAAAACTAAACAAAGAAAATAGTACCAAGAAAAAAATTGGGACTACTTATTTGAAAAAAGAGTGAACATTTGAGAACTGAAACAAAAAACAGTCAAAATAACTGACATTTTCTCTCCAGCAGAGTTGCCCAATAACATTCAAATTAACGGAGGTTATCTTTGTATCCAAAAGTAACGTTACTGGATGGGAACAGCATTTGTATGACTGTAAAAGCAGCGATGCCAAACAAGGATATTGATCCAGGACTGTATGGACCAAGACCATAAGTATCATCATATATTGAATTATTTTAATGGCATCATTACTTGGTCAGGCGAATTGCGATAATAACGCGGCCTCGTACAGTAGCACAGTAATTAAAATCGGATAATCAGAACACTATAATGCTCTTCTGCTGTACAAAAACGCCGCCATATTCCGAACTCTGCAACAGAAGCAGTCCTATTCATAGCACATGCTGTAATTTTAATGGTTATGTCATTTACTTTTTATAGCACTTGCCTATATTAAGGAAAGTCAGATACGCTCGCCCCTGTAGCGTGTGTGCGTCACGTCAAGAGGTCCCGAGTTCGAATTTCGGTCAGGGTGAGTTACCTGGATGAAGCTTTTCCAAGGATTTTCGCTTATCCTTAAAAATGAATGTCTGGTACTCTAAGATCTATGGTTCCTAGTCTCTTGAGCATCATTTCATCTATTTCATTTCTCGTTCAAAGTGAGTGAACATTGAAGGACAAACTGACTGGAAGGAGTTGGGTTTTAGTGGCTCTCAAAATGGAAACTTTGTGGATTTATTGTACTTTCTCTTATCTTTTAGCTAAATAACCCTGTCTCTTGAAGCGGGAATGGTGCGCTCTCTCTCAGTAGTAAACATTTAGAATTTTTGAAGTAAAAACGTCTTTAGGCGCGTTTAGCACTTTTTGTGGGTAGTGAATTAAACTGAGGCGTCACGCTGGAATATGTGACGCCCAGTCGGGTGAAGGCGGCTCGAGTCGGCACAATCCTGCACTCATTCGTTATGTCCATACCGCTATACACCAGAGATTTTCTGTCGCATTCAACAGCATATCAACAACACACATCCAGGTGTTTTAACATATTTCAAATACTATGAAAAATTCAGAAACCCTACAGGAGTTTCATTAAAAATAATTATCTTAGGGCCGTTCTTACAAACGTCTGTCAACTGTCGGTAAACGATCCGGTCAGATAACCTTCTGTCATTTAACAAGTCGACCACATGTCAAATTTAACTTTAAACAATAATAATAGTCAAAAGGAACAGATAATATCACCCAAGTTCAGTATTTGAATAATTAAAACTATAATAACGAAAAATAAAACGAGTGTGCAGTTAGGAATTCCTGAAAAAGATGTCATTTAAGAACTGCTTATTTTTATTAATAATTTCTCTTTATTGTGAGCAGTACAACATAAAAAGGAATAAATTAAATGTAATAACACGTAAATTATAAAAGTTTTATGTATTAAAATAACGTTTTGCGTATATTTTCATTTACAACTTAGAGGTTACGTTTTTCCACAAACTAAACGACCGAGAGTCAAAATATTTGATATATAATTTTAATTTTTTATAGAAAAAAGATTTCAATATTTATTTTTATTCTTCGTTTTGAAATTGTACTGTATTTTCTTTTTGAAGTGTAAAATAATGATAAAATTGAAAAACTGCATTGAATTGAAAATGCATTAGTATCAGTATCAATTGTAACAAAACATATGAAATGAATATGACGTGTAATAAAATATGGAATAATGAGTATATGTACGAAAATGTAATAACATGTGTAAAATATATACGTAACCAAACATTTCCGAATATTCCAAAATATACAAATAAGCAAATGAATGCCATATAATTATAAGAATTGTATGAACTTGTATTTTTATTGAAGATAAAAATACAATGAAATATGTGTATCAGCAAGAAACAAAATATGAGAAATGATTGTGAAATTGCATATATTTTAATATAAAAGTAAAATACATGTAAAACAGTATATTATGTGATATGATTTTACTTCCTTTATACATCCTTTATGTATGACTCTCTTCGCACGGTCACAGGTCCATCGTCATTCAGTTGTTTCAGAGTACATTTAGCTTAAGACATGAACTTTTTACCTCCCAACTGACCTCTTTACGCAAGAATGACTGTCAACATTAAATTTTTAAAAATACACTTTAAGAATAATTTATAATGAATAATTTTTAAGTTTTCGCTTCTGTCGCGTGGTCTTAGCTTCACACTTTTCTTTTTGAAAATAGAGGCAGGCTCTCGTCTAATATTTACTATACGCTCTTGTCAAATGCTCTTCTTTAATTTCAAAGGACCTAAAATTATGTAAATATTTGCACTAAAATATAGGTACCAAATATTTGCGTAGAATACAATGCCTTCTGTAGATTTAAGATGTGAAAGTTTTGAGAAAAACAAATCGAAAAATATTTAAAACTCTTCCTGAAATTTCACCGTGCTAATTTGCCTGAATACAGGAGTACCAAGGAAGCTTACACAGTTATGAGTATGCTATTATTAAAACAGGGAACTAGGCTAACTTTCCGGCTTCAAGTTGATCCTAGTGAACAAGGGAACTTGATCCTGGCCCATTCACAAATATGGTGATGTAGATATTAGTGGAAACTGCAGTCCTGCGACGGAAGTAGGCTAATTTCTAAAGCGAAACAACTACACACTGAAGTAATATTACGTCCTAGTATGGTTAACTGGCGAAGTCTTAAGGAAGCAGTTTGTACGCAAATTCAACACTGGACCACTAAATGTTAACAATGGTA